>JASANH010001234.1:0-600000 GCA_030248295.1 Mesodorylaimus sp. YZB2_4
ACCCCTAGTATGAGTGGAGCCCGAACGGATAGAGATTTTGGAAATCCCTTCGAAAGAACTTAATCTAGTGTAAAGTTACGCAAAGAAACAAAATTTCATTGCCCTATGGCATCAGGCTGTTGAGATATCGTTGTTGGTGTGGCACATGTGCTACATGGGGGACGCCACCGCGCCCCCATGGATTTGAGAGAAAACGGGATTTTCTGGTTATACAGTAGTTGTAACCAAGCCTGGCAGGCGTAGGAGGGAGGCGGCCGACCGAAGTCGGCGGGACAAAAACTCCGACTGGAGCAGGCAAAGTCTTGCGACTATACCTACGGCTGACACATCAACCCGAGGGGTTGACGTCTCCCAGCCAGGGGAGAGTATCGATTACTCTCTCCCACTCGCCATGGCCTACCAGGCACGAGAGTTACATAGTTTGTCACATTTTATCATTTTCCAGCAGATAAAGCAAGAAAAATATCAGTTGCCGATCTGGCCGATCTAGCAGTTAGATCGGTTCAGCCAGATCGGTGGATCCGGTGGGTTTATGGTCTGCAAACCGACCTCACTCACCGGGGATCGAACCCGGGACGAGTCTAGCCACTCGCTCCCAATCCATACGGAAAGACGAACACCGAACCACTGACTGCATCACCGCCGCCGTCTGACGCTGCAACCTGATGTGTAGTGAATTCCATGTACTGTATGAAGAGCTTATCTGACTGATATTCCTCTCGAACACTCAACAGCTATACCACGGCGCGGAGACACAAAGGTTTCTGTAGCTTACAATAAGAATACCACTGGCTTCCTCGCCACCTTATAGGTCTCCTATCATATCACCATTTCAATTATTTATCGGTCAGATCCAATCGATACAGTCAACTACGCAGTGCTTCACTGGCCGACATCTCTGGAAATGGTGGCACCAATGAAACACTTGCTGCACGCCATCCATACATTTTATCAAATAAGTGTTGTGGGCATCGCAGAAGGCGCAGCCATCTTCATAATTAAGTTCCTCGCCCTGAGCAGTCCTCACAAGACACGACTTTCGAGCATTTCCTTCGCTCGCACACTGACCGATGACAAGTAAAAAAATCGAGAAAATTGTTAAAAAAGACATGACTGTAGGGGTTGTTAAAAGTTCAGTGAAGTGAACATAATATCCTACGGTAGACGGAAAATGGAATTTAACGTTTTCCGAGCATTCGAAGTGTGTTTTAAAATGCGCAAAAGTTAAGTACTTAATTTCTTTTTAAAATTTTTTATTTCGTACATTTTTTAAAACGCAAAAAATTACTCATAAAAGCTTTTATTGCAATATGCTAAAGGCGAGTCGTTTATTGCCGGGACGACCGTACTGTAAATTTGACGTGCACCCTTGAAAAGAGTTGGGGCCTGATTACAGTCGGTCGCTCGTCGTGTAGCAGGCGCGCGCGTGTGCGCCGAGCTCGCATAGTTGCCGCTTTCGGGCGATTTTTCTCGAAATTCTTAGCAGTAACCCAAGTTTATGTCAGCGACAGTTTTGTAGAGGAAAATGTACTCTATCAAAGAGATAAAAACTTCGAGGCTGGAGTTTTCGTTTTTAGCTTTTATCAAAGATTTTTTGTAAATTTTTACGAATCAAATAGAAAGAATTCTATATAAAAGCAGTAAAAGCAAAACAAAGTCAGCCAATCGATAGAGCACATTTGTCTATACGAAATTGTCACCGACATGAACCCTCGATATTGCTAAAGAAAAATTAAAGCGAAGGCGCAAAAACGCATTTCGACAGGCGTCTGTGCACCCGACAATCAGAAGACTCTTCGGCCCTTAGAAAACCGCCGCCAATTTTTTCGTAGGAAAAGTATCATTTTTGCAATATCACCACAGGTAAATCACTATCAATTCCTCATAACAGTGACGATTGTGAAAAATCGACTAATAATATTGATATAACAAAACATCAAGTGTGAAAAAGTCGCCAGCGCGGGGTGCGGGGCAGTTTGACATGACCTTTTGGTCGACGGAACTATCATTGGCAAACAGTTCATGCCAAAGTGACCCCCATGCCAAAAGGTGCCTCTGTAACCCTCGTGCCGGGTAGGCCATGGCGAGTGGGAGAGAGTTATCGATACTCTCCCCTGGCTGGAAGACGGCCACCTCTCGGGTTGATGTTTCAGCCGCAGGTATAGTTGCAAGACTCGCCTGCTCCAGTCGGGCTTTTTGTCCCGCGGACCTCACTACTACACCTGCCAGGCTTGGCTACACCACGACCACTTTGACACTCGAGATCATGCTCCTGTTTTCCCACATCACCAAACGCTTATGCGGACTCGAGGGTAGAGGACACATTACGCACGAATTGATTTACCGGACCGTGAGTCGAACTGCGCACTTGGCCCGAGAAGCAGACGCATAACCCACCAGGCCACGAACCCCGCCGAGTAGGTCCGACTATCGTCATTCTATCCATGTCAAATGCATTGCGCATTTATCAGATCTGGACGTCCAGAAATGAGAGCATGCAAGTCCGCTCGCATCTGAGTGCCGACTGTTCCCTCTTACTGCGCACCTGGCGTGCGAAGCAGACGCATAACCCATCATGGGCGGGTAGCCAAAGGGTGCTTGGGTTTGCAAGCACCCACCTCACAAAGTGTGCCAAGGTACCCTGTACATATTTTGCCATTATTGGCATTCATGCAAAGGCGAAGTCGCAATGATGCAAAGTTCAGAAGCATTTTTTCAAAAAGTTGCAATTAAGTGAGTTTTTGATAAGCATATTAGCAATTGACGCTTTCAAAAATGTTCCTAAAACACAACATTGAAACATAATATCCCTAGTGTCATTGGCTGATTCATAGCTGAGCTGAAAATTCTCGCCTAGCGCTCTTACTGCTAGAATAGTCAGCAGTTCTGCTTTGATAATGACGAGTTGCAAAGGTTTTTCCAATCACCTTCGATTTCATACATAGCATATTCTGCTGACCTTTTGATTTGTCCTTGATCTGCCAGGATACTAACCTGCTTTCTACTGTAGTATTAGGTTGTACCTGGTGCTGGTCCTAGCCTTGTTAGTCGGGCGTTGAGTCGGTGTGGTAAACATCTAACCTCTATCCTCCTGCCAAAGTGGGTCAGGTTTTTTCTAGACGAAATTTTACTAAACTGCTGCAGTACATGGACATTGCGATCAGTAAAATCGCGCAGTAAAATACGGTGTTTGGTATTACAAAGCGTTGCAATTAAGCGGAGTTGCAATTTATCCCAAGTTGATCACGTAAAACCTGGCCACAAATGTGTCACGTCAAATGACCGCGAGCAAAAGACCGCGGTCATAAGACCGCGTGTGGAAATGACCGCATGTCAAAAATACCGTCTGAACAATAGACCGCATGTATAAAATATCGCGGTGAGCAATATACTGTGTCATGACTCGACTATTACCTACACCATGCTAATTTATTACATAAGTCAAAGAATTGGAAACTGACATACTTACTGTATATTGTATCATGGCCATCAAAAATACACGAAAACATTAAATGCTAAAATTTAGCAAGTCAAAAATTAACTCGCGCCTATACGAGAACTAAAAGTTGTAATTATGAGCCAGTCCACGCAAGTAGTCCAAGATATCGCGATTCGCGTAATCGTTGACGATCCTTTTAATTCTTTCTGCGCAATCACGATATCGTCGACGACCTGGAGGTGGTTCTTGGCCAGCGATGTACTGCTCGATCTTTGTCTCCTTCATGCTTTGCTCTCGTTTCAGACAGGTGATAAATTTGAAGACAGATGGATGATGAGCGCCGACCAGTTCCAAGAAGCCTCTGTTCCATCCCTCGACCGAGTTGTTAGTTTTCGCGACTCCATCGATGATTGACTGGTAGCAATTCCATAGCTTAAGTGGAAAAATTGGCGGAGTCCGCCTGCCTCTGCGAAGCGGACCTCTGATCCACGTATCCTCGAAGTAGTCGATCACTTCCTGCGCCTGCGGCATAACGGGAAGCACTTCTGAGACACGTTCGAAAGCTTCGACGACATCCGGAACTGGAACAAATGCCAATGCTGGCAGCATTCTCATGCTGAGAGCGAAAACCTCGTCGTTCTCATACCGATGTTGCAATCCAGCTGATTGAATACGACGCCAGAAGCATTGGGACAAATGAAAGAAACAACCACGACGAGTCGTCTCTGGGAACTCGGTTTCGAAGCTATTGATCGCCGCTTGTTCATAATCAGTCATAATCGATACTGGGGCCAGGTTTGGTCGCAGCTGTTTCAGCTCAGCCAACAGTCTCGTGTAAGTAGCTTCCATCTTGTTTGGTAATAAAGCGAAAACTGATGGAATCACGTTATTGTAATGAACCCCATGGATCGTGTAAAGTTGCTCGAAAAGCGGTGGAGACGTTTTGAACGTACCATCTGCGTACCAGTGCGGACTGTGCGACAGTAATTCCAAGTTTCTTTGCGTCGAGAATATCAAAATTCGATTTGGACCTGGCCCAGAATCCCGCATCAAGAAAGGCAACCCTGCTTCCGTCTGTTGATATTCTGGAGGAATCACCAAATCTTCCAGCGATATCGGATTTGGTACAGCACCAGTCGCTTGGCGACGCGACCGTTGTACAGTACGCTTCAAGCATGGCACAGATGGCAGCTGACCCTGGACTGCTACGTTCAAGCCAACTGTTGCGGCTGCCACGATTTGATGAGTCGATTCTTGATCGCCGGCTGCTCGGTCCTTGATTTCAGAAACAATTTTTTTAACAGACATTTTAGCTGGATCTGGCGCGTGGTTGTGATCGCCAGTGACTCGAATAATATCGATTTCAGTAGCATGAATTCGAGCGGGGCACTTGGCTTTCTTGTAATACGTACATTTCCAGATTGTCTTCTGGGCGTCGCTCTTCTCTTTCACGAATAAATAGCCATGGTGACACAGGAGATCTTTTCCCTTTTGACTTTTGATAAATTCCAGAGCCATGTTTAAAACGCATACAGGACTGACCATGTACAAGGCCGAAAGGAAAGAAAAAATATTTACTCCGATTAGGATAATTCTACAAGGTGCTCCTCGCATTCCACCGTGGCGACTCGCTGTCGCATCTATATTGAGGTCGGTCGTATTTACATGCGGTCTTTTTGCGTGAGGTGTTTTTGATCAGCGGTCTTTTTTCACGCGGTCTTTTGCACACGCGGTCATATGACCGCGGTCTTATGTCGCGCGGTGTTTTTGTCCGCGGTCTTTTGACATGTAACCGCTACAAACCCGGGAAATGGGGACTTGTTGCAATTATCTGAGGTCGACTACAAATAGGAACATTTCTTTATGAGCACCACTACCTCAAATCTTGGCAACGCCCCTGCATCAGGCCTCGAGTCCGGATAACAGGACATCAGGATACTATGTCTTAAAAGTAAATAGGTAGTTCAACTTTATTTTTTGATCTTTTCGGAATGGCTTACAACGCGAACAGTTTATTTCTCCTGTTTGTCTGGCAATCTACACTCAAGTCTTTCAAATCGATGTGTGATCAGGTGCGGTGATAGGCTCTGGTTTGAATTGAAGTTAAACTGTTTTTACCGCGCGATGTGCACGGTGGTATGGGATGATTTTAATGCAGTGTCAGGGGTTATTATGGGATATGGGGCACTGAGTTCAGTGTCAGCTCGTATAAGGTTTCTTGGTAAAACAGTCGAAGCGGTTGTGATACTCGCTGGGGCAAGAATAAACGTGGCTTAGGGTGCATAGCAAGGGTGATCACAAAAACCTAATCAAGGCAAATATCTTGATCAAATATTGATAAGTGATAGGCCATGATTTTGTGCATGTGGGTTACTTCAGAGCGCATAATTCCTTGGCATATTCTTTGTAATTGACCATACCACTTTTGGGGTCGATGGGGGCGTACTTGACCAAATCGTCGAACTCCTCGTCGGAGAGAGGTTCGCCTAAAGCGGCAGCAGGTGAGGTTACGAGTCTTCGGGGTGGGGTACTTACCAAACATGGTCAGGGCTTCTCGCAGTTGTTTGACCGTCAGCAGACCGCTCACTTGTGGGTCGAGGGTGCAAAAAGCGGCCAAGAGCTCTTCTTCGGCGGCTGGTGGATATCTTAAGAGAAGGTTGGTGGTCATACTGTAGCAAGACAGCGAGCGAGACTCTTGCATGTGCACTTGTGGGCTGGACCTGTATACTTGCCGTGGGACAAGGTGGCATCATCATATCGTTATACGAGCATGCCTTGACTTGATGAGACGGGAGCGGCATAGTGCGATTCAGGGCGACCACGTGGACATCATACCGAATAGCTACAGAACATGCAGTATGTGCACGTACTCACGTCGTCAGACTTGCACTGCGCAACAACTATGATACTTTGACGTTACGACCCTTGAGGCACTTTACTGAGGGCGACGACAGGGAGCTGCCTATGGTTCACTGTCTTTACTCGAACTGCCTAAGTCGCCATGTAAGAGACTTATTCCAAAGCGGTCTCGCGGGGAGAAGCACACTCAACTGGGACTGTCGAGTACGCAGCTCCAGTTTTTCCGCGGGCCCAACCCGTTTTTCCTAGGCGGCTCGCAGTCATGGTAGGCGCACCTGTCCTCAGCGGTCTCGTGAGCATCTGTCACGAACGAGCCAGCAAACCACAGCTCTTCGTCATAGTCAACTCACAGGACAAGTTCTCTTTGTCGTCTCCATCAACAATCGTAGCACCTCTGCCGATAGCCGCCTGCAACAGCGGACAGCAGGTGTTGAGGACTTGTGCATGGATTCTGTGCTCTTGGCATCTGCCTCTCGATGATAACTCGTGATTCGGTAAGAGTCAAGTGTACAAGGCAAGCGACAGACTTAGATCGCTATCGATGGCCAATCCCCTTCTGACATAGGCCTTCCTAAACTGCAGTTCGCAGCTTCTGAATTGGGGGCCCACCAGGCAGTGCTGGGCCTACGTGCTCTCATGGCCACCTGCAATCCATGGCTCGCCCTAGGACAGACTAGGGCTGACCAGAGGATGGCTCGAGCCGCAGGAACCACCCCACGCAGTCCATGGGCACTTCTCGACGAGCTTCACTCCCACACCAAGAAGGCCATGTAGACTCACAATTCGAGGGGCAACCGCACGTGCCGGCCGTCTAAGGGCTTCTGATAGGCCTGAGGCCGACGTGCTCACAGAGCAGTTTAGACCAGGAACTCAAGACCAGTTTTCTACCGCTGCATGCAAACCAAACCGCACACTCGACTAGTGTCGGCCCCGACTTACGATTAGGGAAGGGCAGATTGGTTCCCTGAACCTGATGGAAAAGTACATGTCTATTACACACCGCACTGTACACGGCGTGACTGTGGACCCTGGTAACGGGCTTACCTCCCAGACTCGATCAGCTCGAACACTCTGGGCATGAGAGTGTCCAACTCGACCACTGTACTGCCATCGATGCCCGCCTAAAGAGCGAGAATAAACATAGGCAGCTGATGGACTGGTCTAGCCATACCTCCTTTAAGAACTCGCTCACCTCGGCCTCGGTGGGATTGAAGTTGAGGCATCGCAAGATCTCGCCGATGTCGCTATAAAAATGAGCATTGGCACAGAGGCAGGTGAAACAGCAGTGGAGTAGGTGGTACCTTGTTCGGACGGTGCCGTTGTTCTGGTAATCGAATAGTTTGACCACTGCAAGCACGGCTTCCGATTCGAAAGCTGTGTTGATAAAGAAAGAGCCAATAGATAAGGAAGAGTCCAAGAGGCACTGGTGGGCAAATCTAGTGCGACCCCAAAGTACCTACCATCGATCGCTGTTCATAGCGAACAGTGATTGGAGGGGCCCGCACAGTATGGGGGCAGCTAGACCAGGGTGCCCAAACTGTTCTCTCGACTAACCTGCCAGGGATTCCTGTAGCTCATAATTGGTAGCCATGTCGCTCAAGGACTTGGATCCGCTGTGTGTGATCCTCGGTTCGCTTCGGATGGAATGGTGGTCATCGAAGATAGGATGCTCTTCTTCGTCTCCGTGATGGTGCTGGTGTACGTGTTCGTGTTCGTCGACTAACCCGTGCCCGTCTTGAGCCGGTTCGACCTCGGCATCGGCCTCTAGCTGCTGTCCTGCCTCAGCTTCAGCTTCGGCTTCGGCTTCGGCCTCAGCTTCAGCCTCGAGTTCGGCTCCAGCTTCAGCTTCTTCATTATCATTAACTTGACCTTGTTCATTCTGCTCCATACGCGAGTGTGTCCTCTCGTCTTCCATTTGTTCTCTTTCCATGTTCCTGGTTTCTCCTCTCGGGCTTCCGATATCCCCCATAGCACTTGCCCTTTCCTCCTCCTCGTGCTGGTGGTGAGGAGAGTGAGCGTGGTCGTGGTCTCCATGATCATGGGTCTCGTCGTGGAGCGGATGCGGATGCGGGTCCGGTTTCGGATGGTCGGATTCCATGGCCAGCTAGAACGCAGACAGGAATGGGCGGGTAAAGAATAAGAATGTTCGACTAGTTAATAAGAAATTGTCACAGCCTAATGAAGGCCTCTTTGTCCTGGTTGCCATGGCACTCTAGTTGCTCAGTTTTGCAAAAACAAGACGGCTGGTCGATTATTGTCTCTGTAGCGGGTACGCTGACTGGCTAATATGCACGATCGAGCAAGCCGTCGAGCCGTTGATGGTTAGAAGCAGTCGTGTAGAATGATTTGTAAAGGCATGGAAACGAGGCGGGTGCAAAGCTGGGCCCTAATCGAGTGGTCATCATGAGATCTTTGCGTGCACCTACTCTATGCTATATCGATCCTCTTTCAAGCCCGTTTTCATCACACCTATTTGACCCGTTGCTAAACTCCAGGATGGCCGAAAAAAATGATGGCGAAACTATAATTTCTGACCAAGGGGATGCAAGATGCCGCGAAAATGTGAATGAGGGGATAGGGCGGGATAAGATTTGGTGGAGTCGCAGACACTGGTCGCAGTACTCATCAGACTCTCACTCAGCCGCCTTGTCTATGTAGAACCTCCTATCGGTCTAGGACCGCTTTGAAAATGCAAATGCCAGGGTTGGATTTAGGGCGCATAAATAAGGTGTAAGAGAAACTAGCGTATTAGTAATTGGTAGTGCTAACTGACAGGTCGTTATGGGCAGATACGTTTCAGAAGGTCACCAACAAATAATAGACCACGGGAACGGGCGCCGCGAATGCAAAGGTGAGATATCAGGGGATGAGACTGTTGGTAGGAAGCATCTGTTGGTGGGACTGGTTGGTTGTGTGGGTATGGGTAGTTGGCGAGATGTGGGATCTGCGATAGAGGGCAGACCGGAACAAGAAACAGAAGCAGCCGTTTACTAAGGCCTCCCGACTCACGACTGGCTATGAGAGGACCATCAAAAGGGACTAACGAGCACAACACACCAAAGCAGATTAGCATCAATGCAAAACGAGAACCAGTCCAGGTTAGTCCATATACCTCGACAATTTAAATTCATGTGACTTTGTCGATACGTTGATGACTCCTCTTAACAATGGCACTTAGCCCACACCCTACTCTATTCAGCCAGTCACTGCAAAAACTGTCTGAATTGAGCACGAGCAGAAGTGCACGTGTCTGTGGTAACAGTCCAGGACAACAAACCAATTATAAGAGCAAAAGTGCATCCTATTACTGGACGCGGGCATTTTCAGGGTCCGCCAGATTCACAGCCTTTGCGAGAACATAGGGCCATGTTCTAACATCTCCTAAAGGCCTGGGCTAACAGTAGATAACACACAAACGATTTCAGCACCCATCATGGAAAAGAAAAGTTGAGACAGAAGAAGCCGCTGGAGAGGGTGCTTGAGGGCAGCACATCAGCAGTTCTCATCTGTCAGTTGACCCATACATTGTAAGTCCGGAATCTATGGGTAAGTCGGACTATTGATTACATGCCAGTGTCCCTTGGATTTTACCACTACGGGGTTTAAAAGAGCAAGGTGTACTTGCAAATACTAATGTGAGAATTTCAGTAAGTGAATCCCATGAACAAGAAAGATATCACCCAGAAAGATACTAAAAATTGATAAAGGTACCTTTACCCGGCCGCACCTTTCGACTAATTTATATCGTTATTTTACCTGCAGTATGGTTTTTCCTATCGCGCCATCTATACTAGTCTAGACTGAAGCATCACACTGATGTTCGCTTAGACAAAGGGGAGTGTAAAGTCGGTTGGAGTGAATCGGGCAGGGTCTCTAGAGCATTTGATGAGTAACATTTGACGATAGCGCTTGGGTTCGAATTCGATGATGAAGCGGGGGTGGATCGTCGTGGCCATGGTGATCAGTTCGATCGAGCTGATCAGCGCAGGTAAGATGTCCAGTGTGATTCGATGCCCACTCCCAGGGGCTGCTTGTTCCAGCTTGCCCTTGCTAAGTCAATTATCGGAAAAATTTTTCAGCTCCAGTCGCACGGGGCATCGGCCATGCGATAGTCGATGGAGAGTCCAAACCACTGAGTAGCCAAGCCAAACTGGAAGCAATGACCGACAACAGGGCCAATGGTTCGGGGTCGGTGACCAGCACTTCTTTGACGACCGCGATGGCCACGTCTACGAAGACAGTACCCACGACGACTGGGCCTACCACGACGACCACGCAGACTGAGACGAGCAAGCCCACAGTGACGACCCCTGCGAAGAGTACGACCGTTTCGACTACTCTATTCATCACGACATCAACGCCAACCACAACTGCCACGTCGACCAGTACAACTACCACTACCACTTCGACCTCTTTGACCACTTCGACAACGAGCACGACTTCGAGCAGCGAAAAACCAACAACGACGACTTCAACTTCGTCTTCGACTTCTTCTCCGACTACCACAACAACCGTCAGCCCCACCACCACTCCTACCACCGTCGCCACCAGCACCGGCATCACTACCAGCACCAGCACCACCAGCAGCACCAGCACTAGCACTAGCACTAGGAGTACTGCCACAACCACTAGTACCAGCAGTACCAGCAGTACATCGACTGAGGCATCTTCGCACAGCACGAAGAAAGGCACAGGAGCGGACATGGGTAAGTTATTGTTATGGAACCTACCATGGTGCCCCGTCCACTGCAAGCCATGTGACGTTTCAGCTGCATGGTTGTACCCGACTGTGTCCATTATCATCGTGCTGATAGCCGTTATCATAATCGTCGTAGTGATCCTGGTCCGACGTCGCCAATCGGACGCGCTACGCTTGTCAGCCAGGAGACGCTTCGCTGATTCCAAGAGGACTCAAAGCCTAGTCAAATCGTCCATAACACCGTCGAGTGTGAGGAGCCAGAAGTCTGCCAGATCCAACAACCTTCCTGCGCCACCATCGCAGCGCTCATCAAGCAGTCGCTCGAGTGGTCGAAAGGCCTGAATGATCGGCAATGACGTGATCGAGTGCCCCTGACGTGTGTCTGTGTGAGTGTGCATTGGACTGTGGTCGTGTTGGCTGCTGGCGGCCTGGCATGGGTGTCTTCCGAGATATTCTTGGGAATGCAATGTTTGATGCTGGTAGCCCGTGTCTGTGTTAGAATTGTTGGGAAATCGACGGGTGTGAACAAGGCATTTGAGGTAACTCATCACAACCCCAGACTACCCCCCACCCGTCTCCAGGTTTTGAAGAATCTGTACTCCGATTTTCTAGCCGCAATTCCTAAAATTTGTAACCAGGCCTGGCAGGCGTAGGAGGGAGGCGGCCGACCGAAGTCGGCGGGACAAAAACTCCGACTGGAGCAGGATAGTCTTGCGACTATACCTACGGCTGAAACATCAACCCGAGGGGTTGACGTTTCCCAGCCAGGGGAGAGTATCGATTACTCTCTCCCACTCGCCATGGCCTACCAGGCGGGGGGGGGGGGGGGGTTACATTCCTCCCATCGACAGAAGAAGCCCGGAAGGAAGACCTCCCCCCTCAAAAGGGCCGACCTCACACTGCCTCCGCAGTGCAGACGGTACTGGGACCAGCTGGCTAGGCTGGCCATTCCAGTGTTGGTCTAAACGCCCCAGACCGTGACGAACATGGGCGCACCCAGCGGTTCGACGGGGACTTACACCACTATGGATGGCCCCATGGTCCGTGACGCCGATGTAACCAGGCCTGGCAGGCGTAGGAGGGAGGCGGCCGACCGAAGTCGGCGGGACAAAAACTCCGACTGGAGCAGGATAGTCTTGCGACTATACCTACGGCTGAAATATCAACCCGAGGGGTTGACGTTTCCCAGCCAGGGGAGAGTATCGATTACTCTCTCCCACTCGCCATGGCCTACCAGGCGGGGGGGGGGGGGTTACAAATTGAATCTGTCACCAATATGCACACCACATCATCTCCTGTCCACACTGGTCGGGAAGGTCCCTCCCTCCTCGCCCAGTATCATCCTGGGATGCTGGTGCTGGCACAGGATGCCCTCGCGTGGAGGTGCTCCTAGTGGAGACACACAGAGGGAAGCTGCTGTGAGAGCTGGTCACCTCACAGCCTCGCTTATCATGACTGCTGGCCGGCTATATGCAAAAATGGGTTGGAAGTTCCGTGGGGAAACTGGGGCGGCACGGGGCCCAGCCCAAAAAAATTAAAAAAAAAAACTCCTGTCCACATACAATTTCGCATTCGTGATGGCACAAGTTCTGTTTCATGCTGGTCACTTGCACGCCGAGCGGTCTCTGCCCTCTGATCACCAGAATGTGCACCCTGAAGAATGTTTTCAAGCCTAGCAGGATCAATAAAACTGGCTTAATCACATGGAAATTCACATTGTATACATCATCATCATGTTTTACTTTTACGTGAAACACTAAACTGCGAGCAGAAAGGGAAAGGGACACGAGAAAGGGTCTGGTGTGGTGATCTGGTGAGACGGAATTTTCGATTCAGCAACGTCATGGCCAGGTTTTCGAAGATAAGAGATGCATGTGGGTGCTGGAGGTGGTTGGTCCGCTGTTGTAAAATACTTGCCTGCCACGGGGTAGGGGTTCGACAAGGGTGCAGGTCTAACGATGGAAGGCGAGGCAGGCACGACGGCCTGTTCTTGTGAGCGGCAGAACATAGACTGACACCAACATACGCCTCACGGTCACTGGAAAACAGATTAGTGCCAATGCAAATAAAGGACCAGTTAGGCTTATCAATATCACTACATTGTGTTGTCTAAATGCTAATCGTTCTGGTTTCTCCTTTTCTGGCAAATACTCTCAACTCCCACAACAGCATACGCATTGGTACTATCTGCGGGTAAACCATCGTCCACGTCCGTCCAAGTTGAGACTGCCTCTACGAAAGTGTTTTCGTTTCGTCTGTAAGGGTATCTTCTCTGGCGTCTCTGGGTCTGATATTGATCGCCCCTCCGTTTTATCACGGCGTCTGCCAGAGAGGCTTGACCCCACTCCCTCTTGTCATCTTGTTGAAGTGTCTGCACATCACTGAACAGCTTATGGAAGCACCCCAGTACGACCCCAGTGAGATTAATTTCTCAGAGCTGAGAAGGACACTAGGAATCGATTGTAGCTTAGCCGTAAGCGCACTGATTGCAGACATCTACGCTACCACTGACAGCGCGAGGCGGCCGTGGTGGTGCAGCGGCTCAGCATTCTTCTACCCGTATTGCTTGGGAGCGAGTGGCTGGACTCGTCCCGGCTTCGTTCCCCAGTGACGGAGGTCGGTTTGCGAACCATAAACCCTCGCTGACCTTGCACGCCAGGCCGTGGGGGACTCACCCGGTACCGTCGAGGTGCTCCGAGTGGAGACAGAAGCCAAACGAAGAGACAGTCTCGGCTGTCCAACACCGACAGGGTTCAAAGCCCACCCGCCATCGTACGAGGAAGTCGGTGTCTCGTCCAGGGTGCTCTCGCGTAGAGGTGCACCTAGTGGAGACACGCAGAGGGCCGCTGCTGTGTGTGCCGGTCCCCGCACAGTCCTGCTTAAAAGGTTTGACTGCTGGCCGGCTTCGGCCCACAAAAATTTTAAAAACTGACAGCACAAGTCAAGCATTCTTTTTATCTCCCCATTTTAATTGGCTTCAGAGAAAGCAGCGACATAGAAAGCCGCCCTAACCGAGAGAATAATCGAGTGGCACAATCTGAATCACTGGCCAGAAGCGCATTATTACGCAATAAATATGCTCAAAAAGGCGGTAACTTATGACGCACCCTGTATAAATCTCATGATTTCCATCCCGATCTCCCCAAGCTGCAATGTCACGTTGCAGAGCTGACTGGCAGCGATCACATTTGCAGACAATCGATACAGCAAAAGGATATCAGGCATGCCCGACATTTACTACTAGGACAATCAATGAACGTCAGAAACGGCCTGGGTCCTTGACCCTCCACCGGAACACCTGAACCAAAGCAGGTAGTGTAAGAGATTCAATAAAGCAGTTAGTTGGTGCAGGTGTCACGAGGTGCAGTGTTGCTGGTCACATCTACCTCTCTGACAGTGAGCAATTAGCACAGGAGCAAGAACTAGAAGCACTGTAGATAGGCTAATGGGGGTCAGCGGGGTGGTACATTTATAAGGTCCTGTCTGACATGTTCTGGCAGGGATAAAGTAGAAAACGCAATACCCGTAGACAGGCTCGCAAGGAAAATTTTTCAAGTCGACAGGGCGCCCGTGACCTATCATCACTGTTCACATTCGGCCTTCCAGCTAGTCGAGTCGACACTGCTCTCTCCGTTCATACCATCGCTCGACAAGCGAGCGCGCTTCCTCACGATCAGGCAAAGCCTCCAGTCTAGTCCCACATTTCACTTGCCACAGACCATTGTTCGTACCTTTATTCATCAAAAAAAGTCAATCACAATCGCGTCTTCTCCCACTCTCAAATGGGCAGCTGAGCTGCTGGTCTCAATCGTCGACGTCCAAACACTGCCGTTCCTCCCCGATCACTCACAGTTCCTCCAGTCAGCCACGAAGTCACAAATTCAGGCATTGGCGTCCTGTCGAAAGCAGTTGCAAATTTAATCACCGCATCGGTCGGTACTTCATACGAGACCACTGTCACTTTTTCCACTAAAAAAACATTTTGAAAGGCAATCTGACCCACTTACTTCACAAAACAACCATACCTTCCGCTGGACCAAACAGCCGTGGCTTTCTTTGCTTGAATTCTTTTTCGATACGGGTCACACATCCGATATTCATAAGGAACTGAAACAAGAAACCAGTCCTTCCCATATTACCCGCACCTATCAGAGCAAGGACCCCACTAACCCAAATAAAGTCCCAATGATCTTTGAGCAACCCACATCGCCTCTAGGATCTTACCTCGATCAACAGAGACGTCTCCCACGGATCCAAGACCGAAATAAATTGCTCTTGCACATAACCTTCTGTCACACTGGGCATAGACATAATACGAAGGAACAGTCCTTCGCACAACCACCGCAGCATCGGCTTGTTCAGCGTTCCGTCCGGTTTCAGCCACGGTCGCGGCTGGAATTTCACAATATCGCCTCTAAAAATAATAATCAGACTCTTTAACCTAGACCAGAGATCAGACTTTTTTTAATGAATCATTTTCATGTTCTGTGTACACATCTGTCTGGGTGTATAGTACCCCATTTTTCGACCCATCATGGTCGGTCCAGGGCCAAATTTTGGCCCTTTTCCCGCGGGCTAGGGGGCTTGTTAGTTGATCCTATCTTGGGTGAATCCGAGATGCATGCCGGGCAAGAATGCGCGTTAGTCGCTACTCTGGGATTTTGGCGGTTACCCGTGGGCTAACCATACCCAGCCCGCGCTCCGTGAGGGCATCCAGATTAGAGACCATCCCGCCCCACAAGGCCTCTCCTGGAGATATGAAAATTGAGCCGCCCACCGCCAGGATTGCAAGGCGCAGAGAGAACTTGACCAAGTTTTCAGACGGATAGAATTGAGCCCAGGTCCGCCGGGTCCCAGCTCTGCCAAGCAAACTGACACACGCCTTTAAGTGCTACACCATCCCGGCGGCGGGCGTACCCCGTTACCGCGAGGTAAAACGCAGGCAGGTATGGGCACTTGCGGTGGGAAAAATTGCACACAAGATGATTTACCCACTAGACAGTCGACACTTAACCCCCCCCCCCCGCGCCAAATAACAAGACGAACCCCGCCCACAAATGACCAAACGACTTACCTCGTTTCCAGGCCCGACGAGTCACATACGATCTTAAAAAATACCTCAATCAGAAACCATTGAAACATTCAACCATCCAACACTTACCTCCTGCGCCCTGCTTCGGTCTTCTTTCGAGAATCGCTTCGACGTAACTGTCCACGGCTCGACGTGAGCTCGAACCACGTATCTCTTTTTCCATACACCACACACCAGCACATCGCCCTTTCGAACCATGTTCTCCAATCGACAGCGCATTGATTCATCCCTGTTAGTTTTCTCCTGCGCCAAAAAACACACTCAAATTACCACTTTAGAGAATTAATAAAGGCATCTTACTCGGAACTCTTCTTCCGTCAAACCAAGAGTTCCCGCCTTGTTCAACATTTCCCACACTTCTTGCTCGAGACTATCGACCCCCTCAATGACCTCCGTTTCCTTCGCACTGCTTATCACTGCGTCGCTGACCAATTTAGCCATGGCCTCTCGTATCTTCGTTTGATCGTGAGCATACGTATCTTGATAACTCGGCGCCAACTTGGCCAAAAGTGTGCACGAATTCAATGTCAAATCACGAACTCGGACATTCATCGATCTCGAATCGCTCGATTCGCAAGCATGCAATCGTTCTTGGCGTAATTTGAACAATACGGACTTGTTGGCCGACTGGCACGCCAAATGTACGGCTTCCGTTCCTGGCTCCGTCTTGATAGTTATCGGAAGTTGTTGACTCGCCGGTTGACTCGACGTCGATGGCAATGATGCAACTGGATCGACCTCGTCACACTCATCGTCATCGCTTTGTAATAAAGCCGTCGTCGACGAAATCACTCGAGGCCAATCGTCGTCTTCATCGTCACCCTCCACCTCTTGTACACCATCGGTACGCGTTTGCTGACCATCGTTATAAACGACCACATTCGATGGTACGGTCAAATCGAAATAGACCTGAAAATCAGAACCCAAATCATAAATTGTACCCCCCCCCCCTTCCGATATTCTTCTCAGTCCGTACTTGTTTATTAGCCGACAAAGCAACCAAAGCAGCTGCGTTTCCTGGCAAATCCGTCAAAACATTATGCCAATCGTCCGATTGTGATTTCGCCAAATCAATCAGCGCCTTTGCTTCTTTCGACAAGTTCACATGGAAATGATGATAGAAGAAATGTCGATAGCTAAAAAAGCCATTACTAATTAATTCACATTCCTAATTAAGACTTTCAAACTCGACTTACAAAAAGGACAAAATAAAATCTCCGCTTCTTTTCGGAGCCACATCGGACGGCGAACGTTTACAACGAGCATCCGTCTTACCAAGTCGAGACCGCAATACCAACATACCATTACGACGAAGACGTTGAATGACTCGAAGCAACAGGGCATCGGGCAAGGATTTATAAATCATGTTTAACTGCGACGTAAAAGCACCATCTCGACGAGAAAGACTGAGAGCAGACTAAAAACAATTTCATTGTTCAAATTAGTTATCCAAAAAACGGCAATATCTTTCAACTTACATAAACGATACGTTTCGCCGTATTCTCCAACACGTCCACTTTATTATGCGCATCTTCCATCGGCCAAAGAGTTTTCGAAGCATTCTCAACCGAAACATCGTATTCTTGAAATATCGTACTCAAATCGACGTCTTCGAAACTGATATCGTCATTGTTCCTAAAATTAGACTTATTCTCACCAAATACTCCTCAAATACACCAAATATCCACCGAAATTCGTACTGAACCGAAGACATTATCCAACTTATTCCTCAAAGACGACTTACCCATAAAACATTTTACGAGCAACCTCGAATGCTTTTGTGAAAGCCCATCGTTTTTCGTCAGGTCCATTTGCCATCGTCGACAATCGTTTCTTTATCATTTGAATGGCCTAAACCAAACAAAACTATATTATCTACAGCAGGCTTTCTAGCATTCTCAACTAACCCTGTGTTTCTGAATTTGTTCCGCCATAACGATCATAGTTTCTCCAGCTTGAGGGTTCGTTCCAAGATCACGAGCCGATGACTGGGCCAATGCTTTCGACGTTTTATCTAAAGATTCCTAAAAAATCTTTCTTATACAACAGACCACACCCCTATACGTCTGGGTCCATCTCACTCTGGAGAGGGACCGATGGAGGTTTTGCACCCGATAGATGATGCTCCCAGACCACCCCCTACACAAATCAATATACTCACCGGAACGTATTTATGCATCAAATCGCGTATAACGCTCGCCGAGATCCATAATCGCGGCCCGCTGTAAAACACGTAGCTGACGGCTCGCATAAGTAACAACTACAAAATAGAGATCGTCAAAAAAATCAATAAAAACTATGAACCAACAAAATGGCTCACCATTTGTTTCTCTCTCGCCGAAAACGAACACCGCAGCTTCCTTCGCTTGGCAAAAGTCGCTTCATCAGCGGCATCAAATTCATTTGTTTTTCTTTTTCTATTTCGATTCTTATCCACTAAAAGAAGCCAAAATTTGGCCAGCATGAACCCCCAAAAAATTCTTACTCACCATTATTGCCTTTTCGATGTTGCAATTGTTTTTGTACAGCCGGATGAGGCCACCATCCTTGCTTCGAGGTGACGTCGTTTTCTTTCGACTTGTCCAACTCCACTTGCTTCCCCTTCTTCGATGCGGTATTCGAACGTGGAATAGTTGTCAAACCTAAAAATGAACCTGGTTCATTACACCCGTCTTGCCAATATGGCCAAGGAGGGTAGGGGGGAACCCACCATACCCCCCCCCTCCCTGTTGGGCCAGCCAGGACATTGAACCCTTGCTCTTGAACCCCCACCTCAGGTCCAGCAGGAAGCAAGCAAAAGCGATCAAATTGTATGTGGGCAGGACCAGACCTGACCTGACTGACCAAGCACTGGCCTCCAAGCACAGCCCCATTGTCCAGCCAGCCTACAGTACTGTATGTGAGCAGTCATACAACTCACTCACTCGACTCGACCCAAACCTGTCTCACACGCGATCAGATCAGGCTTAGGCGATCTGATCTGATCTCTACCCCTCCCCCAAAAAACCCCCCCTCTAACCCAGCCGACCTTGCCCATAACGTTACTTGCGTCTTGCACAAATATTGAAATCTTACCTTTGACAATAGGCGGTCGGAAACTGAAATATGCATTCCAAGTCGAATTCAAGTGTGAAACACGTTGAGCAATAATCATTTCGTACGCACTGACTCGGCTTCGAACTTCGTCGAAGTACCAACGTACGAACACATTCGAATTAATTTTCCAACCGGCCTGACGATGCCTGCAAAAAAATTTATTTCAGAACAGAAAAAAGTGTTAAACATAGTCTTACAAGAAAAGTAGGGGCGTAAATCCAGCAGCTCCATTTCGTGGTTCAATTGGCTTCCCATCCGGTTGCACGTCATCGATTGACTCTACTGGTTCAATAGGAAGAAATCCTCGATATTGTCCTTTGTCGCCCGAAATCTGATGAAACGCTTCCATTTCTAAAACCCAAATCACAGTTCCACATTTCTTATAAATCATTGAAAAAAATCTTCTTACCTTCATCCGTTTTCAACATACGCATACCGAGTTGAGTACTAAACGATACGGCTCGTATATGCAGCCAAAATATATGCAAGTCGACGACGGATGAAAATCGATAAACATATTCAGGATATTGTTGACCTTGCCCTTGCGACTTCAACATATAAAAACCTGGAGGAGCCGAAGACGTGTCCATAACACGGCTACTTGTATGAATGTGATACATTTCCTAAACTCGAATATCATCCCTAATTTTCTACGATTAAATACAAATCAACACTTACGTCTTCCAATCGAACAATTGAATCTTGCTTTCGAATTCGTCCATACGATAATAGCCCCATGGCGGCCAACGTGTTACACGTTTCCACTAATTTCGATGGTGCTTTCCGTTCATTCAATAACGCCGCTCGCATGCTGGGCGTAGCGTGATGAAGTGTGTAATGGCGTTTTATAGGATCATTCAAATACTCTTCTTCCAAACCATCGATCTGAAACAGACAACCGTGTACACGCCTGAGTTTACCACCCACTCGGCTAGACACACTTACTTTGAATCGGAAATGAACGATTTGAATTAATAACGAAATCGGAATCCGATTCAAAATGTCCCCAATTCTAAACCAACCCTTTTTCATCTCTAAAAAATCAATAAAAGTTTGGACCAAGCCCCAAATTTCTCAAAAGTCCCCTGCTGCTCACCTGTTTTAGCTGGCATTGGTGGCACGAATCGTCGCCACGATTCGTTTTGAACGTAAATTCGAGGCGTCCTATCTTCTTGATTTTCCCAAAATAAAATTTGATCATCGAAAATCTGATCTTCGTTCAATTTCATATCCAAAAGAACATAATATAAGAATTCGTGCAAAAGTTGCGCCCTCGTTATTCTCGATTGATAGCCATATTGTTCAGGTGCGGGCTACAATTCCGAATATTTATATTCCTGAAACTCACAAAAATATTCAAGTTTTTTTTACCTCGGAATACAAAATTTCGTTCTTTTCTGCATCGCTCTCTGGCCCTTTCTTTCTCGGCCTCTTTGACGCTGGCGGGTCCGTCACCGCTCCGTTTTGTTCTTCAGCTTGAATTAGTTTCTCCGCGATAAATTCAAGACTCTTGTGCCCCCTCTTTTCCACCGATCTCATGGTTGATTGTCGACCGAGTCTCTTCGCACTCAAATGAGACAATTCCAATCGAGTATTAGAAATTTTTCCTTGCAATTCGGGGCTTGATAATTCTATTCGCTTATGGCAGACGAATTCCACCTAAAAATATGCAATTTTCAACAGACTATAGCTTACTACAAAAGAATTTTAAAAATACCGTTCTTTGTAATTCTCCTTCCTTCAGGACGGTAATATACGTCTTCAATTGCCCATGATTGCTTAAAAACTTCAAAAGCGAGCCCAAACATTTCTTATCCAACGTATGAGTATAGCCTTGATTTTGCTCTTGCTCCCTTAACGGCTAAAAAAAGCAGCATTAAATTTTAGCACCAAAACAATAAATAATACCTCACCTTCAAAAATTCACTCGATATTATAACTGGCGTTGTCTCGACATAGTCGAGTATAAATAACATCCGTTGAATATTTCTTTCCCCCAACATCATCCGCTCTAAAATGACAAGAACTCTTTGAAAAATCTGGACAAAAAGTCCGATAAGATTTACCTTTATCAGGAAAAGTACTGACATCGAGTTGCGTAAGCTCTTTGAACTTTCGATAATATTGTTCGGCTTGATGTTCAGCACCGGACCACACGTACCTGAAGCAATAGGGATTTTACTAGAGGCCTTCAAATAACTAAAAGGAACTCACTTTGTTTTCCTGCACTTGCCCACATTCTCCACGACGCTTTTAAATTGTGTACCGCGTTTTAAATTGTTCAACAATCGTTCCATTTGTTTTCGATCAGCGGCGATTCCCTGACGTAACGATCGATTATCGACACCCTGAGCACCCGATTGCCTTATAACCCGAAGTGTTTCGTAGACTCGAGTACGATATGGATTATATCGAGACCAGTCGACAGCATCGCTCGTTGCTGTGGCACCATCGTCATCGTCATCGTCACCACCACCAGTCGCAGATTCAGAGTCATCGAGTGCGACAGGTTTCATGGACAATAATTCACCCGTGTCTTCATCCAAATGCAGCCTTAAATCAGATCGAGGTAAATCAATAAAAATTAACCAAATTAAGCTGCCCGTACTTTCCGATTAGTTCGTAATGACGAAGAACAATTGTACGCGTGGGGGAGTCACTACCCACTATTCCACTACCATTTTCGCCACCGCCCATTGATGATGCCGCGGTTATATCCACCGATTGGTCTTCACCAACGTCATCCTTTTCTTGACTATCAGCGCCACGTTTTTTCTTTGATTTCTTTTTCTTCTTTTCTCTATTCGAATAAGGCACGTCAACTTTCTCCGCTGTCGTTCGCACGACCCCAGGAAATGTCTGAAGCATCTTTTTGAGGAAGACGGCGGTTACAACACCAAAAAGCTGAAAGAAAACAACACATTCTATTTAACTAATTAATTTGACCATGTATTTGACTTACTTCCTTCACTTCGGGAAACGGAGCTCGTTTTCCTGGTTTCTGTTCCAAAAATGAGACCAATTTTCGCATGGGAGCCAAATATCGACTTCGATCCAATGGAGTGCTGTATCGTGAAAGCATAACCACAGATGCCGTAACCAACTTCGATTGATTCACTACCATCGATGCCATCTGAAATTAACGTAGGCGTGAAATATAATAAAAAAATTGTGTGAAATTATTTACCTGTTTTTTGGTGATACCAAATCCTTCGAATCGCTTTAGAATGTAGAATACATCTTTGGCCCGAATATTAAACAAAGAATGCAAGGAATCGCTTGCACCAGCGTTTATTCCAGCATAGCGGCTTCTAAAATTTGAAAAACAAATTGAAACAAGCTTAAACAAAAAAAGCTATATTTACCTTCCGATCCTTTCCAACATTGCATATTGCTGGCGACTGACAGCACTGTCTCGGAAAATTGACGAAAATTCGCAAGATGGACCGAGCAAGGCGCGGGTTCTCTCTTCCTGACAAGCAACAACGATCAAACGCTCGACGCCGAAATGATCCAAGGCTAAGTTCAACGCAGCGAAAGACTGGTCCATACAAATTGGCTGGGTTATATCGACTCGGGTATCGAGTGTTGCACAAGAACCCCAAAGGGGACCATCGCTCAAAACCTGGATTGGATAGGCGATACGCTCGTCGGAGACCTGAAATCATAGGTTTTATGGAAAAAAGTTCGGTGAATTATCAATAGCTAAACTTACATCATCGTCCGCACTACATGCTAGAGACGGGCGTGGTTCCTTGAGCTGATAAAATGATAAAACGTTTTGCTTCTGTCTGAGAAAACACCAAATCCATTGCGTCCCAGCTTCGTCCAAGACAAAGTCGATATCCGGACGAGATTGCAGACGAAGCCACAGAGTAGGCAATGTGATTCCTAAAAAGGACCGAGTAAAACAATTGGTGAAATCCAGAAAAATTACAAAAATTGCTTGATCAGAACGGATCTTTTAGAAATTATTCACAACTTCTTACCGTCCAATCCTTCTAACGCAATTTCTTCAATAATTGCTTCCCAAATAATCATATTCTGTCACCTTTTCAAAACAAAATCTTCCGTGATAATCGAAATTTTCTTGTTCGAATTCATCTGATTTTGAAAAAGGATTACGGTAGAAGGCTGGTAAAAAAGAGATTCAGGTTCAGATAGTGGGGAGTGTAAAGTAACTTGGAATGATAGCGCAGGGTTTATAGAGCATTTGATGAGTAACATTTGACGATAGCGGTTGGGTTTGAATTCGATGATGAAGCGGGGGCGGATCGTCGTGGCCATGGTGATCATTTCGATCGTGCTGATCAGCGCAGGTACGACGTCCAGTGGGATTCGATGCCAGTCCCACAGAACCGCTAGTTCCAGCTTGCCTTTGCGGGGTCAATAATCGGAATTAATGTTTCAGGTCCAGACGCACGGGGCATCGGCAGTGCGATAGTCGATGGAGAGTCAAAACCACTGAGTAGCCAAGCCGAACTGGAAGCAATGACCGACAACAGGGCCAATGGTTCGGGGTCGGTGACCACCACTTCTGTGACGACCGCGATGGCCACGTCTACGAAGACAGTACCCACGACGACTGGGCCTACTACGACGACCACGCAGACTAAGACTAGCAAGCCCACAGTGACGACCCCTGCGAAGAGTACGACCGTTTCGACTACTCTATTCATCACGACATCAACGCCAACCACAACTGCCACGTCGACCAGTACAACTACCACTACCACGTCAACCACTTCGACCTCTTTGACCACTTCGACAACGAGCACGACTTCGAGCAGCGAAAAACCAACAACGACGACTTCAACTTCGTCTTCGACTTCTTCTCCGACTACAACAACAACCGTCAGCCCCACCACCACTCCCACAACCGTCGCCAGCAGCACCGTCGTCACTACCAGCACCAGCACCACCAGCAGCACCAGCACTAGCACTAGCACCAGGAGTACTGCCACAACCACTAGTACCAGCAGTACCAGCAGTACATCGACTGAGGCATCTTCGCACAGCACGAAGAAAGGCACAGGAGCGGACATGGGTAAGTTATTGTTATGGAACCTAGCATGGTGCCCCGTCCACTGCAGGCCATGTGACGTTTCAGCTGCGTGGTTGTACCCGACTGTGTCCATTATCATCGTGCTGATAGCCGTTATCATAATCGTCGTAGTGATCCTGGTCCGACGTCGCCAATCGGACGCGCTACGCTTGTCAGCCAGGAGACGCTTCGCTGATTCCAAGAGGACTCAAAGCCTAGTCAAATCAGCCATAACACCGTCGAGTGTGAGGAGCCAGAAGTCTGCCAGATCCAACAACCTTCCTGCGCCACCAACGCAGCGCTCATCAAGCAGTCGCTCGAGTGGTCGAAAGGCCTGAATGATCGGCAATGACGTGATCGAGTGCCCCTGACGTGTGTCTGTGTGAGTGTGCATTGGACTGTGGTCGTATTGGCTGCTGGCGGCCTGGCATGGGTGTCTTCCGAGATATTCTTGGGAATGCAATGTTTGATGCTGACAGCCCATGTCTGTGTTGGAATCTTTGGGAGATCGAGGGGTGCGAAGAATGCCAGACCGTCGGTCTGACAAGTTCGGGCTTATCTAGATTGGCCGAAATCGATTAGGGTATTAGGTTGAGTGGAGTGCAAATTGAGTTAAGGCGAGTAATAGACTTAAAATGAGAATTGTCTAGTTTTGCTGAAGTGTGCCTTTTTGATGAGATTCTTTCACAACGTTAGATTCGTGTGTCATGCTGCAACAAAAACCAGCACACACAGATCCATGAAAAAGATGAAAAAGAAGAAGGTGAAAGAAAAAGATCCATAAGCGGAGGGAAGTTCCAGAACTGGACATATTACATTTTACGGGACATATTTAGTTTCACAGGATATATTACATTTATCTCGCAGCATGACACACGAATTAATTATCGTTGTGAAAGAATCTCATCAAAAAGATCCATAAAAAGAGGGGAGTTCCAGGCCCGGGAATCTTATGGCTCATACTTGTCGTGAACCATAATTGGAAGAGGGCTCGGCTTAATTCGAAGAGTTAGTTTTCTGTACTAGAAGAGCTCGCGCCTCAATCACCTGAACAACAGGTGGCTGACCTGTTGGACCTTGACAGGATTCTATTTAATAGGTGCTTCCCATAGGTGCATCTCATTCAGCCCCCTCCCCTTTTCCTTTCAATTCCATCAACCTCATGAGAACGGATCTTTCAATTCATTTTTTCCCGACATAATATAAAAGTCATCGCTGCTCTTTGTTCGAGCAGAACGAAGTCGGTTTATTCGATAGGTTTAGCGATGAATCAAAGTGAAGTCCCCTCCATTTGCAACATTTCTATTCAATTCTTGAATTTGGGCGATGTTCTGCAATGGATTGGCGTAAGCATTGTGCTGCCCCTCTCCGTCGTTATTGGTGGAGCTGGTCAAGTGGTCTGCTACAGAGCCTTCATAAAACAAGCAAAAACCGAGAAGGCATATATGTATCAACTGTACCAGACAATGGTCGATATTGTGTCACTGGTCATTTGCGCGGCGTATATGCTGGCTTATCAGTGGAGCGGGTTGAACACGATAGACCGAGATAGTTTCGATGGCCTGGAATGGTACCAACGCAGCTACATCCTAATGGCCTTCGCCGCCCACGTAGCCTCACCACTGCGCGCTGGAGCAGGTTTGGCGTCTTTGCTGCTGTCAGTGAGCATGGCGGCCGACAGAGTATTCGCTTTTGCCAAACCCTTTGTTTACAAGAACATAAATCACAGAAGACACCAGCTGATAGCCCTGGCGGCTAGTCTCATTATCAGCATCTCTGCCACTATCTATAATAGTTTCTTTTTCGACGTGACCTTAGCAGATGGGTCATATCACTTCGCGTTCAATACACCTTTCCTCGTGTCCAAACTTGCAACTGGTCTGGCCAATACATGCAATGCCACAAGGATCGTGGGCTTGTTTGCGTTGATTGGGTGCAATCTGTCGTTAATATATCTCCACAAGCAACGACACTCGCACGTGACTCAAATCAAGAATGGGACGAGCGCGGAAGAAAAACGGGAAGCGCGGAGGAGGTCGGCAGAGAAGACGCTCACCATGCTCACCTTGAGCCAGTCAATCTTCACTGGAATCCACATGCTCAGCACTGCCGTCTTCTTCGCAGTGCTCTACACTGTTCCAGCGTTTAGACTTTGTGCGCGTGGCTTCGCCTTTTTGCTGAACATCGTGGTGATGGTGTGTGACACAGCCAGTACATGCTCGACAGTGTTTTTGAACAAAAAATCCAGGGACACTGTGCGCAGCTGGGCGCAATTTTTCACGAAATGGAAGCTCAAGAGCAAAGTTCACCACGAACATTCGAATGTCAACACGACGAATCCTGCTAATGCACTCACTGCGAGCGTGCCATGTATGGAGACAGTTGTGCGAGTCAACTCATAATCATCACTGGTTATGATAAATAGGGAGAGAGATTGTTCTGAAACAATGATTATTTGTAACAGAGTATGGGCACATTAGCAGCATAGACCTGGTGAACCCACCTACGGGAGCACATGTAACCTGGTGAAAATTACAGGCTCCGCTGGCGCAGCGAAGGCGGGTGCACGCATTTTGCACAGTATACCCATATTGTGTACGTATATCAATGCCCGTGCCCATTACTGTATAACCGTATTGACTTCACCTGTGTATGACAAAGTCGGGGTAGGGACTTTCGGGTCGGGTTGAAGCCGACCTGATCCGGTGTCTACGATACCTGCGTATCGGGTCATGTCATGTCGTGCGTGTCATACTTTGCCCATAACCAAGCACTATACAACGCACTCGAGGGCTAAGGAACACATAGATTAGCACTCATTTTGTATCGAGGCGGGAGTCGAACCCACCCATGTAAGTGCGCACACAGCCTGAGAGGCAAACGCCTTAACCCGCCAGGCCACTAACCCGGTTTGTAGTCCAGATTGTTAAGCATGGGTAGCACATGAGAGAAAAATATCAGCAACTTTTTGCAATACTCTTCTTCGTATCGATAGCACCCAGAAATCTTTCACATTCACACACTGTATAGTATACACGCTGAGATCAGCGATAGCATGGCATTGTGGAAAGTTATAAGCTCGGATTGTCTTATCTCTTCGACATGGCTCTTCTTAATTTTTTAAGATTCTCCTTGGTCAGTTCGTCATTGGGATTGATCTTCAGGGCCAGCATGTATTCGTTTTCGGCTCGGTCCCACTTTTTATTCATGTGCAGTATGGCACCGAAATTCATGTGCGCATTTCCTGACTGAAATGAGGACTAGTCGAGGCGAGGGTCAAACTCGAGTCAGGCTTCTTCTCACCTCTGGTCTCAAACTGGTAGCCTTTTCGTAGAATTCTTCAGCCAGTACCGGCTTGCCCTGATTCCTGAAACAGGATAGAATGGTCAGGGCGAGCATGAGATGAGTTGTCCAATCGTACCTGTACGCATTGGCCAATCCAAATGTTATATCAAAGTCACTCGGGTTCAGTCGCCAGGCCTGTCTATACGCCTCAGAGGACTGCACGAACTGTTGGCCATCCGAGTAGAACTGGGCCAAGTGCTGCCACACGACACTGTCTGTTGGACTCAGTGCGCAGGCGCGTTCGAAGTATTGAAGGGCCTCTTTACGACGGTTCTACAAAATTTAAGGCGTGGGACGCGTGGGGGGGAGGTGGGTTGTGGGGGCCAAAAACCTTACAGTTTTGGCCAGCAGATGTGCATATGTCAAATGGGCAGGCACATGGTCAGGTTTGACCATCAGAGATTTCTTGAACGCTGTCTCCGCTGCTTCTAAATGACCACTTTTGAACAAGGCATCTCCTAAAATGGAATCACTGCATCCAGTCTGATGGGTCAAGGAGACTGGGCTTACCTAAGGCATTGTATAAGCTATGCGATTGGTAATAGGGATGCAGTCGATGGACGGCCAGTCGATACGCATCTATAGCCTCGGAGTATCGATTTTGATCAGCCAATAAGCGCCCGAGGTTGTACAGACAGGACAGTTTGGCAGTCTCGTGTGCCCTGGGGTCCTTCAAACCTTCGACACTTAACTCGGCGCAAGTGCGGTAACGCTGGAAGAGAATAAGGCGGTGAAAGTCTGGGGGAGCTGGTGGGGTGTGATGGGACCCACATGGGCCCTCTGTATATATGCTAGTGCTAGCTGATGGTTTTTGTATCGTATCAAGTAGTGGTACGGGAGGACGACACACCAGTCAGTGACTCCTTCAACACCTACCTCGTGCAGCATAGCCACCCCTCAAGGCTACCCCAAGTGGTGCCACCAACTCACCTGTTCAGCTTCCTTAAGCCGCTGCATCGAGGTAAGTACGATTCCCATGTTCAGGTGGGCCACTGAAATGACAGACCACACTGTAACTTCCATAAAACAAGACACAGCCAAGCCGCTTACGTGCCATCCTCGGCCGGCATTTTATGGCATTCTCATAAGCTAGGGAGGCCGCTTTCCAATCTGCTTTTTCTTGCAATAATATTCCATAGTTATAGTGCGTATCGGCCATGTTTGGCCTGCGTTTCAGAGCCTCTCGATAAGCTACGATGGCTCGCTCGGTCAATCGTTTTTGAGCATACACATTGCCCAGATTACTGTACGCCTTGGCCGGGTTCACTCGGATGCCAGAAGAATACAAACGCTCTTCATTTTTCCAGTCACCATTTCGAAGCACAGTTTTGGCGCAAAGTGCCGAAAGTACAATCAATAAAGTGATGGCAATCGGTTTGGTCGATCGATGTTTTGAATGCCAAAATTGCCAGGATCCTTTTGATCCTACGCCGATGAGCAGACAATAACCGAGGCTTGGTAAGTACAAGACACGTTCAGCCACCACGAAGCCAACATAAAAGAAGAGGTTACTGGCGGGCAGGAAGCTAAGGACAGCTATCAGCAGGCCCATCAAGGCTGTTCGATCGGCATAGGACCCAGCAGCGTGGACAGAGCCATGTGACTCAGTCAGCTCTAATGGCTTCAGCGAGTCCAAAGTTCGACCTCGGAACTTAAGCTTGTACGAAGACACGTTGTTATTGTTCGATATACAATGCTGCACATGACACTGCAGAGACTTGACCGTATTTGGAGACAGGCGACCGGTCCATAATGCGGGGTCATCCGGGGAGCAGGCATTGCCATTCACATCGACCATGTGTCGTGTGGTCTTTGAGAGTAAACTGTTTGAGAGCAGGGAGCTTCGTGGTGTCGGTAGACCGTGAGAATGACGTGCTGTGCTTCGGTAAACTATCCAAATTGTTAGAGACACCAGGCCGAGAAATGTGAGCAAGGAAACGAGATTCCTGGGGTCGGAAATGCCATCCACTAATGGGATAGAGTCCATGGACCAATCGAAACTGAGGGTCCTCGGGCAGACGAGTAAGACGACGTTGAAGGAGATCAAATAAGAAAATGTCATTAGGCGAGTTAGCATGCTCTCAGTGTGAGCTGCTGGATTGTCGGACGGGGAAAATGAAGGCGCTGAGAATCCCATTAGCCAAAACCGGATAAGAACCAAACACAGGCCAGTGGCCACCAATGTACACCAACGAATATAGGTCCACGTTGTCGCCTGAAACGATGGCCAAGGTGAAGGTGGTGTTGGGAAAGAATGAGTTCACTCTGCCTGCTATGCATTCTTTCTAGTTTGCTCAGGCCTGAATGCAAGTAATGCTCGCACAGGTAACTACATCAGCTGCAAACAACACACCTATGGGTCATGGTCAAGGTCATGGTCATGAGTTCACCAAAGCCAACACTGCCTGCGGGGTCGTGGCCCAGCGGGTTAAACCAGGGTCTTGGCCTGGCGGGTTAAGGCGTCTGCCTCTCACGCTAGGTGCGCACTTACAGGGGAGGGTTCGACTCCCGCCTCGGTACAAAATGATTGCCAAATAACGTTACGTGTTCCTTAGACCTCGAGTGCGCTGTATAGTGCTTGGCTATGGATAAAGCATGACATGGCATGACATGCTAAGCATTCTCTCGACAGTAGTGTGCTCTGGCCTGAAAGCGGGTAAGCTGCTCGCACAGGTAACTGCATCAGCTGTACACAACACACCAATGCCACGGTTAACCGAGCATGCCCCTATCCCATGTAAAAGATCTTCTTAGCACGCCCACGCAGCTCTTTCGTGCGCGCGAGTGCGCGCGGACAAGAATAGATCTCATTTCTAAATGGACATCTGATCTAAGACCAAAACAAAAGCGCCTCTTCCCGATTCGTTTAGAGCACAATAGACGAGGATCAAATCTGTTTCATTGTCCTCGCAGTATCAAGCGGGCCCTAATTTAGTAGACTCCTTCCATGCCATTATGGCGACGTGTCACATTTACGGGTTCTTGTTTTGGTTGAGCAGCTGGGTCCTCGTGCGCAGGTCGTGTACACAATGCGTACGCTATTTGGTCAAAGCAAATCCTCGGGCCACATTCAACCATTCAGCAGCTGTTTACTCATTGGCTAATCCGCTTTCGACCCGGGGTCTAGACCACATTCCCTAACCCCATTCAATAGCCCTAGCCAAGTTGCAGAGAAAATTAGTTCGTGCAGGCGGTAGCCCTCGCTAGGTGTCCTTTCAGTGGGTACTAGCCTATTGCAGTTGGTGTGCTCCAGTTAACGAGGCCCTTTTCCAATTACAGTCTGCGTGTGTTGACAAAACATGCCTGAGTGGCCATGACAAGTGTTTACTTTTCAAGGTCGGGTGACTCGGGTTCGAGACAGCCTACAGGAAGATTAATTTGGGGGGGGGGGGGGGGAACGAATGTACATCAGCCTGTCTTATCATAGCGTGGCTTGACCAAGCAAACTGGACCTGAGCTGAGGGAGTGACAAGTCCGTGCACGGGTCACTGCACGCTTAGCCCCATTCGTTCACGCAAACGCGCCCTTTTTGACGAATGACCGTGAAAGGAGAACTAGTTTTCGTGAAGAATAGAAAAGGCCGATTCAGCCAGGCGAAACGGCTGGCGAGAGAAAAATAAAAGATTCGTTGACTGTTGCAGGTCTCGTCTGGCCGATGAAGTTTGTGACTCAAATAGAATGCGTGGGGAGTGAATCCAGGAAACCCATAGAATCTTTCATTCGATTCTTGTCCGAGCCCCCACTGGGTGTCTATGTCCCCTGATTTGGCCAATTTCCTATCCGTGCCCTGTGTTTCGAGTACTTACCGTGCGCCTGATGGATCGGATTCGCGTTGCTATCCAATCGAAAAGGCTTGTCAACAGAGGTCGGAAATGAGGGAGAGAATAGGGCGGATGTGGTGAGCACCCGTTTTGTTGTTGTTTATTGACCGGTGACGACTGCTTGCTTGCTTGCCGATGATTCCGACGTTGTGTCGGCGAAGATTGAGTCGAGACCGGATTCGATTCATGAATAGCGCAAGAAGTCAATATTAGGTCGTAAAATAAACAAACACCCAGGACGGTCACACCGTGCTCTTTAGCCAAGACGGAGCCGGTGGCCCAGGATACGAAGACAAACAGGTTTCCCAATCGATTGACCACGAAGGATAGAGACAGTGTGTCCGAAGCGTCCGACTCCATCAAATCAAGGTACGATCGTATGCACAGGAGGAAAAACAGTGTGGCCAGTAGGTCAGCTCGTCCAACCACACCGGACACGGCTTCCGTGTGGATAGGATGCGATGCGAAGAGGAGGCCGGATGTCCAAGCTATAATGGCGTCCCCATTCGATAGTCGCCAAGCCAACGAGACCACCAAGCCGGTCACGACCGAGTGTAAAAGCACGTTGACCAAGTGGTACCTGAAACACGCGCAGTTTAAGTCACAGAGGTCAGTGTCACATAAGACGTGTCCCTCAATCTTAGGTCATCCAAGTCCCAGTCTATCAGAGTGCTAGATGATTGTGAGTGACCCCAGGTCCAGCAGGTTGGTCAAATGAACAATGCACTGGTGCCTTACCCAAACGGATTCAGTGTGTCCAAATAGTAATTCAAGCGGAATGTGGCCACGGTCAGAGGCCGGTACGACTTGTGCGATCCCGAATGGAGCAGAGGTGTGCCCCAGAAATCGTCAGTTAGAAGATGATGCCAGCCAGTCTCGGGCCGAAGGTCTTGATTGGAGATGATTGCACGGCTAAAAAATGTTTGGTGATGTTAGCCAGTGCGGAGAGGTTCGATAATTTATTTACAGCACGGATAATGTTGGTTAGGGAGAATGACAGAGATACGGCGTGGGTAGCAGGAAGGCAGAGAGATGCAGAGACCGATGAAGGGGCAGAAATTTTTGGTCATCCCGATCATGCCATGCTGGGCATCACATGTCCTCTGTAGGTCCAATGTTGACTGCACCGAACTTCATCCAGAGATAGGAGGGGTCGATCCTCAGACTCATGACCAGTGCAGGCCTTGAACCACTGTGTCTATGCTAGCATTATGCTCAATGTTGGCTAGGGAGAGCCACAGAGATACAGTGTGGGTAGCAGGAAGGCAGAAGTGGGAGAATGTGGAGGTTAGAAGGGGATCGATCCTAAGACTCACAGTCAGTGCAGGTCTAAGCAGGCATACCGTATGTTCTCCATCAAGCGCGCTCTCGCTCACAACGTCTCTCCTGCCCCTTTTTCTGTTCATTATGCAATTCATGTCCATGAGCGGGCAAGCAAGACTCGTTTGGCGGATTTCATTTTTCTCATGGGAGCCGATTGAAAGGCGCCGCTGTTTAATGAAGTGCATGCTCTGTTCTCATTAACCGCCATCATCCCGCTCCATTTTCTCATCGGCCAAAAGGCTTTTCCATCAGACTCGCTAAGCGCATAAACGCTCACATCCGTCTCCCTCCGTCCTTTTGACCATGAGCAAGTGACCATTTGGTAATGAGACGCACACATGCTGCGAGGGGGCGGGGGTCTTACGAGAGGATATGTAAGAACAAGGGTGGCTGGCTGAAGAAAACGTGGACGCATATGCTAGTGGAAGCTTGTGGGATCGAAAGAGGCAGTCTGCATGCACTATCTTTGTCGCTAGTCATACAGGACAAGGGCAGAAATTTGGTCACCCTGATCATAACGAGGCATCACCCGGCCCCTACAGGTTCCATGTTGAGTGCACCAGACAAATGTAGTTTGGAAGGAGTGACCTAGGAATCCAATAAACCCTTTCCTTGTACTCGTGTTCAGAGTTGTCAAAAAATCTGAATCGAATTTTCTCAGACTCTAAAAAAGGAATTCCCGCGGACCAAACGACCGTTCCGAAAGTGAAAAACTTAATGTTATTATTGAGGTGGTGGGAGCGTTGGCGCCGGTGAGGCAAGTATGCGTGGAGGCATGTCTTTGTTGTGCACTTTGGTGGGGGGGGGGGGGCAGGGCGAGATGGCAGTCATCTCGAATAGCCTCGACTGTCGTGTCTCCTTTGAAGGCAAAGTCAAAGGGCCGTCTTAACTTTGTGAATAACTCGTTTCTCCGCCAGTCGGGCCACCTTAGACGATGATGGTAGAATTAGTGTAGTCAACGTAAGCGTGCCCATAAAAAGGTGATGGTGAAAAGGTCGACGGCCCCCCGACGGAACAGTTGGATTAGAAAACTACTCTGGCCTACCGTTTTATCATCATGCGGGTGCTTAGGATAGTCGTCCTTGGACGGCCTGGCCCGATCGTATCAATGCTCTGGCCAAGACGAATAGGTCTCACAAAAGGCCCTCTAACTGTACTGGCGCCTCGAACTACTTATTCCTAGTTTTGTGCTGACCGAGGACGTCGCCGATTTTTTCCACCGAGCTGAGCACAAAAAGACGAGGTTCGTCTCCTACCATCACCATATAAGGCCATAATGGTCTAAGGACGGCGGGGTGTAGGCCCAATGCGTTTCTCAGACTTCGATTTTTCTCCTCACCCCCTTCTTTGGCTCTACTCGACGCACCCGTTTTGGAAAGAGGAGCAACAGTAAAGGAGATGTACGAGTATAGACACAACAAAGTTGATGAGGGATACGCTCGCTCCCACGAGACTAAACCAATCAAACGCGGGCGGGGTGGAAAAAACAAATGGACTATTAGAGTATGCGAGCCGAGGGAGGATACGGGTGCCAAGGGGGTTGCTAGGCGAGTTATACACGGGCTGATACAATGCTACTGCTGCTCGCACCCCGGCCCCTGCTCTCGTTGCTGATCCCCACAGGCTCAAAGTATCACGCTCTATATCAGAACAGTGACTGGGGTGACCACCATGGGCCAACCAAGGGCAGGGTGTCACCCCCAGAACACCAGAGCGCGGACAGTGGCAGTGGGGCAAACAAGGCCCACAGTGTGACCCAGGTCGTACCTGTCATCATAAACGAACTCTGCATCCAAGGTGTTGATGTAAAGCAGGCATGCCAGAATCGATGACACGATCAGTGGGACGTGATCCAAGGTCCAGGGCAGCATGATCGTCGAAGTCACAGGCGAAGAAACCAATAGGGAGGAGTGTTTTCCATATATCTGAAAAGCGAAGCCGTGAAGTGTTCTCGGTGAGAATAGATGCCCCACCAGCGACTAGGTGGCGGGCGCGAGCTCTCATCGACTGGCAAACGAAGTGAGGCAAGCTTAGTTAAATAAGCACATAAGGAATTCCTGCTTTCTCAGGTTTTGCATCCGCGTGAAAAGACGATCGGTCAGCGAGCAGCAAGCAAAAATGGCAAGGATCGAGTGGAAACACGGGCCAGTTACGTATTGACCAAGCCTAATTTAAATTGATCTTAGCCCGACTGCGGCCGTGTCACTTGCTACGGGCTTCTCTAAACGGGACGTCCGGTCGGTTCGTTCTCTGGCCCCGGCCAAACGAAAAGCTTCTTACGCATTCAGCCGACGGACAACGGCGTCGTGGGAATAAGCACCAGTGCGTCTCGAAAAGCGTTTACCAAACGGGCTATGCGCCGGCCTGAATTCCACAGGGACTGTTTTCCAATAGACCAATAAGAACCCTGGCCCCCGGCACCCTCCCACAATGTGTCCACTGAACCGCGCTCGGAAAAAAGACCCCGCTTTTCATCAACCAATAACAAACATGCCAAAACGGGCTCTAGCAATCTACAGAATGGCAAGAGAGTCTGGCTGGCCAGGTTAGGAGACTCCGCCAGTCAGTACAGTAACGGGGGGCAGATGGGGCGAACACAGCGCCACCTACAGTCTATTTGCACTGCGGGGGAAGGAAGGTAGGCACTCTTTGAGTGAGGTGAAAGAGTTTTGGTTGATGATCAGTCACACATACACAATATGGAGGATCGCCATCCCTCTCGCAGACCCTTGAAAAGCAAGCCGTTGCTTTACCCTGCCTTGCCTTGTTTTGAATGTCTCTTCTGTGAGTTGTGTTTCTACGGAAACTGATGGAACAATATATTTATGCGCTAATGCCTGTTTTTTACGCAGTCTAGTTTATTCGATATAAAAGGAGCGCGGATCAAAACAGCAACACGACCCTGATTAGCAAAAGACATTGGCACACATGACATGAAGCGAGACATGGGAAATCGATCAGTGAATAGCCATATTTGTCTGTTTAGCTTGCTCGAACACGACTTAATGAATTAACGAAAGCAGAAAAATGTGCTCACTAAAAGACAGTCTTCTCTTCACTGGCACTCTTCCCCTTATTAGACAACGAGTCCGGGTTGGGAGGAGTGGTCCCGCCTCCAAACCAGGCCCCACCAGCGACCCGCCTCTACTGATGTCATGTCATACTTTATCCATAGCCAAGCACTATACAGCGCACTCGAGGGCTAAGGAGCACGTGTTTGACGATCATTTTGTACGGAGGCGGGAGTCGAACCCTTCCCTGATCGTGAGACCGGCCATCAAGCATGCAGTAGAAGCTATTTCTCGCTTAGTCATGCATACAGTGCTGCATCAAAGGTACTGACTATAGGGGTAGGCCAAAGGAGAACTCCTAAAAAAGGCAGCAGGTGAAACATACCCAATGATGAAATAGCTTATTAGCAACGATAATCCATTATATGCCTTGCTATAAACTAATCTGCATCTAAAACACGACTGTGCCAGCATGCAATTATGCCGCAGGAAAATTTTAAATTACCGCGTAATTACGCGCGCCTTTGCAGACATCTAAACTGCTTACACCAACATTGTGTGCGCAAAAACAGTTTTCGCGTTTGGGCATTTTCCAATTATTTTCGAAAACATTTCTTGCCCTTGCATTTTCGTTCGGAAACGGCAACAAATTTGTGGAGGTAAACAGAATGTGTGTTTTCCTATTCGCTAAAAAGTGTAAACTTTTTGTTTTTGGGCCGTAATGAGCTTGTAATGGAATACGGCAGCGTGAGGAGCGATCGACGTTCTAGTTCACCGCCTGGCTCTTCTTCTCAATCATCTCCTTCGAATCCACCGGAAACGAAAATCAAAATGGGTCTCTCTCGTGACGGAGATAGCGCTGTGATACCGGCGAGGCATCGATTTCCCCATGCGATCGTTTGGACGCCGATTCCGTGCATATCGTAAGTTCTGCGCATTTGGGAGTCCTATCAGGATTCGTGCGCTGTTGAAAAATTGGAAAAGGAATGTGAAACCTTGTGAGAAGGGCATAAATGTCAGAGGACCTTCCTATATCATTGTTATTATCCGGGAAATTTGTCAAGAGATGGATCTATCCTAGTTGTTTTCTGGAAGGTCTTTTCGAGTACTTTGAGCTAAGCTTTTAACTACTCTATGTCGGTCTGTGGTTTTTCCATCAAAAATTAATACGTGAAAAATAATTTAGACATTTTTAAAGTTTGGTGGGGCAAACTGAAAAAATCAATGAAATTTGGGCTGATTCGTAAAAGCCTTTGTGAACATTTTGTGGTTATGCTCTTTTTTCTGCAAAATCTTTTTTGAGAGTTTTTGTACCTTAAACCCGATGGGACTACAGACGCGGCCAAGAATGTAGGTAGAAAAATTTGAGTAGTAGATGTCGAATTTCCCGTTTTTTTCCCCAAGGATGTTTATTATAATTATTCTTTTCAGATGGCTCTTTCCGTTCATCGGGCACATGGGCATAGCTTTGTCATCAGGCGTCATTCGAGATTTCGCTGGATCCTATTTTGTTTCGGTAAAGTCCATTCAATTGTAAAATTTTTTCGAACTCAAAATCAGTTTTTCCTTTTCAGGAGGACGACATGGCTTTCGGTTGGCCAACCCGCTATTGGCAATTGCCGTTGGACAAAGTGTCCGGCGGTTCTTTGGCTTTTGACAAAGGCGTGTTAGAAGCATCCGAAGAATACAAGCACCATACGGTATGGATTTGGAGGTAGCCTGCGTGCTATGATATAATTGACAGATTTTTATTTTAGCATAATTTATTCTGCGATAATTGCCATTCGCACGTTGCGCTGGCTCTGAACACAATGAATTACGATGGCAGCAGGCGGTGGAACATGGTGAACTTGGCGTTTATGATATTGGTCAAGGGTCGATACGTCGGGTAAGTCAGCATCGATCTTCGGGGGAGAGCAGAGCTTTGGCGCCTGTTCGCCATCACTGCCTTGCCCCGTGTTAGGTGTAGCGGTTAAAAAGGCGATTGTCACAGGTTGCTCGGCATAGCCGTGCTTAGTTCTCTCAGTGCTTCCACGCCTTGCGATGGGTGACTCACGCTTTATCCCCACGGGGTCGATAAAAGAGGGACCGTTATGGGGCATGGGGTGGGTATAGAACAGCGCTCTTGCCAGGGATACCTCTTGGATGGACCCTAATCTATGGCGAAATCGGCTTTCGGACAAGCCTTCTAGCCAGCTGGAAAAAAGCCGAATGTCGACCCTCTGCAGGAACGACCAGGATGTCTGAAAAAACTACCCGCATTCCTAGATTCTGCTGGCACAATCTACGTGGCTTCTGAATGTGTTTGCTATTTTTAGATTGGGTGGTTTTTTGAAACAGTGGCTGCCGTTCCTGATAATGATGACCTTGTTCATTGTGGTAATTGTGGTATTCCCACTCGTGACCCAGCATTGAACGCCCAACGAGGTCTGTAAAACACCTTTTCGACACCTATCGCTGGCCCCGCGTGATTGTAAGCTGTATGTGATATGCATGAGATGATCAGCTTTTTATGCTGTATCTGCTGTAGTGTTGTGTTCGGACTTGGCAGAGTGCGTATTGTAATAAAGTTCCCATTGCCGTGGAATGTGTGAATTGATTTCTGGCATAGCAGATTCGAAGTCTGCATTGATCTCTTGTTTGAGACTGTCGTTTAGACTTTTGAATAATTTTGACTTTTAGGTTATTCGAAAAGTGATCATGGTCAAGTTGACGGCTGAGTTAATCGATAATTCTCGTCAGTATATCAATCCAGTACGTGATCGAGAACTGAATTTACGAGGTAAGCTGATATTGTAGGTGTTGTGGATGACTTGGGTTTGATGTTGCTTTTCAGGCTATAAGATACCGATGGTGGAAAATTTGGGAGCTACTTACGTAAGTTGGCTTTTTTGGGTTAGGGGATTAGATGGGAGTCAAGAGTCCCGTGCAGGTTTTTGCTGGCGAGACTGTAGAGGCTTGTCTGACGATGCTTCACCCGTCAGGATGATGCTGCAGCCATGAGCCAAACCGAAAGACTTGGTTGGCTGCCCTGACTTTCTGGTTTAGGGCAAAGAGACCCTGATTGATGACAATTTATCGATTTGACTGGACCAGGGTGTCTTTAGAGTAGCAGTTTCCTTTTACTAAATACTGAAATATGAAATTATCGATTTTGTTTCAGGATCAATTCGATACTATCGATTTTACTGATAACGATTTGAAAAAATTGGAAAATTTTCCATTGTTACATCGTCTGAAATGTTTGTTGTGCAGTAATAACAGGATTAGGTAGGTAATTAAAAATGTAATTATGGCCGCAGAATTAATTTTTTGTTTTAGTTACATCGATGGGAAATTGCACGATATGCTACCAAATTTGAATACGCTGATATTGACGAATAACAGTATCCAGGAACTGGGCGATGTGGATGGGCTGGCCGGATTTCTGAAATTGGAATACCTCAGGTATGGATGAAGGGTTCAGTAGTCGGGTCGGGTTGTGTAACAAACGCAAGCAGGAGGCGGGAGAAGTGAGAGAACATACGGAGTCTCTGTAGAGTCTCTGGAGGCAAGTCTTGCGCCTATACCTGCGGTGGACATGAACCAGAGTTGGCGTCTCCCAGCCAGTGGAGGTATCGATCTGACCGCCGGGGATGTTGGTTTCAGGTGCCTGAAACATGGGGCCTCTTGATTAGAGTCTTGCTGAAAGGGATGGACTTGAAAAAAACAGAAGACTCTGTGAAAATTGAAAAATTTAAGTCTTGAAAGACAGGGTTCGTGGAAGGCTGTAAAAGTCATGGAAAATGGGAATTTAGAGGTTGCGCGAGAGGGTCATGTTGAGCTAGGCTCCAAACTTCGGATCATCCGCCTTTTTCTTTGTACTGAACTGCTGATAATTCTGGAAGTCAGTAAATTTATTGAAATCAATCTACAGTAGTCATGAGACAGTGTGAAGAAATGAGGAATGAAAATCAAATTTCTTATGTGGAAAAATCAATGCATTTGTCGAAGCGGGGGTTTTCGGGGTGATGGCCTGATATGGATAACGACTTTAGGATTGATTGATCTCCATAAAAAGGTGCATAAAAATGGTGTGTACGCTCGGGTGTTTGCGTGCCCCGCTGACATGAAGATTCGCTTTTAGTTTGCTGGGCAATCCGGTGACACACAAAAATCATTATCGACTTTACGTGATCTTCAAAATTCCACATCTTCGAGTTTTGGATTTCGCAAGGATTCGATTAAGGGTAAGCAATGTTTTGTTTTTCTAAAGACAAAAATTTCTGAATTTGAAATTCGTACTTTCCGAAATTCGGATACATGTTCTGAAGGAAAGGAAAATGAATGAAGGGTTTGTTTTTTCAGGAACGGGAATCAGCAAAACAATTATTTAAAGGCAAGAAAGGTGCCGAGTTGAGGCAACAGTTAGTGAAGACAACGAAGACGTTCACGGTGGGCGAGTTACCAGAATCGGCTGGAAAGAAAATGACGAATGGAGCCAGTGTTGCGCCTTCGATTGCCAAATCGGCGGATGAAGTTCGGGCGATTCAGGTGAGTGGTCACAGAGGAAAGTTTGGTGGGGTTGGAGAATGGACAATGTTAATGGTGGTCCGACACGTTCGCTAGGCTAGGAGGGGTCAGCTACCAAAATCCTTGTCCAGTCTTGGTGTTTTCAAAAAGATTTTTTGAGGCTTCGTGGTTTTTCGAGATTCCTCAATTTTTTTGGGAAAATGTCCACCAAAACGTTCAGGGGTCTATATTGCTTACTGAGTGTGATCGCGCCGTTGGGCCGTGGTCTAAGCTATTAACGTAATCTTGAATCGCACTCCCTTTTCAGGCAGCCATTGCTCAGGCAAAGACGTTGGACGAGGTTGCGCAATTGCAGCAACAGTTACAAGCGGGTCAGATTCCAGGAAAGCCAGCAGGGCAAGCAAATGCGACGGGCCCAGTGGATGGAGTGGAAGAAGAAGAAATGGAGCAGGAGAGCTAAGACGTGCACAGTGTGAGGTATGTAGGGATGGGAGGGAACTGCATTTGGGGCCTGTGTTGCAAAGCACTCTTCTGACTTGATTATCTTCGTTCCTGTTTAGATGTTCTTTTCAGCCTGAAAATATCGTTAGACGAATGGAAGCGGTTTTGTGTTTTGTTCTGTTCTGATGATGTAAACCAATGTGGCCGCGTATCAGTGAATTGGGCTGATATGTAACAGATACTGAACAGGTGGTTTCGTGACTTTATTACATTGTCCATTTTGTTGTGCTAGGGGGCAGAGAAACGATGCGAGTTCAATAAAATGACCGAATGCACCTGGCTCGGAGAACTCGACACTGAAACAGTTATTTTCGTGATAAGAGTAGGCGTGCCAGGGTGTCGAGTTGATTTGGGTTCATTGTTGGGAGGGCTGGGCGATAATGAGGCTGTGTGCGTCAATTGCCCCTTATTAGCTGAGGAGACGTCTGCTCGTCGATCAGTTTCTACTGGACTCGATTCGAGGAAGATGCTGTCGAGTGTGAGTGTTGTTCTCGTCGTGCTCGTGGCCACTGTGGTGGTTGGGCACTTGGAAGTATGGCCACTGGTCAAGAGGGAGGGATATACGAATGGTCGATGGGCGACGAATGCGGCGGGCGAGAGTGCCAGGACGATCAAGTACCAGACGTCGAGCAAGTATGGTAATCGATTGCTGGTGGTCGGGGGCAGTCAGCAGAGACAGCCATACGTGCAGGTGACCAGGATGAAGCAGAACTTGTGCAATCAGCCGAATATGAGATTGTGTGTGGACAGGAGTTGAGGGGTGAGTGGATGGTGGAGACGGATTCCGTTTTGGGAATTGTGGCTTGCGAAGTTAAGTAAAGATGCTGAGCATGTAAAGGGTCGCACGGCAGGGTGGAAGAGTAGCTAAATTGCAAACACATGATCACGGGTAAGTCAGTGTGTGGAGGCTCGTCTGGCAATCGATTGATCCTCTGCACGGTTGGGTCATGTTGCAGCCGGGCCAGGTCGGAAGACTTGGAGTTGGGTGTCTGCTGGCTTGTTAGTTAGCTAATTAGCATGGCACAAAATCTCTGTCCTTGTGTAACCGGTGGAACAGATACTACGACTGAAGCAGGTAAGCCATGCGACTATACCTACGGCTAAAACATCAACCCGACGGGGTGCAGTCTTTTAGCCAGTCGCCTGAGCTGGCTGGTCGCTAATCAGAGCATGTCACGCATGCAGGCACCAGGCTCGTATTTATGTCGAAGAAGGGGCATTCGTGAACGCGCTTTGTCTTGACAAGTAGAACACGCCTCGAGGTTGACGAGTCGGTCATTCCAATGCGGCACTGTTGCCCCTGACCTCGGCCGACTTCAGCTGACAGTGTAACACGCTAGCCTCACCTGCATGACATGTATCTCGGAGTCAGAAATCGATGATTGTTAACCGGGGTTTTCGCAATTCGAGCAGTAGTGTCTGACTTGTGCGGCTGCCAAAGAATGGTGAAATATAGACCCGACTAGTTGGCGTACCGAGAGAGGAACACTGTTCGCTCCATAGCCTGTTATAACAGGCCCTTTGAAATCCAAAACTGCTGTTGCCACGCAGCGTACAAGTAGCACCTTGACATTGCTGCCCATGCACCCTCATGTCTGGCATACTGTACCTTCTTCAGCACCAAGCATCAATGTTTGGCGACACGATCAGTCAGAAGCCCCTCACTAGTCCTCCTAAAGGAGTACTGTAGGCATGAACTCTTCCACAGAGTGCGAACCAGTGCTGGTGCCACTCGATGAGCGACGAATGCCCAACCGCTGCACCACCACGGCCACCTAATCTTATGGTCATTGACAAGAAGACAGGAAACTCGCAGCTCCTTCCTCATACCTGCGCTTAAGTGAAATAGGCAGAAAAACAAGGCGAAACAAAGTGAAGCGAACTAAACCCTCTGAACAACAACCTGACTGATGTGTATATCCTCTATCCTTTCTGATCATGTCTTCTGCCTCTTCTGCTTCTGCCACAGATGTCTTCTGCCTCTTCCGATCCGCAGACCAGGGGCGCATTGATTGACCAGGAGCGTGGCCGCTTGCTTGGCCGCTGGTCGGTAGCCACCCGCTGGCTGGGAAGCTTTATGCTGATGCGAGAGAGAGGCTCTGAACGGCCGCTTTGGGGGCCCTGATCTCTGTGGCTCCTCACACTCACTATCAGCGTAGGTTTTGTTCGACTCGCTGACAACTGTCTCGTCATTAGTACCAATCTGGACCCAGTTTCAACCATGTTCAGTCGTCCGCATCCCATTGTCCGACCTGGATCTTTTACGACCTTGTTTGTCTCATTCGCCTTCTTCATAATCCGATTGTTCTGCCCGAATTCGAATCTTCCATAGTCGGGAAAGTAGAATGCTATGCTTCCAGGGGATCATATGCAGCCATCAGGCCCCTTTCTGACATAAAGATCGTCACCCCTAGAGATTTTTTATTTATATTTTCGAGGGCCTAAGCGGCCGTTTTGCCTCTAGCCAGCCAGCAGTCTAAGCAGGCGCCTGCGTGGGGACCAGGACATATAACACCTTCCCTCTATGCATATCCACTAGGAGCACCTGCACGCGAGGGCATCCAGAACAGGACACCGACTTCCTCGGACGATGGCGTGTGAGCTTTCAACCATGTGGCTTCCGTCCCCCCTCTCGGAGCACCTCGACGCCACCAGGCTTGTCTGCGGATTTATCTGTGGGCAAGATGTAGGACTGCTCAGACATGGTCGTGCATTGCTGTGCTCGCCATGGATCCTCAGGTGCTGACTGCGCCATCGACGGTGAAACTGTTCGACAGCGTAGGCATCTTAGGAGCGGGTGCGTTCGACCAGCAGCCAGGCTAGTGTATCATTGCGCACAGCAGTTGCACGATCCCAGAGACACGGCAAACACGTCTGAGGGGTCTTAGTGATCGATACCCTGCAGGAATAAGGCTTGCTACCAGGCTTGGGTCATTGCAGACCTTGCACAGCACACTCCTACCAACTCTTCCGACCTAGTACATGGCTGGAGAGTCACCCGGGTGACGCTCGCAGCTGCCGGCTCCGTGAAGTATCGATTGCCAGTCGAGCCTGTACATTGTTCAGCTCTAATCGTAAGACGCTGATCGTGGCTTATCTCGGCCCAGGCTCGGTCGAAGCTGACCTGTGGCTATGAGCTCGAGGCAAAGGGTACTCCTGCTCGAAAAACCAGGTCAGTTGCAAAGCGCCAGTCGCCAATACCCTCGATTTCCTGCTTGCTGTGCTCCGCTCCTAATTGCGCTACTTTTATTGCTGGTTCACATTAAAATGTCATCAAGATGGTAAAAAAAAAAGCGAGGCGACATTAAAATTTCAATTTTTTTGGCACATTCGCTACTTCCCGCTTCGGTTTGTCGCTGATTCTCTTCGGCAAAGGTCCTGCGATCTTGGCTCGTCTATTCGTGGCCATTTGTTGTTTCGCCGACGAAGCCGAGTAGACACGATTGGAAGCAGAAATTATGTTCGTTCATTTCACCTTTTTTCTTGCAGTATTCTCGTCCTTGAACTTAAAATAACGCCATCGGGGCTGATGTAATAGATATCATATCGCGTGCGCTTCTTGCAAAGGATAATTTCGCGGGTAAAACATTTCCTGAATGGCGCCATCAACATCGCCTTTTCAATGTCGTTGATACTCTTGATCGCAATTCTCGGTGCTTTACCGATCGTCGCCAAATGGATAAAATCGCGTTCTGATGCACCGTTCGCAGCCTGTCGAATTTGTAACCCTCGTGCCTGGTAGGCGTAGGAGGGAGGCGGCCAACCGAAGTCGGCGGGACAAAAACTCCGACTAGAGTAGGATAGTCTTGCGACTATACCTACGGCTGAAACATCAACCCGAGGGATTGCCGTCTCCCAGCCAGGGGAGAGTATCGATTACTCTCTCCCACTCGCCATGGCCTACCAGGCACGAGGGTTACAAATTTTCACCATTCTGAAACAATTTGGCTCCTGTTCGTTAATGCTGCACACCACCCTCGAATAAGCCCCCTCCCACACCTGGATCCCCACAGCCTTGTAGTGCCAGTATGTGTGAATACTACATGTGTGGCCCCGTGCTTTGGGAGGGTATGCCATTGGATAAATAGGACTGAAGGGCCATCGTGAGCGTAATGGATCCCAAAATAAGCCTCCTCCTCCTAGATAGGGTTTGAAAAATAAACCCCCAGACTCTGATTTGAGAAAATTGGTCCTCATTTGAAGCTCACTCATGAACACTAAAAGGCGGGGACACGCTACCTCTCCGTCAGGACACAGCTCCTATGACCGATGTTGGATGAAGTTTGGTGAAGGTTCTAGATGGTCCATCTTTTGACAAGAACGATTTAGCGTGCACAAATTGAGCCAGCCATTCCTATCTCATCAATGGATCATCAAGGAGCCTCTGACAGCCTCGTCTGCTGCCTAAACACCCCCCAAGAAGGGCAGGCACAAACTATCCCTACTCAAGCTCATATTGTCACAAGAAGCCAACGACATCAATGTCCTATCTGGCACAACGGCAAACAGCCCAGCCCAGATGGAAAACATTGGTGCCGGGACGCAACCTAGGGCCAAGGGAATTCCCTATGAAGTTCAAGTCCCTCACAGTGACGGGATAATATAAAATCAGTACTCACTTGGACTCGTTGGCCACTCGTTTCAAGATCGGCGATAAGCGAGGGATAACGTCGCACGATTCAAAGCACCTAAAAAGAAGTGACTGTTCATTTTTCCAAACATAGTGCAGAAATGATGCCGACATGCCTTGGCTGATACCGCGAATAGACAGAGCTAAAGTGACAATTCGAATGATCAAGAGCGAAATAACTGCGTCTGACCGCCTCCTTCACAAGCGTAGAGTGAAATGAAGGCCGTGACTGCCCGTCTCTGGTATTCCAGACCAGCAGAAAAAGAAAAACAAATGAATGGGCTGAGCGTGTTGCGCACGTGGACCATGGCCTTTGGTTGCAATAGAAATTGCACATGGTGCATCTTTGCAGCCTGTCCTGGAGCACGTGGCACCAAAATCGATGGGGCAGTTGCACTCAACAGAGTAGGGACTAGTTTCTTGGTTGGGCTGATAACACACGATGGCCTGGGTCAACAGCGATTAATAGCAATCTTCACGAACATGTATTGACATAGAGAAGCACCGATCATCACAGCAACAATGCTCAGCAGTTTGTTGCAAGATCTCCTCTCGTTGTCCGATTGCATGCAGTCTCCCATGATTGTTGAAATTATGATCCTGCACCAGGAGCGCCCCGTATTGTAATGTTAAGGGCTGCTAAAGGGGTGGCACTACTGTAGGAGAGCGATAGCTTGGAAGGAGGTATCTCGCCCTCATACAGAGGAGCGCCGAGTGCCGTGCCTTCTTGTTGTACGTGCAGAGGGACGAAATGTGCCGGGCTGAAAGGGGTGGAGAACTGGGGGGGGGGAGCGATAAAGCCATGCCATGCCAGGTGAGGCACATAGAGCAGAGATTGTGCATCGTAGGATAGCTCGTTGGGAAAGCAGAGCAGTGCGGTGTCAGGATGGCCGATTTGAATGTGGATCCACCCAACGCCGTCTTCAATGCTCCCGTAACCAGCATCCCTGGCGGTCGGGAGTAATCGATACGCTCCCCTGGCTGGGAGAAGTCAACCTTTCTGGCTAATGTTTCTAGGGCAGGTATAGTCGCGAGACTTGCCTACCTCCAGTTGGAGCTTATACCCTCGAAACTTCGGTCTCGACTATCTCCTGGGTGCGCTGGTTACACTCCGTTCGCCGCGGCCCGTTCGACGCACACGGATAGCGGTGGCGCCAGTTGGCTGGCAAAACCACATGTATAGCAACCTAATTCAGTGCATGATTGTGCGCTAGTCAGCTAGGGAAGAATGTTGGCACAACAATAAGCAAATTTCCAATAATGGATGGAGCGGTGTCAAAGAACACGCGTTGTAGCGCTATGCACACCTGCCTCATATTCGTGCAGCTGATGATGGCTACAGAATCAGAGTGGACATAGCCACTGATCCTTGCGACCACCTGCGACTGGCTTGAGACCGCAACGAAAGCGTTAGTGCTTGCGAATAAAGCTTTGAACCCTAAAGAAGCGGATCGAATTTTTGAATTTCCCGCGCTTTTCGCGAGGCAGTTGTAGCCTGCAGCAGTGTGCCTACAGTATGCTCATGAGGAAATCGATCGATCGGGTTTCTGAAATTGGTTTTGTGTAAAAAATCGATAAAATTTTTCAATAGTTTTGCAGTTCTCCATTTTTTAGTACAAGCTGACTATTCCAATAATAAATCGAAGCGTCGCGCTATTATGGCGTGGATACGCTGCAAAATCTTTATCGATTTTGGGTCAGCGTAAATTTTTTACTTTGATCAATCGAGTTGATAATATCGATCGATTTACTGTTTTGACTTTGATTAAATCCCGAGATCTGTCCCGTGTTTCGTCTCGTTTATCTGCGAACGACGCGAATTTGTCGTCGAAGACTAACGATTTACGTGAAAACGGAGAATTAGAAAATCGAGCAATCGACGAAATGGCACCAGAAAAGAATGGAGAAAAGAAGCAAAAGAAAACGAAACAGAAGGAATCAACGACAGGAACGGGAGCTTCGGCGTCGGCGGGAGAAGCTGATCCATTGCATATCTTCCAGTCATTGGAGGAAGCTACTGAGGGAGGAAAGAAACGATTATCGATCGAACAGATTTATCAGAAGAAAACTCAATTGGAACACATTTTGCTTCGTCCATCCACGTACATCGGATCTGTCGATCCTCACACGGAAGTAGGCTAAGCATTTGATAGATTATCGGGAAACTCCGATTTTTAACAAATTCCTTCCCCCCTCGGACTTCAAAAATGTTTGGTGGCTCGTTAAAGTAGAGTGCCCCTTTTTAGACCATGTGGATTTACGACGCAGAATCGGAGAAGATGGTCCATAAAAGCATAACGTACGTGCCTGGTTTGTACAAGATCTTTGACGAAATCGTTGTCAACGCGGCCGATAATAAACAGCGCGATCCATCCATGTCAACCATCAAAATCAATATCGATAAGTAAGTACAAATTGCCAAAAGCTCCTATGCTTTGGCAAGTCTTATTTCCGCGCTGCTTAGTGTAATGTTGAGAGGCAACTTTGTCGGGGCCATGAAACTCTCGCGTCAATGGCTGGCCGCACCTATAGTCTTCCTTACGGTTTCAGTTTTTGACAGGTTTTATAATAGAAGCCGTGAAATAAATCCGAAATTCAGCGCCGCATGGCCTTTGCCATTTCGGCCCTAACCCTTGTAATAGTCAGTCCTACACTGGAAAAGACACCGCTGCGAGCGGATAGTCTAAAAACCCTTCAGACAGGCCAACTTCCTACTTCTTTATAGGGAGGCGAATGAAATAAGCGTTTGGAATAATGGTCGAGGTATTCCAGTGGTTGAACATCGAATCGAAAAAATGTACGTCCCTGAATTGATTTTCGGAACTTTATTGACCTCGTCGAATTACGATGACAGCGAAAATCGATTGACTGGTATGTACACTAGGCAAACCACAAGCGCCTCCGCTGTTTGACCAGTACCTATTCTAATTTCAGGTGGTTTAAATGGCTTCGGTGCAAAGCTATGCAATATTTTTAGTACGAAATTTACAGTTGAAACGTCGAGTAAAGAATATAAGAAAGTTTTCAAACAGGTGCGGTTTTTTCAGTTTTCAGATGGCTATGCTGTAGATTCTGTTTTAGGTTTGGCGTGATAACATGGGCACCACTGATAAGCCAATTATTACGACCTCGAAATCGGAAGATTTCACTTGCGTGACCTTCTCGCCCGATCTTGCCAAATTCGGGATGGAGAGCTTAGATGAGGACACAGTGGCTCTTATGTCTCGCCGAGCGTACGACTTGGCCGGATCGACGCGTGGCGTCAATGTTTATTTGAATGGCAAGAAGTTGCCGGTGAGTGAAATATCCCTGATTTGTCATGTCATATTTTATCCATAGCCAAGCACTCGAGTGCTAAGGAACACATAGCCTGGGTCGTAGCCTAGCGGTTAAGGCGCCTGCCTCTCACGCTGGGTTGCACTTACAGGAGAGGGGTTCGACTCCCGCCTCGATAAAAAATGATTGTCAACTATGCGTCATGTCATGTCAATATGCTTTATCCATAACCAATGATTCTAGGGCTAAGGAACACATATTTGACAATCATTATACACTTAGGCAGGAGTCGAGCCCCTCTCCTGTGAGTGTCACCCAGCGTGAGAGGCAGGCGCCTTAACCCGCTAGGCCACGACCCAAGCCTTCGACGATGATTAACGTGAACTCGGATACATTTTGGCGCTTCTATTTTAGGTCAAAGGATTCAAGCAGTACGTAGAGCAGTACACCAAGGGGAGACAGGATGATCGTGGGGAACCTGTAAAAGTGGTTTTCGATCAACCGCACGAGAGATGGGAAATCGGCGTCACTGTGTCCGAAAGTGGAACATTTCAACAGATCAGTTTCGTGAATAGTATTGCCACCATGAAGGTATGGGGTTGGTGTTTGCGTTAGGTGGATCTATGATGGTGGATGTTTTAGGGTGGTCGTCATGTGGACTACGTATGCGATCAAATCGTGGATAAGTTGGTGGAACATGTGAGAAAGCAGATTAAGAAAAGTGGACTCAATATTCGACCATCGCAAGTATGTGTTTTAGTATCCTACTGACTGCCAGGGAACTTTTTTGAGTGCCGTAACCTCACTGCCTGGCGAGCCATGGCTGGGAAACGTCAACCTCTCAGGCTGATGTTTCAGCCGTAGGTATAGTTAAAAAATTTTTTTTGACCCGTCCTGGTCAGTCCAGGGGTGGGTCGATTTTTGGCCCTCCTCCTGCGAGCTAAGGGGTCTGTTAGCTGACTCTATCTTGCCATCGACTAGGGTCAATCGGGGATGCACGCCGGGCAAGGGCGGGTTATTCGCCACACCGCGATGTCGGCGGTTGGCCCATGAGGCAACCAAAGCCAGCCCTTGCCCCGTAAGGGGACCCGTATTCGAGTACCTCCCCGCCCCGTAAGGCCTCTCCCGGAGGTATGAAGGTGAGTCACCCACCGCCAGGCGTGCAGGGCGCAGAGAGAACTTCACCAAGTTCTCAGACAGCCAGAGTTGAACCCAGGGCCCCCGGTTTCCAGCTCTGCCGCCAAGCAAACTGTGACACACGCCTTTCACCGTTACACCACAGAGGCAGGCGACTAGCTGCAAGACTTGCCTTGTCCCGTCGACTTCGCCTGCTAGGCATGATTGCAGTACCAAAGAAAATAGGAGTCCATTTAGTATCTGAAAAATGGGGAAAGAATTTAATTTCTTCTTGTTTTTAGATAAAGAACCATTTGTGGTTATTTGTTAATTGCCTAATTGTTAATCCGACTTTCGATTCTCAAACCAAGGAAAATATGACTTTGCCAGCGCGTAGTTTCGGCAGCAAATGCGAATTGAGCGATCGATTTATTCAACAGACGGCGAAATCGGGAATTGTGGAGAGCGTGCTGGAATGGTTGAAAGGAAAGGCTCAGGTATGAATGGGTCATGTTGGACATTATGAGGGTTGTAGCCTCTCACTATTTGGGTACAAATGAATCATCCGTTTGTCACCCCAGGCCGAGAGGAAAATTAGAGCGAGAATGGTCTGTAAGTGGTGTCTTCAATGCAAAACACTGCTTTTTCATTGTTTTCTCCTACAATTAATGGAAAATTTAGAAATTTAGCGAGAAGTTTTCATTTTAGCAACAATTGCACAAACAATGTCACACGACTAAACATTCGAAATTGAAAGGTATAGCGAAATTGGACGATGCGAATGATGCTGGGACGAAGAATTCTTATTTGTGCACGTTAATCTTGACTGAAGGCGATTCGGCCAAATCGTTGGCTGTTGCTGGATTGGGCGTGGTCGGTCGAGATCAATTCGGCGTGTTTCCTTTGAAAGGCAAAGTCTTGAATGTGCGAGAGGCGTCGCACAAGCAGGTGAGTCTGGTTGGCTGTGGATGGGAATAAGTTTTCGGAGCTAGCCATTTTTGACATTAACCTAGCGCATATGTGGGCTGGTCAAGGCGGGGCAGGATGAAGAAGGTACCCCTATTCCCATAGCTCCTTGCTTTTTCCAAGCGCTTGAACTTGGTATGGTCAAGCCATTTATCTCTCACAAGCCATAGCAACATGGCCGGTGAAAGATGGATGGAGATTGGTATGGCTTGCGTCTGTGTCAAAGAAGACAAAATAAGGTGCCCGTCTGGGATTCGAACCTGGGATCTCCCGATTCTATTAGCTGACACCTAACAACCTAAGCCAGTTGCCGCTGGCGGATTTTAGAAAGTTGATATCTTGTTTTAGATCATGGATAATGTGGAAATCAATCATCTAATTAAGATTCTCGGTCTGCAATATAAGAAAACTTATGCGACAGTAGAAGATCTGAAGACGTTGAGATATGGCAAGGTTATGATTATGACTGATCAGGTAAGAGAAAATGGGTGGATTCTCGAATTTTTTGGTGGAAATGGTTTTCATCCCCCTTCTAGAAGGTGGTTTACAATCACCCAATACGTGCACTCAATCTTAGGGACATCCCCAATCCTATCCTGTGTAGATCATAGTGATATCGCCATCCTAAATTTAGGGCATGCCTTAGGTGATAGTGAAAGTATCCTCAGGGCCCAGATTGAGAAGAGAGATGGCAGGAGGGTCTCCAAGCGGCTGCTTTTTCTAAATGCAATCGGTCATGTGTGTCCTCTCGCACTTGAATTGAGTGCAAATGTTTCCGCCATTTTAGTAAATTTAAATCTTTGCCCGAAAAAGTTAAAATCTTGAAAATAAGGGGGAAAAGATTTGCATAAATGCAATTTGCAGCCTGTGAGAATTCAAGCGGTGTCCATAAATGGAGATAGCATGAAATTTTTCTGAATTTAGGATCAAGATGGATCTCATATAAAAGGACTGGTTATTAATTTTATTCATCACAATTGGCCGTCCTTATTGCGACATAATTTTTTGGAAGAATTCATCACGCCGATTGTGAAAGTCTCGCGTGGGAAGGAGGAAATATCGTTTTACAGTATGCCGGAGTACGAGGAATGGAAAGCGAAAACGGGGGATTGGAATAAGTGGAAGATTAAATATTATAAAGGTGGGATGGTGGTTTTTTAAAGAGTTTTGAAGTTAATTTTTTGGACGATTTTAGGTTTGGGCACGTCTACTTCGAAAGAGGCGAAGGAATATTTTTCGAATATGCAACGGCATCAAATCAAATTTAGTTACGGAGGCGAAGATGATGACAAAGCGTTGGATTTGGCCTTTAGTAAGAAGAAAGCTGACGAACGGAAGGACTGGTTGACGTCGTGGATGGAGGAACGGAAGATACGAAGGCAGGAGAATTTGTCGGATGTAAGTCGTTGTGGTCTGGTCTGGTTGGTATGGAACGGGTGAGTTTTCCTCGCTCGGGGTTGGGATGACCTCAAAATCCGCCTATCTGCTCGTTTCTTGACATGTTATGGAAACTGCATGAAGTTACTCCGCATTTTTCGCCCGAAGCCTTCATTTTTTAGGTTTATCTGTACGAGAAGCATACGAAAGCGGTGACGTATTCGGATTTTGTGAACAAGGAATTGGTTTTATTCAGTAATATGGATAATGAGCGAAGTATTCCTAGTTTGGTGGACGGATTGAAGCCTGGACAAAGGAAGGTTATGTTTACGTGTTTTCGACGCAACGACAAACGCGAGGTGAAAGTGGCGCAATTGGCTGGTTCGGTGGCTGAAATGTCGGCTTATCATCACGGAGAACAATCTTTGATGTCGACAATAATCAATTTGGCTCAGAATTTTGTGGGAAGTAATAATATTAATTTGTTACTTCCGGTGGGTCAATTTGGTACGAGATTGCAAGGTGGTAAAGATGCGGCCAGTCCTCGATATATTTTTACCATGCTAAAGTAAGTTGGTGTTTGGATGGCATGGGGGAGAGTGTAATGTTGGTGTTTCAGTCCCGTTACCCGAGCCATGTTCCATGCGGCTGACGATCCGTGTCTGAGCTATACGTACGATGATAATAAGAAAGTGGAGCCCGAATATTATTGCCCGATTGTGCCGACAGTATTGATCAATGGGGCCGAAGGTATCGGGACTGGATGGTCGACCAAAGTCCCCTTGTACAATCCGCGAGACGTGGTTGAGAATATTAAGCGGATGATCGAGGGGGATGATCCGTTCCCTATGGTAAGCTGTATGTGATTGTGTGCCAGGCAGGATTACGATAGAACTTGGGTTTTAGAATCCGTGGTACAAGCATTATCGTGGGACGATTGAACGGTTGGGACCTCAGCGGTATATTGATAGTGGCGAGATAGCGATATTGAATGAGGAGACGATCGAAATCACGGAATTGCCTCACGATGTGGCGACACAAGCGTACAAGGAGCAAGTGCTCGAGCCCATGTTGAATGGATCGGAGAAACAGCCAGCGGTCATTCAGTAAGATCGGTGGGGTTGTTTTACTCTCAGTTGGTGACTCTCTACGTTTCAGAGACTATCGCGAGTATCATACCGATCGAACGGTTCGATTTGTGGTGAAGATATCTGCGGAAAAATTGGAAAAATTCCAGCAAGAAGGACTGCATAAAGTTTTCAAACTTCAATCGACGATTACGTTGACTTCGATGGTAAGACGCGAAGCCAAGACTCGGACTTGTCTGAGGGCCACAAACACTGGCGCAGTCAGCGGGGAGCTAGGGGGCCATGGCCCAGGGTTCAAAGCACCAATTGTGAATATAGGTCCGCTCAGTCGCTCCCCCCTCAAGATTCAACCTTGGCTGCGCCCCCTGGCAAAGGGCCTTGGTAGTGTAGCGGTAGGTAAGCATACTGGAGTGCGATTCGGAAGTTCAATTGCGATTTTTTGCATCAAACAAAAGAAGTATCGGGTTTATTTTGCAGGTCTTGTTCGACGCGGATGGATGTTTGAGAAAGTTCGATAATATCGAAGATATTATCAAAGAATTTTACGCTGTTCGATTGAAATTGTACGAAAGGAGGCAAGCGTATTTGATCGGATTGCTGCAAGCCGAAGCGGATCGTCTAAGCAATCAGGCCAGATTCATTTTGGAGAAAATCGAAGGCAAGATAGTTTTGGAGAAGAAAAAGAAATTGCAGATTGTTGAACAGTTGGTTGATCGAAATTTTAAATCGGATCCTGTACGGAAATGGAAAGATGAACAAAGGAAGAAGGTAGGATCGTGTTGGAAGAGAGGATGTGGAGGGAATGAGATGCTTGTTTCTTTTAGGAAGATAATGCGGGAGAAGAGCAAGACGCGGATGAGGAAGGTGGCACGGGCGCGGATGGTGAAGAAGGAATGCTCTTGAAGAATTACGATTACTTGGTCAAAATGGAATTGATCAAATTATCCGAGGAGGAAGTGAACAAATTGCTGCGTGAACGGGACGTCAAGGAGAAAGAATTGAGCACGTTGCGAGCAAAGACCCCGAAAGATTTGTGGTTGGAAGATCTGGCGGCGTTCATGTCGGCATTGGAGAAACAAGAAGGTAAGGAGAAGGAAGAAGAAGCCAGCGGGTTGGCGAGAACGGAGTCGCCGAAGAAAGGTGGGGCTGGAGTTAAAGGGGCTGGTGAGAAAGGGAGGCAATCGAAATCGGCGATTCGAGCGATCGAAAGTTTGCCATCACCAAGCGGACGTCGTGTGGAGCCAGTGGTCGATATGGCGACCAAAGAGAAGTTCGAGAAGGCGGATAAGATGAAGGAGTATCGAGTGTTGGGGATCAAGAAAACGCCAAAGGTGAGTGATAGCAAGAGGTCGGGATGTTGAAAATGAATGGGTATGCTTTTTAGGGTAGAGGAGACGGGACTCCGAAAGAAGAATCAATCGAGAGCACGTCTTTGATGGAAAGGATCAAAAAACGATTGAATGATTCTGGATTATCGAGTGAGAGCGGAGATATGGGTAAGTCAGTGGGTTTTGGGGCTTTATCCAGGTCAGAAACAAGGTATGGGACCTGACCCGACCACCATCCATGGCCAGGCCAGTAAGATGCATATTTCAGACAGTTATCAGTTTTTTGACGAGTCCCTCTCCCTGGACGAGGCAAGTCCCCTCGCTGGGAATCGAGCCAAGTCCAAAGCACTAGCGGGAATAAAACTCTATCCTACTTGGAAACGACCTCTAGGGCTAGGTCAGCATGACGCAACAGATATGCTTCTTGCTTTCTGAGCACCCTCCTTCCTGGCTAAGAAACACTCGTTTGACAATCAATTTTTTCCGAGGCGGGAGTCGAACCCTCTCCTGTAGTGTGAGAGCCAGACGCCTTCCGCTAGGCGAGAACAGTAGGCTACGAACCAGGGTTTAGATTGGAGATATGTTTAATTTTCAGGCCTCAAACGACTCTTCTCAACTTCAACGGCGGAGACAAAGTTGAAATCTGATACATTGTCGTCGGATAACGAAGAGAGAAACGGGGATCAAGGATTCAGTGACTCGGACTCCGACTATTCCGATTCGGTTGGTGCTAAATCGAAGAAACGGAAACAACCTGATTCGAAAAGTGCGTCGAGGAAAAAAGCAAAGCCTGCTGTGACGACGGAGGATTCAGCATTCGAAGAAATGGATGATATTAAACCAGCGTCATCGATTCAGCAGACGCCGACCAAGAAACGGCAGAAGGTAGTGCAACCGAAGACACCAAAGAAGAAACGTCCTGCTGAATCTGATGATGACGATTCGTTCGTGGCATCGGATGAGGATGGGAAGATCTCGAAGGACGAGGGTGCTCGATCGGATCGACCTGGACGGGCTCGGAAACCAGTCACGTATCGTTTCGATGAATCGTCGGATGAAGATTAGGTGTCGGCAGGTAGTTTTTGTTTCAAGGCACTGAATGTTAAGTTGTGTGCAATGTTCTGTTGGGTCGGATTACAGCTTTGTTACTTGATAGGTTCTTGTCTGTAAATTTGTTATCAGTTAAGCTCAATCTTGAGATGACCTTGATGACCAGAGCTAAGACGAGCTTAGGGGCCTCTACTAAGTACTGCGTGATGGGGTAGCTCTGTTAAGGACGGATTAGGTGATAAGACCAATGGCTTTGGTGAAGCTGCCAAGTGTTGACCCGTGGAAAGCGCAGTCGTGAGGTGCAGTGTCGCGTGGATTTCTGCTGCATCAGTCCTAGAAGCAACTTGCTTCAGCATCCAAAGAGACTCTTGCAGTTTTCAAGAAAATTATGTCTATCCACCCCCTGCCACCCTGCATCTTTGCCCAGCAGAGTTACTAAGAAAAACGGCAGAATCAGTAAAAAACGCACAAAAAATGTGATGCATTGGCGAATGCAATCACACTTCCGCCGGTCATGCAAGAATCCATTCGCAATCACTAAATCTCCAAGTTTATATGATTTGTAATGAAGCTGATTTTAAGACTCCTGCACTCCTCTAATTATTATTGTTTCTTTATCTGCAAACGACGGTCCTCCAAATTTCCTAATTTTCCTTCGTTTGATCAGTCAAATCCACATAAAAGAATCATCTGTGCACTAATTAAAAGTCACAAAAACCCCCCTCGGATCGCAAAACTTGAAGCATCTTACCAGTTAAGCTAATAAAAAGTTTATCTTCCTGTATTTGGCCATCTTCAACTGCCCATCAATGAAATACCACGCCTTGACCTTTTTCAACTCGGCGCATCCGTCCATAACCGCCTGCAATCCCTTACCCGTCACCCGATGACACCAGCCTATACTGTATGCAGCTCTTCGAGACGAGGACAAGACGCGCAAATTATTTCCAGGTCACCATCGGTCGCAAACGGAGCAAGAATCAGACGACGAAGCATCGACCACTTCTTGGCCATGGCCATAAATGGTTGGATGTCCGCATTAATAACGTCCGAAAAATCCAACGTTTCCAAGCCCGCATCGGCCAATTTGGCCAAGTCTGGACCACCCGTCGGCTGCACTTCGTAATAACTTCCAATGCACAAATGCTTCAAATCGGGAAGTTGAACCAACTGAATAAAAGAGGGCAATTTAACTTCCCACCGTCCCTCGATGGACAAACTCTTCAAATGCGGCGAGTGATCGTGAATAAAAGCCAGCACGTCGAACTCGCATTCACGTAAAATCACCTTAAGCCCTTCCAAGTGCGGCGATCGATGGAGAGCGTATTGAAAATCATCGCCATAAATTAATTCATATGCCAAACACCGCAATTGAGGCATGTGATCGGCGGCCGCCCTCGTCAACCCGCTCATACACAAGCGTCCACCAACTCCGAGTTCGAGCCGTCCGCGACGACCGAGATCACGAATCATTTCTACCAAACTCGATCTCAAATCTAAACAGTTATTATCACACTCACTACAATGAAGGCTGGTAATCTTCAAGATCGTCAAATTATCGATCTGAGAGATGACTCCAGGCAATTGTTGATTGGCAGCTGTGTGCTCAGCATTGCATCCACTTCCAGTCGAATAGCAAGGCCAGAACGAGAACTCCAAATGCGCCAAATTCCGAGCCCCTTTGATCAGTCCAATCAAAATATTTGGGTCGATCCAAACTGCGGTCACCTACAAAACTCTCATGGCCGATGTGTTCAATATGCCCAGCGCTCCTGATGGAAGAAGTTCGCTCGAGTTGGCATTCAATTCAGTCAATTCCAATCCAGCCAACGCCGATCGCAATTGTGCGTATTCTAGTGGCTGAATTGGAGGGTCGTCCCATAAGCTCATCGTGCTGTGGCTAATATCGAGCACTTTCAAACAATGCCTGCTGGCCGACGATGTCAGGAAGGCAGCCAATGTGCGGAAATCATTACACTTGGCGAAACTGATGGCACGCACATGCTGGAACTTGCAGAGAATATCGATCGGCGACTGATGAATCGTGGAGTTGATGGTAAATAAATTTGATTGAATACCACAACCACTGATCAATTCGATGTGTGGAACGCGCACCAGCAAGCTTTCCATAATCGCATTGAGTTTCTCGTATCCACCTTCTCTGAGTTCATTTCGAGTCGTCAAATCCTCGTCGATTCGAATCGATTTTACTTTTTTCCACGCCATATGAACTGCACTTTGGAAACTTGGACCGAGACGTTCCAGGTCATACCAGTGGATTATCGGAAGTCCGGAGACGATTTTAAACAGAACATCGGCCGGAAGATCCATTTCGTACCTAGTATCCATTTCAAATCGTTTTTTCACGCGTAAAAAACAATTGGTTTTCTGAAATCACAAAGTGCGCTGATGTGTATTTAAATTTTAAAAAAGCTAGCCTGGACTGATTTGAAGAATAAAATTGTGTGCAACCCGCAGTCGACAGCTTTGGGCAAGAATGCGACAGGGTAAACTCAAAAACTTTGACTGCAGCAAGTCCAGTCCTGCGACCATACCATCGGCTTTTCAGCCTAGTCAGAGGAGACGGCTTACTTTCTCCTACTAGCCAATCCCCATGCTCTGAGTAGCAAGCATTGATCAACCCAGCCTTAATGCTATATCCTGATCCAATCCACTTTGAAATGAGAAATTTTAGCAGCAGGAAAAGGCGCAGCTCCCACCTCAAACTATGTTTTCTCTCACCAAAGGAGAATATTGGAACCAAACACCGCTTTTAATGCTGAGCAACGACCCAAACTTGGTTCATACCAGTAAGCTTCATGTACCAAGTCTGGGCCGTTGCTCCGGCATTGCGCCCACACTCGTTAAGGGCTGTTATGAGAAAATTAGCTCAACATTTCTAGTATGCCTCGCACATGTTGTAGTTTTAGCGGGCGACAGATCTTCACTCACGTGCCAGCGGGTTTGGACTGGTCTTACAAGATCTTCAGTAGCCCAAGCCTGAGGGAAAGGCTTATCCTCCAAAGTGTGGACCCCGACTCCTACAGCAACCCCTCAGGCGCGCGTGCAGCGCCTTTAGGTGCCTGCAGTCCAGCTGCTCTGGGCCATGTAGTACACTAGGTTGGCTGCTGGTCGAATGCATCCAGTCCTAATCGTAAGGTGCCTACGCTGTCGAACAGTTCCATTGTCGCAATAAAGACCACTCAAGCCAGAATATGCATGATGAGCACAGCAATGTACGACCATGTCTGAGCAGTCCTACATCTTGCCCACAGATAAATCCGCAAACAAACCAAGTACCTGCCCCGGAGTCAACTCCTCGACACTTCCAGTATGAACCGAAGGAAACGACGACCGCAGAGGCCCTTTGAGAGTATGCTGATTGGAGTGTCTGGCCAGCACCTGGCTCGCCACAGTGCAATATACGATGTCTCGTAATTTAAATTCCCTCATTTTCCCCTCCTCATTACTGCTATAAATAACTTCAAGTATTAAGGCTGACTTTGGGAATAAAACCCAGCTTGTAAGCTTTTGCTGTCAAACTGTCCCGCAAATTTCAAATTTCACTCGGTCTCCCCTCTAGGACCCATAAGTTCAAAGTAAATATTTCTGTACAGAACCTTACCTTAAAAAATATACTTTCACATAATCGCTTGATAATTTCGTTCGCTATAAAATGACTCAGATTCAAAAAGATCAGTCAACTTCCATTTAGAGATATTTCGAGGCTTTGACCTCCACTCTCACATTTCTCGCACAAAAACATGGAAAAATTTTACTCAAACGAAATACGCGCCAGTGACTCTCTAATTTTCACTTTTTCCATTCCTTAAATTTCACAAATTTTCATCCAACACTGCCTCCCTCCTCAAAATCGAACTTGATGCCTTGGCCACAATCTCCAATCCATGATAATCAAGTCACAACTTCCCCATCTACGCCCACTCGAATCCACTCTCACATCAAACATGAACACAGGTTATGAATCCCAAAAAACCTAGCAGCACAAAATTACCAATACCTTGGGCGAATTAGAATCAAACATCTTACATCGTACAAGTGCAGATTTAGTCGAAATTCATCTTCCTGTATTTTTCACCTTGAGATGAGCACGATCACATGGATGCGTCGAACTCTTCATCTAGACCACCTTCAATTTGGCCCATTCGTCATCGACCGCCTGCAATTCACTAGTCGTCACCCAAGAAAGCTGCCCCTGCAGCGAGATAAGCGTTGTGGAAGCGTACAGCGGCAGAGAGAATGATCGAATCGACTGCTCTGGTCGGCCGACGATGAGAGACCGAGTATAGAGAAGCTTCGTTACACTGTCTTTCACGGACGAAGGTAAGCAGGCGACCACTCTGGTCGGAAACAGAAACGAAGAATAAGCCACAGGTAAGCGGACTAGGCATAAAAAGGAAAGAATCACATCGTAAAGTCACAAATCGACGATGCTTCTCCTAGGCTGTAATGTGAGCCTTGAATCCATCGCGCTCCGTCGCGACAGCCCCATATCCAGCTCTTCGAGACGAGGGCACGACATACCGATTATTTCCAGCTCACGATTTCCCTCATTCAAAGGCAGACTCAGACGACCAAGCATCGGACATTTCTTTACAAAGACCGAAAAAAATCGTTGCTCGCTGCAGCAAGTTGGTGCAGTAGCAAGTGCAGGAAATTCCACCGTCTCCAACTGCAAATCAGGCAAATTGGTCCGATCTGGACTACCAGTCAAACACAATTCAGAACGATCTCCAATCCGAAAATTCTGGATCAATTCAATCAAAGAAGTGGAGTTGGCCCAACAATCAACATCCGTAGTCAAGCTATGCCATTGAGGCGAGTGATCGTGAATGAAAGACAGCATGTCGAACTTGCAGAAACGTTAAGTCCGCTTTGAACTCTTCCAAATTCCGCAATCGAGCAAGGACGTATTCGAAATCATCGCCCGAAACTGATGTGTATTCCAGCCCCCGCAACTGAGGCAAGTGATCGGCGATCGCTCTGATCAAACCATAGAAGTTTTTTGACAATGCCGAGTTTCATGAGAAGGCCACGACGACCGAGTTAACGCAACATTTCTACCAAACTCGATTCCACATTCAAACAGTCATCACCTCAAAGATTATAGTAATTGAATTCGCTGATTTCAAGATCGCCAAATTATTGATCTGGGCGATGAGTCCAGGCAGTCATCGATTATTTGCAATATGCTGAGTATTGCAACTTTTCCAAAGCGAGTGATCGCAAGGACAGATCGAAACCTCCAGTTGTTCCATTCTAATCAAAACGCTTGGATCGATCCCAATTGGGTTCATCTTTAAAACTCTCATGGCCGACGTGTTCAACAGGTTTAACGAATGTCGTGGAAAACGTTGGTTGTCTGCAGCATTCAATTCGCTCAATTCTAAATTACCCAGCGCCGATCGCAATTGTGCATTATCTGGTTGAGGTAAACCCATACTCTCGATAAACGGCCTGGGATTCGAGACAGCCTGAACTTTTAAGTAATGCCTGCTGGCCGACGATGTCAGGAAGGCAGCTAATGAACCGAACTCCTCGCAACTGGAAGAACTAATGCCGCGAAGATGCTGAAACTTGCAAAGAATATCGATCGAGGTCTGATGAACCACGCAACGAGGGGTTAATAATTTTGATGGCATACTAAAATCATCGATCGATTCGATGTTGGGACTGCGTACCAGCCAAAAGTCCAAAATCTCGTTCAGTTTCTCGTGACCACTTTCTTTCAGTTCTTTCCTCGTAATCGAATCCTCGTCGATTCGAATCGATCTCACCGTTTTTAACGCCGAATAAATTGCACTTTGGAAGCTCGGGCTAAGACGTTCCAGAGCCGGCCACTGCGCCATAGGAAGATACATTACAATTTCGAACAGCACATCGGTCGGAAGATCCATCTCGTATTTTGCAGCTGCCATTTTACTGTAGATCGTTTTTAGAGAGCTTTTCGTTTTTCCTGAAATCAGAAAAATTCTTGAAACGCAGACTCCTCAGCAGCAGGCAGATGGCGTCAACCAGCACCTGATACTTCCTGGCCCATATTACTGTATGGAGTGACTGCTAGAGCTTGCACCATGCCAAAGACCTGGCAGGCCAGGAAACTGAGAATGTCCTCGGACCCAGCCCATGGCCACTGCTCCATGTGCAGTCGACTCCACTCCTCTGCATCTCACCGCAGCATGCTTACTCGAATGTCCACTTGGGGATATTAAATTTAAATCAGAGCCTTCCAAGTTCCAGGTGGAGCGAGGTTCTAGGAAGGCCCTGGGGTCCATAAGGGACAATCCCAAGTCCACACAGTTACTGGTGTCCTCATGGACTCCACAGTTCTTCGCAATAAGGGTTCGGCCAGCATCGACTCTGGCACTGGTTTGAGTGCTCGTAATTTCTGTTGCTTAATGGCAACTGAGAAAGAGCAACATCGATTCTGCAGCCACCCAATTAGATGCTAGCTAACAACTTTGTAAACTCGCATGATCACATCGAAGGAGCAGTGAATAATTTTCCTTGATTTTTCTACGTTCTAAATTCAAAAACTAGATTTTTCCCCCATTTTTGTCAAAGTCCTACGACTTCTACCAATTTCAAGTGATTTACGGACTACCAGCACGATCAACAAAATGATTTGACATTTGTAATCTCAAAATGCAACCTGTCTCAGTTTTTCCAAATTTTGACTGTTCCCTGTTTTCCAGCCTTGTATGAACCCAGGAGATCGAGTCCTTCCTCAGTGAGTCCCGCACTACAGTGGACGCGATCATTCTGACACTTCGAGAACTTGGAAAAGCAACCAGATGACGAGACACATTGCCACTGTGGTGGGCACTCGGACAGCCTGACCTCATCATGGGTTCTCAGCACCCCTGGAACTTGTAAGTGCTCCCAAAATCTCCATCTCGCACCCCTCCTGCAACCAAATCTAGCGCTGAATCAAGGTCGGTTGAATCTAGTCATTTAGTTCCGTTGCTGACCCAGACCCTGAGGGACACCTGGTGTCCTTCAGTGTGAGACATGGGAGTTCTACGTCAATTTAGTGCATGAAAAGCAGGCACTGCTCAGAAAATTATGAGGATCCCAACCGATCAAACTCTGCTGTCAAACTGTTGCAATTCGAATTCGCTCTCTGATAGTACCACTCGAGGACATAGGGTAGCTTCAACTTGAAAAAACTTTCAAAGCATTTCCAGAACCTTACCTCGGAACCCACATTTTCGAATAATCGCTCGGAAATCTCGCACGCTTAAAATGTTCCAGATTCAAAAAAGATCAGTCAACTTCCAATTAAAGATATTTCGGGGCTTTCACCTTCACTCTCACATCCCTCGCCCCAAAAAAAACACGAAAAATTTTACTCGAATGAAATATGCACGAATGACCCCTCTAATTTTAAGCTTCCTATTTACTAAATCTCACAAGGAAACTGAGAATGTCAGCCGCCCCAGTTCATGGAGTTGAGTCGACTGCCCTAGTGTGTGTGCAGTCGACTCCACTCATCCGCACTTCACCATAGCATACGGCAAACTGTGCTTCCCCTACTGTGACCCCAGCCACCAAGGATTTCTCCCTGTGTTCATCGTGAGAAGGGCATACTTTGCCATCGAGTTAAGCAAGTGTTCTCAAGGTGAAAGCGGCTTGGAAAATTTGGGGAACAGAATCCGCTAATAACACTTTGCTCTCAAATAGTTCCCCTCAAGGCTATCAGAAATAAATTCAGAATACAAACAGAATTTACCTTCAGAAATATGTTTTCGAATACTCGGCTTGAGAATCTTTCATCCTAAAATGTTTTGGATTCAAGAAGGATCACAGTTCATTTCTATCTAAAGATATTTCGAGGCTTTAACCTCCAGTTCTCACATTTCTCTCTCAAAAGCGAAACAAATTTCACTCGAATGAAAACATGCACCAATGACTCCCCTGGTCCTCCACTTATCGCTTTTCTATTCACTAAATCACATAAAATTCGATCCATCACTGTTTTCTTACCCAAAAAATCGAACCCGGCGTCTTGGCTACAATCTCCAGTCTGTGATCATCAAAGCACAAAATCCCTATCTACGCCAGCAGGGAATCCACTCTTCAAATCGAACATCGAATTAGCGAAAAAAGGTCATGAATCCTAAACTCAGAATCACAAAAAAATTAGCTCGGCACAAAACTGCCAATACCTTGGGCAAGTCGAATTTCTGAGACTGTACTAATACAAATCAAAATTGATCTTCCTGTACTTGGCCACCTTTAAACGAGCAGCATTACCTCGATCCATCGTAGACGGCAGTTTGATCGCCTTCAATTTGGCATATCTATCAACGACCGCCTGAATCCCACTGATTGTCACCTGATAACAACAGCTTAGATCCAGCTCTTCGAGGCGACGGTAATACTTGTCAATTACTTGCAGCTCGCGATCAGTCACATTGGCAGGTAGACTCAGACGACGAAGCATCGGGCACTTCTTCACAAAGGCCACAAACGATCGTATATTCAATGCGACGGCTTTACAAAATTCCAATGTTTCCAAGCGCACATCGGCCCAATCTGGACCACCTGTCGGCTGCACCAAATAATTACCTTGAATGCGCAAATGTTTCAAGTCGGGACGTTGTATGAGGTGAATCGGGGCTGGTAATATAACTTTCCAAAGTCCTTCCACGGACAGCCGTTTCAAATCAGGAAAATGATTGTGAATGAAAGAAAACACGTCAAGCTTGCAAGAAGATAAGCCCACTTTGAGCTCTTCCAAATGCGGCAATCGAGGGAGGACGTATTTCAAATCATCGCATGTAAGTGATTCGTACTCCAAACCCCGCAATCGATGCATGTGATCGGCGATCGCCTTGATCAAACCACTTGTACACAAGTTTGCACCAATGCCGAATTTCATGAGCCGACCACGACAACCGAGTTCGTGAATCATTTCTTCCAAAGTCGATTCCACATCCAAGCAGGCAGTATCACGCTCACCCGAATCGTAAACAGTAAGCTTCAGGATGGTCAAATTATTGATCTGGGCGATGACTCCAGGCAATTGCTGATTGGCGGTTATATGCTTAGCATTGCATCCACTTCCAGTCAAAAAGCACGGGCAGAACGAGAACTCCAAATGTTCCAAATTCGGGGCACCATTAATCAATCCAATTAGAATATTCGGGTCGATCCGAACTTGGCTCACCTTCAAAACCCTCGTGGCCGACGTGTTCAACATGTCCAGTGAGCCTGGTGGAAGAAGTTCGCTCGAGTTGGCGTTCAATTCGGTTAATTTCAATCCAGCCAGCGCCGATCGCAATTGTGCGTATTCTGGTTGAAAAATGAATGAGCATTTCTCGGTGCGTGGAAGACGGTATGTGATATCGAGCACTTTCAAACAATGCCTGCTGGCCGACGATGTCAGAAAGGCAGCCAATGAATGAAAATCCTTGCAATCGGCGAAACTGATGCAACGCAGATGCTGGAACTCGCAGAGAATATCGATCGACGACTGATGAACCTCGCAACCAGAGGGAAATAAATATGAGAAATTTGATGAAATACCAAAACCATTGATCGATTCGATCTTGGGAACGCGCACCAGCGAACAGTCCAAAATCGCATTGAGTCTCTCGTGACCACCTTCTCTGAGTTTATCTCGCGTCACCAAAGCTTCGTCGATTCGAATTGATTTCACTTTTTTCCAGGCCGAATAAACTGCACTTTGGAAATTCGGGCCGAGAAGTTCTAGCGCGGACCATTGCGCCATTGGAATATTCGTGACGATCTTGAAGAGCACGTCGGTCGGCAGATTCATCTCGTATTTTGCAACTGCCATTTCAGATCGATTTTTGACAGGTTTTTGACGTGTAAAGCAATAATCCTTTTTGAGATCGATTTATGAGTTTTTTGACGTGTGAAGCAATAATAGTTTTCCTGAAATAAGAGACTCATTTTTGAGACGCATGCAGACTTGTCAGCAGAAGCTAGACTGCACCAAGCACCCTGGGTCCGTATTACGATCCGGACCACGCCAAAGACCCAGGAGGCCAGGAAACTGAGAATAAGTCTTCCGACCAGGTCCACTACTATCGCCCTTTATGCAGTGCAGTCGACTCCTCTGCACCTCACCATAGCATGCTTACTCGAATGCCTACTAAAAATTTCAATCAGGGTTCCAACACAGGCCTTTCAGGTTCTGGCGATATTCCAAAGCGAAACACCAGAGCTGTGCTGTGAGGTTCAAGCAAGGCGCCTGGGTCAAGGGGACAATTCGATGTTGTGTATTGATGTAATGTTGTTGTTCGAGCAAACGTGACGGATCTTCTTCGCGCTCGTACCGGCGGGTTTGGGCTGATCTTACAAGCGAGCGGTCCAAGGTCTTCTATAGCCCAAGCCTGGTAGAAAGGCTTATTACTGCAGAGTATCGATCACCAAGAAACCGACTCCTCAACAAATCCCTCAGGCGTGTTCGCCGCGCCTCCCAAGGGTGCGTGCAACTGCTCTGTGCAATCATACACTAGCCTGGCTGCTGGTCGAATGCACCCGGTCCTAAGATGCCTACGCTGGCGAACAGTTCCACAGTCGGTGGCGCAGTAAAGACTTCTGTCAACACCAGGGGATCCTTTACGAAGCACAACAATGCACTGTTGAGGCTCGACTGGCCATCGATACTCTGCACGGAGCCGGCAGCTGGGAGCGTCACCCGTCAGGGTGACGTTTCAGCCATGTACTAGGTCGGAGGACTTAATAGGCTGCCCTGGGTTTTTGGCGTGGTGCAAAAGCTCCACCGGTCACACCCTCCAAAAAAACGGACCCAATCGTATTACAGCACGACGATATCTCAACGGTCCTGGATCTTACCCGCTGGCAGATCCGCACACAAATCAAGTACCTGCTCTGGAGTCAACTCTTGGACTCCTCCAGTATGAACCAAAGGAAACGACGACCGCAGAGGCCCTTTGAGAGTATGCTAATCGAAGTCCCTGGACAGCACCTGGCTCGCCCCACAGTTCTGCCAATGGGGTGGACAACACAAGGGGTGGCTCCCCACAAATTCAGAACAAAACAGATGGACCCGAATCGAGTGAAAACAAGTAAGGGAGAGCCCCGATCTCTCCCGGTGGCCTGCTCTTATACCGCCCTGGCTCCTCATCACCGAGCCAACTACTCGAGCCACAACCCAAAGAATTCCAGGCGCCCCCCAAGTGGCAATGGTCACAACATCGATCCGCACAGTTACTGATGTGATGTTCTCAGGGAATCTGCAGTTCTTTGCACTAGGCTTTGGGCCACGATCGAGACTGGTACTGGTTTGAGTGTTAGCAATTTCTGGGCTAGGGCAACTGAGACCTGGCAACTTTCATGCCACTGATAAAAAACAACATGGATTCTGTCAGCGGTCGAAAGAAGGAAAAAACTTGAATCACAAAGTTCATCCAAGGGGTGGAGAATAACTTTGCGTGAATTTTCCCAATGTTCCGTTTTCCAGCCTTGTATAAACCCTGGAATTTGTTTGCTTCTCCTCATTGAGCTGTGCCTCAAACACACACTACAGTAGACGCTATTATCATTCTAACACTTTTATAGCTTACAAAAGCGAGCAGAAAACGAGATACCACTTCTGTGACCTAGACAGTCTGACCTCGTCCAGGGCTCTCAGCCCTGAAAATTTTCAATGTCCCCCAAAATTTCCTCCATTTTTGGGAAATTGACACCTCCTTGGGGAAACACCCCTCCTAAATTCTTGTCCAACCCAATCTAGTACTAAATCGAGGTCGATTGTATCTAATTCCCACGCTATGAGCCCAGACCCTAAAGGACTTCTCCTGGTGTCTTCGTTGTAAGACATAGGAACTATATGCAGTTGAGTGAACCAGGTGCGGATACTACTCGGAAAATTTTGGGAATAAACACGATTAATGAAACTCTGTTGTCAAACTGTTGCAATTCGAATTCGCCTCCTAATACATAGCACCCACCCAGGACATAACGCATCCTCAACTTCAGCCAAGTTACAAATAACGTCAAACCTTAAACATTACCTTAAAAAACACTCTTTCGAATAATCGCTCGGAAATCTCGCTCACCTAAATTGTTTCAGATTCAAAAAAGATCAGTCAAGTTCCAATTAAAGATACATTACGGCTTTACCCTCCTCTCTCACATTCCTCGCCCAAAAAACACGAGAAACTTTACTCAAATAAAATATGCACGAACGACCCGCTCCGATTTTCACTTTCCCATTCATTAAATCTCACAAATTCCATCGAAAACCACTTCGTTCCACCGAAATCGAGCTCGACGCCTTGACCAACATCTCCAATCCATGGCAATCAAAGCACAAAACGTTAACGCTTAACTCAAATCCACTCTTAATATCACATCAAACTCATCCCCCCCCCCCCCCCAGGTTATTGATCCCAAAAAACTTACGATTAGCTCAGCACAAAAGTGCCAACACCTTGGGCGAATCAAACTTCTTAAATCGTCCTGGTAGAGACTCAGTCGACGTTTATCTTCCTGTAGTTTCCCACCTTCAAACCGGTTCCACCACTTCGATACATGAAAGCTGTTTTCTCGACCACCTCCAATTTGGCTCATCCATCAACGACCGCCTGAATGCCACTAGCCGTCACCTGATTACAATACCCTTTTATTCAGCTCGCTAAGACGAGAGCAATGATCGCCAATTACTTGCAGCTCACCATCAGTCGCATGGGCAGGTGCACTGATACGACGAAGCATCGGACACTTCTTCACCAAGGCCGCAAATGAATTGTTACTTCAAACAGGTACTACCCTTGCCCATGCTCTCATTGTGAGTAGCAATCTTCAATATCGTTAAATTATCGATCTGCGCGATGACTCGGAGCAACTGTCGATTGGCGGCTATATGCTGAGCACTGCATCCACTTTTAGTGTGGTTGCACGAGCAGACTGAGGATTCCAAATGCGGCGCACCATTAATCATTCCAATCAAAATATTCGGATCGATCCAAACATGGCTCACCTTTAGAGCAGTCATATTCGACGTGTTTAACATATCCAGCGAGCCTGGTGGACGTAGACAGCTGTCGTTGGCATTCAATTCGGTAAATTCTAATCCTGCCAGCGCTGATCGGACTTGCTCACATTCCAGTGGGCTAATGCTTAGAGAGGGTCGCACCCCGCAGTGGCTGATATCGAGCACTTTCAAACAAAGCATGCTGGCCGACGATGTCAGGAAGGCAGCCAATAGGCGAAAATCTTCACACTTGCCGAAACTGATGAACCGTAAATTCTGGAACTTGCAAAGAATATCGATCGAGGTCTGATGTACCGTGCTACGATGCGAGTCGAATATCAAAACCACTGATCGATTCGATTTTGGGAGCGCGGATTAGCATACTTTCCAAAATCGCATTGAGTTTCTCGTGACCGCCTTCTCTGATTTGGTATCTCGACGCCAAATCCTCGTCGACTTTAATCGATCTTAGTGATTTCCATGCCGAAGAAACTGCACTTTGGAAATTCGGACTGAGACGTTCCAAAGCCGGCCACTGCGCTGTCGGAAGATATGTGACGATTTTGAACAACACATCGGTCGGCAGATCCATCTCGTATTTTGCAGCAGTTATTTCAGATGGTTTTTTAAGAGCTTTTCGTTTTCCTGAAATCAGAGAAAGTTCCCATTCTTGGCACGCAAACTCCTCTGGTATATCGAGATGCTATCCACGATGTCATCTATTGGGAGGGAGGGTATGACTGTATCGACTTTTATAAATAAGTTTAAACGATGATTCGGTGTTTTGGCACACTTTTTTCCCCATAGGGTTCAGTCGCATCTTCCTGAATAGTTGGAAAGGCCTTTTGTTCAGTTTCGAAAACAGCTTTTTAACAACAAAGTTCCAGTTTCTAAAATTTTTTGAGATGAAATTTTTGGTTGCTACGAGTGCGGTCGGGCCTGGACTGGGGCCCTGACCCAAAAAATTATAGTCTGGGCCTTAAAATTACAGAGTAAGAATATGTGCAGCTGGATTAGCTTCTCGAATCTGCCTACAGCCAGATATTAAAATCATTCCGTGCAAGAGTGGCTCATTCGCGGCCTGAATTTGCGCTGTCTCCTAGTCCTGTACTGATCTCGCACAATAATTCCTAGCAGAGATGATGTGCAACAGACTTGAATGCCGATCCAGCAGTCGGATCAGATCCGCCAGCCAAATCCTCGACCAATCCTACAGTTTAAGTATCTGATGAACGCTTGTTAGTCTGTCTCGAAAATTTGCATTTCCTAAGTCCCCCTCCCTCAGTCCTACCAGAAATAACTTTCAGGCACTTACCTGACCGTGAAGAACACTTTGGAATAATCGCTCGGAAATCTCGCTTCACCTAAAATGTTTCAGATTCAAAAAAGATCAGTCAACTTCCAATGAAAAAATATTTCGAGGCTTTGACCTCCACTCTCACATTCATCACACAAAACGAAAAAATTTTACTCTGATGAAATATGCACAAATGAAACGCTCTAATTTTCACTTGAATTCACTAAATCTCACTAATTTTCATCCAAAGCTGCTTTTCTTCCCAAAAAAAATCAAACTACTTGACCACATGAAAATCAGCGCACCGAATCCCGCCTACGCCCAGCGCGAGTCCACTCTTCAAAATATCTCATTAAACTCACGAGCACCAATTATATCACCAAAAAATTGGCTCAGAAAAAAACTGCCAGCACTTTAGACGAATCAAACTTATTACATCGTACAAGCGGAGATTTAGTCGAAATTTATTTTCCTATACTTTTCATCCTTCAAACGAGCACCAATACCTCGGCCAATTGAAGACGCTATCTTGACCACCTTCAATTTGGTACATCCCTCAACGACCGCCTGAATGCCACTGGCCGTCACCTGATTACAATGGCAGATACGCAACTCTTCGATACTCGCTAATTTCTTTTCAGGTCATCATCAGTCGCATTCTCCGGTAGACTGAGACGACGAAGCATCGGACACTTCTTCACAAAGGCCATAAATGAACTGCTACTCCAGTAAACTTTTCCCAGAAATTCCAACGTTTCCCAATGCAATTCAGTCACATTGGCCAAATCCGAATCGTACATCAGACGCACTGTCCAACGACGTCCAATGTGCAGATGCTTCAAGTCGCGAAGTTGAACCAACTGAATCAAAGACGCCAATTTAATTTCCCAAAGTCCTTCGATGGACAAGCTCTTCAACTGCGGCAAGTGATCGTGGATGAGTGATAACACGTCCAAAGTGCAAAAATCCAACGATAAGCCCACTTTCAGCTCTTCCAAGTGCGGTATTCGAGCAAGGGCGTATTTCAAATCGTCGCCAGAACCTGATTCGTATTCCAAACCACGCAACTGATGCATGTGATCGGCGATCTCTCTGATCAAACCTCGCGTATAAAGGCTGTCATCGATGCTGAATTTGATGAGCCGACCCCGACGACCGAGTTCGCAAACCATTTCTTCCAAACTCCGAATCACATGCAGACAGGCAGCAAACCGACCAAAGTGAATACTGGTAATCTTCAAGACTATCAAATTATCGATAAGCGCGATGACTCGGGGCAATAGTTCATTGGCAGCTGTATGCTTGGCATTGCATCCACTCAGTATGGTTGCACGAGCAGAACGAGAACTCCAAATGTTCCAAATTAGGGGCACCATTGATAAATCCAATTAGAATACTCGGGTCGATCCAAACTTGGCTCACCTTCAAAACCCTCGTGGCCGACGTGTTCAACATGTCCAACGCACCTGGTGGAAGCATATGGCTGTTGTTGGCATTCAATTCCGTGAATTCTAATCCAGCCAGCGCTGATCGCAATCGTGCGTATTCGGGTTCAGACGAAACAAGCGGGTCGTATGCGATGGGCAGCTCGGCACTAGAGATATCGAGCACTTTCAAACGATGCCTGCTGGCCGACGATGTCAGGAAGGCAGCCAATGAACGAAAATTGTCACAATTAGCAAAACTGATGAAACGTAAATGCTGGAACTTGCAAAGAATATCGATCGAGGTCTGATTCACCCCGGAACCATAGGCAAATGAACTTGATTGAATGCCAAAACCACTGATCAATTCGATGTGTGGAACGCGCACCAGCAAGCTTTCCATAATCGCATTGAGTTTCTCGTATCCACCTTCTCAGAGTTCATTTCGAGTCGTCAAATCCTCGTCGATTCGAATCGATTTCACCGTTTTCCACGCCATATTAACTGCGCATTCGAGACTCGGGCCGAAACGTTCTAGGTCATACCACTGGATTATCGGAAGTCCGGAGACGATTTTGAAGAGCACATCTGTTGGAAGATAAATCTCGCGAATAGCAGCATCCATTTTAAAAATTTTTCAGAACTTTGTTCACACGTACATCAGTGATTGTTTTCCTAAAATCGAAGCTATGCATATTTGCCTGCCAATGAAGTGCGAGCCTGGACTGATTTGAAGAATAAACGTGTGCAACCCACAGTCGGCTGGTGTGGGCGAGAATGCGACAGCCCGAAGTCGGTGGGACAGGAACTTTGACTAAACCCAAGTCGTGCGGCCATAGTTTCGGCTTTCAGTCCAACCAGAAGAGATGACTTATTTTCTACAACTCACCCTAAGCCGCTAAGCCGTCAGCTACCGTGCATCAGCACTAGCATTGACAAATCCGACCTTGAGCCGTACTGTAACTGGCACAGCGACCTCCTCAAACTGAACTTGTTTCTCACCAAAGGGGAGGACATACGGGACCCAAACACCGCTTTTTCCAAAAATTGGACTGCCTCACTATACTGTGCCTCGCAAGCTATTTTTTAGCTTATGTGCTAAAATCTTGACCTGCTGAACTTAGAGTCGGATCAGATAGATATCCCATCACACACCTCGAACTGACGGATCATTTCGCCTAACTTGGTCGATACTAGTATAAATATATGATAAACAGTTGCCAACATGCCTCCAAAATTTGAATTTGCTCAAGGCTCCTAAGTCCTACCAGACCAGAGAAAGTTATGCGTGGAATTGCAATCGTAATCGCTGATTCTAATTCTAGGTATAACTTTCGAATAATTATAACGCCTCGCGCCCATCGTCTCCGAAATATGGCGACGTCGAATTCATCGGCCCGTTTCGCCGAAACAAAAACGCGTTCGTCCTCGGTTGCACGAGGGGCGTCGTTTGATTCATGGCCGATCGATTGATCCTGGCCGACACTGAGGCTGAGAGATCTCCAGTGGCAAGCGGGGTGCCCATGGGCGACATCGAATTTGGCGGAGTCGAAAACGGACTGTTGCACGTTGGCGAGTTTGAATTCGAGCCCGAAATTCGCTGTCCATTCAACAATTTCCGCTTCATTTCATTCTCTTGGGCATCCGATAATCGTTGCGTGAATTCCTCCAAGTCGGACCTGGCCTTGCCGAAATGGTCATAGTGCCTAATATTGTCTCGAATCCACCTGGACAGGTTGCTGCAATACCGTTTCGAGTCCCTGCTGCCGAACCGTTCGTCGACAAGGATCAATGCGCCCCAATCTTGCCGATGGCGGAGACACCGTCCCAAGGCCTGGTTCCAGGCTCGATAGGCTTGTATCTCGTACCACTGGTCGCCGCCCAGCGTGCTCTTCCCCTGACGGACCCTCTCGTTGTTGTAATCTCGTTTTTGCACCACTTCGAAGCCACTGAAATTCGGATACGGGATTCCGATCGTAATCACGGCCCTGGCGTTATTGTCGGCGAAATCGAGTCCTTCCGACACTTTGCCGCGACAAACGGCCAGAAATAAGGCGCCCGTGCACTCGGCCCCGTACATTTCGGGTTTCCTGACGGCGTCGTAGAATTGGTCGATGGCGGCGTGCAGCTGTTCACTTATTTTCGGTTCCATAACGATCACTTTCTTCGTCGATAGTCGTCGCATAGTGCCCGTGGACGTCAATCGATCGCACAGCGTCTCCAGCAATTTATACGATGGAAAGAAGCACAGCACGCCGAAGGGCACTGTCGTGCAAACATCCACAATCAACTGACCAATCTCGTCTTGAAATGCCCACTCGGAAGTATTCTGATAAGTGACTCGAAGTGGTCGCCCACTCGGACCCTACAAAGCAAAGGTGCCATCAGCGACACAGACAGGTCCGTGGTGACTCATGCATCGAGCTCAGGGTCGTGGCCAAGCATGGGCCGGGGGTAAGGGGAAGCCCCACTCTTGGGCGGGCCAGGACACTGAACCCTTCCTCTTAAGCCCCCACCTCGGGTCCAGCAGGAAGAAAGGAAAGGAAGCAAGCAAAAGCTATCAAATTGTATGTGAGCTGGCCAAGACCTGACCAGACTGACTAAGCCCTGGCCTCCAAGCACAGGCCAATTGTTCAGTCAGCCTACAGTGCTGTATGTAAACAGTCATAAAACTCACTAACTCAACTCGACCCGAACCTGACCTGTCTCACACGCGATCAGATCAGGTTTAGGCGATCTGATCTGATCTGATCTCTACCCCTCCCCAAACCCAGCCGACCTTGCCCATACTTGGTCGTGGCCTAGCGGGTTAAGGCGTCTGCTTCTCACGCTGGGTCCGCACTTACAGGGGAGGGTTCGACTCCCGCATGGGTAAAAAGCTTGTCAAATATGTGTTCCTTAGCCCTCGAGTGCACGGTATGGTGCTTGGCTATCGATAAAGTATGATATGACATAACATGACATGATCTGCCCGCCGACTGGTGGATCGCTTGTTCAATCCGACTGCTAGATCGGCCAGATCAACAATTCAAATTTTTCGAGCTTTATCTGTTGCGAAATGATGCGTGGTATACCCATTCCTCCCATAATGAGAAAAGGGGACAATAAATCCGTTTCTCCCCCATTGATATAAAGGACTTCCTTTAAGCTCTGGACCATTTTCATGTGTCCTTTTATGGTGGGCGCGTGGTACATTTGGCGTCACGGACTTTGCGGCCGCGTCCAGTGGCGTGAGTCCTTATCGAGCCTGGGCATGAGATCCCTCGCATGTTAGCAAAACCAGTCAGCTCGGCCTCTCAGCCTCGCTCGGCCCTGCCAAGGGAGGAAGACAAATAGTCTGCATCTCGGTGCACATAGATGTTCCATGCTAATAGAGTACACTGAGGCACCTATTACAATAGTATTTTAATTTTAACAGCGGATCGGTGGGATCGTTATTAGATCAAACCGATCTAGACCCTGGATCGGATCAAATCGGATCATGATACAGGCTTATGGTTGGATTGGTCGCAGCTGGTGGTGACCCTCTCAAGCAAGCTTTCGCGAGGTGACCCCTTCCGCGCGGAAACGGGTGTCGTATCCTGTCCTGAGTTTCATCGGCAGTTTAAAACACATAGGCGGTCATCTTCCCCCACTCAGCAGGGGATCAGAGGACTACCCACCACTGGCGGCGTGATATGATGACAAGCAGACTTGCGAACAGGACCGTCCCTTTCTAGCCTATTACCAAAACGTGTGTACTCACCTTAGCCACATGAGCAGAAAACATTCGATCCTTGGGCAACACATGCGTGGCCTCCAACTGCAATTTGAACGTGGCTCCCAACTTCGCCTCAAACGTTTTCATCAGCGCCAACGTGACAGAAGCGAGAATAATTGATCCTGCCATCGATATGATATCACCAAACGCCTGAATCGCATTTTCGATTCGATTACCGAAGACGAAACGCCGATATAAAAACTTGCCACCGTCGACTTCACGCACCAAGAATTCAACGTGACCAAGTTCTTTGACGCGTTCTTGGCCATCGTCCCACGGTTGGCTCGATAGGCCACCCAGCGACATCGCGGATCATGCGACCGATACATTAATTTTCCATATCACATGAGCGAAACAACAATCCTAAAATTATTTACAGTATTTAGCAGAATTACTAAATTACACCGAGAAGCGACTTACGGTGACGAAAATTCGTAGGACCGCATGCTTTTCACATTCTTCACGAGATCGTATCATTTTCTGATTGCGACTCGCGGTATTTATAATCATCCTAAAAGACATCATCGTCAACATCCGATATTAATGCAAGCCTTAGAAATCCTTATGACAAAAAATTTCGGCAAAAACAGGCGTTCGATCTTCACGTCCGAGCAAAAAAGAGGGGAGAAAAAGCGAACACTCGATTTCTCTCAATGGAAAACATACCAAACCAAAAACTATCCAGAAATCGAGATTAACTCAACGGATTTTTGGTAAGTTTTTTTCGCGAGAACAAAAAAGTTGTACACGCAAAATGAAATAAAAATCTGTCAAAATTGCTTCGTCACGAACATGCCGCCGTCAAACCTGAGCATCATGTTTAACCCGGGAATTTCAAAAACTTTTTAAGTCAGCTTCAAAGGAAACCTTTTACTGTGACTTTGTTTATTTTAAGAAAAATTGTGAAAGCTTTTAGAGCAATTTTTGTTTATTAGAAAGAAGATGCTACAAATATCGATTTTACCAGATTTTAGTGCAGGACACATAAAATAGGACACAGCAAAAGTGGTTAGTGCTTGTCATCACGATCCGCAATAGCGCCCATAGAAAAGAGGCGTCATCTTTGGTTCGACGAGGATGAGGAAGAGGAATGGATGATCGGCCACGAAATTCTCGACACCACCAATGGCACTGCCCGCCGAGGCCGTACTGACAGTGGGCATACTGACGGTCATACTCTTGGCACTTCGCATCGAGCCTTGGCCATCGGGGATCAATCGAGGCACATCGGAGAACTCGATGCAGACTTTGTGCACTGCTCCACTAATCCACAATGCGAATTGATTTTCCACGCTTTCGTCCAGAATGTGCGAAAAATCAGCCTCATTCTTTTTAAATGCTGTGGCGAATCCCAGGTTGGCCAAGGCAACGACCAGCGGATCTCCGATTTCGCATTCTATCTTGAACTTTGGAAGAGAGACGTCGACCATTTGCTTGCGTTGCATGGCCGAGTTGCACAGGGCGAGTATGTTGTCGGCAGTCATCTTCTGTTCCAGTCGCTCGAGTCCAGTCATGAGTCGGGGCAGGAACACGTAGGCGGCCATGTCCGAATTGGCGTACTCCATTCGCAGCACTTGCACGTGCTCGTTGTCGGCGAACCCGAACGTGTTGGTTTGTCGCATCATCTCGGCCTTGATCGATCTGCCCAGGTCGACGTAGAAGGGCTTGCCCTGTCGAGTCTGATGCTGGTAGAAGGGCAGTGTCCACTGGCAGTCCAAGCTGGCCGCACTGACCACGCACAAACTGGACTTGGTCTCGTTGATTGGTCGCCACGATGTCGAGTCGAACGTGGTCAACTGATGATGCGTTGTGCGTGCCAACCATTGATGAGTTACTGCAGCCATCTTGCCCGTGTTTGACTTTCGATAATCGATCAGAGTGAACGGCTTGCTTTGAAAAAAAGTCGCGATCGTTTGTTTGAATTCAGCGGCGTAGAGGATGCGCGAGTGGGCGTAGACGCGAATGAACAGTTGGAACAGTCCGTCGTCGCGGCATTTCTTGGTCGACGCTATGATATCCTTGAGCACGTCCTCGGCGTATGTGGTACTGCCCGATTGGGGGAACAGCGCGTCGGTGATTTCGTCTTGCGTCTTTGAGTGAGCGCCCAAAAGACAAACGCCGAACGAGGCTTGCAAGGCGATCGGTGACACCACGCAGCTCGGTGGTCGGGCGCCTTTCAAAGTGGGCAATGCAACTGCTCGGAGAATGTTGATAGCGAAAGTCACGGTCACTTGCTGGTACCGACTGCCCACCCCTCCTACCACCAAAGGTCGACGGGTTGTTGACTCCCTCTTTTTCTTTGTCTTTTTCTTGCAGCAACTTCCGCAAACTATGATCGATATGCAAAGGCCCAGGCAGACGACGAATGCGATCAAATAGCCGAGTAGGGGGTCGTCGAGTTGACTTTCGAGGGGAGCCCTGGGAATAGGAGCCATGCACGACTCGACCGCACCACATGCCAACACGCAGTGGAATGGAGCGCATAGAGAGGCAGGCAGGCAACGTACAGCGGCACGGTTAGCACGGGTTACCTGGCGCTGCGCTGGTTATCGGTTTGGTGACAGTCTTATCAGCGGAAAAAACGCCAGTCGGAGTTTTCCAAGTGGAGAAGCAGAAGCAAGTCTAGTCCCGGCTGGTCGAACAATTCAACAAGAGCTTCAATTACAAGAGCAAGAAGATTTAGGATAGGCTCTGGAGTGATTGACCCTGGGAGGGAAGCTGCGGGGAGTTGTACCTGTCCTCAACTTTAGGCACCTTTATCAGCGCCTGTATTCTGATATCTTCCGCGTATTCATGTGCTCACCAGTCCTCTATGAGCACAAGTGACCTGCATTCGGACGCGGCCGCGGTGGTGCAATATGTCGTTTGCAAAGTTCGGCATTTGTCTTCCAGTATTGCTTGGGAGTGACTAGCCGGACTCGTCCCTGGCTCGATTCCCAGTGATGGAGGTTTATGGTTTGCGAGCCATAAAGCTCGCTGACCTTGCACGCCAGGCCGTGGGTGGCTCCCCTGGCACTTTGAGTGGAGAGACGGAAGCCAAACGAGCGGACAGTCTCCCCGTCCAACACGTACAGGTTTCACATCCCACTCGCCATCAGCCAAGGAAATTGGTGCCCATGCTGTGGTACCATGCGACAGATTCTACGCTGACGGGACGGCGTGTTCGGGCTGATCTCACAAGCGAGCGGGTTAAGGTCTTCAATAGCCCAAACCTGGCAGGGGGGCTTATCCCTGCAGAGTATAGATCACTAAGACCCAGATTCTTACAGTACGACAACCCCTCTCGATCAGGCAGGTATGCCGTGCCTTTGGGTACTTACAATGAGACACTAGCCTGGCTGCGGGTCGAATGAGCCCGGTCCTAAGATGCCCACGCTGGCCAACGTTCCACTGTCGATGGCGCAATCAAGACTAGAGGATACAGAACAGCAATGACCATGTCTCATCGTTAGCAGTCCTAGATCTCACCCACAGACAACTCCGCAGACAAACCAAGTATACCTACTTGCCCAAGTCAACTGCTGGACTCTTCCAGCATGAACCAAAGGAAACGATGACCACAGAGGCCCCTTGAGAGTATGCTAATCGGAGTCCCTGGCCCACACCACAGGTCTGCCAGATGAGTTGAACGAAGACGACGGGTGGCTTCCCACAAATTCAGAACAATTTGATGGAAACGAATCGAGCAAGCAAAAGCGGGGGAGCCTCGAGCTCACCCAGCGACCTGCTCTTATACTACCGTGGCTCCTTCCTCCTGAGCCAACTGCCCTAGCCACATCCAAAGAATTCTAGGCGCCCCAAGCGGCAATAGCCGCAACTCTGTCATCTACTGTACTTAGCGCCAATAAGCAACATTAAATGGCCTGATGGTCATGCAAGGCTGCCTAGTTGATTTATCTGTTCCACGACTCGATAATGCGTTTGACGGCACCCAATGCCATGGGACCATCGCATCGTGGGGGGCTGGCATACGGTTAGGGTTGTATTTAGATTGTCGCCTACCGAGTGGAGCTGGCTGAGAGGGTGCCTGGGGCGACTGGTCAGGCGGCTGGGAAATAACAAGGGCCCAAGGTAATGCGAGAGCGCTAGCTTGGAACAATCTATGGATCTTTGTGTCATCAATCGTTGCCAGATATGCTGCCGTGGGTTCAATGCATACAGATGGCTACACTGGATGCAAGAATTTGCCATAGGCATTAATGGGGTGATGGTGTGATGGTTGAGAAGCCTGACCAGAAAGTTTGTAATCCGTACCTACATACCTACTACTCTTCATCGTATAGCTCCTGCTTTCAGGAAGGGGCGAAATATTAGGGGCCGAAACGAGCCAGGGGTGACAAGACAAAGAGTGAAATTAGGCGGTGCCGAATTATGAGGGGGACATGTGGGGGGAGCAAGGGTGGGGTGATGATCTCTAATCCCGTTTAACCAGGTTGCACCAGTTCCAGGTTAACCAGGTTGCACCTGTTCGTGTTTCACCAAATAACCAAACGCTTGATAGCGCTCTGGAGGGTGAAAGGGCATTTGACATACTGTAAGAAATGAATTACTGAAACGCGAGTCGATCACTCACCCGTAACTGCGCACCTGGCGTGAGAGGCATACGCCTGACCCACCAGGCCACAAGAGCCCAGCTTAGCTATAAGCAGAATCTTCTGCCAAAACCTCAATGTGGGAACCCGCAAAGAAGCGGCTATCGTGCACGTTATTGCTGTTCCCTGCGACTGCGATCGCACAGCCATGTGCAAAGATTGTTGCTAGGCACGCCTTCACGAGAGGACACAAAAGTCCGTGCGCTCATACGATGAGCGTACTGTAGCTCAAGGTTTCCCATTTGTGTCCACCGAGTCCATTTTTCATCCCATTCGCGGCATGGCTCGAAGCACGACAGAATGCAGCACTTTTAACAGAACACAAGAGGCCAGACCCGATCTCAGCATCATCGATCACTCGGCAGGAGGAGCATCGGTCGGTGGAGCATCGACTGCTGGAGCGGCATTGGCGGGCGGAGGCTCGGCTGGCGGGTATTCGCCTCCAAAACTGACTGTAAGCTTGTGCGTCTTCGGACTCTTGATATCAGCGCAGCGCTTTGTCCCGCATCGAGCACTCCGAAGACTGGATTCGCCAATATCAGATCGGGGTTCGCCAATAACCTGAAAAGGAAACGGAATCTTATCGACCGGCGAAAAATAAGTCTTTGATCCTCACAACCAACCCAGAGGTCGAAGATTGCGGCCGCAGTGGTGCAGCGGCTCGGCATTCGTCTCTCCGTACTGCTTGCGTACCGGGTGCGATCCCTGGTGGGTCGCCCTTGCACGCCGGGCCGTAGGTGACTTACCCGGTACCCTAGGGGTGCTCCGAGTGGAGAGACAGACGTCAAACGGGGAGACAGTCTCGGCTGTCCAACACCAACAGGGTTCAAAGCCCCCGCCATCGTCCGAGGAAGTCGGTATCTGGTCCAGGATGCCCTCGCGTGGAGGTGCTCCTGAAGACAAGCGGAAAAACGCTGCCATGAGAGCTGGTCACCTCACGGCCTTGCCTATCATATCATGACTGCTGTCCGGCTATAGGAAAAACGGGTTGGAAATCCCGTGGAGAACTGGGCGGCGCGGGCCTAACAAAAAAATTTAAAAAAAAAGAGAGGTCAAGATCGAGGTCACTAACCTTGAAGTTGACCCGGGCGCCGCCGCTATTTGTCAACGTGTGCGTCGAACGGGCCTCGGCGAACGGAGCATTGAAGACGGCGTTGTGTGGATCCACATTCAAATCGGCCATACTGACACCATACTGCTCTGCTTCTCCAGCGACCTATGCTACGTTGCACAATCTCTGCTCTATGTGCCTCACTGGCATGGCACGGCTTCACCTCCCCCTCTCACCCCCAGCTCTTCCCCCATTTCAGCCAGCCACATTTCGTCCCTCTGCACGTACAACAAGGATGCACGGCAGTCGGCGTTATCCTCTGCAAGACGTTCTACAGCATGAGAACTGTAAGGAGAGGAGGCCAGCAGTGGCGGTCGGGCTTCTCGACCAGCATTGCGATGAATTGGCGAGATCCCTCGTTCCAAGCTCTCTTATTGTTAGTGCCAACCCCTTAGCATTACAATACGGGGCGCTACTGGTACAGGATCATCATTTCAACAATCATTGGAGACTGCAGGCACTTGGACAAGGAGAGGTCTGAGGCGTGACTTGTTCAATGAGAGGGACAATGAGTGGTCTTGGATGCCCGTTTGTGAATTTGTAGGAACAGAACTTCCTGGGCTTCGTAGGTGTGATGATCGCAGCTTTTTTATGTCAATACATGTTGTGATGATTGCGACTATCTCATTGCTGTTGACCCAGGCCATCCTGTTTTATCAACCCAACCAAGAAACCACTCCCTAGTCTGTTTGTTGAGTACAGTTGTCCAATCGGTTCTGGTGTCTACGTGCTCCAGGACAGGCTGCAAAGGTGCACCATGTGCAACTCCCGTCGCAGCCACATGCCATGGTCCACGTGTAAGGGGGAACACAAGATCCAGTTTGAGTGCCATGATAATAATGTCGTATGCGTTATGCTACCTTTGCCCTAATAGGCCTATGTCAATATCGGCTACAAGTCATGCTGACTGGCTCCTTTGTCTACCTTTGTTTTCGTGAATTGCACTGATAACCTACCGTTGGTATCTTACTTGTTAGTCAGGCTTCTACTTATGCCTCGTGCGGTGCGGGTAAACGACATCTACGCATCGACTTGTGAGACAAGGTCTTACACACGATCAAACCCATCGACTTTGGTGCCACGTGCTCCAGGACAGGCTGCAAAGTTGCACCATGTGCATTTTCTATTGCAGTCATAGGCCATGGTCCCCGTGCGCGACACGCTTATCTCATACATTCGTTTTTCTTTTTCTGCTGGTCTGGAATACCAGGGACGGGCAGTCACGGCCTTCACTTCACTCACGCTTGTGAAGGAGGCGATCAGACGCAGCCAATTGTCTTGATTATTGTACTGTCAAATTGGTCCAGTCCATTTTCATACCAGCCAAGGTATGCCCGCATTATTTCTGCTGGGTGGCTAGAACAATAAACAGTAAGTCCTTTTCAGGTGCATCTGTAGTAGGCGTGCTTGGCCTGTGGAGAAGGTAGTGTATCTGGTTGCCTTGTGCAACGCCTGTCGCAGCCACTGGCCATGGTCCACGTGTAAGGGGAACATAAGATCCAGTTTGAGTGCCATGATAATAATGTCGTATTGGTTACCTTATACACTGAGCAGCGTATTGGCTTGCCTTGGTTGGCCAGTCGATACGCTCCTCCATGCGAGGCTGAAACCCGTCGGGTAGATGTCTCAGGCACCTACGACTAGATGACCTGCCTGGCCTCCATCCGCTCCCCGCGGTATCTTCTCCAATGTAGGGCTTAGATCATCCCGCGCTTATCGTCGATTTCGAAAAAGTAGACAATGGTGTAAGGGACTTAAAGTTCATGGGGAATTCCCTTGTCCCTACGTCAGTCCTGGCATCAATGTTCTCCATCTGGGCTGGGCTGTTAGCGATTGTGCCAGATAGGACATTGATGTCGTTGGCTTCTTGTGACAATATGAGCTTGAGTAGGGATAGTTTGTGCCTGCCCTTCTTTGGAGTGTTTAGGCAGCAGACGAGGCTGCCAGGGCTCCATGTTCGTTCATTGATGAGATAGGAACGGCTGGCTCAATTTTTTGCGCGCTGAATCGTCCGTGTCAATAGATAGACCAACTAGGACCTTACCCAAAGTTCATTCAACATGGGTCATGGGAGCTGTGTCCTGACGTAGGGGTCCGACCTTTCAGTGATCATGAGTGAGCTTTAACTAAAGACCAATTTTCTCAAATCAGAGTCTGGGGTGTATTTTTCAAACCCTATCTCGGAGGAAGCTTATTTCAGAAGGCCGTTACGCTCACGATGGCCCCTTCAGTCCGACTCATCCAGTGGAATAACTTCCCAAAGCACGGGGCCACACGTGTAGTATTCACACATATTGGCACTACGAGACTGTGGGGATCCAGGTGTAGGAGGGGGCTTATTCGAGGGCGGTGTGCAGCATAAACAAACAGGAGCCAAATTTTTTCAGAATGGTGAAAGTTCGACAGGCTGCGAACGGTGCACTGGAACGCGATTTCATCCATTTGGCGACGATCGGAGAAGCCCCGAGAATTGCGATAAAGAGTATCAACGACATTGAAAAGGCGATGTTGATGGCGCCATTCAGGAAAGGTTTCACCCGCGAAATTATCCTTTGCACGAAGCGCACGCGATATGATATCTATTACATCAGCCCCTATGGCCTAGTTTTAAGTTCAAGGACGAAAGCGCGAGAATACTGCAAGAAAAAAGGTGAAATGAACGAACATAATTTCTGCGTCCAATCGTGTCTACTCGGCTTCGTCGGCGAGAAACAACAAATGGCCGTGAAACCAGGGGCGCATAGACGAGCCAAGATCGCAGCACCTTTGCCGAAGAGAATCAGCAACACACCGAAGCGAACGAGCCGCGGTGACTCAGTTGGTTATGGCGTTGGTCCCGCATTGCTTGGGCCAGCAACCTTGACCGGGAGGCCGCAGTTCTGTTCCGACTTGGGACGGCAGTTTGATAAGCCCGTTTAGTAAGCCCGTTCTCAGAGTGGGAACCGGCCTTCGACGGCAGTTTACAGTAGTAAGTCCGTCGCTGGCCTTGCACACCTGGCTCTGAGCGACTCACCCGGTACCGTCATGTGGCGGACGCCTGACGATTAGAGCATCAGGAAACTGGTTCCCGAACACCACTCTGGAACGTCCCTCCCTTCTCGCCCAGTATCATCCTGGGATGTTGGTGCTGGCACAGGATGCCCTCGTGTGGAGGTGCTCCAAGTGGAGACACACAGAGGGAAGCTGCTGTGAGAGCTGCTCACCTCACAGCCTCGCTTATCATAATATGACTGCTGCCCGGCTATAGGCAAAACGGGTTGTAAGTCCCGTGGGGAACTAAGCCGGCACGGGGCCCAACACACAAAAATTTTTTAAAAAAACACCGAAGCGAAAAATGCCAAAAAAATTGAATTGAAAGAAAATTAAAATTTTTAAGCCACTTTGCTTTTTTATCATTCTGATAACATTTTATGTGACAAAGTGGATTGTGTATTTTTTACGTGCTCTCTTTTCGAGGGCTGTCAATTGCTGCTATGTGTGCTTTGAGCGATCAGTTTTTTGATATGGGATGTCTCGAATAGGATTGTCATGGTAGTTTCTTCGAACGGAATGTGCTTTGGATTTTCCTTGCCCCATTCTTGGCGCGAAGTGGCTAATAAAGATGATTCTCTTAGCGTGGGCTTTGCACGCTTTCTTCTGAGGGAGTTTCAGTTAGCTTTCTACAAGGACGCTGGAGTTGCATTGCGTTGCATTACATGCTTGACTGGTGGTCTCTGCTGGACTCCTCTGCGATACCCAGCGAGTCGTATTCGCTGCTCAAAGTTATCCAATTAACGCCGTTCGCGTAAGTTGCGTGAGCCGCTGTGGCTCAGTTGGTAGGCGTTGGCTCCCTATTGCTTGGGCAAGCAGCCCTGACCGCGAGGCCGCAGTTCTATTCCGGCTGAGGACGGCAGTTTAGTAAGCCCATCTCTGGCCTTTCACACCTGTCTCTGGGCCACTCACCGGGTAGGGTCAAGTGGCTGACGCCAAACGAGAAGAGAATCAGGGAACTGGTTCCCGAACACCAGTCGAGGAGGTCCCCCCCCTTCTCGCCCAGTATCATCCTGGAATGTTGGTGCTGGCATAGGATGCCCTTCTGTGGAGGTGCGCCCGCCGTGAGACCTGGTGACCTCTCGGCCTAGCTGGCCTAGCTAACATGACTGCTGGCCGGCTATGGGCAAACGGGTTGGAAGTCCCGTGGGCGACATAGAAGCCAGCCCACAATAATTTTAAGTGTAAGTTGCAGTGAAGTGAGGATGGCCACCGCTCGATAATATTGTGCTCTGATTTTAGGCAAACGGGTCGCTTTGAACCCTCTTCATATTCATGTTTTACCGCATCACCAAACGCTTACGCGCACTCGAGGGTGATAAGACACATTTTACACCAAATGATTTACCGTCTCGCGGGTCGAACTGCGCGGTCCAACTATGGGTGAGCGACAGTGTATAAGGGATGACCCAGGTCAATGTGGCTTAAGTGAGCGACACCATGGGTGAGCGACAATGCATTGAGCAAACCTTACATTAGGATACAGAGATTAGAATATGATGCGCAGGCACGTAAGATATTAAACCATTTTGTTACGCATTCTTGGCATTCTTAGCACTTGACACACCACCGTTCAGTCGGTGCCAGTTCTGGTGCTTGTTGTCCTTTTTTTGCAAATTGCTCGAACTAATTCTAGTATCAATATGGTTCGATACGATAACGTCGAGATTACAAAATCAGGACAAGGCTTTCTGATCGATAATTACTTATTTCGAAAGGATGGCGGTCGAAACGGCAAGGCCTACCTACGGTGCTTGGAATGGAGACAGGAAGCATGCCAAGCGAGAGCCACCATCCAAAACGAAGAAGCAGTCGTAAGCGGGGAGCACAATCACGAAGTTCCAGATATAACCAGGAACAACTTCCGAGCCCATCTGAAACGGGCGGTGAAAAGCGTTCGAAATTCGCGTCTGAGCACTCCAAGAGTCTACGACAACATACGAAACGAGATTCTGGCCACAGCTAACAATGATGCTCAAAGAGAAGAGATGATTGCCCAATTGCCTGCGTTCCGAGAAGTTCGAGGTGCGATGGAGCATGCACGATCCGCAATGCTCCCTCCAAATCCTGATCACAGAACAGGAATCGATTTTGCCACATTCGAGGATCAACTACGAAATCACCATGGCCCATGGCCTATACCCTAATCGATTTCGGCTTCAACGAATTATCAGCGATTTTGAAATCAGCCTTATCAATTCTGTTCACGATATGTTTCCTACAGCCTTTCATCAAGGTTGCTATTTTCACTACTCGCAAGCGATCTATCGCAAAATTGCCGAAATGGGTTTCAGCGTGCGCTACAAGAACGACGAAGAGTTCAAGTTGCGGTGCCGTCAGCTGATCTCTTTGGGTCTGGTTCCCACCCACTTGAAGTTACAGTACTTGCAGGAGTTGCAACAAGCGTTCATCGATGATGCCGATTTTTCCAGCTTGATCGCCCAGTATTTTAATACCTACATGGTTTGGTCGGTTTGCGTTGAACATGTGGAACTGGCACTTGGTAGAAGTGCGCACCAACAATCACGTGGAAAGCTGGCATAACAGGTTCAACAAGCACATGGCTAAACCACATCTGATCATATATCGATTTATGCTGTTGCTGAAAGAAGTGCACGAAAATATTGTAACATGTGCCTGGAGCCGGCAGTGTGCCCATCGATTGGTACAAGTGGAACGTAGTCAACCTCTCGGGTTGATGTTTCACCAGTCTTAGACCACTAGGGGTCGAGTTTTATGCTCCGAGTTTTATGCGGAGTGCGTAAGCTCCCCGCGGCACCACCTACGCGCCCCAAGGATTCGTCCGACGGGAGTTAGGCGTCTAGACTCAGGAGGCGACACCAGGCAGGACGTAGGTGGTGGGCGCGTGTTACAATATTCAAGTCCTGATCACTGAAATGGCGAGCCATTGCCGAGGAAAAACGACGAATATCAACGCGTTCACCAACGAATCATGAGAAAAAGGTCCCGCTGCCCACATCGCAAATGTCGAATCCACTCTCACGATACCCCCTCCCCCTTGCAATGGCCGATGGGCGAAATTGTCGAATTGAATGTGGAATGTGGACCCAAGCTGGGACTATCTACTTACAGCATCCTGCTTGGGTTCGGTTTCAGCCAAAAGTTGGAATGACCGCGTGAGAGAGTGAGAATGGAGCTTAAAGTAGACGGAAACCCTGTCCGAGGAATCTTTGCCAGAAGCCCATGACCTGTGACTGACATATTTGTTTTGTCACTTCTATCAAAATATTGTTGTCTCCATCTGATAATATGGCAGTCATGTCTGCCGAACAACATACAGCATCGTCCAACCCGACCCAGCCTGCGGGTCTTGTACTTTCTGCCTTTCTTATCTAGAAATGCAAGAAGTAGCCAGCTATTTACGCTGTAGCCCTCGCACGAGAGTACAGAAAGTTGTTTAGCATGCCCAACAGGTAGGCATACCTGCGGCGAAATTTAGTGCCATTCACGCGGGTACAAATCTCAAGCGTAATAAGCCTGGTCTAGAATAGCATCATTCGTCAGACATTCCTATTCCTATTGCCCCGTGCTTCTACACCCCACGCTGGGGGGGGGGGGGGCGGGGCTTGACTCTTCTGCGTCTTCGCTACAATGCACAGCGGCTAGACGTCAGCTAATGTAAGCTGACTGTGAGCTCATATTGCATGCCACTCCACGGCTCGCCCATCGGAAGTGCGAACTCAAGTCAGCTGGTGCCCCCAGCCTTGTCTTCATTCGATTACTGCAAGCACGATCACGTTGAGCCCTTCGATCAGTAAGGTGTCTCACGATCATTTTGATGTTTCCTATTCTTCAGTTCCCAAGTTGACGCTACCTCATCCTGCATGGGTACGGGTTGCAGTGAGTTGGTGGCATAGTGGATCCGGAGCTAGAGTTTTGTTTAGCCGATACGAAGCTAAAAAAAGTTCACCTTTTACTCGGTTCTTTCGCAATATTCCCACCGCATGTGGTATGAGGATGCGGTGCACAACCGGGCCACAACTGGCCTATCGCCAACCCCAATCATCAACACAACGGACGCGTCTGTTCTTGCAGCCACTTGATCAAATCCGGACGCCCTTTCTTCTCGAAAATGGGGGCCAAGGTATCATAAACGAGGCCGTGGTATTTGTTGAGCCAGTCGATCTACGTAAACCAGGACAAAATGGAAACTAATAAGTAAAGCAAAGAAAACGCTTACTTCTTTCGCGTTCAGCAAGGACTGATCGATAAGTCTCTTTTGTATCGGCACCACTGTCAGAGGCTCAAATGTAAGGAACTTCATGGATTGAAATTTGTGCTGAAATGGAAATAAATCTTTCCTACAGACTGATCGAGCCAGGGATGCAGTGTATACTCCTCATGGAGAGAGTCTGCTACACGACGGTGCATATGGATATTTTGCTCGGCTAACCCAAGTTGAGCCCCTTACTTGCAGCAGCCTGCCGGGTATGGTACAGGGTGATTTAAGCCAGAAGTTGTAAGGAACGCGTGAGGCTGAAACCCTGTCCAATGAATCTTTGCCGAAACCCATGATTTGTGGGTAATGCGATAACCAAAATAATGACTTGGTGCATATCGTATTAGTCACCGAGCATTTTTTCGAGCTACATTGCCTGTCACCCTGGTACTGTCTGTGTCCGAGGTGGCACCGTCGGTCTGTTGGTTAAATGACTGTACAGACAGGAAAGGGACACAGATGGTACCGGCTGTAATGTAATAGGCATGGACTAGTCTCTCCGTGAAGCCGGTGCCCTCGTATGGGATATCAGTGTCTATCAGTGGACTGGTTCAGGGTCTGCCTTTCCTCAGCCAGATCCAGCACGAGATCGAGGGCCCAGTTTGGTTCTCAGGCATCGGTACAGGACTGGTCTTGAGCTGGTCTGAACTTGCTCTATGGACAACTCGGACGTCCGTCAGCCTTTGACGGCCGACAGGTGCGGCTTTTCCCCGAATCGAGAGTCTATACGGCGCTTGCTGTGCGTTGCCAATAAACTCAACACGAGATGCCGCGGACTGCGTAGGCTCGCTCCTGTGGCTTGAGCCATCCTCTTGTAATAGGCATGGACTAGGCATGTACTATGCCCTCTGGCCTATGAGTGCACTGGTTCAGGGAACCGGTCCGCCTTTCCAAAGTCAGGGCCAGCACGAGACCGAGAGCGAGGTCGAGGTCGAGTGGCTGGTCTGATTGCAGGCATCGGTAGAGAACTAGACTTGAGTTCCTGGTCCGAACTTGCTCTATGAGCACTTCGGGCGCAGGTCAGTCAGAACCCCTTTGACGGCCGGCACGTGCGGCTGCTCCCCGAATTGTGAGTTCACGGCCTTATTGGTGTGGGATAGTAAAACGTATCAACAAGCGTCCGTGGACTGCGTGGGTTGGTTCCTGTGGCTTGAGCCATCCTCTGGTCAGCCCTAGTTCTATCCTAAGCGAGCCAAGGATTTCACTCTGGTCAGTCCTAGCCCTGGGGCGAGCCAAGGATTTCACTAACATACTCAAGTTTATGATGCACTTCAACCCGCGTCACATTGTGGGCGAGCACCAACAACTGGCGTCTGACAATATCCTAAGTATGACTCACCTTGGTGGCAGCTTCAACTATGGCGTAGCAATTTTCAATCCTAATCCCGAATTCACCATCTTCGTAATATCCAGGTTCTAAAAAGAGCACTTTTAATGCTTTCATCTCAACCCACTCACACACTCCATACCAATCGTAATAACCATGTTCTCCTTGATTCCATCCGTGTACGAATCCGGGCGAATCGAGAAACCAGCCGGGCCTAAATCGAGGGACCGTCTCCATATGCTCCAACATCACAGTTGGTTTTTACCTTCGTGCACATTCAAGAAATGGCCGACCCCGTGTCCAGTGCCATGGCGATACTCCAAACCAGCGTCCCACAATGCCACGCGGGCGATCGAGTCCAAACGATAACCTGAACATCATTCTGCATAGGAAACATATACCACCTCCCCCTCTCCTGGGGCTGCCCGCGACGTGACCTAACGGGTTTTAAGGCGTCTGCCTCTCATGCTGGGTGCGCACTTACAGGAGAGGGTTCGACTCCCGCCGGGGGGGGGGGGGGGCTGGGGAAAAATGATTGTCAAATATGTGTTTTTTAGCCCTCGGGAGCGCTGTATAGTGCTTGGCTATGGAGAAAGTATGGCATGACATGGCCTATCCCTACCGTTCATATTGTCCGGGAATTTAAGCGTGGCCAAAGCGATATGCCCTTTCAGCACGAGTGTGAAACATTCTTTTTGATGCGTTGTCGGTTCGGTGAACGCGATTGTGCGAGTGACGTCAGTCGTGCCATCCCTAAATTGGTAAACATACTCTTATCTATGTTCAGTACTGTCCATAGAGCAAAGTGATGGGTACGTCCACTGTTGACAAGAGATGCTTGTACGCACACCCCCCCCCCCCCACGTGCACCGCTGCATCAGCCCACGTGAACATCATCTTCTTAGCTATAAAAACATTTGCACTTACCGATATTGCCCACCAGAATCGATCAAAAATAATCGATCTTTCACCAATTTTGTTTGTGGTTCATCCAGTCCAGGTGGTTTATAATGCGGCTTCGCCGAATTAGCACCAGCGGCCGAAATCGTTTCGAAACTTAAACCAACAAAATCAGATTGAAGACGACGAAATTCCGTAAACTTATCAGCCACATCATTTTCAGTCAAATCTCGTTTTTGAATTTCATCTTCTAGCCAATATAAAAATTCGCAATGAGCCACAGCGTCTTTAATCTAGAAAACAGCAAAATTTTTTACAAATTCTTAAAAAATCTTTACCACCAGCTCACATGGCAATTCTTCATTCCTCGCAATTCGACCGGATTTTTCTGAGCTTTCATAACCAGTACTGGCGAAGGGTTGTCGCACCAGCGTTCTTCAGGCACACAATTTACCAAAGCCAAACTGGCTCCACTCGAACTCAACCAAATTCTGCCTTGCGGATACTTCTCTTGATACACTTTGATATAATCAGTGATCGAGTGATAAGGCAGAATCTCGACTTTACGTCCATTGCTTGAAGTCAAATGAGCGCGAACGGCAGTGCTAACCTTTGATTCGTCGATGAATAAGCTAGAATCAGAATGAATCTGTTGCTCACACGCTCTTTCGAGGATTTTGTGTGATAGAAAGAGTAGTAAGACAGTTGCGCTTGGTGGGTATCGAACCCTCTCGACTACTGGTTTACAGCGTAGAGGTGTACTGTAGGTGCGGAGTCGAACTGAGCGGGTGGTCGAAGAGGACTGGAGTACAGAGGCTTATCCAGTCTACCCCTCTCCAGTCCTAGGGGATGGGAAATAGGATCGATGAGCCTGCAGGTCAAATGCGACTGGGTCCATATTACTGGACTGGTAGAGCTTTTGCACCACGTCAAATACCAAAGTCCTTTGACTTGGTCCGTGGCTGAAACATCACGTTGACGGGTGACTAGCAGCTGCTGGCTTCCCGCAAAGGATCTCTATGAAATTCAGGAGGCCCAATTTAGGTCAGAAATATCAACCACTCACCTGATAAAATCATGGCCAACAATAGCATAGGCGAAGAAGACTGGGCAGAACGGAATATCGGATCCACGTAAATTGAATAACCAGGCCACTTCGTCCAACTTGGTCAAAGTCAGGAAAGTGACTTGTTGAGTCACCATCTCTCGAGAAAGATCAGCGATTTTTTCTTCCCAAGATTTGCCTAGAATATTGATCAATATACTCCAAAACTGGATCTGCTGTAGGTATTTACCCGCAAAAGATAATTCCAACGGGAACACTGGATCAGAGGGTGCCTTCGGTTTGTCAGCACCCCAGACCACATCCACCAAATTTTGTGTATCGTTGGCCGACAATGAAAATCCATATTTTCCCAATTTCTTCGACCAGTCTTTGTAGACAGCTATAATCGCAATTGTCAAAAGGGACAGCACACATTTGCTGGTGGTCTCATGAGGTCGAGGTATCAGTACTTCCTACCGACCACCAGGAGTGAGGGTACATTTGTGCGTACAGCGAGGATCGAACCTGCTACCTTACCAAACAAGTGGTGTATTCAGGGGCACTGAGGACTGGGTCAAAGGGTATGGGGGGGGTGGGGGGGACGGGTCGGTCGTCTTGGTGAGACTGATGGAGGTTTTGCACCACGCCAAAACCCGGGGCAGCCAAGGAAAGCGTCCGACCTGGACAAGGGCTGAAAGGTAGCCCTGACGGGTGCTGGTTTCAGATACGGTGTCTGTGCACATGGGCGATTGCTAGATGAGTCTCTAAATCTTTGCCTGAGCCCCCTGCAACCAAGCCTGGCAGGCCCAGGAGAAAATGCGGCCGACCAAAGTCTGCAGGAGGAAAACTCCGAGTGGAGCAAGGAAAGTCTTGCTGACACCTGAGGCTGAAACATCAAACCGACGGGTTGATGTTCCCCAGCCAGGAGAGATCGATTACTTTCTCCCACTCGCCACAGCCTACCAGGCACGAGTGTTAAAACTCCAAGGAGGCAGGATATTGCTAGTGGCGAAACTGTGATGATCCTCGTCCATCCGCAGGAGCGACCCTACGCGCGCCAGCAAGGCACTAACAAAAACGTTGATGACAGCCAAACTCATCTAGCTTACTCGGAGTAACCAAAAGTGGGTCGACGCCGACTCGTCCTCCGGGTGGCAACGTTTTGGTCAGCCAGTCGACCAGGGTGGGCGTCCCAGTCACTCCTTCCTTCATCAATGTCCAGTTCTCGTCCATTTCTCGCTCAGCTTGCAGGAAATATCGACCGTCCGTCCACATTGCGGCCGCAGTGTCCGTTACACAAGCCAGACCTACAGTCAGCAAAATTGTGTAACATGAAAACGGATCCCCAGGGGATCCACTGCGAGAGACTATGAGGGCTACCTGGGGGAATAGTGCAAGGGGTCGTATGGACAGGTGATGCGCACAGACGCAGATTCAGTATCCCATACAGCCATGGAAACGCCCAGAGGGAAACGACCACTGGGCAGACCATCCGGGCAAGAAAATATGAGGAAAGTGAATCCACGAGACGCAGCAGACCGCAACAACTGCAAAAAAGCAGACCCTGCCCAGAGGTGTCCACTGGGCGTTCCCGGGAGCGCTCAGAAAATGATGACCTGAGCACAGCGCATGACGGGATTGCTACCCCGATCCCCAAAATGACCGCAAGCCTCATCTTACCCCTCGATCCACTAAAACTGGACACGAATTCACGTCTTTTGTCACACTCAGCGATGTACTCGCTTTGATGGGCGTCCTCTGACGGAATAATGTAGGCGTTCAGTGGTTCCTTCACATACTTCCTGTCCTTCATCACACATCGCAGATTCTTGAGAATGTTCGTGGTCGACCGTTTCGCTGCCATCGTGCAAAAGATGAATGCAGAAGCTTCTCAAAAAGTTCGCTCGCCTCCCACCAATCTTATCTTCTGCCCAGGCCACGGAGCTGAGCAATTCGCGCTGATTGCAGACAAGCGCGCTACTTCTCAGCGCTATACTGAACATTGGACACCACATTGCTACCCTGTCAACAGTATTATGCCGCCTGCCACGACTACCTTCCCACTTGCCCTCCCCCTTGCATGGGTCCCAGCTGCACTCAATCCCATCTCAATCTGATTTTCCACCCACGCCAGCTTCTTGAGCTAACACATAAGCCATACTGCCACAGCAGGGCACCACCCACTGTCCTTCTCCCGATCCCACTTTTTCATCATCACTTTACATCTTTAACCAAATAAAGGCTAAATAGAAGAAATAGCAAAACACAAAACCAAAATCTAACGCGACACAGACCGGTATGCTCACTACAGGGAATTCGAAAGCCGGGGGAAACGCGTGCTAACAATAAGAATAGAGAATAACACGATCGACTTGCACAGCTGATACAAAAGAATAGTCAAAGGAGAAAAAGCCAGCTCCAACTAAATCGCCAGTAAAGAACCACAGTGTCAGCTATAAACTATGCAAATTGCCATCCCCACCCACACCTGCTAAAACTCAAGTTTACATAAAATCCTGCCTCAACAAATGCATTCACCTCTAAACCAACATGTATCTTCCTCTCAGCCCTTCAATATTCAATAATCAGGCTGCAACTGTAACAATTCACCCTGTACAAGATTTCAAACAGAATACTACCAAACACAAATTCCATTCTTCATTAAAAAATGCCTGATATATCAAGAAAAAACCTCATATACAAAAAAATCTAACAATAACAACTCGCACTTCTCAATCCATCAGTCCATGAAATAGTCCACTCTCCTGTTCTCATCCTATCTACACCTTAATCCCATTTACACAAGCACAATATACCTGAATTATGGACACATGGCAGCTTCCCTTGCTCTCTTATAGAAACGCAAATTGAACGCGACTATTTTCAACTAAATCCACTTACATATGTCTCTAATTTGCGATCGCTCCTCAACTCAAATACCAAATTCCATACGCCGTTTCTTCTAATTACACGTACGATAAAAGTGCAAATTATATTCAACGAACGTGGCGCCAGCTTCGTCGTCGGCCAAAGAGCACAACTGAAACCACATTTCATCACATACATTCCCCCAAAAAACCAATCCAACTTACTGCAGTCGACGAGCCAACTCGGAAACGATACGTACTATCCTGGTAAATGCCCACCGGCAGTTCCCACGTGTCCGATTCCCTCTGAAACGCATTATCCTCGAGTATCCAGACAGCACTCACTTCTCTCCCCTTACCTGAAACACTTCCGATTGTGAATCAATTTTTGGCGACCTTGGAATTCGACCATTACTATTGCTTGGATCCATATAATACGCTTCCTCTGCTCCGTAACAAAAGTCACCCGTCCATTTTGAACAATACTGCAGAGTTTGCTTATCGTCCATCCTATAAAACCATCCCTCCTAACTGCTCCAGCCCAAATTACAACGACTTCTTACAAGAATTTCAATTCCAAAGGAATGTGCGGCATGTACTTGGAGACGGGGATATAGTAACTAAAATTGCCGAGCTTCGCATTCTCGCACGCCTCGCCCATACAATATTGACCATCGATCGTTTTATTCAATCCCAAAATCGTAAATTTTGGCAGCTCATCCATTTTCACTTTCCCTAAAACACATATTTTCCACCATCTTATTCTTCTACAAGACTATTCCAAGCTTACCTTGATCAACTGCCGCCATGCCATGTCCAATCAAACTCTCAGCTCCCGGATAAGATCGATCGATATCAGCTATCGATTTCGAGCCGAGAAGTTTTGGCATCATTTCTGATATCTTATCGCGAAAATCTAAAATAAAAAAACCCACATTAAACTTCGCTCACCCACCAAAAATTCACCACCTTACTTGTTCCAACTGGCGCCCCATTCATCAATCTCGAAAATAGCACGATAGTCGGCTTCTCCATTTGCGCTTCATCCGTCGCCCCGCTATTGCTAGCCGCTTGATTCTTGGTCACGATGGCGTAATATGAATTCGAATTCGGACAACAGAACTCCACGCACGGCAATTTTACGCACGGATTCAAGCTCGGTGTCGGTAACATCGTTACCAACGACGATGAGCCCGGCGTACTCGCACTTGCCGTCGATTTCGCTGCTCCAGGTCCATTCACTAAAATCAGGCACAATCTTTTTCATCCCTCAACCACACAATTTATTTAAAAAACATACTTTTTATCTCTCCAATACCTTCCCGAGGATTCGACGCCGGTCCTCGCGCCGTCGTCGCCATCACCGTATTGTCATTTCCATTAACTAGCTGCACCGCAACCGGAGACGCGTTGTTTCGTTTATGCCAGTCCAATATGTACAAAGTGGCCATGGCCAAGAGGCAAAATGCCATAATAGCTACCAAAACGATAATGGTAGTTTGTATGACCTTATTGTCACACAAGGATCGATCGCCGAGACTAAATCGTCGACACACGTGGTGATGGTAATGATGATGGTGATGCCTGAAATGCACATAACTGCACCATACTCCTCGACAACCATCTCCACACTTACCTATGCTTCCCTCGATTGCCAGCCACACCATTCTCTTTCTTCTCACTCGATTTCTCCTTGCGCGGAATCGATGGACTATTCGTCGCGATCGAGCTGCACGACACGTACGACTCGGGAGGCCTGAAATACAAACTTCCATATTGCGACTTCTCCCCCACTTATCCTCCTCCGACCACTCACCTCTCACACGTGCTACTACTGCACGTCGACCTCAACGAATCCAATCGTCGTAAATAGGACAATTTCGACAACTTTTTACTAATTTTCTCAACTTCTTCAACTTTGTACTCCAAATTCCCAGTCAATCGACACAACTCCTTGACCGCAGCTGCACTTTCGTAAAATATTCGATTGTCATCCACCGTCAAATAGGCCCCGTTCTCTTTTACCGCGTCCGGAATGATTGCTTCCACTTCTTGAGCGATCACTCCCACCCTCTGACGTTCCTCCTCTTTCAATCCCCACTGCTCGGCTATCTCGGGCCTGATTTCGTATTGGACTACTCGAATTTGAGACAATTTCGACAACGCTTCGGCGCAATTCAACTAGAAAAAACCAAAAATTAAAAAACTCTTGACAATTTCCAATCAATCATACCTCTTGAATATTCTGTTTCAATTTGGCATCAGACGGATGATAAACGGTTCCAGTGCATGATATATCGCCCGTAACACTCAACGCCGAAGTCGGCTTGTCCGTTCCAACGCCCACAGGACCCTAAAAAAGTCCCCACATGCCTCATACGGATCATACTCCTCTTAAAACCACATACCGGATGAAAAATCGAGTTCGGCGTTTGACCCTTTTGCCAATGAACTTCGCTATCACCATTATCGAACTGGCCCGGATTCGACGCCCGAACAATTACACGTTCCGAATTGTAAGCCACGATCGTATATTTCTCATTGCCCTGCACAACAGCGTTCAATGCCGCTACCAAATAGAAATATTTCTGATCCGGATTCGGCCTCCCGTTTTTACGCTGATTATTCATCGTCGTCTCGCTAAAATGCAATCGAGCCACCGTCACTTTGGTCACTCGATTCGCCGGTAATTCCAATCTAGAAAAACACTTTCTCAAATACCTCCCTCATCAGTTCCCGAAATACAATCACACTTACGTAACGGGCTCGTACGGAATCGGCTTTCGATCCGTTTGCGATTGTTTGATTTGCACCAACGAACTTAGCATTTCAGCTTTCACACCATAAAAGTCCAATTGAAATTGCGAGATCGGCTTTAGACCACCACCATCGCCAGGTACTTTGACGAATTTGGGCGCCAACGGATCGCGGACTTCGATATGCACTGAGATCTAAAAACAAGAATTACCTCTATTTATCGCAACACCAATCATTCTTGTCGATCTTACTTGAAAATGATTCTTCTTTTGGTTTACGAAAGACGTGTCGAATTGGCTGTAATTGAAGCCTTTGTCGGCCACAACGGCGAAACCCAACGATTGCCTAAAAAATTACTCATGTCCGTTCTTTTTTCTCAAACGATTCCCAAATCTTACAATTCTCTTCCATTGCTGTTGCACAACGAATGCCATTGCTCCTTTTGGAATTCGTTAAACCGTATGGCTTGATGGCCGGCCATATTCTCATCATAGAACAGGCTCTCCTCGCTTGCGTGGGCCGTTGGAGATGCTAAAAGCGTAAGAGCTGTAAAAATTGACTCAGAAATTTTTTTATAAATTCCCTTACTCGGTTCCGGTTTGACGAACTGAGCCGTACTGTCCGCTCTCGGCCTTTTCCTTTGCAAATGACCATCGCTGAAACGAGACACAGTTTGGTTATATCATCACGAAACAATTAAAAAAACAGCCGCTTACCTCGCGTAAGGAGAACCGTGCAAAGAGGGCAAAACGTATGGCGTGTAACTGGCGCTTGACGCGGGTCCATTAGGCGAAGTCTGTTGGGCGCCGGCACCAGGCGTTGGTGGCGGTTGTACTGACGCATTGGCGCCGCCTTGACCACCCGCGACTGCGGCCACAGCGAAATAGTCAACTGCGCCCGGAGTCAAGTGACCATTCGAGTGTGCGTTCACCTGCAACACAACACGCCCTACAGTAGGACAACACCCAGCCACCCACGCCCAACTTACGCCTCTCGAACCACTCTGAACGGGCAGGTAATCGCTGACGACAGCCTGAGTTAAATGATCCAGTCCGTGTACGTTCAATATGACGCCCGGCGGAGGCTGTAGCTGGCCCGACGTTCCGGGTATGGACAATCCGTTAGGCCCATTTCCCACCGGCGGATGTATGACCGATCCTTGCGGCGGGTGAACACCGCCAGCCGCCGCCGCCGCCGCCAGAGCTGCCGCGTGTGCCTGATGATGAAGATGCTGCTGCTGACGTTGAAACTGTTGGAATTCGGGCGAGTACGGTCCCGTCTCCGAGCCAGACGGGCTTCCTGCTGATCCAGCCCCGCTGTCCGTCTCTGGAGGACTATCTGGCAACCTTCTGAAACAAGACAGCATCACTCATCCGTCCTCCCCCGTCACGACGCGACAACTTACACGACGTGGTGTTCGTAAGGCGGTGGACGTTCCTGAGATGTACGATGATAACCGTGCTGCTGCCCGTAGATGGCGGCCGGAGCTCCGCCCGCCGGTCGACCCAGTCCAGCCGCCGTCGTGTGCAGCATGGGCATAGGCATATGATGAGAGTTGTGCTGCGTCATATGAGCCCCTTGCCCGTTCTGATGCTGCTGCTGATCGTGCTGCTGATGTTGCATGTTACTCGACGCATTGCCCATAAGCAACGCGTTTATGTCCATCCTCGCAGCCGCCCCCAATTTTATATCCTCATCACACCTAAACAGAGGTCATATAGGCCCTCAGGAATACTGTAGACCCCGACCCTCTCACTTACACGTTCTCCGACGATGCACCGACCGAGCCTGGACCCGAATTCAAATACTCGATAATATCAATGTCCCCTTTCAACAAATCCCGAAAGCTATCCGCTGCTGAAACAAGAAAAACAAGTCTTGGTCACAATATCAAATCCAATCACATTTCATTCGCCACGCCATCATCAAATCCAATAAACGCTCCCATAACTCGTCTAGTCGCTTTAAAAAACCAACCAAATCTACGTCCGATGTTTTCATGTTTTTCCATCTCCTAGCCCCCAAGCCATTTATGTTCCGCCCACAAAATTGCCATATCTCGTTCGTCCTGCACGTAAATAGTTGCAAAGCCAACTGACCCCCCTCTCCTATCTCCGGTATACGGTCTAAAGAAAGCGCACCCATTCGCGCCGACATCGTCAACACTGTCACAGCCAAGCACGGAACAAGCGCGGCCCGACTAGAGGCCTAGAACGAGACAACAATTTAGTCTGCCCACCCACCCTCTTTCGCCAGTCCACTCACGCGCGGCTGTCGGCCAAGCACAAACTAACCAAGCAAGACCCCCCCCCCCCCACAGCCCTATCTTGCCCCACGGCCACACCAGCTTACCCACGAAAAGAACCTAGAAAAACCAACACTAATGATAGCCGTTGATAAAAAAGGACCACTGCCCATCAAGGCCAAAAATAGGATCCAAACAAAATCCACTCATTACCGATATTGCAAGGCGATTCGGCTCGAAACCCGTTCATAATATAAAATATAACATCCTCACATCAGCAATTACAATTTCGCCTCCTAATTTCCAATCTCGTCTCAATTCAAGCCGCCTGTCTCTCTCTCTAAAATACCCAATTTGGTCACACCAATTCTTTAATCCGTTTCAATTTCCGGGCAGCCGTCAAAATTTTAAAATTGTCAACCCGAAACCAGGGTCTAATTTATAATCACGTTAATCCAAAGCACACGCTAGGCTCGACTTGGTGCATCCAATCATGAAGCGAATGGTTATTAATCAGTGATTGGCCAAATGACTCACACGTCCCCAACGACACTAAGGATAGATCGAATAGGGACCACTTTCTCTACGAATGCCAGGTCAAACCGAAACAAGTTCTCTCGCTCGAATAGATAGCCCGTTGTTTGGACTTTATTCGATTCGTTTATTATAACTCAACCTTTGCTCATCCACTTGATCATACCGAAGTGCGCCTAGCAGCCGGTCCGGGCCGTGCACAATGCCAACCTCAAGATAACGAGTCTTATCGCTACCAAACCCGTCCATGCCGAAACATTGCAGAACCATTAGCCTAGCAGCGAGACAAATAATACAACAAGCGTCGAATACGCCTGGCACGGTCTGACCAATTCGATGCTTTCGTCCATTTTGCACATTCATTGCTCAACTATTGCGCACCCGCTGGCGCCCCATGCTTCTTGCACTTATGTATACACGTCTCTCCCTACCTCGCCCCCCTCGTCTACCACGACGACAGACAGGTATTGTACACGAGCCTATCGCCATCACAAAGCGCACCTACGACGACCAACAACAACAGACACCAGAACGACACAAAAAGCGACCAAACGACGTTCCGGTGTCAACCGTGTCGCAACTGGCACCAAACGCTTATTCAACAACCAACCACAATTCTCCTCGTCCAGCTACAGTTTCATCCATTCCAAAACATACAATCGCAAACTCGCCTCGCCCGCCAAGAAGTCTGGACGACGGTCCCCCGCACCCACACGCCCACTCATACTCGACGCAACGTCTAAAACGCCTCCTCGCCCGAGAAGCCCGACTATTGAAGGCATTACTGCTCGCGTGTGTACACAATATGCAACCCCTCGCCGTCTAGACCGCTCCTAAAAACAACAAACTCGAAAGGGCATCACCAAAGCCAACCGCCTGTCGGCCATCCCATACAAGCAGACAGCTCCTAGACACACCCATATTCGTCAATCCATTACACCTCACCTAAGCATTCGAAACCACAACCTCAGCTTACTTCATACGCTAAACTCCACCTAAGGTATCTCCCCATCTCGCAATCTTAGACCAACATACAACGGCCCCTATAACCGACCGACAGCAACTACAGCTCCTCCAACGACGCTCATTATCCTCGATGGGCCGACCGCGACCGACGGACAGCCGAGGCGCCGTCTCGTCCCTGGCATCGAATGGCACCGAGAGCCGCCGCAGCCGGCCGTACCGCGCAACATGTCCACACCTAAGCCCTCCTCTACCTTTGCCCCCTCCTCGAACCACAATCCAATTTTCTCCGTCTTGACCTACTCTTCAAACTGACAAGCGTCCCTTCTTCCTCACAAGACTCAACCAAAAGGCAAGGTACCAGCAACCGCCCGAGAGTTCGCCCGTCTACTAGCACTCCTCAGTCAAAAAATAGCCACGCCATAACCAGGTACCGAACAGCACCGACACCATCCTTGTTAAAGTCTAACTCTTCCGTTTCAAATAATTCCAATACCTTCTCATTTTCATTCTCCCCCTTCTTCCCTCCTTGATTTCATAGCCCAAAAAACCTGCACTCATTTGCCCTATTCTTCCCTTCACATCCTAAAAAACTGCACATCTCTTATTTTTAGCTCATCTTTTCCCCTTCTAAATCCACTTCTCAATCGTCCTATTCCCCGCGGAGCACATTCATTCAGTATCGATTCAGTTCGCCCTTGGCCTGCAACCAAGCCAAGCAGACACAACAAGACCGGCATAGACGCCAAACATCAATAACAAAATGCCGTTTGCATTCGAGCACAATCGATAATACGATATGAAATGTCGTCGCCTTCTCACTTGCATTTCGAAAAAGAACCACCCTCACTTCACAACCAGACAACTTAGCGAGACCAGTCTAGACCGATAGTCCAACTATCCCCTGCGCCCTAAGACGATCACATCCCTATCACCGCTTGCTAAACACAAATCTACAATCGTCCTACTCACCCAATCAACATCGACCGACCTCCTTCGACCAACACGAACAACAAAAGCCATGGCCGCCATCAATGCTAACAGGAAAACCGATGTGCCCGATTCACCATACCCACTTGGAACAACCTGGCACCGAGTCCCAACACACACGCACGCAAAGTATAGCCACGTCTGCTCGTTCACGAATAACGACCAAACCGCGATAAAGCCTAGCCAAGCTCCCCCCCACGTACATAACACGTTTTTACTACTGCTCGGACTTTCCACTCCCCCCTCCAAATAGCCAGCCAGTCACCGCGCCTACTGACCACCGTAACCTCCCCTTCCTATCCCCGCTTACTTAACATCGGCATCAACCAAGCATCGCAAAGCTAAAAAAATTTACACATTTCGCCATATACATTGCCAGCTATCAATCAAGTTCCAAACTTTGACCCCACTCTTTTCCAAGAACTCGCAACTCCCATAATCAATATCCCACAATTTACTCCTGTCCACTGAACCAGCCCCTCACCTCACGTCTACCCGCTTCGTCCATCCAACCTCAAACTGCGCCAGAAAAACTCTAAAGTCCAACACGCTTTTCAAAGAAAAATAAGTTCTCGCGGTTCCAAGCACCAACGCCATCAACCCACCATTCGTCCCTTTGTAAAAACCCTCATGCATGCAAGCCTCGGCTCTCGTGTCCAGACGCACGCACATGTTCCCCAGCCATCACCATCGGCTTCTCGTCTGCCCCGTCGTCGGGTACAGCTGCCACCGGACATCTGCCCCCCCCCCGTCCAGACACAACAACACACAACTCGCATCACGAAATTCATAATTATCAACTAGAACTGATCACGTGCTCATCAGACCGAGAAACCCGCCCAGTCCATTTCTGATAAGCCGACACGATCGTAAATTGCTAAACAAGACCCTTATCTCTATAAACAACATATTCTCCCTCCAAGGGGACGCGCTATTCTATCTCATCCTGGCTATCAAGTCCAAAGGTGAATTTGATAAATCAGCTGTGACAACACTCACACCATCATGGAACAAACATCAAATTACTCACTACCATCCTAAAATAAAATCAAAAACTCTCTTTTACCAACAAAAATTTAATTTTTCTGTTTCCAATTCTATGCTCAATCACGATCTTCGGCAGATGCGCATAAATATTTGCTTATCTTTGCATCGCATGCACTCGCCCCCAACCGAGTCCCATCACGATTTCACGTCCAGCCATATCGCTGATCCCTCCAACCTCGTGTCCTTTCTCAGAGCCACACCAAGGACATATACGGCCTACTTCACTGCACCAAACTCTCATGCATCGCCACAACGACGAGCACATTCAACCATTCCGATCGCATATTTGCAATCTCGCCGCGCTGCGACCGCCATTCAATATCGGAAAAAAATTTCAAGAGAAAACGACATTTTCAACCGAGCGAAGCGAGACCCTAGAAGGACTTCCCCCAAAAAATACGAGAGCCCGAACAAGAAACCAAGTCTCTATCATTCTTCATTGGTACATAAATTAATCCACATTCCTCCAAGCTACGTCCTGTATTTCCTAGATCGCGTCTCAAATCGTAAAGAACAAACTAAAAATCCACTTTTGCTTTATAAATAATTTTACACCACCGCTATACTCCAGTCCCCAAAATTGGCCACCGACCAGTCCATCACATCCGCTTTTTCTATCCATTTTAATAAGTTCGACCCGCGTTCACCTGACCACATCGTACAAAAGGTCAAACCCCTTCCTTCCCGCTGTTGGGTAACCCGCAAATGGTTACAACCTTATCAATTCCTACTCTTCCTCTTTCATATCCCAATATCGCGACAAACACCAGCTGGCACGGAATCGCCTCGGGCGCAGGTGAGGACATTCGAACAATAACCCGCATTCTATACAATGATTTCACGACCCCCCCCCCGTCCCCTCGACAACAAATCGATCCCTACTACCAGTCATTTCTACAAATCCAGCAAAATTTTGCTTTTTCATCTTTAGAACGACCAAAACCACGGAACGAACCAAATTACGAGCTCACCAAGCATAAATTAGTGGCAATTAGGGACAAGCCTAGACAAGCTAACGAAAGCAGACAGACTTGGTGCAAATCACCCGTCCACCTGATCCTTTCTAATTAGACGACCTACTTCAACAACTCATAACACTAGATATTGATTAAGGTGACTATGACTTGTCTAAAATTATCGTCCAGACAAGAAAAATATGCCATTTTAGCCTAACATCCTATCCGCCGGTCGTCAATCGACATTCAGACGCTCCCTGTCTAGCTTACAAATAAAATTGTCGTCGTCTCATCAAAATTTTATTCCGTAATAGAAAATGTAACTAGCAAAATCCAAAACCCTCAGAAAATTTTTTCAAACAATTTAAAATGCGTACCGAATGAAAAAAGTAGATCCTCTAAAAAAGCTTGTGTTCGCTATCAATATTCAAATATCAATCAAAATAAATTCACCCATTGTAAATACGCTCAAATATTCCAGGAAGCCTCTCATCAACCGCTCTCATACAAGTTCAACGACCAAAAGATGAACCATGCATACAGTCGCATCGAGAGTCGTACCAACAAAATTTCGTGACTACAACTCGTCCAGTCAACAGTACAAACTCGGTGAACATAAAATTTCCTACTTTCATCAAGAAACGCCACGCCACGCTCGTCCGTCCACCGATGACCTCCAACGAATGCCACGAGTGTCGAGAGCCTACCCACTCGGGCATAGGCGGGAGAAAAGTTTGCAAAAATTCACAACAAGATTACATAAACTAGGCACGAGAGAATAAGGCAAGAATTCGCCCCAGGATAACCAAGGCCCGGCCCATCATCCACGCATTGCGTACGACATTGACACATTACACTCAAAACACGAATATGGTCACAATAGCGTAAAAAAGTGATTCTATATATTTTTTTTGTCTGTAGAAAGTAATTGGAAAACAAAAGAATTTTCCAGTTGAAAATATGAAAACAAAGCGGGCAATCGGATGGTCTAGTCACGCGCGAGATTAAGAATACTTGACGGAGAACGGGGTATTATTATCATTAACGAATGTCGCAAGCCGACGGTGTCCTGACGAGGAGAAAAGCCTAAATCGAGGTCGAGATATAAATTAGTCAAAGATTAGTTATCTGTGCACTCGGAAAGTTCATCCAGGTATATATTGTCATCAAGACGAGACACGACGATTCTGTTCAGTCCGTAGATGATCGAGCGAGAAGCTTGTCATGCGAGCGAAGAAAACTTTTTTAAGGGGTGTAATTATTAAGGATTGACGAAACCGAAGTTTCTGGAGCAAATTTGTTGGAAATTTTCACTTTCAAAAGCGAGAATCGATTTTGGACAAGGATAACTTCATTACGTGTCAAAAAATGTCGAAATTCGTTTCTTTAGAGATCGTAAGAAAGCGACCAACAATTCGCAAATGAACGATTCCTGTCGATAATTGCATGGGTTTTTCGCGAACGCCGAGCAACGAAGCGTACCAAAAAAGGCCATCAACGATCTCACAAATCCCTCGAACAAGCACTACATAGGCTTACCTGGATTTAAACACTGCGTTTCCTGATCCATATCGTTGTCTTCCATATCGAGATCGATTCAATACGTCGAACGTTACACGATCTAATAAAATTCATTCAATTCCCGTTACCGAACTCGTTCGCCAAAATCCAGCCAAGCCGTTAGCTTTCCGCGGGATAAATTTCAACCTGAAACAAAGGACGGTAAACATTAACAACCAATTAAAACCGAAAAACGAATAAGTGTTACAATACTCGATAAAATTGAGTCAAAATCAAATCTCTAACCAGGCCGCCACCAACATTCAATTCCGCCGAGCGTTTCGTCACCAAACCAAATCCAGAACACCAAAAATCGGGTATCCGCACCACAAATTTAGGCAAATTACAGCATCCGTTCGAATTTCCCTGCCAAATAACGAGCCATGAGCAAAAATCTTGGGGCCGATTGTGCAAAAGTTTTTATCCTCTCATCGGTAATAATGATGCGAGGATGATAAACAAGGCAGAAAACATGCGCGACGAATGAAATTTCTCTTCCAAAAAAATATGCAAATAAAAACAAAATTCGTAAATGTTTTGCTGTTGCTATTTTTAGAATATTAGCACTTCGCACAGCTGTATTGTCATAAGCAGCTCACAGGTCAAACAAAGAGCGCGGTAAATTCAAAATTTCAAATGGACTGAACGTGAAAATGGCAAAAATTGGCCCTTCCTTGGAATGATCAGTATAGGGCTTAACAAAATTTACTTGCAAGCATATTCTCTGATCAAACAAGAATGTGTCACACTTGATGATAAACTTCACTGACCAAAAGTGGTTTTTTGGGTCAGAGGGTAGGTGGAAAACACACAATTTTTTAAATTTTAAGCAGCAGCGTCTGCCCTGTGCGTGAGTGCGAACGTGATAAAAAGGCGGAACCGCAAAGCGGTGGGCGCCATGCCAGCTGGGTGAGGACGCAAGCCGACACCAAAACTCCAGGTGACGAATTATGTAGTTCCTGGAGATATCATCCAGAAGGGTCATGACACAGCATCTGATCCTACTCGCGACCTAGCAGGGCAGGTTAGGCTTCCTCCTATCAAGTAGGGTGCTCAATTAGCCAATGGACGTCCTCGTCGTTGTACGACTTGGCTGCCAATCACGTCTTGTCACAAGCAGCGCCTGAAAATATAGATTTGAATTCCCGCAAAAGAATCGACCAGCAAATTCATGATGCCCACAGCGTAAAGTACATTGCAAACGTATTTCAACATGTCTTCGCGAAGTGAGTGCGAACGTGACATTATAAACAGGGCGACCAGAAACGAAGATGCCCGTGCTCTTCATGTGCACAACGTCAGTAGCCAATCAGAGCACGCCACGCTAAATTGCATGGTATTGTAAAGTGTCCTCGCGAGGCACGTGCCTGGATTCGGAAGAGAGGACTGTCATTCTGTCGCGAGCTCTCGACTTGCGAGGCTGCGTGTGGAAATCTTCTCGTGCGACAAAGTGCGAAAGCGACGTGTGTGGCGATCAATCGAAGTGGTGGGGATTCGAAGCAAGTCGATCAACGATCAAAGTCGAGTTAACGAAAATGGCGAACGGAAAACACTCGGGCGAAGTCATGCACAAGATGCGGCGCAATCCAAAACGAAAATGGAAGTCAAGGAAACGCAGGCCGATCAAGATCAAATCGAAGAAATGCGAGTGAAAGTCGGCGATCCTGAATAAATCGAAGTCGAAGATGGTGGTCACGAAGAAATGCAAACCGACGCCAATGTTCCGGTCGAAACGCGAATCGGTGTGGAAGCAAATGAAGAAGCTGGTCGAGTTCCCGATGGCTAAGAACGTGCTTCTGATCCTGGTGCTGGTGGTGATGGCCCAGCGAAGCCGCGGTAAGTCTTTTGTCTTGTCGGTGTAGGCCTAGGCCTCCCATAAAACTACTGTAGACGCTTAATTGATGCACGGGGTTCCCCTGAGAAATAAGTTTCCGAGGGGAAAATGGAAAACTTGGAAGTTCCATTTATCCGGGTTACGTATGTTTCAAGATGCTGTGCATCTTGGCTAATATACAATAAATAGGGAATCGAATCCAAGGCCTGAGACTAATTTCAAAAATTTTTCCTGCGGAAGAATGGTTAGCTTCCCACCTCTCTGTGCGGCGAGTGCGGCAGCGAAGTTTTCCCTAAGTTCCTCCAATCAAAGAACTCTTCGGCTCCTATGCCAGGACTCCGCTACTGCACTCCTTGCACTGGGGTTGACGAAGCACCAGCAAATTTGGAAAACTTACGTCCGGGCTTCAAACTGATCTCAGTTTGAAACTGTTACGTCCGAGTTTCAAACTGAGATCAGTTTGAAACCCGGACGTAAGTCAATTAATTGATAGATAATTGATTAATTGATATCAATTAATTGATAGATCTAGAGTGCCCAGGCGAGAGGGACTCTCTTTGCGAGGTCTCTTATCGAAGACTTTGAAGCATGTTTCCGTCATCTTAGTATTACCCCGTAGATTCCGCCACCCCTTTCCCTTTACACCACCCTAAATTTGGTTTTCATAAACAGCTAACACGCACTTCCTCGATGACTTCGGCGATGAGGTCACGTTGGCGTACGAAGACGGCCAGGTGCACTTCGACGTCCTCGGTAAATCCTCTGACGCCAACGCCAAGGCTGTTCTCCTGGACAACGACGGCAAGCAAGTGTCCGAGACCATTCTGGACAAGGACGGCACTGGAGTGCTCATCCTCAATCTCACGGTCAACACCAAACTGGCTTCCTACTACTACAAGATCGGGAACGGAAGCAAGATGAAGGCGTTCGAGTTGTTCTACATGATGTGTAAGTGGCAGCGGCTTACGGTGTCTTCCTTTGATGCCTAGAACCAATTTTAAGGCGGGAGCGATCGCAAGATGAAGTGCGAGAAAGAGGACAAGCCGTTCTGCATCATCACCATCAATGGACCACAGTGCGCGAAAATGGACAAGGAGGACTGCACCTCTCAACACAAACCGCCTTCGGGGTGGCAAAACCTGACCTGCGGCGGCGGCTATCGTTCGCTCTGCGAGTCGCTTGCCAGTGGCAACTACAAAGATGCGACGGCCGAACAAAACCAAAGATGCGGAAGTAAGTGTTTTCCAGCGTCTTTATAATGCTGCCTCAATCCCTCGAAATTCGAATTTCTGCTCTGCATAGACGCCTATCCGCGCATCTTCTACGACAACACAATGCGTCTCTTCAACAGTGCCTTCCGCTACATTCCAAACTCCACCAGCAATATCTTCCTCGAATGTCCCATCGGTTCGGCGGTGGACAACGGCAATCAGACATGCTTCCTGCTCGACCACCAAAGCGGCAAAGTGTTGCTGGCCTTGTCGAGTCAGCAATGCGTGCGAACCCAAGTGCCGATCGACGATCGCCTCTTCTCTGACGGCGTGACCAAAGCCCTGAAACTCGTCTGCGTGATCGTTGGGGCCACCGGCGCTGTCGCCTACGTCAAGCACATCCTCGTCATCTTCAGTAAGCTTCGTGATGGTTGACTATTCGGGCGCTCCTTGACATTGCTCTTTTAGACGGCGATCTGGAATGTGTGCCCCACAAAATGAGCTACGGTCCGTCCAGGTTCAAATGCTCGTTGAATCCCGCGGCTGGACCGGGCTTTTCGTACGATGGGATCGTCCAAGGACCGAGCGGCAAGACGTGGGGGGTAAGTGCCGTGACTGATTTTAGGCACTCTCCATTCGAACATCCGCTTTCCTCCAGATGAACGATGACGGCTCGTTCGAAACGCCAGAAATTGGCCCGCACAGAGCCCAGCAAAGGTTTTGCTTCAACGACTCGTTGAATGCGGCCCAACCAATCTGCGCCGTCTTCGAGAAAACGATCAATGTCGAGGGTAAGTACTCTGTTCAAAATCGTTTCTCAGTTTTGGCATCGATAGTGATTGAACAGACTTGACTTTTTTGTAATGCAGGGGCCACTCAGAAGCCGGATGAAAAACAAGCCGAGGAAGGCCTGAGTAAGCACGAGGGTTATTTTTGCTGGGCCAGAAACATAACTCGGGTCATTCCTTTCTAGGCAAGGCAGTCATCGGCGGAATCGCCGCTTGTGCCGTGGCTGGAGCCGGCGTGATCAGCCTCGTTGTGGGTTACATCTTCTGCCGCAAACGCCGCAAAAGCCGAAGATCGAGGATCGAAGACGGACAAGCCAAGAAGTCAATCGAAGACGGACAAGCCAAGAAGTCAATCGAAGACGGACAAGCCAAGAAGTCAATCGAAGATGGAGAAGCCAAGAAGGCGATCGAAGACGGACAAGCCAAGAAGTCAATCGAAGACGGACAAGCCAAGCTGTCCGAGCAGAAGACCATCAAAGGGGACCCAGAAATGATCGAAGTCACCAACGGGCCCGATAGTGCGACGTGGGAAGACCTGACCGTCCAGGTGGCCGAACCGCTGCACATCGTGCTGTCGAAAAAGACCGAGCTGGCCGAGGCGTACCTCAACAAACACTTCAAGCAGATCATGGACGACGAGAACCTGGCTATCAATGACGGCAGGGCTGTGAAAATGACGGAAGTGCGCTACACGGCCGGAGGCGCCGAGTATGCCTACGAGTCGAACCTGGTGGTCCTGAACAACGTGCCCACCAGCATGAGTCGTTGCCTGCACATGAACCACTCGAAAGACTTCTACGGCTTCAAAGTCCTGCTGAGCCAAGCTCCGCTGCCGGGCCAGCACTTCTATCAGTGGATGGCCTACTGGGAGAACAAGGTGAGCTACCTGGTTTCGAGAACCCTGCAGCTTTTACTGTACCCTCAGTTCGATTGTAGATCGGCACCATCGTGACATCGGCCATCATGACCATCGGACAAGCCAAGAAGTCAATCGAAGATGGACAAGCCAAGAAGTCAATCGAAGACGGACAAGCCAAGAAGTCAATCGAAGACGGACAAGCCAAGAAGTCAATCGAAGATGGACAAGCCAAGAAGTCAATCGAAGACGGACAAGCCAAGAAGTCAATCGAAGATGGACAAGCCAAGAAGTCGATGGAAGACGGACAAGCCAAGAAGTCGATGGAAGACGGACAAGCCAAGAAGTCGATCGAAGATGGACAAGCCAAGAAGTCGATCGAATCGAAGACGGACAAGCCAAGCTGTTCGAGCAGAAGACCATCAAAGACCACCCAGAAATGATCGAAGTAACCAACGGGCCCAGCGGAAGAACTGAACATCTTAGTGACCAAGCCGCTGCACATCGCGCTTTCGAAAAAGATCGAGCTGGCCCAAGCGTACCTCAACAAACACTTCAAGCAGATCATGGACGTCGAGGACCTGGCCATCAATGACGGCAGGGCTGTGGAAATGACGGGAGTGCGCCACACGGCCGGAGGCGCCCATGACATCTGGACGTCGAAGCAGCTGGTCCTGAACAACGTGCCCAACAAAAAGACACGCAACCTGCATGTGAACGTCCTGAAAGACTTGTACGGCCAGTCGGTGATGCGGTCGATGCACATCCCGAAGCACCTGAGCCAGAAGACCAAAGTGACGATCAAGGACGAAGCGGGGCGTCGCGTCAAGTCGTCGAGGATGTGATCCGAAGAGGGCATTGGAGAAGATGGCCGTGCGTGTGACCTCGTGGGTGAATCTCGTTCGCTAACTACTAATCCTTGCCTTCTGCGTCAAAACTCTTGTAAAATTTGTTGAAAATCCTGTCTTGATTCCTGAACGGAGTGTACACTCGCCGAAAGCGTTTCGGGGCGAAACAGCGAACTGATGCTAGTCCGACTAAGGAGAACGCCGCAGTGTTCTGCTTCTGCCCTTTTTATCCGTTCTTGCTGAGATAAATGAAGAAACTTCTAATGACGACGTAGATGCCAACAGCGAGCGGTGCCTGGTCTTGAATTGACTGGAATGCCTGCCTGTCATTGTCACGCACTTCCTACTTTGCTCTATTTGAAGATCGATCCGACAACTCTATCTTGGCCAACGCATGGAATTGTTGACTCAAAGAGCAAAAATCGAAGAGCAAAAAGACCCAATCGATAAGGCAGTTTCGCGGTGATAAACTTCAGTCGTGTCCATAAACCAGTCAAAAAGCGCTCCAGTCTGTACGCGTTAAAGACCTTTTGAATCAGCTGCACGAAATTTGCTTCGGGTCCAATCGAGCGAGTGGGAGAGAACCATTGATCTCCTCTTACTGCGAGAGGTGTGATATTGCATATGATAGAACACTGCTATCTCTGCTTTGCCACACGCATTGTCATGTAGGTGGTGCATGTGGGTTCAGTCTTTCGTCAGTGGGTGGAAGACTGAATCATAGGCCAGCTGGTAGGTGAGCTTCGGTAGGAAGCTTATTCACCCATAATATAGCCGGCTAGTAAAACTTATGCCAGGAGTCCGTGCACATTGCAACAGTTCAACGATGTTTAAGCAGCAAGATTTATATGGGCGCTCGTTTTGTCCCACCGACTCCTTTCGGTCTCATTTCCTCGCCTTGCCACCAAGGCCCGACCAGGTGCCATCTGATGTTCAGAATCCCTGAGTCATAACGGATTCTGTAAATTCAAAAAACCATGTCCACACAATAACAGACTAATAAAATTGCTTTGAAAAAATCCATGCGCAGTCTTGCAAAATTTTCCAGTAATGCGAAACATAAAGCCCAGGAGAAATTGCTGTCCTCTCTCAAGAGCCTGCGATACCAAATCACAGACCATACCCTGAAATGTACTGACAGCCTTTTATTCTTCCTCCCTCTCTTCCAAGTGTATTATTATATTATTAGTGGTGGAAGTGACCGTCCAGGGCAGCCAACCAAGTCTTCCGTCCAAGTCCATGGTTGAAGATGACCCTGCTGGGCGACGTTCCTTGGCGGCTCTAAAGCCTGCGCAGAAGGAGATTGCGAGGCGAGCCTGTGCTCAACGATCCTTGCTTCAGTCTGCCCTGGTTCTACGCACCATCTATTGTCCCTTCGTCGGCTCAACAGCCCATGAGTGTTCTCTGGGGCCCCTCAGGAAGCCAAAGCTCAAGCGGAGGCGGAAGCCTCAGGAAGCTTATAGTCGGTCGCTCCCCTGTCGTACGGCGCGAGTGCGCCAAACTCGCGAGTGCCGCTATCAGGGTTATTTTTCTCGAAATTTTGAGCAGTAACCTGAATTTATGTCAGCGGAAATTTTGAGGAGAAAATGTGCTCTATCGAGCAGATATAAATTTCGAGGCTTGATAATTCGTGTTCAGTTTTCATCGAAGGTAAATTTTTGCGATGAAAATGAAAAAAGTTTGTTATAAACTCAATAAAAGCAGTAAAAGCAAAACAAAGACAACCAATCGATAGAGCATATTTTCCTCTACGAAAATGTCGCTGACATGAACCCTCCTTATCGCTAAGTTTCGAGGAAAATTGGCCAAAAGCGGCAACGAGCAAAAACTGCCTGTCGAACACCGATCCGACCCGGCAAGAATTAGGCCCTAATACTCACTAATCTCTGCTGTACTATACGTTGCACTTATGAGCCTACAATCCCAATTTCCAAGCCCTTAGCCAAGAATAAGTAGTGTCAGGGCCCCCATACCCACCCACTGACTCCTCCATACACACTCCCAGCCTCCCCGCCTGCCTTGTTCCCCAGCCCGGCTAGTGTCTAGGCCATGATGGGGGACACCGCAGCGCAGTGTGCATGTGGTTTCTCTTGACAAGTGTGGTGTCAATTAGTGCACTTTACACTGCCTGCAGTTTGGTCAACTTTACACTCACTCATTCCCACCCCTAGTGTCTTTGATTGATACAGGCACGTATGGTAGTCAGGACTGAGTGGCTGCTCCGAGTCCTGGCATGGCACCAGACGGACCTGGCAGATTTCCTCCAAGTTCTATCCCATGTGAAACAGAGTGACCAATGCTACCCAGAACACGAACTCTTTTATTATTCAAAGCGGTAAGTACAAAAATAGGTTACAAATAGTTGTTAGTTATAAGTACATCACCAAATCGAAAATGGTTAGTTGGACAAACACATAAAAGAAAAAATTAAAACTATCGTCGTTCTTTGACATGAATTAATAACGCCACTGTTGTAAGTTTGTTGAAGAGGCGGCCTGACGACGTAATCTGAAATAAAACGTGTGGTCACCCTCTAGCCACCTTACAGTAGTGTGTGTGTGTGTGTGTGATGGAGGGGAAGTAAGGAAGCGCCCCAGCATCGACCGACCCAAGCTGTGGGTCGGCCAGATCAGAATTTTGAATTCCCGCCAAAAAACCACACTACATAGGTAAGTACCCCATAAATTTAAAATCAGAATCAATTTTACTTACAACGCTGAATTCAAAGAAAGTTCGCGTTGCGAACTACACAGCTAAGGGTTTTCAGGCACCCTTCCAGCATCCACCGATATGAGGGGTGGATCAGTCCCTGATCCGACTGACCCCTGGATCAGCAATTCAATTTTTTTGCCAATCCTACCTCATTTGAATACTCAGATGGCTAGAGCCAGCGAAATCGGATAGGGATCCAGGCTCAAGGTAGGATACCACACTTGCCACAGGAAAGAGTCCAAGTGGAGTGGCCACGTGTTATTGGCCAATACCGACCGAACGCTAGTAGTACAGTAGTAGAGGCACTGTACACATGCCTGGCCTACCCTCAGCCCGGCATTAGATCAATCAGGAAGGATTCCACAGCTTTTCCAATCTGACCCTCACTGAAACCACAGAACATACCCTTTATTGAATCCCGCACCACCGCTTCCTGCCATGGTCGGGGTATCGCGTTTTGTGCCGTTTGTCAAACTGTTTTGCGACGGAGAGCGCGTTAATGGAGAATTACGTATCGAAGTCACGCTCGCTTTTCTTCCTAAAAAGCAGCAGATAATTTTCAGCAACTTAACAAAAAGACACGGCACACAGGTGACTAACGCCCCCCCCCCTGAATCTCCTTGCTGCTCCCAGGAGGCACTCCCTATCAAGCGTTTACAAGGAGCACAAGACGTATCTTACTAATTATGATTCTCCATTATAGATCTCATATTGTTTAGAAATTCGCGAAAACATTTCTACTACATATGCATTAGACGTGTGCATTTCATTTTTGTAATGTTCTAATTAGAGAGCTAACATTCATCGTCAGCTTCTAACCTGACCTTATTGACGCATATACTGAACGGCTAATGCTGACCGCTGGTGTAGACAGGGTTCATATAAGATTAGTAGGGGATGATTTGGAAAGTGTATAAAGCTTCAGTTTTCCCTGATTCACCCAGGTTTTCCAACATTTTTAAGATTGCCTGACTTTTCAAGCCTCATATGAGCCCTGAACCCACCACGTAACGCAGGCCACTCACGCGAGTAGATACACCCACCCCAGCGAAAGGCATAAACCAAGGCACGACCGACTTACCATTTACACTGTCCACAATAGCCTTCGGACGAGCACCTGCTGTCGGTCCGTTCTCCAATTTCGGTTTCACCATACGATCAGGCAATGGCGGCTTCTTGAAACCTTCCGAATCAACTTCCAGACCTCTTGGAGACACACGCGGTAGAATTTTCGAGGCCGGCAATGACGGGCGTCCTAATTCTGATGGTCCAATCGTAAACTTTGGAAAAGTGGCTTTCGCGCTGAAAAAAAAAACATCACTAACAAACACTAAAGGCTATAATATAACCCCTCACTTACCCATCTTGAAATCCATGCACCATCGTATTTCGAACACATCCAGATTTCAGATTCCCATTGGGCAAACAACCATTTCCCAACACCGAGATCCCACGACGAGTATCATCGTCCACAGTGAACGTTTCGTCTCCATTGTCCATATCCATCGATTCAATCGCATTTTGAGTGTCTTCATCGCTGCTGATTGACGATCGAATCCGAAACGGAGTTCCTTTCGGCTTGACCGAAATCGGCGGCAAATGATTCGATCTCGGGGGCGTTGTAGAAGTTGGAACCGATTCTTCATCCGTGTCCGACAAGATTGCACAACGTCCCGTTGACGCACCGATGGATTCCGATTGAAATCGTACAGACAGATTTTCAGAGCCTCGAGCACTCAGAGGATCGATAAATGGCTCAGACGAATCCGAGTCCCCTGAACCATTCGATACAGCCGTGTGCCCATTCATACGATGCTGAAATCCGTAGCTGGGTCCGGTTGCTTGTGAATCTGAAATGGCGAACACTTAATGTCAATCACCACACAAATCGATGTTCAGAATCGAATTTTATCAGAATATCTACCCCCTCCACTGTTTCTCCCCTCCTCGTAAAAACTAACGGTCAGTGGTCCTCGATTGATCAGTTGTAGCGTTCGTTCGGGATTCGCGCAATCCCGGCCGGGATCGGGATTTTTAGAGTGCTATTTTTTCACTTTTAATTCGATGTAGGTGACCTACAACCCGCCCCAAGTAGCCAGCAAATATAGAGCTAAAAACTTTTTCGCGTAGTATTCATTATGGCATTCAAAATCAGGCAAGCAAAAAGACCTAGAATTAGTCACCAATTAGCAACCAAATCCCTCACTTCCTCTTTACCAGTTCAATCATCCACCAAAGTTTTTCCAGCTTACCCTTCGGGGACACTTCCTTCCCGATCCCTTCCTCTTCTTTAAACATCTCCACAACATTCAATCCCGACCATTTTTTATCGGCATCGGGATCGGGAGGGGCGATCCCGACCGGGATCGGGATCCTGAACGAACGCTAATAAGTTGGCCTTTTTCCGAGCCAGTCAACTGCCTGAACACTATTTCCCGACTGCGCCAAGTCCGACTAGCCCACCACCCGAAACTGTAATATCCCAACCAGCCGTGGATAACTTCTTACCAAACTTTTGGACGCTGCAATCCCGCAACTCCGCCGACTTCAGGATGCCGGCTACAGCGTTTCCGTTTTGATCGCTCCAGCTAACTTCCTTCGCCCCTTCCAAAAGCTTGACTACATTTTCGAATCGTGCAGTAAATGATGGCGTTAGATGATTGTAGCTGTGCAATAAAAGATATTGTTCTTTCAGCAACGACCCCATCGCATCGATGACACTAAAATAGAATCAGAAATGTATACCCCATCGGTATCTTTCTAAAAAGGCCATCCTACATGCATTTTTTCAAATGTCTAATAGAGACTGCTTATTCTTGATGGTTTTATGGTGCTGGTTGGATGCTGGTGGCATCCATAACTTAGCAGATCCCAATGTCACTGGAAGTAGTGTCGCGCGATTCACAAGACTGACAATGAGCCTCACGCACTCACTCATCATCAGCTTGGAAGGGCATACGGACTGAGGGTGCATCTTGACAACAGAACCAGGGTACCTGCTATCTCAAAGGTAAAGTCTCTCCCCTGACAAGAATTTCCTACAAAAACATACCGATCCTGTTGATCGAGCCTAGTCGCCAAGCAGTCGACCACTCCTTTCAAATGTCTTTCATTCGCCTTAAGTTGGCATGTTTCAGATCTATCGGCTATGGCATCAAGAAGCATTTGACTACCATCGCTGACCGATTTTCCATCACCATTTCCAAAACGACCATTTGGTTGCAAAGACGACGCGAAAACATCTTCCACCGTCTTTTTCATTTCTCTTAATCCCTCGTCCACGCGAACGATCTGCATTCCCAACTGATCAAGCCGATATTGCGAAGTAGCACAAAATCTCTCGTAACGAGTTCGAGCCTGGAACGAACTACAATCCATTTCAAATCCATCAGTGATCAACGAACCAAAAATTCACCATTTTCTTTATCTCCTCCCCGCATTGCACACTGGCCAACTGATGCTGAGCACGCTCGCGTTGATGCAATTTCAATTGAAGAAGAAATCTCTGACTCTCGAGATCCAACAAATTGTCTTGCATGTGCGAATATTGATCAATGGCATTTTTCAATTCCTTAAGTTGCCTAAAAACGCAATCAATAAATAAACCACCAAAAAATCCATCCGATCAACTTACTTCTCAGAAAATAAATCCGTCGGTTTATGATTTTCTTGTTCCATTTCGACAGTAAATTTTTTCTGCCGACTCGAATCCAATTCCCTTTTTAAACGTCGCTTGTCCATTTCCAAATGTTCCACTTTCTGCTTCAATTCTTGGATCTGAAAGAAGCCAAGAAATGAAAAATACTCCAACAAAAATTATTTCATTCTTTAACAAACCTCAGCTTGCAACTGTTCCACAATTTTGCCATATTCATGAGTTTGATGATCGACCCGGTAAACATTGGACTTCAAGTCGAGTTTAATCTTCTGAGCTCGATCAGCGTACTTCAACGTATTGTACGTATCGTCGTAACTCATAACGCTCGAACTAAAATAATCGACGAATCTCTCCCATTCTCAGTCACATTCCATTCTATTCTCCTTACCTCACAGCCGCGATCATGACCGTCTGACAATTTCCGCCCAGCGAATCTTTCAGAATACGAGTCAACTTGCTTCCACGAAAAGGAACGTGAACGATTTTCTTAAAAAGAGGAGCAATTTGTAAAAAAATTGTTAGAAAAACAAATCTACTGTTTACTTGTCCATCAGCCAATGCATTGATACAATTTCCCAAAGCCAGAAGCGATTTGTTGATATTGGCACCTTCGCGAAACCTCGCACCCGAGTTAGCCGTAGCTGCAGCTCGTTCGGAACCGGCTAAATCGATCAAAGCCATTTTCGACATCGTAACATCGGTCGACACATCGGCCGTGCGACTTCGTTGCTTTAGATAAATCTGAAAACAGCAGCCGCAGTTAGAATCGACAATGATATTTACGGAACGGATGTACTTACATGAAACACGGCGTGAGATCTGGACGATTCCTTATTCGCATCAGTCGGATGTTGAGTACGGTTGTTGTTTCCCAACTCGAGCAGTTTGAAAAGTTCCTCGACGTTAGAAGGCTAAAACGGAAAAGAAAACTTACACACTCGGACGCCTATTCAAGATGGACCTTACCTTGTGGAAGCTGAGACCAGCAACGACGACGCCATTGGAACTTTCCCGCAGTATTAATTCTTTTCCAGTTGGACGCAATAAATCTCGAGCAGATTCGTTATATATTTCCAAATATGACACTTCGATTTCGCAGATGACAGTGTCACGAATCGAGTCGATTCTTTCGTAAAGTGCGTTGACAGTTCTCGCAATGACGCCCGGATTGGTTGGTGTGCCCAGCATGGTGAAGGTTTTGCCAGCCCCCGTTGCACCGTAGGCGAAAACTGGAAATTCAGTGATAAATATAACCAAACCAAAGTTAACGAAGTCACAAAACTTACTCGAGCAATTGATCCCTTTCATAAGATTGTCTAACGTCTCTTTCGTCGTCTCTTCAAACACGTCTTCATTCGTGGCATCTGGTCCAAAAACTCGGCCGAAAGTAAACTTGGTATCGCGATTTCGTTTTGCCGTGGGATCACTGTAACAAAAAATGATGAGTCACTGGAAGAGCGTGAACAGATTAGTTCCTACCGCGTAGGTCGGCCTCGATGAAAGGACGGCGTGTGTAGTTGGACTGGATCAAAGACGAGAATATGTTCGTCCATTATTTCTAGTATTTCCTTTCCATCACGAAACGATTGTTCTTTTTCATTGACTGGCCGAGTCCGAATACACACCTGAGAATAGAAAGGGTGAGTCAAGTTTCACGAATCGGAAAAAGGTTTTTTCCGTGTGGTGTCGGGATCACTTTTTTGGGGGATCCCGACCAGATGTTATTCCCCTGATTGCCAGTCTAATCATTAAGCGCCACGACAATGGCCTGCCTATTTCTGTTTTCTGCCAGACCTAGATGCATGCATGAAATGCCCCATCCCTTTCCCAGGAGCAAGTCGACTGGTCGGCAAGGAAAGAAAGAGCACTAAAGACAGGCACTTGACAACTTAGCAAAAACGATGGCGCTCGATTGAGGAAAAGCCTAACTAGTATTTTCACCCTCGCAACTGCTTGTGATGGGGTAAAATATGAACATGAGTTGTGCAAAATGGTGGGATACAAAATCGTGACAACCCTCATGAATTAGCCCCGATCTGTGCCAGCATTACAGGATCTGGGTACCGCATCGGCAGAGCGGGAAAGTCCAAAAAACACGGCCATTTTTGCTGTTCGGTCCCCAACATAGGTTAGGTTAGCTTAGGGCTTGGCCTTAGGCTGGCATATGACTTAGGATTAGACTGATACTAGGCTTAAGCTTAGTCTGGTATAAGACTTAAGCTTAGGCTGATGTAAGGCTTCGGCCAGCCTGATACCAGCCTTCGCCTGGGGACCAAACGGCAATAGCGCCGAAAACACCCCCCCCCCTCAAAAAACAGATATATTATACCTTCACGTTTGAGGCTTTGACTGGCTTTGGCACTATCGACAAGCGTGCAGATCGGCGCCGACCGCTGCCTAGCGGCGATGTTAAAATTAAACGGCTGCTGCGCCTCTTGTGGCTCGATGGAGACGCCATATTATAAAAAAGTAAAATTTGACAAGTGTTAAACCGACCGAACTTTTCTCCACACAAAGTGTATGTACAGGCCGAACGAAAACTCCCTGCAATGAAAAACTTTAAAGCCTACACGTGGAGTTTCAAATATAGTAAAAGCTTTGGCTACCTTTGGTAGTATCTAGGAACTGAACGAGAATCAATGGAAGCCGGAAGTTAATTCTGTGTAGGACTATTACATAATATCGACCGACAACCCGCAGTGAAAATTTGCAAACCTGCAAAATGACGCCCAAAAAGCAGCGGACCCCCGCGACCCGCCTGGCGAACGCTCGCGCACACTTGTTCGAAACCATTGTCATAAGCAGCATAAAACCTGATTTCATGCGGGAGATACAAAAATGTTTCAAGTGGATCATAACTCGAAATGATGTACTGCGGTGTCTTACTGCGAACTCTGGGTCACAATGTTTTGTTGGCCACGCCCATCAGTTGACTGTCTATTACTCCACCCACCACGTCTCGAGTCCTTGATTACCTGTCTCGACCCACCCATCTTATGGCCTGCATTCACCAGTGTAATCCAGTGCAAGTCATTTGTTCCTCCACCCAGTCATTATCCTCTCCTGTCACTTGACACCTGACACATGCCACCTTGCCTCGACTTCCTCCACCCTGGCCTAAGCAAAGGGACAGACTGCCAACAACGTGACAACAATGGCCTCGGGCCTGAAACCAGTCTTAACTTGCACGCAATTCTAGTAACATCGCCCTCGCCCCAGGGCATTCGCCTACCCGTCCCCACGCTCTGCTGACAACTATATATACTCTGGCCGCACCAGCACTCCACTCCACTGCTGTCCATCCACCATGTCCTGGCAGCCACCCATCGAGGATGTCATGAAGAGCCACCGCCTCGCTATCGATCCGCCGATTCCCAGCCTCACCCCCACCATCACATGCAGCCTCCCTGGATTCCAGTCCAGTCACTCGCCTGCCGCACCCAACATCGGCCACCCCGCTGGAGTGTACCATCAGCCGGACACTACGCCCTGATCTGAACCAAGCATCAAGGCCATTGATCTCACTCGTCCATGTCACGTGACACGTACCCTGTGCTGTGTGTATGCTGTACCAAATATGGTAATGAATGACTGCTCTCACACCAGTCTTCACCCACTTTACACCCTCTAAAACATCAGTCATACAGTCATATGCACAATTCATACATTGCTATAGAAAACGCCTTAGTTTGGTCCCTTACCATAGCATGGCAGCTATCATTGTTTGTCACAAGTCCTAGCAAGCCAAACAAACATGATATATTCTACACCAAGACACCCTTAGCACCGATGCTGCTACAATTACACAGCTGCATCGGCTGGCTGCAGCCAAGGCCAGACATAAACAGAAGCGACTCGTTTCCACAAAATAGAGCCAGCTCCCGTCCACCAAAGACTCGGATAAGCCATAGAATAGAATGAATCACACGAACCTACTCCTACCACCCCTCTAACCCGACGACGTTCCACTTTCGCTTTCATTTAACGGCGATCGTCGATTACGAGTAGGTGGTGTCATCACATCACCTCCGCTCGAGAATGGAGTCAGTTTGTAGAAGAAGCACTGATTACACACACGAACCGGTTTCGTATATCCGTGCTTGGGCAATGGGGCCGAATTGCGACTACAGCGATCGCAAAATATCTTTCCACAATTACGGCAATGATGTCGACGTCGCACGAAAGTGAACGATGCTTGGCACGCGCTGCACGAAGCGCATTCGCTGTCCGGTACCCAAAAAACGCCTACACAAAACATATCAAACACATTTCTTCCTCCTAACTACTTATTTACTTACCAGTCGGTCCATCCGCCTCATGCACTATTGGTGACGCGGCAGCAACCTCCACACCCATCTCCTCCTCGCGCCCGTTTCCATTAGCCGGTTTCCCATGCACCTGCAACAAAAACCAGACTATAGTACGGACTAGACCTATCGTCATACACGACCCACTGCCCCTTCCTATCCCATCGTCGCACACGCACTAACCAGACATCGGAGAGTTCAAAGCAGGCTACCTCATTCAGCCATGACACAACGCGGGCAGCCAGGCGCAGTCTGAAGGTAGCCTGCCATACTACAGTAATTGATCGACACGCCTCATCCCATCTCGCCCTTCTTAGTACCGCATGGGTCTAAAAATCGTATATGACCTCACCCTCCCCTCATCGATCCCCGCCCATACCCAACAGGACCTCACCCATGACAAACCGTACTTCTGCATATTTCTGCGCCCATCCACATGACACGATGCAACCCAACCAACACACTCATCGATCCCCGCCCATACTCTCAACCCACAGATACGGATTGGACGAGTATCCACCAGGACCCACCCATGCCAAACCACACTTCTGCATACGCCACGATGCAGCCCAACACTTGACCAAGCTCCCCATCCATTCATCAAAGCACCCACCTTCCCCATCCTGACAATAGGTTCAAGCAAGACGCAAGCAAACCATCCTTTAGCATCCTTATTCCCCTAACCTTCGTCGACCACAACGCCCACCACTCACCTCGTAAACATTGACAACTTCTTCCGGGTGCAAAACCATTTTGAGCACAGCGCGCAAATCGGACGGGTAGTTACTTTGCCATTGGTCAGCCACTCCAGCAATGCACACGAACAAACGATGAATCAAATCCTGTGCCGACCGAAATCTCGATCGAAGCAAATTCTTGCGTGCATTGCCCCTAAAATAAAATATGCATCAATTAACTCCTTTTCCGTCATCGACCTGGCAAACAAGGCAGAATACGAAACTGGGAGGAGGGGGAGCTGCCCATGAGATCGCCTGACCAGCCAAGCGGCCATTTTGTTTCAAGGTACCTACTCATTTTGGGCGAAAATTGGTTAGATTTTGACCAGACCCACCCCCAACTTAGGCTGATGGTGAGTCTAGACCATTTCCCACCGTATGAATCGAGCTGACACGAGTCCAAGACCCAGTCACGAAGCTAGAGAGCCAGACTGTGCCCCTGCCAGAAAACGAGGGGCAATGAGCCGCGTGAGACCCCCTGTCCAATCTATAATTGCTGCATTTAAATCGCGTGCACACGCAGCTGCATGACAAGGCTCAGGGCAAGTTCAATCAAGCTTGGAAAACCTGCAAGTTAGCGAATCTGAAACCAGGGAAAATAGAAATTTCTGAGCCAAAATCACGAAGAACTGCGAAAAGTTGCATTTTAAGGTTTCGAACTGGGAAAATTACCAGAGAATTTTAATTTTCGTCTGAAAAACTTGGAAAAGTCATTTTCCGCGCCTTGTATGAGCCCTGCCACGGTACAAAGTTCATGGATACAAAAACCTGCTTTTTCCTTTCTTGACCCCCACCCCCAATTTCAAGCGCCCAAAAAATTTCTAATCCCCCTTGGCCAGCGGCTTGGTTTTGGATGCTGTTCGTACAAGGCGAAAAATGATTTTCCCAAGTTTTCCTGACAAAAATTTGAATTTGCTCAAATTTTTACAGAGCACTAGTAAATCAATGTCAGCTGATTCACTGATTTACAGCGTGATCAACAGCCAGACAGAAAAGGCGGGCCATTCAAAAGTGGACATAAGAATGCAGCCGCTCAGTTTCCCTAATTCTGGCTCCCATTTTTTGAATCCTCTGACTTTTTCAGCCTTGTATGAACCAAGACGCTGTACTGCTGGACCTGATCGACCCTCTCCACTGCACGAAAACTTGTTCATCCCATTATACCCAGCAAAAACGTATCCTTCACGGGCCACCCAATACACCTTGACTAAACATGACCAAATATAGCCAGTCAAGACACCAAGGGACTACAGGGTAATTGACAGGGTGTTTCTTGATCAATCCCTTGGTTAGCCCCTCCATGTCCATACTGGACTGGATATCTCCCCCAACCCCCTAGCCCACAAAAAATAAAAACCCTAACTCACTTCGAAGGCTTTGACGTGGACACGTCATCCATCGACGCATGCAATCCGCTGTACGTAATCTCAACATCGGGCGTTGCATCGTCTCGCTGGCCGCGATTCTCGCTAACTACCACAATACGCACGCTAACATCGCCTTCTTCGCTAGCCGAACTCAACAACGAAGACGACGTCGACGAGCTCGTCGAAATTGTAGCATGCCTGCTCCTTTGTTCATTCTCGTCTTCGCTATCATCGTCCGTTTCTTTGTCCACTACAGGCGACGATGACATCGATTCACTGAGCTGCCCTACTTTCGTTTCTTTATTCTGCATCTCCGCACTGGAAGAACTGTTTTCCATTTTCTCATTCATCGCTTGATTGGAATCGAGGCCGGAATTTTTCTTTGAGCGATCCCCTTTTCTTTTAGTTCGATAATCGGCGATCAATTTCACACTGCCATCATCCACTAACGTATTGGCCGTTTCTTGCGAACTAAGTAAACGCTCTAAACTGGTTAATTCGGCTTCGGATAACGTTTGCAATAAATCCCTTAAACAAACAATACTTTTTTAAAAAATATTACAAAATAAATAAACTTTTCATACCGTATTTTTTGCAATAACGTCTTAAATGCACGAAACATTTCAGGCAATTGTTCAGTGGCTTTGTCCACGCACAATGGTCCGTCCGGATACAATAATAATCCACTAAAAAACGAGTGAAAATTTAAATTGGCGAACCCAAATTTCGCACATCATGGCGACAGAAAATGCACTAGCGCTACTTACTAAATGATAGCCAGCCGAGGCACTGTAATAATCACATTCGGGTCGCAATAATCGATCATGGCTTGAGTGATATAACCTCGTTGCATTGCTCTAAAAAAGGGAGATGTAGGATCCAATAAAAAGCATCTTCGTGGATAATTTACCTTTGTAGGGTCTCAGAAAACAAGACAGCAACGTCCAATTGCATTTCGTATTCTTTCACTGATTTGACAGGCACCATTGCGCTAACGTAGCTAAAATTACAAGATCACATTTTAAACAACCAGCGACAAGATATAAAATTTTACCTCAATTCGAATTCGGCGAAAACCAAATCGAATTGTCGAAGTAAGCGCCGAACCTAAAAGAGGAAATTTGGGTAAATTTACAAAGATTTCTTCAAAAAAAAAACAGAACATTCTCAAAGACTTGATTTTAAAAGATAAAATTGAATACTTACTCGTTCTGGATAGACGTAGACATTTTTTAAACTTTGTTGCCTCAACGCTTCTCGTAATGCATCAATATTTTGTATCAAACCCTTCGCCAAAGGACGGATGACTTCACTTTCGAATTCTCTATCAACAATATTCGACCCCGCAGCAAGGCACTAAAATATGGGAATTACTAGATTCAGAAGACTCGTCTTGGAAATCCGACTTACCTCTGCGCCGAACCATAATTGTCCAGGCAAGTTCTCATGCAAAATATCATCAGGGAACTTGACACGGAAGTCGCGCGGAGCACGGTCAGCTTCCGATGGAAAGACTTCATTCAACATTTCCTCTGCAAGAAAAGCAAGTTGGCCCGCAATTCTTTAGTGCGACTCAAGAAAATGTATACCCTAATTCTACGACTAAATGTGATGATTGACTTACCAATGATTAATAAAACGCGATCTTGACACTGGCGTAATTGATTGAGTAATTGGTGCGATCGCTCTGGATCTCTTCTGGAGTCTAAAGAATCCAATTCGCTGGCTATCGAATTCAATGCTTCGTCCGCATGAAAAAATTTCGCCAAAGGCGCCCAATCGTCAATCTTAAAAAAGGAATCGTTAAATTAGCTGATCGAAGCCTATTGTAAGCTAGAAGAAAAGGACTTGAAATTTTTAAAACTTACCCTTGGACGAAAAACTAATTTACGTAAAGTGTACATTTCAAAAATTTGTTGTTCAGATCAAAAAATGTTATAAAAATTCGGATTCATCGAGGATCAAAAAAATTCAATCGTCGAGATTCATATCGAAGATAAAATCAGAATTCAAAATAGTGGCAATGAAAAGGGCACTTTCGTGAATACTTTCAAAATATTTACGCTGACCGGAAATGCAAATTACAATGATGACGCGATGCGCCCTACAAGGAAGGCGAACTGCATGACGTCACACGGCTGTCACAAGTGGTCCCGCGCACATGTTTCTAACAGTTTGTTATAAGCAGTTAAACAATTATACCTGCCAGCTCTTTTCCGCGCGAAATTAAAATCTATATTTGTCTTATGAGAAAGGCCCGAATAGCAGAGTGTGTTTTAGTGACCCGGTTTATATCTGCTCCGTGTCAACAGGTGTGACATTTCTCATCTTGCGTAACATATAGTGCGCATCATTTGAGAATGCACATTTGGAACATTTTGAAGCACTTGAATGGAAATTCAAAATAAACTGCAATAAATTGTGTCATTTACTTTTTTTCTAATGCGCCAGTGCAACTATTGAAATCGCGGTTGTAGAAAAGTAAAAGCCTTCAAGGCAATTTTTTATGTATTGATGTACAAAACAGGGCGTTTTGTGCTGGTGAGAAAGTTTGTTTGGCCCCACTTTCTCCCAGTTCCAAATACCATCTGGAGCATGTCGAGGAAAGGCCGAGTAGAAAAAGGACGGGCAACTGTTTCGCATTCACTCTTTTGAGGCATCACTCGTTTTGGGCATTGAAGTCAGGAAATGTTCTACCCTGGCCAGTACTACAGGAGGGCACCAAGCAACAGTATGGAGAGTGGGCGTATGTCCTCCACGTCCACGTCCACGTCCGGAGTGTCCCCCAAGCGGAGTCGAGGACAGGAGAGTGATGTGGATTGGGATTCAGGGGTGGAGGATGGTCATAGTCAGGTGTCCCCCGGACCAATGTCCTATTTGGTACCCTTGACGTGGGAACGATTGGATCAATATTCGGTGGATTATGCAATACAATTGAAATCATTGGTGGCCGATGTGGATTTTTTTCGATTATTAGCAAGTCGAGATAGCAATCCGAGCGATGATTTGTTGGAGGAGATGAGACGAAAATTGAAGCCTCGACTGGTAACGTTGGACGAAGATGTACTGCAAGTCATGGACCAAGTGAAGGCCAATGTGGATCGATGTCGGATCATGGACTCCAGGCTGTCCATGTTGCTGACTTACAACACCATCCTGCACGATATCCATGTGCAGTTGGAGAAAATAATGACCAAAATATTGGATGAATTGGAGATCCATTTGAGAGTGATGCAACGAGGGGGGCCACAGCCCAGGGCACGCAATCAAGCCATATGCACTGCTGTCTCAGAGATATCCAAGATGGCTAACAGATTGGAGAGCCAGGCACGCAAGGAGGGTATTGCTCGTCGACAACACTCTCCTTCGAGCACAGCAAGTGTCACCCGCAGTGTGTCTTGGGCAGACGCACCACGAGATAACTAACTTTAAAGGGCCACCCTGGACTGATCCCAAGGTTACTGTACCCATAGCCACTGAAGGACTGATAGCCATGTCAAAGCATGATGGGAGAAGGAGCAGATCTTTCCATTTTTTTTTTATTGAGAGACACTGATTTGTGAATCGTTGGCCCTGATTGTTATTTTGAATGGTTATAGTGTGTCTTTACTGTAGTCTAGTACAGTGCAAAGTGATTGGGGCAGTTTTCGTGCGTGTGATATCAATAAATAATCTGGCATCAGCATTATTCACCATGGCTTTTTATTTTGCACAATACACATTCAGCAGATCAGAAATATTCACTAGTCACGCGACGAAACTGCGAGCAGGAAACGGCGCTCCTTTTGGGCGCCAGCGGGCCTGCGCACCATCGCCGGGAGGGCGCCGCGTTACAGCGGCCGAGGGGGCCGGGGGGCTTTTCCCCAAAGGCCGGAAGCCCCCCAAACCCCAAAAAAACCAACACCCCCCCCCCCCTCCCAAACCAACACCCACCACACCACCAACCCCCAAAACCAGCGGAGGCATCCGCGACATCCCCTCTCACAACTCCCCCTCACTTTCAAATAACCAAACCCCCACCTCCCCCCCCCCCCCCCCGTACTTGTTATAGCCAGCATGTGCCTGCGCATCAGCTTTCCATTTATACAGTATGACACCGCGCACACGATGTTCGATCGATTTCGGCTGAATTTTGCGAAAAATCACGAAATAGAACGAACTGAAGTCCATAGTTTTCTGAATGGATAAAGAAAATAATGATCAATTTCAAAGCAATGCTGCAGCCGTAATTGATTCTGAAGAAGCGCAGTGTCAGGTTTGCGTTCAAAAAATGTTTTGTTCAATTCTAAAAATAAAATTTTATAGGTTACGGTAGATATCGATCCCGATGCAGAAGAAGATCTTTGCTACGGTGATGGTGAGAATGCAGGAGCGTGTGTGGCTGATCCCGCACCTCCCGAATTGCCATCGTTTTTGGACAATGTTCGAATCGAGCAAATAACTCCTGAAATACAACGAAGACTACAACTCAGTTTGGATTTACCATCGGTTTCGGCGTCATTGAAGAATTGGGAATGGCTCGCATCGCATTTGGGAATGCCCGCAGAAGAGATCACGGTAAGTTGTGTGACTGATTTCGTTATTAAAATTCTTAACAAGTTTTTATTCATCCCCACTCGATGGGATTCTTGTCGCGCTTTTGCCGTTTGGTCCCCAGCTTAGTCTGGTACAGATATGGCTGACTTAAGCCTAATATCAGTCTAAGCTGACCTATGTTGGGGGACCGAACAGTAAAAGTGCCCACTTGTCTAGAAGAGAGGGCCTGTTAAAAACATAAGAAAATAAACAGGCTGTACGAATTGGAAATTGAGCGAAAACAATGTGGATTGGGTTGAATAGGAAAGATCCGAAACTAAAACATATCGGAAGGAATTGATCTGATCGCAATTAATGTCTGTTCCCCGCTAACATAAATTCAGCCATGTTACTTTCCCGCAACTGAATATTCCTTCGGAAATGGTAGCTTAGAATTTTACCGATCGAACGAGCCTATCCCAACATGTTACAGGGAAGCTCTTTCAAGCATGCTGTCCGCTGCGTGAATAAAATTCTAACTTTAGGTCCACCCAATTTCCAGCTCGTTCTGCCATGACTTCTGGCCTGGATCATAAAATGCCCTGGCCAATCTCTGCGAACATATCATCGATTCTCAGGGCCTTTTTTCTGCCCTGAAAATCGACAGTTGGTTATGCTCGATTTTATACGCTTTTAGTTTCCGTTTTAGTACATACGCGACCGAGTCCATTATCCGGACAGCCCAACCGTAGTTGTCCTGCGACAGTACGGCCGAGAAAGCTTTGGTCGTATTCTACGGATCATACGCGATTCTTTACACCGATACGATGTCATCATACAGCTCTTGCCCGCTCTGTTTGGTAAGTGGTCTTGAGCTCTACTTGTACAGTGCCAGTTTGACCAGCCTATTGCTTTTAGCTTTCGAAGAACATTTGAGAAGTATCAAACCACAAGATGGCGCTACTGCAGCCGCTTCAGCGACCTCTGTCCCGTCGAAACCGGATGAGTCGTCAGCAACCATGGATTCCGGGGTTGTGGGATCGCCGAATGCTACCACTATGGGCACATCAGGTATGGACTGTGAAATGGGATGGAGCCCGAGGAGGGAGTGTCTGTTTTCGTTCATGTCCTGCCCTCTGTCGAAGTGGTGCAAAACAGGTGGGCGCACCAGTGACAGACATGCGTACCAAGTGGCTGGGTAAGTCTCGGAAAACAGACTGAACTGGTTCCTCCTGGCTTGTCTAACTAGTTTTTGTTTTCTGTGGTAGGTCTCAGGCCGAGTCATAGTAAACTGTGAGAACGCAGTCATGCGTAGCAGACGCATATGCAGAACGTTGCAACAAGTGGGGTCCACGCCTGACCACCAACACTGATTTTGAGGCTGTCTGACGCTGAGCATCCCCAAAGCAAGATAGTCTTGCAATAGGCGCTCGTCGTGCTTTGGTTTGTTTTTGATAAAACCGCTGCTGGAACTGGTGAAGAACTGTTTGTTCCACTTGCAGCAGGTTTGAGGTGCCGAAGGGTCGATGGGGTGGGCTAGCTGGTTGGGGGGACATGCGGCTTCTTCACGGCTTTTTAGCCGACGGGGTCCAGGGGGCAGTGTATGCACGCAGTATGTAGAGGATCGACTGGCAATCGATATTCTGCACGAAGCCAGTATCTGGGAGCGTCACCCGCTAGAGTGATGTTTCAGCCTTTGGTTTTGGCCCGTCACTGCCCCCCCCCCCCCCCCCCCAGTAGTAGGGACCCAGTCGTATGACATTGCCAGTCGAGCCTTTACAATATGGCCATGTATGGACACTCGCACAAGCTTAGGTCTCGTTTCAGGCAGATTCAGCCAGGCGATTGGTGGGCCATCGAACGGCAGTCCTCTTATTCTGATCACGTTCGCAGAAGAGACGCCTCAGCACAAGAAACTGGTTCTGTGGTTGTGCAAGAACCTGGAGAATGCCAGTGCCAGAGTCGTGCTGGACGACAGCTTAGGCGGCGCCGCTGCTGATGATTGGACGGGCCGAGTGTCTGAATGCTTCTCTCAGGTAAGGAATTCGTGGCACTTTGGGTTTAGGTAGAATGACGGCGCAGCTTTGGCGGTGGCCCGGGTTAGGGGCGCATACCATCATAGTAGGGAAAAGGTAGTATAAAGGCCTGCGTGGGCGTGGGCTGAAAGACTGGTTGAACTCGGACATTTTATGAAAACTAAACCTGGTGTGGCTTCACTTCTGTGGGCCGGGTCTCGTGCAGCTCCAGTTACCCTATAGATCTAACCCTCTTCTCCAGCGAGTCATAAAACGAGGCCACGGGGACCAACGCATAAAGCATAGGCCACTCCCCCCCCCCCCCAGACATCTGCTTCCTGGTGTTCTCGTCGCCTCGACTGTGCCGAGAGAACCTAGGACCGCCGCTCGTTTGAGGAATTGGGTAATGCCTACAGTCAGGCGCTGCCCGAGATATGGACTTTCCTAGCTCGGGTTTGGTTTTTGCCTTCGTAACCTCGAGTACGTTTTTCAGGCTCGTTCAGTCATTGTCGTGTGTTCTCCCGGCTACTTTCGATGCGTGGACCCTGCAGCCACGTCGGACGATACACCTCAGCTGACCGACATGCACTCGCAGTGTTCTCGACTGATCTACCAACTCATGTGCTCCGAATATCGTCAGTACAATTGCAGAAATCGTCGTTTTCGTCCCGTCATCTTCGACACAGCACCCGGCGGCGTGGAGATGGTGCCACCCATTCTTCGAAACACGGTCATTCATCGATGGCCGAGGCAGCACAATGAACTGATGAAACTGGTATTCGGCAGTGGACAGTCGGCTAGTTAGTGCTGTCCTGTCCTGTCCTGTACGTTTGTCGTCAAGTCAATTACTCCTTCTCCAGATTCAGCTGTGCTGACACCACATTGCAAGCACTAATCCAACTCGTCGCACTCGATCCAATAAATTGACAAAAAATATAGGAAATAATGCGGAACAGTGAAAACGGCAATAACCAAAGCAATTTACAAAAATAACGCACAACTCATCTCCGAATTATATAGACGACAAAACAAAGGGGAAACCCGATTCATGACAGAACCAGACTCACTGTTCAATGCACAGTCAATACGGGACCAAGCTGCTACCTAACACTGCACGACATTAGTTAGCAAACTGCACTAAACGGTAAAACGATTGTACTGTCCCCACGCCCCAACCCCACAGAACGACTTACTGCTCTAAGCGACACTGCCGTTCGAACTGATCGTAATGACTGAAAGTGTGGACGGCGGTGATGGCTCGCTGTCCGACAACGTAATCGTACTGCACTGGCGAGGGACTTCGAAAGTGGCTGGTATCGGATTTGGCTGAACGTGAGTGACTGTCCTGAAAAACACCCGTCAGTCCTGGCCGAGCACACGACACACTCGACTTACCTCGCTGCCGTCGGCTCCAACACCGGCTGGTTCATATAATTGCCACCAAGACGGTCGACGGCGGCGAATGGTAGTCCACTCACAGCGTGCACATTCGGTTGCACATTGGCCGCCGACACGGCCAGCAGTCCGTACGGCCAGGCGGCCGACTGCTGAATGAGCAGATGATGATTGTCGTAAAGCGGAATCGGGACAGTGGAATTGTAGAAGGGCATCATCGACGGAATCCCATTCGATGTCAGGGGCCCAATCGATTGAATTGCGGCTGAAAATTCAACTCTCATATAGGCAATGCCCGAAAAATGGCCAAGGTCATCAAGCACAACGCAACATTTTCGACTTTTATACTCGCCGTCACGTGTCAACAAAAAAATATGCCGTGCCAAGTGCAATCAGAAAAGAATATTCATCAAACAAACCTCCATTCCATGGCAGTTCAAAGAACTGTAACCCTGATACTTTTCTGAAATCTGATCATTTTCCCAAGGCAAGAATTTACAAAAATAGGAGAAAACTCCCAAACAAAACAAAAAATGTCCATAAATCAAAACTATCTCACAATCTTTCCACCGACTATTCCCTAATGCAGACACTGACGCCTCAACGTAAGCTTACGATACTCACCCAAATGGTCATGCGACAATATGGTCATAGGCTGCTGGGTCGTCAGTTGTTGTCCTACAGTCATGCACGACACAGCACTACCATTCGCTATCGCCGCACTAAGCACTGGATGATAGGGATGAACGACACCCGGTGCTTGCGCGTTGCCACGAACACAATTCACCGCCAAAGGCGCAGCCTAAAAAATCGATATTTTTATGCACTGATAGAAATTCCCTATACTCCATAAATCCACGCGCCAACACTTTCACCCAATCTTACCTGCACAATAGTCGGCACACTCGCCATAGCTATCAAATTCGATTGCGAAACCATGACTGCATTCGACTGACGCGCTACGCGATGCTCTTGCACACTCGGTGGTTGAACGAATGTCGGCCGTGTATATTTCGAACAAACGTCCATTTGCTTCAAGCTCGTTTGAACACTGCAATAAGAAAACCAGCAGGAATTAAAATCTGCCACCCGACCCCAAAACAGGCACTACTTACTAGGTCGTGCTGCCGTAATGAATAAGCCCGCTCATTTGTAAGAATGGATGTTTTAGCGCCGATCCAGGCGTAATGCGTCGATCAGCTTCCATAGAAAGCATTTTCTTCAAAAGATCCGCGAACGCCTTGCGATCCAATTTTTCACACACGTTCTCAATTTCGTTCACACCCAACATTAAATTCACCTGAAAAATTCCCCAAAAATATTCTCAAATGTCATATTTTATCCATAAGGACCACATATTTGACAATGCTTTCTCACCCTGGCGGGAGTCGAACCCTCTCTGTCTAGCGCGAGGCAGACGCCTTCACCCACTAGACCACAAGCCGGGCAACCCACTAGCTTACCTGACTAACTTGATCCAAACTATTGAAAAAATATTTCCTGCTTTCTTTCGACTTCGCGCCAGATTCCATTTCATACTCGCGTGGTGTCTAAAAAAACATGCATTTTTATCCAAATTTTTTTCCCGAAATCGCAAAAAATGCTTACTTTCAAACGCCAGGCTGGATAAGCTGAACCAGTCTCGCGTCGAAAAAACATTTTGGCTTTTCTAGCGGTGTTCAGCAGTTGAGGTTGCGGCATTCCTTGCGTATTGGTGATAAAACGAATCTAAAAAAATTGAAAACCCAAACTCATTCTCCACAAAATTTTCGTCTTTTATAACCCTTAATAATTCTACGCACTAACCTGATCATACTCCGACGATCCCGGATACAACGGCCAACCGAGAAACAATTCAGCCATGACGCAACCCAACGACCACATATCGATAGCTTCATCGAAATTTAAGCCAAGAATAATCTCTGGAGCTCTAAAAATTTCAAATCATTCAACAAATTTTTCAACTCAAGAAAACCAATTTTCCAGAAAATCTTTTACCTGTAATATCTGGATTGTAAATACGAATTCATAACCGTCTTGCTTTTGAACGAAGCCGATCCAAAATCGATCACTTTCACTTTAAATGGTTGACGAGCGAAATCGACGAACATAATATTTTCCGGTTTCAGATCGGCGTGTATTAAACCAACTTCTTTTAATTTATTCAAAGCCACCAAAACTTGTTGAATTACGGCTCGAATCGTTGATAAGGGCAATGGAACAAATTTGCGTCGTTTTAAAAATTCGTATAAATTTTCTTCTAACATTTCGAATACTAAACAAGCGTGATTTCGATGGTAGAAACATTCTAATGCTCGAACAAAATTATATTCGTCGCCATTTTCTTTACTTAAACGCGTCAAAATACTAATTTCAATTTGGCCTTGACGCGCGTAGGATGGTAATTTCTTCAAAATTTTCACAGCCACAATTTCATTGGTTCCTTTTTTCCAACATTTAGCAACTTGACCGAATGTTCCTTTGCCTATGAAATCCAATACTTCGTATTGATTAAATGGCGATGTTAAAATTTCATTTCTAACCATTCGATATTCGCCTTCATTTTTTGTCGAAGATGATAATACGACGGCTGGTTTTTTCGTTTGTTGTTGCCCACTAGTTACACCAACGCCGGCCAATTTGAAACGTTGTTGATTAACGATATTCGTTTGTTGTGCACAACTTATATTGGTCGCCGTTGTTGAAAATTTCATCGCCATCGAATCAACTTCTCCTTGTTTTCTTTTGATCGATCTTGCATTTTGAATTTGTGGTTTCTTTTCATCGATCGATCCAATGCCATTAACAAAATCGTAAATGCCGGGCTCTGTTTTTATCGAATTTGTCGTCGATGCGAGTGCCAAATTAGCGGACGCTACAGTCGTTGATGGAACCACTTTGATTCCAGTAACACCAGGAAGTAATGCCATCGTGGGTCCACGATCAGATAACACGAAAAAATCACCGTTACTCAAATTCGATGCAATTTGTTGTTGTTGAGGGTGTTGAGTTTTGCGACGTTTATTTGAGCTACGGGTATTGTAGTGAGGAGCGTCCACAAATTCCAACGTTTCTTGCATTCTCGTGGTTACCCCTAAAGGCTGAAAGCAACGGTAAGATGGGTCTATGCTACGAAATAACATAAGCGCATGGTACTCTAGTTTCAGGCTTTGCGGATTCTCTCCGTGTCGTGCCCCACCTGTCCCCGCGCGTTCGCTGACGATATCTATCGATCGAGCAACAAGACTTAAAGCGTGGGAGTCATGGTAAAAAATTTCAGGCTCCAAATCGTTTTGATCTCATAAAACTCTATTTTAATCGAAGGCTGTTTTCTGCGTGTCCCTGTAGCTATGAAACCCGAGAAAGCGAATACAACGCATGACCTCATTTGACGTAACACTGCATTTGCGCACCATGCGCACGTGCGCAACGAAGTAAACTGATCCTATGCCGTTTATCACGTAATAAAACAGGCAAAAATATTCTCCAAAAGAGCACAACATTCCTAAAAATCCTTACCAAACATCAACTGCCACCCTAGTCTTTCTATCTCCCGCTTACCTTTCAACTTCCGTGTTCGTTTTGTCCGAAATATCAAGACCCGAAATTTGGCTTTATTACTGAAAATTACTGTGTCGCCCGCTACAAGAACATTTTTGGTTAAATAATTAGCGTCGAAGGTATGTCGACGACAAAAAAGGCACTTGAGCAATGGATTTAAATGTTAGAATGATGATATTTAAAAGAAAGAAAACACACAAAACGGGCGATCGACCGACGAAAATTTTCCAAAATCACACGACCAACGCAAGAGAGGTCGCGAAACGAAGACGCGCACACCCGCACAGCACATGTTAAGTGCTTATGACAAAAGGAGCCGGTTGTGAGCGATTTTTCAAATCTTCGCCACGATTTTAGTCTGTTTGCCCGATAGGCCTAAGTCTTCTTGATAAGTTAATGTAAATTTTGATCATTTTTTCATGATTTACTAATCGATAAAACACGATGCACGTTTCGAAACGAAGATTTTCTTGGTTTTTGTTGAATTTTAATGGGTAACTACAAATTTGGTTTTTCTGTGTTTGAAAATCTTTGGAATCTCTTTCTGTTAATGCGTACTGTACAGTACCGAACCTTGTATGTGCATAATTTTTCCTCATATCCTCGAACGATCAGTATATATGGTCATGACGTAAATGTGCAGTCGGTGCTCATTTTCTATGACGATGTTCAATCAGAGCTCTTTTGTTTTTTTGTTCAATCTGGATACGGAAAATTGGATTTAGAAATATGAATTGATGTGACGAGTGATAAATGAAGACCTAGCTAGTTTTGAACGCATGACATTCCTAAAATGTCTCAGTGATCGGATGGAATTATGTGCCGTATAAATTTTGAATTCACGGGAGCTAGCCAATTGACGTCATTGGCCTATTTTTATTTACCTAATACTTCTATTTTAGGTTGTTGAATATTAGGCGTAGAGATAACTCGATTTTTCTTCGTCGTCATTACAACCGTCGGCGATAGAACGGAATGAAATATAAATAAGATGATCCGATGCGGAATTGAGAAAAAAAATCGAAAAGATCTCGAGAAGGTCAAGCGTATGTTCTTACGGCTAGTTGGTGCGTACGTCATCGAAACATTTGTGCTCTAGGCTGGAGACGAAGTAAAAACGCCAAAGACGTCGGTCCTGACGTCAAAGCCGAGTGCTGATTCCGAAGCGTGTGGACGAACGATTTAGCAAAGTACGGTTGGACGGCCTAGATCAATATTGGTTCGGGTACGGTCTTTGTCGAGGCATCGCCCTCTCCGCCCTCGGACTCAATATCGATCATTATTGCGACTCATCCCACCGTCCCTGAGACCACCATTTCGAGCCTGTGTAAACCATCGTACAAAAAGGGCAAAGAACTTGCATTTTTTCAGGTAAGCTAGGCGCTTAGGTTTCGAGAATTTATATAAGATTAGTTTATCCATTAGCCAACATTTGAGTGGTGCGTGTGGGACGATTCATTTGCGAGAGGCCCAGTTGACATTTTCATCGATGATGGCTAGTTTCGTGCCGAGATTTGAATAGTTGGCTAAAATAAACGGGAAGGTTATGAGAAAAGGGAACGGGGCGAATCCATTTGCGTCAATAGCCGAGCTTGCATGCTCTCTGGCACGTGTGGTCGATTCGTTGAAACATTCTTCTCTTAACTTGGCCACGGTCGAGGCTTGAAAACGAATGACGTCACCATTGACTGACGTCACGACGGGTCTGGCCGCCGAGGCGAGCGAGAGAGAATGTCGATCACTTTCTCCGAAGGATGGCTTGTCTTGGGCGCGTTCGAGTAGGTGCCTTCGTTTTCTATCAGCATTCGTTCGCGCAACAAAATGTTTTTCTTTTCTTTTTCTACCATCTTAAAGGTATAATTTTCTATTTCGTTTTTGAATTTTTAGTGAATTTTAAAATTATAGAGAATATTTTTCGCTACGTATAGTTTTTTTCGTATATCCATTATCGCACGGCGAGAAGTTTGTCAGGCGAAGGAAGGAGCTGAGCTAAAGCTGAAGCTAATCAAGCGTAGGCTAGTCCTCGTCGCCTCGTCGCCCGTCGTCTCTTCGTCGCATCGTTACTTGGCAGCTCGACCTTGCAGCCTAGTATACAGTAGATGCTTCGGCTCTTATCACGCATTCGCGACTTTCCATAACGGATGGGGTAAAGAAGAAAACTTTGTCTTATCATTGCGTTTTCCGAGCGTCACAGCCGTTTTTCCTTTCGTGTTTTAAGCGTCAAAACTCATTTTAGGAACGTGAAAGAGAGAGTGTTTTGGTTATTCCTTAGCGGTTTTTTCTTTTCTTTGCAGGTTAAATTGGCAAAGTCGATCGAAGGATTAAATTATCGATTTTTCCCCGATCAATATGATCATGTTGGAATGGGCAGCTTAGCGGGCTTATTATTCGATTCGTGGCAATTATTTCGACGATTCTCATGTCCCGTTTTTCACCTGTTCAAATTATCCGGTGTGTATCTAGTCGAATTGTGATTGGATTGTGTGTCCGAGCTTGACTTTGCTCATCGCCCGAAGAAGACGATAGGTTTTCTCGACGGGATATCCATCGAGCGGATCGGATTTGTTTCCGCTTCTTCTACTTTTCGTCTTCGAGATTAGACACGTAAGGAAAGGGTGGCTCGGGTCGATCTCGGAGGTAGCTTATAGTTGGTGAAATTATGGCTGCCACTTCATCGAATTCGAGTTCGGGCGTATCGTCGGCTGGTTCGTGCAGTTCGTCGGCCTCAACTGCTTCGTCGACGTCAGCTTCGTCCACTTCACCGCCGCCGAATTGTGGTCGCTCATCGTCGGCTAATCTTTATCAACAACAAATGACGTCGAGCGAGAATAATAGCAAACTAACGAATGGTAGTAAATCGAAAAGTACAGTTCGTGTTGGATTTTATGATGTGGAAAGAACGATTGGAAAAGGAAATTTTGCTGTGGTCAAACTTGGACGACATCGAGTTACCAAAACTGAAGTAGGAATATAATGTGGGCGTGTCGTGAGTGCATTAGCATCAATTCTCCATCCGGGGGGTGGGGGGAGAGTTTGACATTTGGATTAGGAGAGTGCGAGGGTTGGTAATGGAGGCGGATTTGATTAGGATAACTAACCAAATGAATCAATTTTTAAGGTGGCCATAAAAATCATCGATAAAACGCGTTTGGATCAAGCTAATTTACAAAAAATGTACAGAGAAATACGGGTGCTAAAAACGCTCAATCATCCGCACATTGTCAAGCTTTATCAGGTAAGAGGAAATGGTTGTAGAAGAAATATGCAAAGATTTTTTGTTTTTTAATGCGCAGCTTTAGATTGATTCGAATTTGCATTTTTACTTTTTGCATAATTTTGCGATGTTTTACTTTTGCTTGCGATAAAATTTGAACAGGCTGGAAAATATGGGAGGCAAAGTTTCTATCCAAACAACCTGCTTGATTAACTGATGGGGGTGAGGGTTGTCACGCGCTGTAAAGATCTCTTTGTTGCGATGAAGAATAGGATAAGGCAAAGTTATAGTTTTAATAGAAGTTATGGGCCAATGTGTACCCTTTTCGATTATGGGAGAAAAGGTTGAAGAGGATGTGTAAACTTGGATGGGGCACGTGAAATGTGCACCGATGGGGGGCGGATGACGGACGGGGAATAGTGAAAGGAAACTGTTCCAACGAACTATGACGCCAGGGGGAAGGAAAGAAGCCAAATTTGACGGACTTCCTTTTACGCAGGTGATGTTGGGGTTTCTTTGGTGGTCCTTAATTATCCTAGGATTTCGCTGTATTGTGCGCAATGACCAAGTTAGGGCAGGTACGTCGTGGTACAGGCCTAATGACATTACTTTTTAGGTGATGGAAACGCAGAACATGCTTTATTTGGTAACCGAGTACGCTCCCAACGGAGAGATCTTTGGTGAGTTCAATGTTTTCCTAATCTTGAAAGTTCGGTCATTGAGAGGGGTAATGCAAGTGTACTGTGCTGGGGGCTCGTCATTGCGGAATGTGGTTAGGATAGGGATTGGGGAATGACGCAATGGGGAGAATTGTTGTTCGGCGAGTGATGTAAACTATTTTTCACTGGTTCAAGCTTCCAACTGGTTTCCAATGACGTCCGTAGGCGAGACAAATGCCAGCTCTGGCGTCATATTCGGTTGGCGATTAGAGAGGGTCGAGTATTGGGCAATTGTCGAAGGAATTCTTGTGCTTTTTTTGGATTGCATCGAAGCCTAACTCATCGTCGTATGTTTGGGGGGGGGGGGGGAGTCTTGGTTGCTTTTCGATAATCATTAAAATCTCCGCTCGGCTGTCCAACGTCACGGGAGTCTTGGCAGTGACGTCAATGGGTGCTTTAGGTGTTACGGGAATTGGGCCAGGCACTCGTCGTCTAAATGCCTAGCTATCCCCGCTTTCTAACATCGAGCCTTGCCAACGTATCGATCGAGTATGAAGAGGAGAGAAAAGTCGTTAGTAGCTGCATGAATGTGCAAATTCTCGCCTTTTTTCTTCTCGACCGTCTGGCTTGCTGGCGATCGATGCAAATACAGTTGACGGTCGAGGGTGATGGGTATCGGATTGGGTCTAGTGCACATAGCTGAGCAGAGGTCACAACACAGCAGAGGATGGGGGTGGGAGTGAACTGATCTGAATCAGTCAGGCTGGTTCAGTAAAATGAAGTTTTATGAAGATGCGCGGGTACTGATCAGATGGGCGATGTGCTGGTTTGGTGGAATGGATGATGGTGTCGGATTGGGTCTAGTGCACGCAGCAGGACAGAGCTCACAACACAGCAGAGGATGGGGTACTAGTCAGAATGGATCAGGCTGGTTTGTTAAAACGCAGTTTTGTGTGGAGGGGGACGTAGCAGGGCAGAGGTCACAACACGAGGAGTAGGGCAGAGAGTTGGGGGTACTGATCAGATGCGCTGGTTTGATGAATATCAGATTGGGTCCAGTGCAGGGCAGAGAGGACAGAGGGGGCTGCAGCTCGTATGTGTAGGTGTACTGTACTGATCAAAGAGTCGCGGTGACTCAGTTGGTTGAGACGTTGGGCTACCCTGACTGGGAGGCCGCAGTTCTATCCCGGCTGAGGATGGCAGTTTAGTAAGTCCGTCGCTGGCCTTGCACACCTGGCTCTGGGCTACTCACCCGGGATGAGCACAGGGATGAGCACAGGATCATCCTGGGATGCTGGTGATGGTACAGGATGCCCTCGCGTGGTACACCTCATTACTGCTGACAGGCAGGCTCTAGGCAAAAAGGATTGAAAGTCTCGGGGGGGGGGGGGGGGCAAGAGCCGAACCCATAAGAGTTTTTAAAAAAGTGTAATGATCAGATTGGATCAGGCTGGTGCTGTAAAATGCAGTTTTGTAGGGACATGATTTCTTGCTGTTTTAGAATACATTGCAAAACATGGCAGATTTCCAGAAACTGAAGCGAGATTAAAATTTTGGCAAATAATATCGGCCATTGAATATTGTCATAATCGCAATATTGTACATAGGGATTTGAAGGTATGTGTTTGGGATAAAGTGCAAATAGAGTACGAGTGCGTTTGTGTGACGTCAACGGGATGGATGGGATGCTGTGCTAATGTGTAGAGGGCTTCAAGTTTAATTTTTGAAGGGATAATAAATATTTTCGTTGCAGAATGTTTTTCAACTTTGCCTTTTTTAGGCGGAAAATCTTTTAATGGACGCAAATTCGAGTATAAAAATTGCCGATTTTGGATTTAGTAATTATTATAAACAAGGAGAAGAATTGACTACGTTTTGCGGGTCTCCTCCATACGCGGCGCCGGAAGTATTTGAAGGGAAGAAATATCTTGGACCAGAAATCGATATTTGGGTAAGTGATCAGGGATCGATCGATAGAAAATGGATGTAAATTATGGAAATTTGCAGAGCCTTGGTGTGGTCTTGTACGTATTGGTGTGCGGTGCTCTTCCATTCGACGGGCCAACCTTACAGATTCTACGCGACAGGGTACTATCTGGTCGATTTCGAATCCCATTCTTTATGTCCAGTGGTAAGTATACATTGCTAGGGGCAAATGGTGTTTGAGGGGGTTATGATTTGTAGACTGCGAGAATTTGATTCGTAAAATGCTGGTGCTGGATCCGGCCAAGCGATTTACGGTTCAACAAATCAAATCGCATCGATGGATGCAACAAGCTTTGATGGACTCGTCGACCAATACGTCGCCCTCGTCAACGTTGCCGTGTTGTGTGAATACGAGCGGCGGATGCGGGGCTCATGTGGGCGTGCAAACATCGCAAGCATCGACCGATACATCGCCTGGTTTCCAATCGATCAATTTCGATCCATCGGAGCAAATTTTGAAATTGATGCAAAGTTTGGGAATTGATGCTGGCAAGACGAAAGAGGTAAGTGCAATTTTCGGTTAGGGGCTGGAAGTCGTGTGTGATGTAGGGTTTAGATTGGGGGATGGATGTGTGTGAAATGTAGGATTCGGGTGGGGGATGCATATGTATAAGATGGATTCAGGTGGGGGACAGATGTGTGTAAGATGTTGAATTCAGATGGGGGATGCATTTGTGCAAGATTCAGGATGGGAATGCATTTGTGCAAGATGTTAACTTCAGATGGAGACAGATGTGTGTGTAACATGTTGAATTCAGATGGGGGATGGATATGTGAAAGATGCAGGATTCAGATGGGGATGCATTTGTGCAAGATATAGGATTCAGATGGGGATGGATGTGTGCAAGACGTAGGATTCAGATGGGGCCGTATGCATGTAAGATGTTTGATTTACAGTAGATGGGGGATGGATGTGTGCAAGATAAAGGATTCAGATGGGGATGCACATGTGTAAGATGGATTCAGATGGGGATGAATGTGTACGACTAATTCACATGGGGATGCATGTGTGCAAGATGCACGATTCATATTGGGACGTATGTACACAAGATGTTTGATTTACAGTAGATGGGGATGTATGTGTGTAATGTAGGGTTTAGATGAAGCTCAGGATAAGTTATGCATTTGAATAGTATAATTATTTAATTTGAAAGAAAAAGCAAATAAGGCGTACCCGGGCCAGCGAGACGAAGTGTTATTTTAGGCCGTTTTTGTTGAACGTTTCCGTTTTAGCATTCACGTCAATGATAATTAAATTGTTGTTTTGGTCTGCTGGTCTATTTGAGTCGGACTTGCTTTTTTTCGTCTCCGATTTACGTTTGCTTCTTAACGATGTAAACGGGCGAGCTGGTTGCGGGGTTCCGTTGACGTCAGTACGAGGCGTTGCGATGACGCGCGAGTCGAAGGAGGGCAGTGGAGCTTAATAACAGTTCTTTAGTCTATGAAAAGCACGAAATGGGGGAAAAAGAAGCGGAAAATCCGTAAATGGTTGATCGATGAGGGAAATTGAGGTAGAAGGCTCAGTTTAAATGGTTGGTGAACGTGTTTTTCTTAGACCAACCGCTGCTTCGATATTAGCCCATTGACGTGGTGCACGCGTCATAGAGCAGTGAACTCAGTCATTTAGAAAAGAGGATTGAAGATAGCCTGGCTTCGATAGATCAGACGCGAGTGAATAATAAGCGTGATCAAAGGGCGTGCGCGTGGGATATGGGAGAAGGGAGCTGCGCTAGTTCCGGTCGGCTAAACAGGAACTGCACCGAAGAATAAGAAGGATATTATGCTTAAGGTTAGGAGAAGATGTAATGGAAGATTGGACATGTGAACAGGTGATGAGGAGAGGGAATAATGAAATTGATTTTGTCCTTTTCTTTTAGTCACTGAAAAATGAAAGTTACGATAATTTTACGGCCATCTATTTGATGTTGATGGAACGATGGAAAGCGAGGACATTGATTTCGAATCAAGCCAGTAACGTGGATTTGAAACAGCAGCAAAGGCGACGACCATCGGCCGATAGTGTGTACGCGTCATCGAGACCACCTCGTCCAACTTTGGGCAATATTCGATCGACGAATGCCGGGTTCAGTCAAACGACCGATTGCTGTTTGGCATCGACGCCGACATCGAATTATGGAGTGGGATATCCGCCCATGCCGGGGGCTATTCAACACGCGCAATCGCCGAGTATTTGCAGCGCAATGAGTGCGGGTGGCGATAGTGGTATCGAATCGTATTATAGTAATATTAGCAATGCTAGCGGAGTGCCGCCCAGCGCGTCGTCGTCCTATCACGGACCGCCGAGTGTTGGAAGTGTGGAATGGTCGTCGGCGTCGTTCAGTCGTCAGAGCACGGTCTGCACTACGTCGTCGATGGACGAGAGTATGGAGGCCGAGTGGAATGCGGCTTGTTGTTATGGAACGAATGCTGTGACGACGACTGGTGGTTCGGCTGGTACGCCTCCTTACCCGTTGGCACCCGCTTCGGTTGTGGCGGCCAGGACGACGTTCTCGTCGAGTGGTGAATTGTTGAGTAGCAGCGGGGGCAGCGATTCGGCTTCGTCGTCGGTGGCTGGTTCGCCGTTCGAAAGTTTTGATTCTCAAATCGAATGCGACGTGATGTCGAGTTTGTCGTGTTGTCATCAATATTCCAGCACAAGTGTGCCGTTGGCCAATGTCATGAACTTCTCTTCCATTACGGCCAGTATGACTCCGCCCTGCAGTTCGCACACGTTCAATAGTCTGACACCGCCGGCTGCTGGTGGACCGGGTGTGGGCGATTGTAGTTGCGCCGCTATTCCGACCACAACTTGGGAGGCGCAGGCAGCATCGTTCGCTAGGCATCATTACTACGCGCCCGCTGTCCCATTTCGAGAAGGCTTCCGAGCATCGGACAATACTATGTTCGATAGTGTCAACGTGTTCCCTGCTGTGGCCAATCAATTGACGGTGGCGGGACGAGCGAGAGGAATGGTCGATTTGAATAAGTTCGCTCCAGGTAAGTGATTGATTTCTTAGAAGTTCATTCGAAGCTAAGCTAGAATCCTTAAAGCTAAGAAATATAAAAAATTCAAATCGAAATTGGCGGGAAACTGACTAAACCATTTTTTACCGCAATTTTTATTTCTATGAAGGATTATAGCTTAGCTTAAAGTGAATGGAGTTCGAAGAAATCAGTTTAGCTGACAACTTCTACAGTGTGCTCAGATATGACAGCCATTTTGGATTATAGGATATCGAATGCACCAGCAACATCAAACCAACGCAGCGGTGGCGAGTGGACACATGAACGGGGCGGGAGGGACGAGCGAAGCCATGACAGCCATGACGACCATGATGGGACGATTGAAGACGAGCGGCAATCGATCGAGTGCGGGAACCTATCATCATTGCGCCGGGGAGAAACGATTCCTGAGACAACGTCCACCATTGCCTAAACGAGTTAGTCTGCCGGAAAATTTAGAATTCCAACCATTGAAGTTGTTGACGATGAAGCAGAGTATGAATGTGGAGAAGCAATTGGTGGATAGGAAGACACCAGTCGATGAATTACTGGCAGCTGCTTCGGCCGCTTTCACCGGATCCAATGGAGAAGGATCGACCGTGGTCCTCACTCCTATGGTCGCCACACCAGCCATAAGTGAAGCGGAGACGGTAAGTCGCATTTGGAGACTGGAATGAATGAGACCCGGGTTGTGGCCTAGCTGCTTAAGGCGTCTGCCTCCCACAGCAAAGGGTTCGAGTCCCACCTGGGGAAAAATCATTTTGAAAAATCCGTAGCCTCGCACTACATTATTTTTTACCTAGGCGGGAGTCGAACCCTCCCCTCTAAGTGAGAGGCAGACGCCTATCGCTAGGCCATGCCTCGAGTGTGCTGTAAAGTAGAAGACAGTTTCTTGTATTTTAGGATTCATATCATACTCGCATCCCAATCGTTCCATCGACACCACCATTGTGCAGTAAAGCGGCTTTGATACATCAACAACGAATGCAAAATTTGCATCAGAAAAGACAAATTCTACAAAAACAATGTCGTCGACAAATGTTACGACAGGCGTCTTATCAAATGGCCCAGAAACATTCGGTGATGCCGGGCGAACCGCAAGCATTGTTGGTACCGACGGCCGAAGTGGATTTGCTAACGTTGCCAGCCGAGCCGTATTTTCATCATCATTTGGAGGATGGTATGCGAACAATGCCGACCCCCCTGTCGCCCATCGAAGACACGTCGAATAATTACGACAGCGTGGATCAGGAAGAAAGTATGGATACAACGCAGTGAGTAGAAACGGGTCGTCTTTCCTTCGAATGAGGCTTTATAATATGTCTGTTCAGAATATACTTTATTCATGTTCAATGTTGTGTTTTGGTGGTTTTTTTTTGGGTCAGTCCGTGCGTTTGCGAGTCATCATTTTTTGTGTAAGTAAGCGAAAGTTTTACTTACTGAGTCTATTTAGGTAAAAAAGATCTTTATGCGCGTTGTTTATATTCTATGATTCAAAGTTCGATGTGCAATCGAACCACTCAGTAACGCTTTAACGCGTACCTTGTACATTCGAAATCTAAGTCTCTGATATTTTGTTTTTTCAGTCATTTTTGTGCCAGAATGTTTTGTAGATTAGAAGCGTCTTGCTAAAAAATGTGGCACGGGCGGATATGGAAAGCATGACTGCGGGAGGTACGCATACGGGCCATGCTAAGAGGAAAAGTATTATACGTTTTTTAAAATGCTACTTTATAATTTGGTTTTTTATCGGCTCATAGTCTTGTTTCCGCACGGGCAACGGGTTTTATGAATAAAACTGATGAAAATTGACTAATCTATTCTTAATGAGACTAAGAATGATGTAGAATCATGAAGAGACAGAACGTGGAACACCATCGTCCAAAACGGGAATACCTTTTTCGGTCAATAATTTTTTCCTACTTCCTTTATCGCCAATTTCTTCTTCGAGCAAACCATTCTTATCGACGTATTTGCCTTGTTTGAACAATTCGATAACTCGATCAGCGTAAAAAATATTGAACAGATCTTTGGCCGTGATTGGCGGTGCATCAACTTCGGTTTCGGATGTTCGAAAGGAAACGTAAGGTTTGAGCTAAAAAATGATGGATCGAGAATGTTGGGCTTGGAAATATGGAGTCTAGGAGTCGATCGATAGTCACCAGCAAGTTTATCAGACTATCAAGATTTTTTGAGGGGCAATTTGTCACTTACTAAGGTTTTCAATTTATTTCTGTTTTGTCTACTCCCTGAAATTTCGATTTTTGAGGACTCCAAATCGAAATGCCAGGCCGCAAGGGGACCCCCTCACTTCGAAGCCTGGGGGGTTCGGTATTCTGACCAGAATCGAGCGACCCGCCGATCCGGTTTGCGGGAACCGACCCAGGCTGCGAGTTGGTCGGATCAAAATTTTGAGTTCCCGCCAAAATATCCTTAAGCCCTAGCCCTCCGAACTGTGGGTGTCCTCTATCGGTGCCCCTTTATCAACGAAAAAATGAACTGTAGCTCACGCCAGCTGACGCCATACAACGTTGGCCGATCGCGACCTTGGTGTCGGCTCACCATCAGCTTGGTGGCCTCACACCTGGGTTCATCTTCTACTGCAGGGTGCCCCCTTCGGCAAAGGTGTCTCCATTGGGGTTTGGGGCCAGCCACTACCAATTCCGCCCTGAATCCTGATCCTATCCGTTCCAGGGTCCGGATCAGCTTGATCTTAATCCGATCTGATCCTGGAGTCTGGATCAGCCTGATCCAGACTTCCAGACGAATTCATCATCCTCACTCCTCATTATGGGATGAAATGTGCATGCCACACATTATTATCATATTCTACGCAGGTAGAGCGCGGAAAATTTAAATTGCTGATCCGATCGAGCAGTCTGATTTCGCGATCCGATCCACTCCTGGATCGGCGGGTCGGTCGATGCTGGGTTTCGGGCTTAGGGCTTTTTGTATTCATCGGATTTCCAGCATCGACTGATCCAGCCAATCCGAGGGGTGAATCGGTTCCCGATCCAGTCCGACTGCTGGATTGGCCGGATCGGCAAGTAATACTTTTCGCGGTTTATCTGCTGAAAAAGGATAAGGTGAGGCATCCTGTGAGAAAATCCCGTTTTTTTCTCTAAGATTAGCATAAATCCCGCTTTATGCGCTTTAGCATAAATCCCGCTGGTTAGTTCTCCTGTGTCGTTTGGAAAGTGACGCTAGAGACGCTAGTTACGCGAGGAACCAGAGTAGTTGGTGGGGATGCGCTGCCAAATACGTCACTCACATCAACCCTCTCATTTTTTAAGCCTATCAGATCGGGACTAGGTCGATCCTGGTCCATGATCGATCGAATGGTGAATTCAGATCAAATAGGCCAAACAATTCACTCACTTTGAAATCATCCAAGTCCGGTGGCACGACCAGCTCTGCCATAGCATCCTCTTCTTGTACAAATTGTGCCGTCGACGGATCGGGATAACCAGTTTTTTGACTTTTACTATCGTCTAAAACAGCAAATACTAGAACAGATATTTCTAAAATTAAAAACCTATTTTACCAACAAATGATGGCGCTGGTTTGTTGGGGAACCAGGGCGGAACCACCGACCATCCACTGTACTTTTCGGGCCATTCGAACAGTTGGTGATAATAAGGACCGTATTCCCGCCAACCCTTGCTTCGAAAGAAAAACGGATACGGAGGTCGAGATCTTATAACTTCTTTCGTACGAACATTGCGACGTTGCACATATAATAATGAATTTATTCGAAGCATTATTATTAGGTACTCTTTTGATGAGAAGAGAAGAAAAGTGATCTATCTGCATCGCAGCACGGCTAACTTAGCAACAGTAAACCACACCAGAGGCACGGCTAACAGAACAATCATGTTTTCCACACGGTGCGACATCACGCTCCTGTTCGAACCACGCACCTGCCTGCAACCGCTAGCACATAGTAACTCATTCTTATCATCACAAGTAAATCATACATCACAAAGAAGAATCTAACCCTGCGACATTATGCGCAAAAACGTTCAAAAAAAGCTCTGCAAAGATTTCATTCCCCAACAAAAAATTTTTACGTTTGGCCATCAATTTGAGAGATTTTCTGAGTCAATCGTAGTGAAACCTTGATCATTTCGATTCAGTCGAGGCCCACGACTTTTGCCCAAACCAGTTACCGACACGAGGCCGCTTGGGTCGACCCCGTTTTGACGTCCTCGTCCCGCGCTGATCCACCTGGACCTTTGACACTGACTCACCGGGCCCGGCGGGCACTCGGCCACTTCGGTGAATGACATTCGGCCTCGACCTCTGGGCAGCATGACCATCGGCGCTGGTACCGGTTCGTCCGCGATCGGCACTCGTCCACGACCTCGAGGGGGCCTGACCCCCAGCATGGGCTCGGGCGACGGCACGGGCGAATACTGAGGCCCCGTGAATATGCCATCGTCGAAGGTGCCGATGCCGTCCACGTCCGTCCCCACACCCATCGTCTCCAGCCCCGAATTGCCCGCCGTTTCCAATTCTTCAACATCGGCGCACATTCGATTTGCACTTTGTCCATTTTCTTGCGCTGCCAACTTTGCCTCATTCCGTTGAGGACCATTCTCGATCGGCCACTCGCCCTCCGCTTCCTCTTCCGTTTCGTTGGCCAGCACGGGCTGCTTGCGTCCACTGGCCTTGGACACTGCTTCCACCTTCATCTCCCAAACCACCTTCTTCCCGTCCGTGCTCAACACACCCATCGTCTGACTGGCGAGCAGACGCGGATCGAAGCCGGCGTACAGGATCTTCGCCTTCCAGTACTTTTCCACACTCGATTTCGATTGGCGCAGTCGCACTTTTTCGATGAATCCTTCCGGCACCGAATTTTGCACGGTCGTCGTCGTCGTCGCTTTCACATCGACTCCCATTCGTCGACTGAAACGACGCTGCAGCGCCGGCGTTCCGAAAACCTTGGCGCCAAAGTCCTTCATGTCGAATCCATTATTGATGTGCCCTTCGGCCACCGACATCAATTCGTCGAAAAATGATTCGTCCTTGCAAACTTCGGCCGACAACGAGTAGCCCGAGCTGCGACGCCCCAGCATTCGAACGCACATCTCGGCGAATACCTGCGAAAAGAATAGAAAATCAGCGGCGGTTTTGGCAAAAAGTGCGAAAAAAACGACTCACGTCCACAGTCAATTGCGTTTCTCGGGCAGCGGCCCTTTTCAAGTAGTCGCTAAGTTCGGGCGCCGACCACGTGGAGCTGATGCAGGCCGCGGCATCGATATTCTGCATCTCGACCTGGAACAAGTAGCTGGCCACCGAATAGGCGCCGAATCGCTCGAAATGATAATTGTCGTGGAAATATTTCCACGAAAACAACGGCCGCCTCGGATCGACGTAATTCAAAACGAAAAACCCGTATTTTTCGTAAATCTAAACATGAGAAAATTCGAATTTTATTAAAAAAGCCAAAGCTAAATTACTTACGCGCGATTTATCAGCTCGAATACCGAATCCAATTTTGAGAAATTCCTAAAACGACGAATTTCGAAAACATTTTCAAATGTTGGGAACATTCCCACCTTTCCTTCCAGCATCTTGGCAAGACGTTCGGGCAAGGCCACGAATCGGCAGGATCGAATGAGCAACGTGAACCCGTTCAAAGTCGACACGGATATCAAGGCCACTTTTCCCAGTTCGTACGACCCTGAAACACGTTTTTTTGCAATTGGTCCCGAAATAACAAGAAAAAACTCACTTTGCCTGGTCAGCTTGCACATCTCATCTTCGCCCAATTCTCCTTCGTCGCTCGCCTCGTCCTCCTCCTCGTTTTGCTCCGTTTCCCGATCACCGTTGTCGCCCGCATCGAACTGGGGCATCATCGCCGAATGAGCACGTCGATACGCATCGCCGCCCACTTGCTCCTGCGATTGCTGCAACAGTCTCCTTTGTCGCCGACGTTTGGCCTTCCTACTCGATTTCGATGTCCCATTTCCGTCCGGTGGTTCGTCCGTTTTGAAATTGACACCAACAATTTTGAAACGACCAGCGGCGGCGACGAATTCGTCGAATTTCCGATCAAACTATAAGAAACAGCCAATTTTTAGAAGGCACTCGAGAAGGGAAGTTTGAATTTCTTACCTCAGATGGTCGATCAATAATAATCACCCGGTTCGATTCTCCTGGTTTGCGCATTTCCGAGGCAGCCCTGGAAACAAAATACGTGAAAGTTGACTTGAAAAACTATGGAAACTATGGAAACCTTGCAAAACAGTCAGCATTGGAATTTCCTAGCTCTGACCTTTGCGAATTCATCTTTGTCTACGCGTTCAAACAATCTCGTTTCGTTTATACGACCCGTACGTGCTGACCGTGTGAAAAGAAACACAACCTTTACAGCAGTGACGAGCAAGAGTAATAACCAAACAGTTGGCAGGAAACAACTTTACATCAGAGATTTGCTTTTTAGCGCCTTCTAGCAGACATTACAGGTACCACATCCTGAAAGCGCGGAAAACTCAAAATCATTCGTTCGTTCATTCACGTAATGATATTAGCCTTTATTAGATACAATATGCAATGAAAATGACATATTTCACTGCAGCACGATTGCGTCTTATCGCCTCATTCAATCACTAAACGAACTTTCATCCGACCCACCAAACGAATCCGTCGACTCGGCATCCTCGTTTTTCTTGCTTGATTGCTTCGCAGCTGGTTTGGTCAACGCTTTCGATCCGCCAGCACCTCTGAATAGAGTCACTGACATCGTTTAACCCACAAATAAACAGTGACAGAATGTATGACTCACTGGGCCAGTATGGTTGGATCGATTCCTTCCAATTCCATTTTTTGTTTGACCGCTTGTTCAGGCACGCCCTAAAATGAAATAGCTTCTGACAGAGGGAGCATACTTCTTCCGACCACAGCAGAGGCCATTGCGAGTTCAGTTCTCCTAACATTAAAGAAGGGTGCACCCTTCCAGCCCCTATAACCCGTCCTGCACCCTCCCAGGAGACTCCTATCCTGTCATACTTTATCCATAGACAAGCCACCATGCGGCGCACTCGAGGGCTAAGGAACACATATGTGGCAATTTTTTTACCTAGGCGGGAGTCGAACCCTCCCATACTGATGCGCACCCAGCGTGAGAGACAGACACCCGCTAGGCCACGACCCGGACTCTTAACACCCTGCCAACATACCAGCTGCAGCATCTTGAAATACTTGGCGTAGCGCGGGTCTTTCGAGATATCGTCCTTGGCTTCCACCATGGACTCTTCTGGTTCGGCTGCAGCCACCTCCAATACGGTCTCTTCAGTTCTTGCAGCCACTGTTGCTGGCGCATTGACCACATGCCTGTTCTCTTTTCCCAAATCCATGGGCTCACCATTCTGCACGGGCAGTGCAGCAGACCTGACTACGCCACCAGTATCGACATCGAGACCAGGAATGGATGCGAGCTAGAAAGACAGAACCCATGAGCACTGCTACTATGTCATACGACAGTGGACAGTGGCAGGAGTACCCGCAGGTATGGCAGGCCAGGATGTGATTCCAAGCCGCAGTGAGCAGGCCAAGACACGTCGCACTCAGACCTCACCTCATGCCATGACATGGCATTCACACGTTTCTCTGTCGGCTCACCATTCTGCAGCAGGTCGGACCAGGCCACTACAATATCTTTCTGTCCACAATCCGCCAGGCCACCATCACCATATCATATATGAGGTGCCCACAGTTACTTTTCACTGACCCCCTTCCCCCGCAGCTACCTGTCATCACCCCTCCCCCCCAGACTATCACCTCCCACTATCACACACTCACTCACTCTAGGCCACGCCCTATTTACCTTGGCTTCCAACAAAGTCATCGACGCCTCCAATCTTCTCAATCGATTATCCACATCCAACAACTTTATTTCGAACAACGACGAGCAATCATTCAAAAATTTGACCGTTTGCGAAAGCCAAAAATTAAAAAACGCCAACAACCTCTTCTGGCTGATCGGATCAACCTACAACCGAAGTCAGTTTATTCCCAGCCATACCCCACATCCAACACCACTCACTTGTCCCAAATCGATCCCTGTACCAATCAGATTATAATCCGGTTCCATCCTAAACACAACCAACACCATCACCAATCACCCCACTCCCAGTCCGAGTACACCGGGATCGACCCGACACCAAGCCACACCCTCCCCCTCCATCACACCATTTACTATGCACTAAGCACAGGGCACTAGCATTCTAAGCGAATTCGCCAGACTTATCGACCACCCTCTGCTCCTCGGTGCCTTCGAATATGGGAAACGAGTCGAGACCAGGAGTATCGGGTTTCAATATGAAACTGAAATTCAAATCAGGAATTCGATCCTGTTCGTCCACCGGTGACATCAGATTATTCAAACAAGACGTCAATTCGTTGGCCATCGGTACAATTTCCTGCAACTGACCAGTGATCTTCATTATTTGCGCATTGATTTCTTTGATTTTGGCCAAATCGGCTGTCATTCTGGACAAGGATTTGTCACGCTCCGACAAAATGTTACTCATCGTGGCCACGGCATAATCGATCTACAAATACACATTATGGAAGACCAGCCTGATTGTGAGAGGTGAAAAGTGCTCCAGATCCTGGGGATATTGGCGACATGCCTCATCAAACAATAATTTACAGATATTCTGTTTTCCCGCCTTTTTTTATTTGAATTTTCCAGGCGTTTCTCGCCACTTTTCACAAAATCTATTTGATAACGGCAGTTGCTAGCGGCAAATTTGTTCGCTCTCCCTGAACCAATGATCAGAGGGACCTCGTCTGACGCTCCCTCTGTTTTACCCCTCCAGAGCGGTAAAATATGCACAGGATCCCTTGGCATCTTTAAGGCGACCAAGCTTGGGGGCATAATCTGGTCACTCTATAGTGAACCTATCGGCCTATCAGTTCGTTCTGAGTCCCCTACCACCACTGCGAGTGGGTCATTCAGCGGACTTTGAATCCCCCTGGTCCCACGATCCTGACCTGAGTTGACTCAATTAGGTCCCTCGGCGAGGAGTCCACTACTGCTCCATTGAGTATGAAATTCTTAGCTCGCCCTAGCACATCCTGGGGCTTCTTTAGGGGGGGGGGGGAACACAGGCAGTCCATGATACCTACACCTAACAGTTTCTTGGCCAATCATGCGCGAGGTGGGAGATCACGATTTTTTGTATTTTCCTGTTTCTGTCTATAATCCTATTTTCCTCTCAAAAGCATACTTTTTAGACATCCAGGTTTTCAAAGCTCTCTCTTAGACCGTCAATCATTATTTATAAGCTGACATTGATAAGGACATTTGCAATTACGATTCACGCCCAGCCAAGGTCAGCCTGGTCTAAACAAAATCAGTGTGGTCATCGATTTGAGCTGATGTTCCTGTTGCCTCTTCATCGCGGCTGCTTCATGGCGAATCTGATGGATCAGAGTGCGCCTAGAGTGCTTTTGCCTATGCATATATATGCACGTATATGCAGAATCTCGATACATGAATGTTGGGATCGGGGATCGTGATTCCGACCCATCCTATTACGAGTCCCCACTCACAGTCCGCTAGTCAGCCCCCTGAATCGCACACAACCACAAACACAAAGACCTTTCTCGTTCAATCCCTCCAACATGAGTGATAGCATGACAAACATGGGTGCGCTCCCCACTGACCCCCCTTGGTCAGCTGATCTTACAAGGGAACATTCCCGACTATCGTTAGTTCCGTATTGTGGCACTATTGCCCCCCCCCCCCCCATGCCCCTTATCCTCCAAGCTCACTCGTCAGAGCTCAAATCAACCAACTCTTCTCACCTCTCGAATTCGTGTCCCCAACGACGCCTGTTCACTGGCGACCACATCCGATGTCATGGCCAAATGTTCCTGCATTCTCTGACACAAAGCTAAGGTCGGTCGATGATCGAATTTCGTAAATAAATCGGGCGGATCTTTCACTTCTGGAATATTTAATGCGTTTCGTAAAATGGGATAAAATGGAGGAATGTCCTGAAAGACAAAAATATTTCAAGTTACAGAGGACATTCCTAAAACAACATGGTCCAGACCCGATGAAGTAGAAAAAGTGTCCCCATAACTCCTTCTGAGACCCAGTGTCATGGGGGCTCACCCTCCCCCCCCCCAATTTGCTGCATCTTTCCTTAGACAGCGTTTCTCAGAATTTTTTAGATACCAAAGAAATCGATAGGGACTTTGCATGCCTCGACTCCTGCTCCTATCAGTAAAGTGCAATACACAAACTCGCGACATGCAAGAAAAAACTGTACGCTAAACTGTGCATCTAAAATTTTCGACACCCTACATTTATTTGATGGAAATGAAGAAAGATTCAGAATCGCATTAGCTGCCTGAAAAAGCCATATGTAATATTTCACTACCCCGAACTTAACCCCCCCCCCCCCCGGAATACAGTAGATGTTTGTATGGCCCTTGTGGCCGAGCGATATTTTTTCGACTTGCATACTGGACGCCCTGGGTTCGACCCCCGGTGGCCCCGAGTCTTTATCAAGAAAAACTACGCGAATAAATACTCAAGCTGACACATGGAGTTGGTGGAGTGCACAAGTCTCGGTAAGACGGGTTCCTGACGGCGCATCTGCGACGCTCATACTTGCAGTGACACCTGCGCAAGATACCTTCCCCCAATGACGCTCGATCGCAGCCTCTCGACGCCCGGGGTCGTACAAGATATCGCACCCTCCCCTGAGCGGGATCGACGATGAGGACATTGCACTCCTCGAATCCTGACATGCCCACTAACAGTGCGGCTGGCCGTTCCAAGGAACCCACCAGCAACACTGGATATGGCAGGGCCCGGGTAAGCTGAGAGGGAGACCGTATCGCCAGGCGTGAGGGCGGCCCCGCGAGTCCATGATGGAAGAGAGAAGTCCTTATAGTTTTACAAGGCTCCCGACTCCCTCAGGTAACCCATTCACGAAGCAAGATGTGATGTTTTGGTCTGAGAAGCTTTCTCACGGGAGAATCCAAGCAGTTTTTGTGGAAACGACCGAAAATGTGGGAGGCCTGTTTCGATCCCGAACATTCAGAAATACACGAATACAGTACATCAGACCTCAGAGGGATTCTAACCCACAAACGCCTCTGGGATTCTGTTCCAGCGCGCTAACCAGATAGATTTCGAGCCTCGGCACTGAGCGAGCGGATTACCTTAAGAACTAGAATTTTTTAATGCCTGTTCCAGATGGTGCCCCAAGTATTGGCAACGGGGGGTAGGCGGGATGACCCCACTGTTGGGCCGGCCAGGACATTGAAGCATTACTCTCAACCTCCCCACCGCCTGTCAAGCAGGAAGAAAGAAAAAGGAGGAAGCAAAAGCTGTCAAATTGTATGTGGGTTAGACCAAGACCTGACCTGACCTGACTGACCAAGCCCTGGCCTCCAAAGACAGGCCAATTGTCCAGTCACCCTACTGTACTGTAAACAGTCTTACAACTCACTCCCTCGACTCGACCCAAAACTGGCCTGGCCTGACCTGTCTCACACGCAATCAGATCAAGCTTCGGCGATCTCCCCTAACCCTCCCCCCCCCCTGAGCCCAGACCCTGCCCATACTTTGTGCCCCCATTAGTCAGAGATTGACCGTTTGTAGGCAAGGCCGTCGGGAGCACTATCCAACACCTCTAGTAGTCTAGGACTGGTGAAGCATCAACCTGACTGGTTGACTGTTACCGTTTCTCAAAAGACTTAATCACCAAGACAAATACTGCTGGCTCACCCCAGCCTGTCACTTTGTTACAACGGGCCTCTTTCTGCCGATCGCTACATAAACCCTACCCACGCTGTAATTTGCTGTCATGGAAGGCTAAGGAGCAAATAAATCGACACAAATGTTTTACCCAGGCGGGAGTCGAGCCCTACCCTGTAAGCGTGAAGCAGCCGCCTTACCCCACAAGGTCACGACCCAGTTTACAGCACATACCTGCAATTTAGCCAAGTCCTCGTCCACTGCATTCGACAGATCGTTCTCGTTGCCAGTTCGAACAACCACCACTTTGCCCGCAAGTCTTCCTGGTTTCGGACTGATTCCTAAAAGTCAATTTTCACCAAAAAAACATTTCTTTTTCACATAGAAGTTTACCTTTCGCCTTATTAGCCAGAAACGAAGGCAAGGACGAATTCGAGGGTGAATCGCCGAAAGAACTACTCTGATCTTGACCCATCACGACTGGACCTGAAAAACAAAAAAGCTAGTCATAGAAGAAAACCCAACTTCCTTATAAAAACAGTACAGACAGAGGAAGACTGATTTGGCACAACAAGACGAATCTGACTTCAGATTTTACTCGAATCAGAGAGTGCACAGTTCAACTAAATTATCAATGTCCCGAGGCCGTCGCTTGCTGTCCAGTGGCCGAAGATGTTGGTCTGGTCGTTGCATTGGTCGAGTTTGTACGCGGCAGAAACGAAGCGGCTGCACCCGGAGATCCTCGATAAATCCTGTACAATGCCAAATCATTCCATTTCCGTTCGATATCTTTCAATGTTTCTTGTTGTTGGAATCGACTCCCACCGCCCACTACGCCTCCCCCGTTATTCATCCCGGCACCTCCGAATCCAGCCATAGCGCCGTGATCTGCATCGGGATCGGGGAGATCTTCGATCGGCACAACGATATCCTCGAATGGCAATCGATCGGTGCGCCATTTGTAATCGACTATGGCAACAAGACGACCAGGATTCACTCTGGGATGAGTTGAAGCCATGTGAAATTGGACAGGTCAATAAGTCGGGAATATCAAATTAAAAGGTTCTCGACAGATTTCTTATCAAAGTGAAAACAAAAGAAAAAATATTCGACTGTTTTCAAAAGATCGAACTTTTACGTACCACAAACCATTTGACGATCTGAACAAAACTCTGATACGCCAACGATCAATTTCTCGAGATTGGCGATTTCGATTTTAGGCGATACAAAATCGCGAAAGTGATCCTCTCCGAAAACTCACGGCGTGTACAGTAATCCAAGAGCTGTAAAAGTAAGTTTCAGCAAAACCTCAACTTGCAGTTCAATCAGCTGCAATTCGCATCATTTATTAAAATTATCTAATAACTCACGAAAATTTCAGCGAATAGTTCAGTCAAGTCTTCAAAAGCCATCAGTCGCATCATATTTTTTGTTTTATCTGAAACTTATTTTCTCTCTTTTATTTTCGCGCGATTTCAAATCTTGTTGCACTTTCACTTTTTCGATTTTGATTTTCTTTATGTTATTAGGAAGAGTCAAATTTTCTTCAAATGTATCGAAAAATTGTGAGTGATTAATGCGTGATTTTTGTTGTTGGAAAAAATGAATTCTGATTGCTATACAATCAGCAGTACGCCTGTAAGATATCCATATAAAGCGTACCCCAGTCAAATTGGTATGATCGATCGGGTAAGCGAAATTTCGAAAACAATTTGGATTCTGAGTTTCAAGTTTTCAAAATGAAAATTAGATCTTCAGATTTTAACTTAATCCGCAATGTTTAATTTCAAAATCTATCAAACTTTAAAGTTTTAGAGTCCAATTTCAAAATCTAATCTCGGATTTAGAATTCTACTTAGAGTTAGAATCATAATTAAAATTCTAGAAGCAAAATGTCAAAATCGGATTTTGTAATGTTTTTAGGTCATAAAATCTTTGCAAAGAAACCAAAATTGCCTTATCGAAAGTCCAACCGGAAGTGGAAAGAGTTTGGCCTTATTATGTGCTGTCCTTGCGTGGAGGCAGAACGAATATGGTAAGCTTGGCATGTTGATTGAGTAGGCTAGCATGTTGCCAATTCGTAATTTAGAAAGGGTGGAACGAGACGTTGTTCAAATGGCTCAAGAACAAAACGATGCGATTAAGAACTCGTCTTGTGTCAAAACGTCGCCGCCTGTATCGTCAACGCACGATAAGCCAATCGTTGATTTGACTTTGGACGATAGTTTTTCTGTTTACGACGATGGTAAGTCAATTCCTTGCTTTTTTCGCGTGATTTTATAGGATTTTAAAGATGATCTATTCTTTCAAAAAACTCTATTTTAGCTGTCCGATTTGTTGATCCAACTGGAATTCCAAAGGCATCACCAAAACCGGTTCAACAAGATTGCAGTCAACGAAGTCCACCAAAATTGTTGTCCGACGATGATATACGCGATATGATTTACGAAGCTAGAAAAAAGTATGTCTGTTTCCCCAATTTTCTTCCAAATTATCAAACAAATTACTTTCAGAATACCAAAGATTTACTTTGGTACACGAACGCACAAGCAATTGGCTCAGTTAATACGAGAACTGAAAAAGACTCAATATGCTGACGTCAAGTAATCGATATCGAAATGCATTTTTCCCGCCTTCAAGTCCTCTTTTTTCCAGGATGACAATACTCGCCAGTCGTGATCAGACATGTATCAACGAAGATGTGCGATCCGAAAGAGACCGCGGTGAAGCGTGTCGAAAGCGGCTCAATCCAAATACCAATTTTCTCACTGTAAGTCATTCTACTTTGCCAACATCGCTGACTTCGTCTGCGGGGAGGGGGGTCTGATCTTCTTCCCGGGGGGGGGGGGGTCGGCGACATGGCGACCCATTTGGGCTGCTTGTAAAAATTATTTTTTTTAATTTAAATTTTTCCAGCGAAAATTTAAAATCAGTTTGGGCCTTCCAAGGCAAAACATTGGGTCTTTTTTTAACATTTAAAAATGAAATTTTTCTTTTGGGGAGGGGGTGTGTGTCAAAATAGCAAAGGTACCTGCACAACCTTGCCGGGCGGGGACAGGGGGTCTAAAAAATGAGAAGGGTCCCCCCTTTACAAAATTTTCCCAAAATCTTTCAGGGGGGGGAGGGTCTACACTACCTTGGATACCCAGTCAGCGATGTTTTACTTTGCTGTGTCTTGGACAGTTTTACGCATCCTTTTCAGGGATGTTGTCCATATCACGTAAAATGGAAAAAGAACTATCAAAAGCCGAGCATGATTCGCGGTGTCATTCGACGAGAACAACAATCGTACACGAATAATGCGCCTGAGAATTTGCAAGGGACTTGGGATATCGAAGATATCGTCGAAGTTGGCCGAGCTCACGGATTTTGCCCATATTTCGCTGCTTCTACAACTTTATTGACCGATGCAGAACTGATATTCTGTCCGTATAATTATTTGATAGGTAAGCCGTATTTGGGAATCACATCGCCTTTTCAGATGTGCTGTTGTGTTTTAGACCCGCTCGTACGAAATTCGGTTAGGTTAGACTTGAAAGAGCAAGTAATCGTTTTGGACGAAGCTCATAATATCGAGGACGTTTGCAGAGATGCTTCCAGTTTCTCATTTTCTTATTCCGAATTAGAAGACGCGGCTATGAATTTTAATTGGGCTGGTATGTTTGGTTTTTTCTGACATATCCTAATTTTAAAAGCTTTTTTGATTTTAGCCGATCTGGATAATTACCCGCCAGCACCGGCTGCGAAATATTTGGAGAATGTATGTAATCGATTGATGGGATGGTTGAACGAATTGATCAATAGCGAATCGATGAAATTGGAATCGCATTCGGTACAAACTTGTGAATGGCATGGTCAGAAATTTATTGATGTTCTTGTGCGGTTGGACTTGTCGCAGGATGTGGGCAAGAAGATTAAGGTAAAGCAGATGTGGCATTATCGATCGGATCGGACTGTATATGATCCTTAATTTAGGAGCAGTTGGAAGTTATTAGCTCGTACGATGATGAGGAAAATAACGATTTCGGTCGACGACAACCCCGTGACCCGGATGATGAAGAGCAGCATAGTATTGCTATTAGTGCTGTAAAGACGATGGAAAAGTTGGTTTTACTTTTGGATTATTTTTGGCGATCGGATGCGGTTGATTATCGGTAAGCAGAAAAGAATTTTTAAAAGTTTAAAAATTTGTGAAGTTGATAGATTTTTTTGGGAATTTTAGGATTTGCGTCAAAAAAGAACATGTTTTCGAGCACGATAGACGATACCAGCTTGCAACGCAAAGCGGCTTGATGGCCAAGGATGCGTCAAAGAACTTGATCACGTTGAATTTTTGGTGCATGAATCCAGCGATGGTTAGTTTTTTTGCGGTGCTTCCTCCCGCGTGATCAAGTCGAAAATACGATTTAGGCATTTGGGGATATTGGATCGGTGGCGAAATCAATTATTCTCGCTTCTGGCACGTTGGCGCCGATGAAAACGTTTGAGGCGGAGTTGGGAACACCGTTCAAATTACAGTTGGAGGCCACGCATGTGTTGCCCAAGGATCGAATGTTTGTCGCGTCTGTGGCCAAGGTGAGTGCTCACGCTTTTGTCTTTGATTTCCCAACAAGATCCTGCCGGGCAGGAGTGTCTCGTCCTAACTTCTTACGTCATAAGGCTACTGGTGGGTGGCAGCATCCGAAACCTAGCTCTGGCCAGCGGAAGGTGAAATTTTTTGGCGTTTTGAACCAACTTAGACCGATCTGAAGGTTCCTGATCCGATCCAACTGCTGGACCGGCCAGATCGGCAACAAATATTTTTCGCGCTTTATCTGATGGGAAATAATAAAATGTGATAAAATATGACGAGAAAATCCCGTTTTTCTCTCAAATCAGTATTTAATCCCGCTTAAGGTGCTGCGTAGCTCTCCTATGTCCTTCGGAGTGGTCTGACGAGAGTGACAGCGAGGAACCATGGCAGGTTGGTGAGGACGCAGTGCCAAATACGTCATTCCTATCTATCGTCCATTTTTTTGAAGCGGATCGGCCGAATTAGATCAGGATCGGGATCCAGGCCTAATTTCGGATCGGTCGATGCTCGGTTTAGAAGGGGGGGGGGCAAAGCAAAAGAAACAAGTTTTTTATATCCACGCGTTGTAAACATTTTACCTTGACAAAATTCGCGCGGAAAATATTTTCTCCGAGTTTTCGGCTTCGCAGGAAAAGTCGATTTTCCGCTTATAATTTTCAGAATTTAAAACCGCAGAATGCAACGCTTTAAGATTTTCCCCTAATTTTGATTGAAAAATTCCTAATTTTTCCTTATCTTCAGGGTACCCACGGGAGCCTGAAAGCCTGAAAAGAGCCTGAAATCCTGGATTCTCTGCCCTAAAAACCAAATACGCCTTAATTTGCGTGCGCTATCGCGACCAGCGTCGTCCTTTCTAGTCCGAGTTTTCAACTTGGATGGTAAAGTCGTCCGCGTCAAATAGTCATCATCGTTACCAGAATTTTTGAGTTTTTGGCTTACACCAGCATCGACCGACCCGGTGGTGAGGTCACCAAACCGACCCAAACGCGTCGATCCACCCGACCCCACGTTGTATTGCGACCACTCATTTGTTTTCTGGCATGATGCACATTCTTTCTTCGATCGATAACCATCGATAAGAGACACCCACAGTCAGGGAGAAGGGGCTGACGGATTTCGGACAAAAACGGACGGGGGAGGAGAACTTTAGGACTGAGTTAACGTGCTCGTCCCTTGCCTCATGCTGTCTGAGGGACAGCGTAGAATTTCACAAATTTGTACTGTGTAACTGCACCTGCAATATCCCGTTTCGCTTCTAGAGTTGACTTCTTAGAGTGGGATGTGGCCGGTATGAGGACAGCTTTTTAAATGTTTTTGGGCTGGGCCCCCACCTACCCCAATTACCTAAGGGTTTTGCCAGTTTCCAGCCAGCAGTCATAATTACGGGTGCGGCAGTGTGTGTGGCGGTCAAGTCACATGGCAGGCTCCCTCACTTGTAGCTGCTTCGCTGGAGCATCACCGCCGAGGGCATCCTGCGCCAGAATCAGCGTTTCCGAATAATAGAGGGCAAGAACGGAGGCCCTCTATTATCCGGGACAGCAATTAGGACCAGTTTTCTCAATCGAGGGCACCACTTCCACCTCCAATTGAATTCCTGGTGAATCGCCCACAGCCAGTTCTCTGAGAATGGGCTTCCTAGACTGACGTCTTCAGCCAGAATAGAAGTGAGCGTTTCAGTCAGGGTTGCCCCCAATCAGCTTCTCACAAGCCAAATGAGCCCTCGCGCTCCTATGTGCACAGAAAGTGGGAGGGGTCGAGCGGTCGAAAAAAGCTTCGATGTCATTGCATGGGCGGCCAGTCCAGTGGGTTGAAACGTCGATCCTAGCTGCCTGCATGACAACATGACTGGGCGCCAGAGAAGATATTTTGGCGGGAATTCAAAATTCCGATCCGGCCGACCCACAGCTTGGGTCGGTTCCCCCCCCCCGCCCCCCCCCCCCCCCCCCCCCTCCCAAACCGATCCGGCTAGGATCGGTGGGTCGGTCGATGCTGGTATTAGGAGCCTTAAAATAGCCTTAGTTTTAATTTTTGAAAGTCCGTGGGAATCCTGTATCTTCCCAAGTTTTTCCAGGCACTTCTGACTTTTCCAAACTTGAACGAAGCCTGCTTACTTAATGCCTTGCGATCGCACTGCATGCAATTGAGTGTGCACACGGTTTGAGCAGTACAAAGGCCTAACGTAGGTCATAGCATTCTCGTTTTTTAGCCGGGGCCTAAGTTTGAAGGGGAAGTTCACTCTAGAATCGATGTCGGAATATTGAAAAAAGAGTATGTCGACATTCATATTTAGCACTCGCGTTTCCTGTCTCAATGATTGAAGAAGTCGAAGTTTGGATTTCCTAGCGGCTCCTCTTTAAAAATCAAAAATTTCGGCTTGTTTTTACCCAGTTGCTGGAGGTCCAGAATTTTGGCTAATCCCCACTAAAACGAGGGTGCTGGATCTGAATGTCTCTTTCGAATATTCCGACATCGATTCCAGAGTGCACTTTGTCTTCAAGTCTGACTGTCTGGCGTCCATTATCTGTTCGCCTTTTTCGGTTATTTGAAAGTGACTTGCACGAGTACAGGACCGCGCTCAGTCAGCACAGTCGTGCCAAGTAGGAGGACGATAGTAGCCAGCATTCCTTGTGGTCGCGAGACTGACACCTCCCCTGGCTGGGAGACGTCAAGCTCTTTGGTTGATGTCTTTACGGGAGGTACAGTCGCGAGGCTTGCCTTCCCCCAGTCGGAGTTTTTTGCCGAGAAACTTCGGTCTCTCACTTCTGCCGCCGTCTGGGTGCGCTGGTTGCAACGACGAACTGTAAAGAACTCGTGTGCAGTATAAGCTATAACGGAATGGTTTTTTGCAGCCCCAGTGCGCCATGTAGGCGCCGCTAAAGTGCTTTGCTTTGCATTGATGGTATGATTGATCATAATCTGTTTAGTGGTGTGGTGCTCGGACTTTGAACCCTAAGTCACGTTTAGACCGCTCTTAAAATATACATGCCTTATGCAGCTTGGCGACGGCCCACTCTCGAGGCCGGGTGGATGGAGGTGGGCTTTGCTTCGATTGGTGCTGGACATGTATGAAACTGAGGAAAAGCTGAAGAGGCGGGAAAAAAGGGCCTTTGGGAGAAATAAAGTATAGCTCGGGCGGTCGGATGTATTGTGAGAAGTACTAGACGGACTCGACACATGGATGGTCTCTAAGTTTTGGCTCATCTGTGAGACTTTCCCCGTGGGGGTCCCTAAGTTTTGGCTCGACCAAGCAGGTCAGACTCTTTTTTTCGAAAGCTAGTGTTAACCTCATGCCAGCATCGACCGATACGCCGATCAAGGGGGTGGATCGGTTCCCGATCGGACTGCTGGATCGGCCGAATCGGCAACTACACTTTTTTGTGCTTTTTCTGCTGGAAAATGATAGAGTGTTGCATACCATGATGAGAAAGTCCCGTTTTTCTCTCAAATCAACATTTAATCCCGCTTTAGGCGGTGGTCATGTCTCCCGTGTCCCTGGAGTGGTCTGATGAAGAGTTACAGCGAAGAAACAGGGCAGGTTGGTGAGAACTCACGATCAGTCCCAAAGACGTCATCCCCACCAATCTTATATTTCATGAAGCGGATCGGCCGGATCGGTCGATGCTGGCCCATGAGTTTCGGATGCTGGTGGGTGGCCTTCGACTTGGCTGCTGGGCCGTTCCGTGTGTTTTCCGGTGCCCGACAAACTGAGCAGGTGCATTGCACTATTCCGCGCGGGACGAAACCTGTCTCGCACCATTCAGAGGGTCGTCATGTGACCAGTGTCGCAAATGACACCTTCGCTTTGTAGGGTCCGAGCGGGCGACCACTTCGAGTCACTTATCAGAACACGTCCGAGTGGGCATTTCAAGACGAGATTGGTCAGTTGATTGTGGATGTTTGCACGACAGTGCCCTTCGGCGTGCTGTGCTTCTTTCCATCGTATAAATTGCTGGAGACGCTGTGCGATCGATGGACGTCCACGGGCACCATGCGACGATTATCGACGAAGAAAGTGATCGTTATGGAACCGAAAATAAGCGAACAGCTGCACGCCGCCATCGACCAATTCTACGACGCTGTCAAGAAACCCGAAATGTACGGGGCCGAGTGCACGGGCGCCTTATTTCTGGCCGTTTGTCGCGGCAAAGTGTCGGAAGGACTCGATTTCGCCGACAATAACGCCAGGGCCGTGATCACGATCGGAATCCCGTATCCGAATTTCAGCGGCTTCGAAGTGGTGCAAAAACGAGATTACAACAACGAGAGGGTCCGTCAGGGGAAGAGCACGTTGGGCGGCGACCAGTGGTACGAGATACAAGCCTATCGAGCCTTGAACCAGGCCTTGGGACGGTGTCTCCGCCATCGGCAAGATTGGGGCGCATTGATCCTTGTCGACGAACGGTTCGGCAGCAAGGACTCGAAACGGTATTGCAGCAACCTGTCCAGGTGGATTCGAGACAATATTAGGCACTATGACCATTTCGGCAAGGCCAGGTCCGACTTGGAGGAATTCACGCAACGATTATCGGATGCCCAAGAGAATGAAATGAAGCGGAAATTGTTGAATGGACAGCGAATTTCAGGCTCGAATTCAAACTCGCCAACGTGCAACAGTCCGTTTTCGACTCCGCCAAATTCGATGTCGCCCATGGGCACCCCGCTTGCCACTGGAGATCTCTCAGCCTCAGTGTCGGCCAGGATCAATCGATCGGCCATGAATCAAACGACGCCCCTCGTGCAACCGAGGACGAACGCGTTTTTGTTTCGGCGAAACCGGCCGATGAATTCGACGTCGCCATATTTCGGAGACGATGGGTGCGAGGCGTCGAGTTCGATTTTTGGGGAGAAAAGCAGCGTTGGATCGAAATTGGTGCCATTCAATGAATGGAAAAAGTGAAAACTGAGGGCGAGGTTTCGTTGGTGCATGTTTTATTCGGAGTAAAATTTTTTTGTGCTCTTGTTGAACGATGAATGTGAGAGTGGGGGTCAAAGCCTCAAAATATTCAAAAATAGAAATGTACTGTTATCTTTTTTGAATTCGCAATCTTTTAGGGTGAACGAAATTCTCGAGCGATTATTCGAAAGTGCCGGTTGTCCACAAGGTAATGTTTTATAATTATTTGAAAGTTATGCGTTGAATCGGCGCTAAAAAGTTACATTCGGCGCGTAACTCTGGTCTGGTAGGACAGGAGGGAAAACCTGGACATTGAAATTTTGGAGGCTTGTTGGCAATTGTTCATCTTATGTTTATACTTGCATCGACAGAATTGGACGAAATGATCCGTCAGTTCGATGTGTGTGATCGGATTCCTATCTGATGCGACTCTAAGCTCGGCAGCTCAAGATTTTTGAACGTAAGCTAGGAAATCTTATGCGAGGCATAGCGCGTGTATTTTAGTATAGTATGTATAGTGAGGCGATCTAACAGTTCGAGCAGGGCGCTGTACCACTTACAGTACGCCTTATCATCAGATCGATCGGATGCCGGTTGCTGACGGTTTGGCGGGTGGAAGCAAATGATGAAAAGCTGAAGGCGTAGTCGCAAGACCTGCCTCGATTTAGTCAAAAGTTTCTGTCCACCGATTTCGGCCTGTCTGGTAGGTATATAATGTTGAGCCAGGTCAGCGTGGCTTTAGTGAGCGACAATGCACTGAGAAAAACTCACAGTAGGATACAGAAATTCGAGAATGATGCGCAGGCACGTAAGATTTAAAAAAAACTTTTGCTCGAGTTACAAAAACACAATAGTCATAGGGAAATGTGAAGAATTGTTGAAATGCAATGTCAGCACTTATTAGGAATAATTACGGTCTGGCATGAGGTGAAATGCCAAAGTGAATACAGGAACGTAACTTCGAATAAATCTCTTTTAATACTGTTGTGAACGTGCCATTCTGGTACAGTAAGCTCATCTTCCCGCCCGTTGACGATTCGAATGTGGCGAAAACAAGCGGATTAGGAGACGGATTAGTGGCCGCCCGGACGATCAAAACAAGGTCGTAAATTTGGAAGGTGGACAATGGTCGGAGAAGGACCAGTGGATGGCAGCACCGCCGGCGGCGATTGCGACGTCGAGGCCGGAGCGAAAGGCACGCGCGGTGCCTATGCCGAGTGCGGTGAGCCTGGACGGGGCACGTGCTGCCGTCGGGACATACTCGCCGCCTCAGCATTGGGCCTCGCCGCGACCTCGAGCCCAGCGGGTGGCGTTCACGTGCACCAGACATCGACCAGCGACCACCTCGGAGGAGATCGAGACCAGCGAACAGGGGGCGCTCGATACCGGTGAAGACCCCGCGAGATGTGGTATGATTGGAGGATTGAGGATAAAGTTGACGCCTTTTGGTGCGCTGTGCCTGATTTTGTACAGTTTGTGTTTTGGTCTATTCGCCTTATCAGCGAGGCGATCGGGGCGACGAGGCGAACCCGGCCGAGGACTGGGCTCAAGTGTGTGGCGTTGGAGTGGACAGGGACGTGACGGATCGGGACAAGGGCTCTCTCGAGCATAGCCCCTTATTCGTCTCAGCGTCTTGGGTGCGCGTCGGATCGGCGGTCACCGAGACGGTGCGGTAAGCGTGATTGGTGTGTGAGTTGGGTCAGGATAGCACACGGGTTCTTAGATTGCCCTCATAATCGAAGTGGTGGCACCGGGTTACGGTAAGGTCTAGGCAGGAACAGGTTAGGTTGGAGTCGCTGTTGAGGTAACACCCAACAGGACAATACGACGTAAGAAGGAAGATTCGCCCACGGTGTTGGCAGTTTAAGTTTGGCAGTAATTTTTTGGGTTTGATGTGCGATTAAGAGTGGACTCGTGCTGAGCGTACAGTGGATGGGGATTTTGTGCTTTGATTGTCATGGACTGGATATGGTGGCCAAGGTGTCGACTTGGATTATTTGCGAGAAAGGCAGGATCGAATCGAATTCGATTACATTCAATAAATGGGAAAGTGAAAATCGGGGGTGAATGGGTCAACTTTTTTTTGGGGCGAGGAGTGTGAGAGTGGAGGTCAAAGCCTCGAAATATCTTTAATTGGACGTTGACTGATCTTTTTTTAATCTGAAACATTTTAGGTGAGCGAGATTTCCGAGCGATTATTCCAAAGTGTTCTTCGCGGTCAGGTAAGTGCTTGAAAGTTATTTTTGGTAGGACTGAGGGAGGGGGACTGAGGAAATTCAAATTTTTGAGGCAGATTGGCAAGTGTTTATCAGATACTTAAACTGTAGGATTGGTCGAGGATTTGGCTGGCGGATCTGATCCGACTGCTGGATCGGCATTCAAGTCTGTTGCACATTATCTCTGCTAGGAATTATTGTGCGAGATCAATTTCTGAAGTCTGAGGTAGGATAACCTCGAGGCAGAGTGGGCTGGGGTTGAGTTTGAATTTTTCACCCAATTGCATTGGTGAATTTGCAGAATAGTTTTTGTGGTTGGAGAATTCCTCATTTCCTCTGCAAGGTACGAGTGTACTAGCCAGCCTGTCGGGCTGCTTGGTTTGCTAGCAGATTGCGCGATTGGCGAGTGAATTGCGCAATACTCACACGACTGGGAGCCAGCGCAAATTCAGGCCGCGAATGAGCCATTCTTGCACGGAATGATTTTCATATCTGGCTAATTCGAGAAGATAATCCATTGCACGTATTCTTAGTCTGCAATTTTGGGGCCCGGACTATAATTTTTTAGGTCAGGGCCCCAGTCCAGGCCCGACCGCACTCGTAGCAACCAAAAATTGCATCTGAAAAAATTTAAGAAACTTGAACTTTTTTGTTAAAAAGCTGTTTTCGAAACTGAACAAAAAGCCTTTCCAACTATTTAGGAAGATGCGACTGAGCCCTATGGGGAAAAAAGTGTGCCAAAACAACCATGCCGCCTACTTTCAGCGCCATAGCGTACTCATTACCGCACCCTCCCTCCTGGTGTAGCCACTGGTGACATCGTGGATAGCATCTCGTGACATCATAGCCGTGCCTCACTCACTGATGGTGTATGGAACGGCTGGTACGGTCGACCTAGTGGAACGCTATTGAGACGGTTCCAGTTTCCTCCGAACTCCTCTTGTAAGCGGTGTTTGGTCCCCATTAGGCCCCTTAGTGAGAGAAAGCATAGTTTGGGAAAATCTAATTTTTGTCCGTAGAACCTGGAAAATCGGGGAAATTATTACTGCTCAGTGCTCCTTCGATGTAACCATGCGATTTTAGTTTTTAGTATCTGGTCGACTGCCTGCAGAATCCATGTTGCTTTTTCTGAGTTGCCATTGCGCTACTGTAGAAATTACTAGCACTCAAATCTGTACCAACCTGGCATCGACCTGTCCGACCCAACGCCTGGATCTTGATGATAGGGTTGACCAATTTGGCTCCGCATCCTCACCAGCCTGCCCTTTTTCCTTGCTGTCACTCTCCAAAGGACACAAAGGAGATCAATAGCGGGATTAAATTCATAATTTGAGAGAAAAAACGAAATGTGCTCATTGTACTTTGCTATCATAATTTTCCAGCAGATAAAGCGGGAAAAATTTACTTGCCAACCTGGCTGATTGAGCGATCAGATTATGCTGGAAAGTGATCCATCCCTCGGATCAGTGGACCAGTTAATGCTGGTGCCAGTCTCGATAATGGCCAAACGCGAGTGCAAAGAAGTGCAGATTCCATGCGAACATTAGTCACTGTGTGGACTTGGAATCTCCCCAGGGCCTTCCTAGAACCTCGCTCCACCTGGAACATGGAAGGCCTGTGTTGGAACCCTGATTGAAATTTTATATCCCCAAGAAGGCTTTCGAGTAAGCGTGGCGTGCTCTGCTATGGTGAGGCGCCGATACGTCAGCTGCGCTCGGGGTAGTGCCCATAGACTAGGACATTCTCAGTTTCCTGGCCCCCGGTCTTTGGAAAGGTGCAAAGTTCTAGCGACCACTCCATGCGGTAAAATGGACCCGGAAGTATCGGGTGGTGGTTGACGCAGTCTACCTTCTGCAGAGGAGTCTGTGTCTCAAGAATGAGAACTTTCTCTGATTTCAGGAAAACGAAAGGTTCTCTAGAATCGATCTGAAATGGCATCTGCAATTCACGAGATGGATCTTCCGACTGATGTGCTGTTCAAAATCGTTACATATCTCCCGATAGCGCAGTGGCCCGCGCTGGAACGTCTTGGACCCAGTTTTCAAAGCGCCGTTTATTCGGCGTGGAAATCACTAAGATCGATTAAAGTCGACGAGGATTTGGTGTCGAGATATGAACTGAGAGAAGGTGGTCACCAGAAAGTCAATGCGATTTTGGAAAGTTTGCTGTTGCGCGTTCCCAATATCGAGTCGATCAGTGGTTTTGGTATTTTTTTAAATTCATATCATTCGTTTTCCTTCGGTTTCGGGGTTCATCAGACCTCGATCGATATTCTCTGCAAGTTTCAGCATTTAAGTTTCATTAGTTTCGCCAATTGTGACAATTTCCGTCCATTGGCTGCCTTCCTGACATCCTCGGCCAGCAGGCATTGCTTGAAAGTGCTCGATATCACATACCGTCTGCCACGCTCCTTGAATTATCCATTCAATTTTCAACCAGAATACGCACAATTGCGATCGGCGCTGGCTGAATTAGCATTGACCGAATTGAACGCCAACAACTGCCATCTTCCATCAGGAGCGCTGGACATGTTGAACACGTCGAATATGACTGCTCTGAAGGTGGGCGGAGTTTGGATCGACCCGAATGTTTTGATTGGATTGATCAATGGTGCCCCGCATTTGGAGCAGCTGGAGTTCTCGATCTGCCCTTGCAACGCGGCTGAAAGTGACTGCAGTGCTCAACATTTTACTGCCAATCAACAATTGCCTCGAATCATTGGCCAGATCGATAATTTGACGATCTTGAAGATTGCTAGTGTCTGCTTATGGCGTTGTGATATTGACCATTTAGGTCTGGGATCGAGGTTGATAGAAATGGTTCGTCAGCTCGGTCGTCGTGGTCGTCTCACTGAATTAAGCGTTGATAGAAACTTGTTTACAAGTGGTTTGATCAGAGCGATCGCCGATCACATGCATCGATTGCGGTGTCTGGAATACGGATCAGTCTCGGATAATGATTTGAAATACGCCCTTCGTCGATTGCCGCACTTGGAAGAGCTGAAAGTGGGCATTTGGCCATGCAAGTTCGACGTGTTCTCTTTCATCAGCGATCACTTGCCGCAGTTGAAGAGCTTGTCCGTGGAAGAACCTCTTAAAATTAACTTATCGTCTTTGATTCAGCTGGTTCAACTTCCCAACTTGAAACATTTGCGCCTTCATTCCGAATTTTATCTTACGGGTGATTCAGATTGGGCCAACTTACCTAAATTGAATTTAGAGACTTTGGAATTTCCAAAACTTGTTGAATGGAGTAACAACTCAGTTGGAGGCTTTATCAAAAAGTGTCCAAATCTTCGTCTTCTCAGTCTACCTGAGAATGCGACCGATGGTGACCTGAATGAAATCGGGAGATCTTGCCGTTATCTCGAAGAGCTGCGTATCGGCCATTGTAATCAGGTGACGGCCAGTGGCATTCAGGCGGTCATCGATGGATGTGCCAAATTGAAGGTGGTCAAGGTGTCGGATTCCATGGATCTTAATCATGGTGCTCAGTTGAAGATGGCCAAATATAGGAAGATAAATTTCGAGTATACATTGCCATGGAAGTTTTGATGGCCCAAGGTGCTGGCAGGTTTTTGCTGAGCTAATTTTTTTGGGATTTATAACTTGTGTTCATGGGTTTGATGTAATTTGAAGTGTGGGCTCGCGCCAGGAGTAGATGGGGATTATGTGATTTGATTGTCATGGACTGGTGGCCAAGGCGTCGAGTTCGATTATTGGGGAGGAAAGCGGAGTTAGATTGAAATTCGTGAGATAATAAATGAAAAAAGTGAAAATTGGGGGTGAATGGGTCATTCATGCAAATTTCATGAGTAAAATTTTTTCGTGTTTCTTCGGCGAGGAATGTGAGAGTGAAGGTGAAAGCCTCGAAATATCTTTAATTAAAAGTTGACTGATCTTTTTTGAATATGGGACATTTTAGGTAAGCCATTTTACCGAGCGATTATTCGAAAACGTGTTTTCGAGGTGAGGTTCTTGTTTAAACTTGTTTTAGACATGTCCTTGAAGAGAACGAATTTTGATTGTGACAGTTTGACAATGGAGTTTCCTTAGCCGGGCTTATTCCCAAAAGTTGCAAGCAGAATCACTCAACTGCATATAATTCCCGTCTTAAAACGAAGACGAGTCCTTCAGGGTCTGGGGTCATAGCGTTGGGATTAGATGACTTGATGCGATTGACCTCGAGTCAGTGCCGGATAAGTTTGGACGAGAATGCAGGAGGGGTGTGAGATGGAGATGTTGAAGTTTGTTCTAGTCATGACATGAGTCATATTTTACTGTGCGCTATACTAAGCTGCAGATGCTCATTCTGGGGTGAACACAGCAAATTACGCAAAGTTCAGTCAACAAATGACCGAGCAAGGGTTTCAAGTGTGGTGAGAACTCCTTGACGATTCATGGCTGTCCAAGGTCACCACCAAAAAAGGTATCTCGTTTCCTGCTTGATTTTTCTAAGCTCAGCACATTGTCAGATGCAGGCAGGACTCACTGAGGAGAGACTGGATCTCCTCATGTCTCATGATTTACTGTTCCCAAAGCTACCGAAGTGCACTCCTGGGTTCATACAAGGCTGGAAAGGGGCCATCCATAAAGGTCGACCGCACAAAATCTCGATTTTTTGACCCCCCTCCCCCCCTGACCGCATGCCGACCACTTATCGCGAACCCCCCACAAAAATGGTCGACCACTTGAGCCAGACCCCCCCTTTTGAACGCAGTTTTGTGAAATGTTTCGTCTTATGCTTTCTCGAGCTCGACAAGATGTCATCTCCTTCGAAGACAAATCGTTTTTGATTTATGGAGCGGATTTCTATTTTGTAAAAGCCTCCACAAACTTTTCCCACAACTTTTCCCCATATTTTTTAAAAGTTTTTCGGGTTGGGCCGCGCCGGCCCAGTTCTCTACGGACTTACAATCATATAAACTGGCCAGCAGTCATGAGATGATAAGCGCGGCTGTGGGGGATCGGTTGGGATCCCAATCCTGATCCTGACATTGAGGCATCGGAATTCTGCTAATAATTATGATATGCATAAGCATGGCAGGTACACTCAGATCCATCATATCTGCCATGAAGCAGTAGCGATGAAGAGGCAACAGCAACATCAGCTCAAATCGATAATGATAGCAACACTAATTTTACTTAGCCTAGGCTGACCTTGCTGGACGCGTATCGAAACTGCGAATGTACCGTATTTCCTCGAAATCCTCGCCCCTCTGGTTATTCTCCCCGTCTGGGACCCATCTGAAAAAATTTCTCCCGCGGTGAGAATTTCGAGGAAATACGGAACTCATCAATTTCAGCTTATTTATAATGACTGAAACTCGAACTGATAAAAAACCTGGATGACTAAAGATCCCGATCCCGCTCGGGCTTGCCCTGATCTCGATCCTGGAAAAAGGTGATACCGACCTATCCCTAGAGGTGACCAGCTCTCATGGCAGGTTCCTGTGTCTTCACTGGGAGCACCTCCACACGAGGGCATACTGGGTGAGAAGGGGCTTGGGCTTGTCGTTAGCTTAGGGACCATCTCGACTGGTGTTTGGGGACAGTTTGCCAATTCTCGGCTCCTTGGGTGGGCGTCCGCCGTTTGACAGTAACGTGGTGTCGCCCGGAGCCAGGTGTCCCAAGCCAACGACAAGCTACTAAACTGCCGGCCTCCGTCGGAATAGAACCTCGGCCTCCCAGTCAGGGTTGCGGGCCAGAAAGGCGGATCAACGCCTAAATCAGCTCAGCCATCGCCTCTCAACTTTTCCCTTTCGGATCAGAAGCCACTCCATTTGGGAATAAGAGTCCTGATGAAGCCGAAATTGCATGATCGAGAATGAACGACCAAGGAGGAGAGAAGACAAAAAGTTTTGAAGGTTTGAACGCGCACTACTGATGAAGATAAAAGGTGTTTTTTGTCATCAAAAGTCTAAAAATTTGCTGCGGTCGACCATTGGCCGCTACCCCTCCCGCGACCGCAGCTGACCACTTTTTGCCAACCCCCTCCCCCCTAGGCTGCGGTCGACCTTTATGGATGGCCCCAAAGCAAGGAAGAGTGTCTGGAAATTCAGGGAAAATGACATTTAGAAGCCGACATTGATAGAAACTGAGACAGGTTGCATTTTGAGGATACAATACAAATGTCGAATCATCTTGTTGATCGTGCTGGTAGCCAGCATCGACCGATCCGAGGGGTGGATCAGTTCCTGATCTGATTCAACTGCTGGATCGGCAACTAATATTTTTCGCGCTGTATCTGGCGGAAAATAATAAAATGCGACAAACTATAACGAGAAAATCCCGTTTTTTCTCTCAGTATTTAATCCCACTTTAGGTGCTGCTTACTGTCTCTTGCCCTTTGGAGTGGTCTAACAAAGAGTGTCAGCGAGCAACCATGGCAGGTTGGCGGACGCAGTGCCAAACACGTCATCCCCATCTATCTTCTATTTTTTGAAGCGGATCGGATCGGGATCAGGCCGATCCGTGCCTTGGGTCGGATCGGTCGATGCTGGGCTGATAACGTCAGTCAGTAAATCACTTGAAATTTTTGGTTAGACCCCAAGTAGACCTTGTAAACACGGTACGCAGTATGCTATGGTGAGGTGCAGATGATGGGACAGTCGCCATAAACTCGGTCGGATGACATTCTTAGATTTCTGGTCTCCTGGGTCTTCGGCGTGGTGCAAAGCTCTAGCTTGGGCCCAGAAGGATGAGAGGGTGACTGACGCAGTTTTTCTTTTGCTGAGGAGCTTGTGTCCCAAGAATGAAAGCTTTCTCTGATTTCAGATAAACGATTCTTTGCACGTGAAAGACGCTTCTCAAAAATCGATCTGAAATGGCAGCTGCAAAATACGAGATGGATCTTCCGAGTAATGTGCTGTTCAAAATCGTCTCATATCTCCCGATAGCGCAATGGCCCGCGCTGGAACGTCTCAGCCCGAATTTCCAAAAGGCAGTTTATATGGCATGGCAAAAAGTGAACTCGACTAAAGTCGACGAGTATCTGATGTCGAGAAATAAGCTCAGAGATGGCGGTCACGAGAAACTCAATGTGATTCTGAGAAGTATGCTGGTGCGCACCCCAAACATCGAATCGATCAGTGGTTTTGGCATTCAATCAAATTCATCGCATTTATTTCCCTCTGGTTGCGAGGTTCATCAGTCGTCGATCGATATTCTCTGCAAGTTCCAGCATCTGCGTTGCATCAGTTTCGCTGATTGCAAGGATTTCCGTGCATTGGCTGCCTTCCTGACATCGTCGGCCAGCAGGCATTGTTTGCAAGTGCTCGATATCACATACCGCCTACCACGCTCCCTGAATTACCCATTCAATTTTCAACCAGAATACGCACAATTGCGATCGGCGCTGGCTGGATTGAAATTAACCGAATTGAACGCCAACTCGAGCGAACTTCTTCCACCAGGCTCACTGGACATGTTGAACACGTCGGCCATGAGAATTCTGAAGGTCGGAGGAGTTTGGATTGACCCGACTATTTTGATTGGATTGATCAAAGGTGCTCGGAATTTGGATCATTTGGAGTTCTCGATCTGCCCGTGCAGCCGGGCCGAAAGTAAGTGCATTGCTCAGCATGTAGATGCCAATCGACGATTGCTTCTAATCATCTCCCTGCTCGATCAGTTGATGATCTTGAAGGTCACCAGCCTGGACTGTGGAGTGACTCTGGAGTGTGAGGCTTTCTGTTTGCATATGGCATTTCATTTGGAAGAAATGGTTCGTGGTCTCGGCCGTTGGGGTCGTCTCATGATATTTGGAATCGATGATAGCTTGCATAGGTTCGGTTTGATCAAAGCGATCGCCGATTACTTGCCTCAATTGAGAGGTTTGGAATACGGATTAGTTTCGGGCAGTGATTTGAGATATGCTCTCGCCCGACTGCCGCGCTTGAAAGAGTTGAAAGTGGACTTAAAGCTATGCCGTTTCGACGTATTCTCGTTCATTCATGATCACTTGCCGCGGTTGAAGAGCTTGTCTGTGGAAGAAAAAGGCGGATCGACCTTGGAGTCTTTGATTCATCTGATTCAATTTCCCGAATTTAAGAATTTACGCATCGAAGGAAGTTTATTTATTCATTCGATGGATGCTCCAGATTTGGCCAATTTGCCTGATATGCGTTTGGAAACGTTGGAATTTCCAGGATATGTTCGAAACGAGGACGAGTCACTTGCGGCCTTTCTCAAAAAGTGCCCGCTGCTTCGTCGTCTGATTCTACCTGAGAATACGACTGATCGCGAGATGCAAGTAATTAGCAAAACTTGCCATTATCTCGAAGAGCTGCGTATCGGTCATTGCAATCAGGTGACGGCCAGTGGCATTCAGGCGGTCATTGATGGATGTACCAAATTGAAGGTGGTCAATTCGACTGTTTTTGCGTATCGAGCTAATCGCGGGCAATTGAAGATAGGCAAGTACAGGAAGATCAGCTTTATATATCCTTGATTCGAAAGGATGTTATCTCCAGATGCTGATAGGCTTCGAGCTTTTGATTAGCGCATTGATGATTCTTTTCTCACACGCCATTGCTTCTGGATGCATTTGCAGGCCGACAAGTGCCTGTTCCTCAATTTATTATCTCACAAGACCTTGGTCATTGCACTAGTAACTAGGACACACCTCAATCAACAAGCAGTCGGCATGTTGGGAATGTTCAGCAGCAAGTAAAAAAGGGCGCTCGTTTTTGGAAACTCTGACGGAACGTGTCCCAACGTGCACGAGCCTTTGACCTTGGACCCAAAGGCACTCGTTGAGCGGCACCGGCACTGCCCGCCGGACTGGTCAGCGCGGCTGACTCTTTTGTACGTTCGATGATCATGGGCGGCATTTGGACCAACTGCAAAGGCGACTTGCCATCTCGCAACGCTTGACACAGGTTCAACACCTGCCCTCGCATCACGGCCATTTGACTTTCGAACAGATGCGGATCGAAACCTGGGTCAACCTGAAATCACTCAATCTTGAACCAATGTCGCATATACTCCTTGGGTCCCCCAACCCAGCAAACGGAACTGGGGGTGCTAATTTTGCGTACAGATCCCCTGACTTACGAGAAGTCTAGACCCCCTTTCAAACGTCCAAAAATTTTCAGACCCCCTGGTGGTCAGGGGCTAGGTTTCGGATGTTGGACCTGGCTGAGAGGCCACTGAACCAGCAGACCCGATCCACCCAACCCACACCTTTGCATTCTGATTGCTCATCTGTTTTCTAGCATGGTGTGCTCAGGATGATGAGCATGATCAGGAGGAGAGGGGCGGGGCTGGCGAAAAAGGCTCCTGCCTGGACGCAATAGCTGTCAGTTTCTGAAATAACCTTCCTGGAATAAGTGACTGTGATCGTCCCTGGCTGAGGCTGATCTGACAGCCTGGAATTCCACAAATTGTACGAATTTCACCTGCAATACCAGTCTTCGCTTGTGGCCACAAACTCATTGTAACCAAGCCTGGCAGACTCGGGGGGATAATATGGGACAAAAAAGTGCGACTGGAGCAAGGCAAGTCCATGTAAAGCGTAAAGGATGGCCAGCCTCCGCGCCTACCCAATTCCCCCACAAAAACCAGTCATGATAAGCCAGGCCAGATCTGATGCCAGCTACCCTCTGTGTGTCTCCACTTGGAACACCACACGAGGGCATCCTGCGCCAGCACCAGCGTCCCAGGAGGATACTTGGCGAGAAGGGATGCTCCTTCCGGACTGGTGCTTGAACCAGTTTCCTGATCTCTACTGAACGACTCCTGGTGAATCCTACAGAGCCAGAAGTGCAGGCCCAGCTCCCTCAGCCGGATTGTAGCTGCGGCCTCCCAGTCAGCTTGCTGCCCAGCAGCGGGACCTGCGCCTTCACCAACTGAACCACCGCAGCTCCTTAAACCTCGTACTTGGCTGGCCGTGGCGAGTCGGATAGGATGATCGATACTCTCCACTGGCTGGGAAACGTCAACCCCTCGGGTTTCTCTTTAAGCCGCAGATATAGTCGCAAAACTTGCCTGTTCCAGTCAAGATCCCACGTTCCTACGCCTGTCAGGCTTTGGTTGCACTCCTATGCAAACTGACGGTGGCGAGGGGTCAAATTCAAACAATGCTAGGGTCTTTAAAGGACGGCCACCCAGTGGGTTGAACTCTGAATTTGGCCTACCTCCCTGAATATAATCCAACACCAGAGAAAAATATTTTAGCGGGAACTCAAAATTCCGATCCACCCGACCTATAGCATAGGTAACCGATACAGCCCACATCGGCAGGTAAGTTGATGCTGGCTTCAAACTTACTGTAACCAAGCCTGGCAGGTTCAGGAGATATGAGACAAAACCGCGACTGGAGCAAGGCAAGTCTTGCGACTACACCTGCGATTGAAACATCAACCCGACTGGTTGAGTCAGATCGATAATCCCCCACGCACGAGGGCAACATCACTTACGCTGCACATCTTCTTCAAGTCGTCGCACATTTCCATCACGAATTCCAAATCATCCAAATAAGGCAAAATCTTGCTTTGAGCCTCTTTGGAGAAAGGTTGACGCGCTTGATTCAGCCACGCCCAGCCGAAGGGATCTAAACGACTAATATAAGCACGACCCTGCCAACCATCTAATCTATCCCCAACTCACACGCTCTCCACTCATCCGGATGTTTGAACGGGAATGCCAATCCGTTGTCGATGGCCGCGATTTTCACGATTCCAGGTTTCTCGAACGTATTTGGTGAATCGTCCTGAACCAGAAATCAACTGTATTTAAGCCGTAAATCAAACCAAACTTCGTCGACAAAATCTTACCGTTGTTTGTGCTGACTCGGCGGCCGTCGGGTCGTACTTGATGAGCCAATTATCATTGCCCCTGTCTGTGTTTCGTGTGATGTAGTCCAATACGATCATCCTTTCGAACTGCCATTGGAATTCTTGTTTCGTTCTTTGCGGCAAATCCTCTTGTTCCAATTGTCCGATGAAGCACGTGGCATCTTTGAATCCTCGCACGAACAATTGGAACGAACCAGTTTTCGGAGGCAGGCCAATTCGATGAAATCGTCGGCCAATATTCGGAAATCGATCCATAATTCGACGTTTCGAATCGGCTTTGGCTCGATCAATTTTCGAATAATTGAACGTGGGAGCCGCTAGACGAATCACTTTGGTTTTCGGGACCACATTGAGCTGCAGTTTCTGATCCACCAACGAGGCACCGGCTTCTGATAAGTACCCTTGATTCACCACCAAACAACCCCGACCAAAACAGCACGGGCAGAATGTTCGTTGAATGTACTTGCCCCATTTCGGATTGCGTACACCATAAGGCTCTTCGTCCTTCGGTTTAAAAACGCCGACGATTTCCTAAAATAAACAAATTAAGATGAGGAGTTTCAAATCGATCGATCGAGCGCCCTCCAACCCTCCGATCGACGTCAACCAACAATTACCATGCACCATGCCATTCCAGGCCATGCTTGCTCTAATGAATTCCCCACTCGTATTCAAAATAACTGCATCATTATACAAGCAATGTTGAAAAACCGGTTTAATCCGGATTAATCCACTTTTTAATGCAACAACTTCAATAATCGACTAAACGAGAATGAAAACCGAACTAGGCTCGTTCATACGAAGACCGCCAAGTCATAACCAGCGGGTTTCCTTATGTAAACAGTCACGGAGACAGGAAACTGATCCACCCACCCCCCTCCATCCACAAGGATGAAAAGACGATATGCCGCCATAGAAACAAAGTTGAATAGGACTAGAAGCCGGAAATAAAAAGCGAAAACTGCACAAATAAAACTTACGCCTTTGGTGTTCTTGACGAAATAGGAACCGGATGAACCTTGGATAATTCGTTCGGGGTAAATTCCAGCATCGATGGCTTCTTCGACTGTTCTGATCACTGCGTTGAACTCGGGATCATCGGGGAAATAATTGTGATTGAGAAATGTCTCCGAGACTGCCGACGAAGTCCGACTCGTTCCACGAATTAGTGGCTCATATTCGCGCGGATGCCGCAGCGACGTCGGCGTCGCTGGAGGGGTTCCGTCGCCTAAAAATATTTTGTCCCAAACTTGAAGATACATAATTTCCACACCCATTTTCTTTACACAGAAAATACGATACATAATCCTTTAGAAAAACGAAAAAATTACTCTCCGCCGTTGTGTAGTATGGATCGTCCTCTTCAATCAACCGTCGAGAACTTCCGCCGCTGAACGTAACCGTCAATGAATGCTCTTCGCGACTGGTCAAATCACCACCCGCGCTGGCAGACGACCACATGCGAGTCCCTGCGCTCAACTTGGTGCTCCTTCACGCAAACGCGTGAGTAGACCTGAATAATACAAAAATATCACGTTTTATTCTCTAAATAATCGTTCCCTCGCTTACCCTATCGTCGACTAGACGCGGACACCTTTTTCGGCTGCCCGTTTCTCAAACACTAGCACGCCAGTACGCTGTGATCAAGAGGCGAAAGCCGAAAACGACCTTCCCGATCCCATGCAGATAGCGCACAGTGGGCACAGGTTCCTAACCGCTTATAACAATCTAGCGACAATGTAAAGTAGGCTCAAACTCTTTCGAAGGCTGCAACATCCACTCATGCACTCGCCAGTTTCCACTTTCCAACACTGACACCTGCACACCATCTCCAACAGAACAGTGTGGGAAATCAAAAACACGATTTGAAATTACAGGAATAGTGCAGATTCCCCAAAATATCACAACGCTGACGATCAGTCATCAAATTCACGACCCCTCGGCTGTCGGTGCTTGAACCGATTTCAACATGGATTCGATGCACTCGAACTGGGCATGCAATGCCAGACTGGTGACAGCCTAAGGAAAAGAGTATTGCACAATTGCAACCTCTGCTATGAATAGGGCCAGGCTTGTGGCCTGCTGGGCGTCTGCCTTTCACGCCAGGTGCGCAGCTATGGGCGTGTGTTCGACTCGCGGTCCGGTAGATCATTTTGTGCAATGCGTCCCATCACCTTCCAGTGCGCAAAAGCGTTTGGTGATGTGGTAAAACAGGAACAGGAAAGAGCATCTCCTAATTCTGAGCTAAAACTTTCAGAGTCCCACCAGAGCCCAAAATAGATTTCAGATATTCCCGTCATAATCGAATAAACTTACATCCTTTTGCTGCTTATAAACATCGATAAGCTTGGCCGCGGCCGCGTTAGCCGTACTGATCAAATCTTTCCGTTTTTGACTCGTGGCCTTTTGCGCCAATTGACTACAAGTCTATAATAAAAAACTTTTCAGTCCGTTCTGACCATTTAAGGGATTCAAATCGCACATACCGAAAGCAAGCCCCATAAAGCTCGAATATTTTTCGGATTTAATTTAGCAGCTTCGGCAAAGTAAGCTTTCGCCAATTCAAGATTATCCAAACCGCCTTGAGTGTACTTGATCTGGAAAAAAGGAACAATTATTTATGTCATACTTTATCCATAGCCAAGCACCGCATCGCACTCAAGGGCTAAGTAGCACATATTTGGCAATAATATTTTACCCAGGCGGGATTCGAAGCCTTCCCTGTAAGTGCGCAACTAGTGCCTTAACTCATTCGGCCACAACTGGACAATACAAATCGAGACTCATGTTATGTCATACTTGATTTAGTAGAGGGCGGAGGAACACAGACTGACAATCTTTTTTCCCCCGGGCAGGAGTCGAACCCTCTCCTCTAAGCCAAGTATGAACCTAGTGCCTTAAACCGCAAGGCCGCGACCCGGACAAGACAGTCGAGACTCATCGAATCTAATCAGCACTCACCTCGGCGTAGTACTGATGATATAAATGATCTCTAGGATGACTGAGAATCAGTTCCTCAACACAATAAGCAGCCTTGGCGTAATCTTGTTCGCTCAGATATAAATGGCTCAGTTCCAACCAAGCTTCCGTATCGTTCATGAACCTGCGAAGAAATAAAACAGAAAAATGAACCAGCCAAGACGAACTTTAGGCGGGAAACTAATGTTTAAAATGCCTAAAGCAGGACGTACTTTTTCAGATAGTCGGACAACTCTTTGATCGCATCAGATGAACGTCCTTGCGCTTTCAAAACGGCAATTTTCCGTTTCCGATAAGACTAAAAAAGCGTCATCAAAGACAACGGTTGCAGTATTTTTTATTTCAGACAGCATTACCGGATTTGATTCGTCTCGTTTTATCAGGTCTTCGTAGATTTTTAATGCGGGTACGAGCCTAGACAAAAGTTTATTCATCGGAAGTTTTTAAACGAGAAATTTTTCAAAATATTACTTACTTTCCAACGCATTCCAATTGCATGGCTCGCAATTTAAGGACTCGATCGCTGTTGGGAAATTGATTCGACAAAGCCAACAAACATTCTTGAGCGATGTCCAAACGTGCGCAATCGAGTGATGCAACGACAACTTGCTCATAAACGATCCAAACTGCAAAAGGAAAGAAATATTGCCGTGTTACATACGAGCGGAAAATTGAAAAACTTTACGTTCATCGCCGAGCGAATTTGGGTGCCTAGATAAAACGTGTTCCCAAATTTCCACCGCCTCTTCGCTACGACGTACATTGTTCTCACGCCACTTTCGCAAAGTTAGGCGACCCTCTAAAAAACATCTTCGATCACAAAAAATCCGATTTACTGTTCCCAATCCGATATAAAAGTCGAATCAGAAAGATTCATGCACAAAACGAAAAGACCAACCAAGACCGAAGAAATACTATAACTCTTACCATCAAATGACACGCGGGGCCAATCCTTTATTTCCATTTTTAAACGACCGTGTTTAGTCAATAAAATATCAAATCAAATAAATCAAAAACGTTTTCGAAAATCACAAATCTCAATTTCTACAGTAATCCGTCGCGACCTTTTCTCGCACACACTCGCAGGTACAAAAAAAGCGCGAGATTTAAAATTGAACTATGACCATTTAAGCCAGAAAAAGCACACTTAAGAATATGCATTTTTGTGTGAAAAATATTGGACTAATGGAGTTTACAGTAAGCCTAACAAAGAACTGAATATTTCACGGCATCCATCAGCAATATGAATAGGTATCATAGCACGGACATCAGATCAATAGGCAAGCTGTTGCTGGGCATATCCATTTCTTTGTAATCCCTAGACTCATTCACCTACGCATTAGACGTCCTTTTTGCCGCATCCGCAGCAACCGTGATTGTCCTCGCATGGGCCGAAGATGATAATGGCCAGGCATTGGATGACACTGAGTACTGATATGCCAGTCCACAGGCCCACTATACCGCCCACGTTCGACACGAAGGTGTTGACGTCGATGAGCAAGGTCTTCTGCAGTTCTTGGTAGGTCAGTTCTGCGTAGTAGACACTGATCTTGGTTGTGACTATGTTGCTATCGGGGGATGTGCTTTCCGCGTCCTCGCCGTGCTCGCTGTACATGACGTAGGTGGCGTACGTCCAATAGTCGCACATCATCGGACAGTTGGTGTTGTAGCAGTTCAGCAGTGCTTCCTGGCAATGCAGAGAGATGCAGTCGCGACGCGCACCCGTGATGGCTCCCAGGGGGGGACCAGTGAAACATCAACCCAACTGGTTTCCCCGCTAAGTCTCCTGACATGGTGCAGGGGGCACTTCCACAGTCACTCTTGCTGAGTATGCCTGCCATAGGTGGATGCAGTCCTGACACGGACTGGTGATGCCTGGTGGGCTGATCAATGAAACATCAACCCAACTGGTTTCCCCGCTACAGTTTCCTGACAGGGTGCAGGGGCACTTCCGCAGTCACTCTTGCTAAGTATGCCTGACAGAGGTGGATGCAGTCCTGACACGGACTGGTGATGCCTGGTGGGCTGATCAATGAAACATCAACCCGACTTGTTTCCCCGCTACAGTCTCCTGACAGGGTGCAGGAGGCACAGTCACTTGGCTCACGCCAGTGACCACCAGGCGGGATGATTGAAAGGAGCTTACTCGAGCGATATCAGAGTCGTTGGCCACTCCGATCAGTCTTGGATACACGCACTTCAACATGTCGAGTGGTGAACACAGCGTGCTGGGGTCGCGGTGGACGAAACCAGACATGATACGACACTGGCACGAGCCATTCCAAATGGCTCGTTCGAAGCAGCTCATTTCGCACATGGTCTTAGTATAGGCTTCGAATGAGTCCAGTGGTTCCGGTTCTGTCAAGCACACGTCCAGGTCCTTGTCCCACATGTAGTGTTCTGGTTTCACACGAATGTGGGCGTGTGTTCGTGGTGGCACGGCGATGGGGTTGGAGTCCATGGAAGTGGCATAGTCATTGACGTGCACTCGCAGGCCAGCTTCTTCCATCCAGCTGATGATCTCTACGTCATTAATGTCCAACCGAACGGTCACTTGCAGCCCGAACTCCTCGCCTTTCGATGTCTGGTAGGAGTTCGTATCGTTCGTGCCTGCACTCATCTGAAACAGGCCAGGTTGTCAAGTGTGTTAAAGGGGATCATGGTACTGGAGGCGCAGTATACTGTACTGTATGTCCGACCTACTGCACTGACGACCAGACACTGATGGCTATGTAGACCAGATAGGGACACTGCAGTGTGACTGCTTGCCAGCTGCCCTTATTGTTAGGTTCGGTATCCACTGACGGATTTCACTGCGGACACCCCTGACTGGCACTGCTTGCACAGCTGCTGGTTCTTTTGGGGTCTCTAAGCGCCGGAGCTGAGACAAACGTTGGCCAGCAGGATGGCGGTACCCTTACAGTCGAGACGAACAAGAGCCGCCTCACGGCCTCTGATAATGCTAACAGGATATGGAGACAGACGCAGGCCTTCGCATGGATCCCTACTGGGGACCATACGAAGGCCTGCGTCATGTCATGACCACAAGCTCTGACTGCTGGCTGCTATTCTCAATGTCCCTTCGCATATGACCCTCCAAACGACTCGCCTATCCCACAGACTGATCTGATCCAAACTTCAGAAGGGACAGAAAAGGAATGAAAAACATTTGCCCTGTGCGGGAATCGAACCAGCACCCCTGAGATTACCAATCCAATGTACCCATATGACTGCACCGCGATGGGACCTATCCCAGCTCAATCACCTGGGACCCCAACCATAGTATGCCTCCCGCCACTTACATCCAAAGCATAGCAATATCCATAATCAGTGAACGTTTTCCTTGCTTTTTGGCAGCAATCGAAAGGTTCTTGATTGAACGAGCACTCGACCAAGTATTGCGGGCAATCGAAGGTGGCGTTGCTAATGAATTGATTGATGTCAATTCCCAGATGATCCTTCCCATTAACGAACATGTACTGGTACATTGACTCCATGGCCTCGACCAATTTGCGGGTCCTGGCATCGTTATGTTTATAGAACTCCATGCCAAAACTCAAAAGACGCAGATATCGGACAAACTCCTTTTTAAATTCTTCCTCCGTCGTGTTCTGCAGTTGTACCCTATTCATAACCCCCATTGCAACCCACTGCGGAATACTCTTTTTGATAAAAGTGGCATTGTGTCGAAACGGATTGCAGATGGTCACGTTGGGGAACAACAACTGGTCCACTTGCTTATCAGCGATCGATGTTGCACTGGGTTTCTGCAAGTACTGCATCACCACCTTGTATCCAAAGAAGCCTATGGCCACGAACGCTCCCAGTGTGACCAAGGCCCAGAATATACGCCCCAAGCCCTTGGACTGGTAGAAATCCAAGGGACCATGGCACGTGGTCCTCGTACATATCTTGGCCACCAACGTTTCCTTCTCCGCACTCATCGCGCCTGACCGTCCCACTGGCCAACCAAATATGGAATGGTCATGGCAGCCACTAATGGACTCATCCAACGCCCATCACCTGGATACCAAGAAGGGCCCATCATCTCCCGGCTAAGTGCCCCTCTCGCCCCATCAATCACCACAGCCCCCGCCAGCGTCAACTTCATTTACAATCGTATCGTACACACATAGAACGTGTCTAAATCTCATGTACACACGGATGTACGGACACACCTACACTCAACATCCTACCCAAATCCATCAACGATAAAACATCTGCGCTTACAACTACAAGAAATCCACTCGCACTCCTTCGTTGCCTATCCCACCGCCCCGACCTCGTCGAATACTGGTCACGAAACCAATCATAGTCCCAGTCTACCCCATATCCAAATCTAGCGCACATCCCTAAACTGGTTCCGCCAACTGACTACCCACCGCTTCTGACAATCCGCTCTCCTCGGTTGACGGCGATGGGCTGTTGCTGGCGCCAGCGCCCGTTCCAGGCAATCGAGCTTCCTTCGACGGCGAACCAGTCATCGGCGCTTCGTCGGACGATGATTGCGGCGGTGTTGGAGAAGACATCGCCTGATCCTGATTCAAAACTTGTCGCTTTACGAACGAACTCGCCCCACCAACCGCCGTAGCCAATGCGAAATCCGCATTTCTCTCCGCCGTAGCATTCAAAACCGAATTCACAAAATCAGCCACATCCACCACCTCGTTCACATACTTGGTTATAAACGGCTTCTTTAAGAGTTCTGCGTACTTTGGACGTTGACGATACTCCTTCTTCAGGCTAAATTCAATCAGTCAGTCAATCAATCGATCGATCAATCATTCTTAATTTCTTACCACAGCTCAATAAATTCTTCAAATTCTTCCGAAAATCGTCCCGCTGGCAGACGCGGTGGTGGTTCAACGACCACTTGTTTCAATTGCTCAAACGGAGTCTTCCATTTTGCATACGGATGCGTCCCCGTCGCGATTTCGATCAATGTTATTCCTAAGCTCCACACATCGGATCGAATATCGTAGGACTGTTGAGCTTGATCTTGCGGATTAATCCTTTCCGGCTAAAAATTTCAAACAATTTTCTAAATTACGCTCTATACACCAAATTAAAAACCAGCAATTCCTTACCGCCATGTAAGGCTTACAACCAGCATTTATCGTTTTCGCCACTGAATCCGTTAAATGACCGCTAATACCAAAATCACAAATCTTGATCTCGCCTTTTCGATTAATTAAAATATTCGATGGTTTCACATCCCGATGCATCAATTTCAATTCTTCTTTCATATAGTGAAGTGCCGCGATGACCTGAAACCAAGCCTCGGTGGTATAGGAGTGTGTCACACTGCCTGGGTTCAACTCTGGCCGTCTGAAAAGGCGATGGGTGACTCACCCTTCACCCCTTTAGGAGAGGCCTCTTGCCCGGCATGCATCCCAGACTGACCCCAGTCGATGGCAAGATATGGTACAGCGCGGTGAAAGGCGTGCGTCACACTTGCTTGGGTGCCTGGGTTCAACTATGGCTGTCTGAGAACTTGGTGAAGTCCTCTCTGCGTCTTGCACGTCTGGTGTTGGGTGACTCACCCTTCATCCCTCACAAGAGCCTCCTGGTCCCCTCGGGGTAACCGCCAAGATCGAGGAGCAGCGACAACACGCGCTCTTGCTCGGCATGAGACCCTTAGACATGTCCCCTTAGTGACCCTTAGGCAGGGTCACTAACGATGGCCCGTCCATGTCTAAGGGTCACTAACGACCGCCCCCTTTGGAACGACCACGATCACCAATATCGCTGACTGGGTATTCAAGGTAGGGTAGATCCCCTAAAAAATTTTGCGAAGGGGACCATTCACATTTTTCAACCCCCATGTTACGCCAGGTAATGGTGTCAAGATAGACTTTTAGGCCCCCTGTTTTAGGTCCCATTCAGTTTTTCTTGGTGAAGGAATGCTATCGGAGAGACTGTAGACAGCTCAGACCCGCCATGTTTTCGACCCCCTTCCCACAGACCAAGTCAGCGATGTTGATCAACACCCCTAAATGAACCATTCAAAAAAATAACACTTACGCAAAATGAAAGACGCGATAAAACCGGTTCTGGTATCAATTCTCCTTGGTCAACGCACATTCGATAAAACTTATCCAACGACGTGTCCATAACTTCCATGCAAATCCAAACGTCGCCTTCACGAAACATGGCTCCGTAAAAACGAACCATATACGGGCATTGGCCACTTTTCATACTAGCATTCAATTCAATCAACATTCGCTTTTGCTCTTCATTATTCAACGACACGTGAATTCGCTAAAAAAGTTTATGTTCTTTTTATTTTTTCCCCAAAAACTGGTCATGTTCATGGAGCGTGCGCGATTTAAAACAGGGTTTCTGTAAGGGTCGACCAAGACCGTGCCGAGTAAAAATTTTGACCCCATGATTTTTGTGCTGGTGTCACAAAGTCAAAAATGTTTTTCACCGCCTTTTAATGGAAACACACATACATAAAAAAGTGTTGCTTGGGCGACTTCGCCCATATCTCCCTGAACCCTGGAACAATCTATAATATATCAAAATGACCACAAGATGATGACCTATCGAATGTTTTTTCTCGATCTTTCGAATCAGATCGCAGACTATTATCGACACCAGACACAGCTTATCTTGTGGATCAGAAAAAATGCTACAGCATGAGTACTTCCGTATATTCAGAAGTCACACAGAACCACGTACAGGGCGCGACTTTCTACCATTACTGGGGCGGTGCGGCTTGCGACGCGTCTACGATAGTTTGCGACCGCAACGAAAGCGAGCGCGATCGCAGACCATCAAAAACAGAAATACTGTACACTTCCCTTACGCGTTCTGTGCGACTTTTAAAAATGAGACAGGACTATTCTTGTAGCATTTTTCTGCTCTACAAGATGGAATATACTGTATGTGGTGTCGATCGAATTCGAAATATCCAGAACACGTCGGACCCCTGACGATGGGTCATTTAGTTTAGGAATTCAACAAAAATTCCAGACATACCTTGACTGCCATGATTGTATTGCTTGCTGGATGTCGCATTGTTTCGACGATTCCATAGCCGCCTCGACCTAGCTCTTTGATCCGCACTAACTCTTCGGCCCGAACCTCGTATTGAGTCCCATTGAATGTCATCAAACATTTGTCATCCAAATTAGCCGGTGGTGTTGGAGCGGGCGATGGTTGTAATTGACCACCACCTAATGCGCCAGCGCCAGAAATGGGTGACAATTTCGGTCCCCGTTTCGCCGCTAAACCAGCTGAAAAATTTCAAACAATTTCAACTTTGCGAAGAAATTTTTGATAAAAACCCGAAAACCCTTACGTTTATTCGGTTGTGGCATTTTCATCCTTTTGCCACCATACGATACAAAAATAACCGGATTACACAACCATAAAAGTAGCGTTTCCTTTCTTCTTTTTGAAAAGCTCGCGCGTTAAAGTATGAAAACGTTGAATGAAGAAGACACTTATACGATGACTGGACGCGTTCACGTCAGTCAAAGCTGAAAAACATAGTCAGAATATAACGTCTACGTTAGCAAACAAATCCATGACGTAGATAGCCTCTCTCGACACCCGCAACCGCGACAGGGGACTAGGCCAGTTGCGCAACTCGAAACTCACAGAGCACGGAACTATGATAAGACTAATCCTTGCTTCACCTCACGCCTCGCTCCTCAAACAACGATGCCTAATGGGAAACAAACTCGCGGAAAAAAAACCGGAAAAACAGCCACCCAGAATTATAGAATGTCACAGAATGTTATCGATTGCTTCGCCTCGCCGACCTCATTTATCAAATTTTGTTTTGACTAACCCGTCCAGGCTACATCCGCAGTTATATACAACTTTTTGCTGGGAAAACAGGACGTGAAATGGATGTTCCAAAGTCTAAATGGCTCTAGCAAAGACTAGAATTTGATCATTTTCTCGCCGATTCGACTAGAATTCCCAACAAGTCGGCAACATAATTTGCCACAAATAGATGTGCTTTTTCCTATTGATTAGTCAAGCGTAGAAAACTGTGTTGGCGGGATGTCGCCGTGCATCAGAGCGCATGCGAACAATAATGATGCTGCCTTGACCTTAGCGTACCCGTTAGCTAATTACAATTAGCTAGGTCTATTCGAATGCGAAGCGGCACGTAAGTTCGAGAAAACTTTACGCTCAGAGGGCGCCAGCTTCTTCTTTGCTACTGACAACATAAAAGAATGGAAAATCGTTCATGCGTTTGCCTAAAATCCTGCACCCACGAGGAAGAGGAAATGTGTTGGGTCAAAAGGCCCTCGACCGATGAAAACAACTCAGTCACCACAAGCACCTCTGCACTGAGGTAGTAAATTTCAAAACTGGACATCCAAAACGCACGTAATCCTATCTGCACGAAAAAACCTTGTATGCAAAGCCTAGAAAATTTGCATAACTGGGCTCGACGGCAAAGCGCACAAGTTTCCTAAGTAACTGCTTATATCAAACTATTACTGTTGTAAGCGGGAATTTCAAATTATTCCGTTGTTTCTGATTTGAGACACGAAAAATTCGCATCGTCATTTGCTCTTTGATTTGATTTTTAGCCATTTTTTTCGCAATTGTGTTAAAAAATTTACTAAGAAATGGCTTCAGTAGACAGTGTTCGTGCTCTAATTTCTAAAAAAGACGAAATGGAGAAAGAAATTGCCGAAAAACACAAATTTTTGGACGATGTAAGGAATCTCTTGATTTTAGTATCAATTGATCAATGATTCTTTGAATTTTTAGCTTCGAGTCGGCATGACTGGTCCATTAATCGACAGCGAAGGCTATCCTCGATCGGATATTGATTTGTACGCCGTACGTTCGGCTCGTCAACGCGTAAATTGTGAGTTCTTTTACGAATTTACACCACAGAGAAGTGAATTTTTTAATGTTGAGGTCTCCAAAATGATTTGCGCGCTTTATTGAAAGAAATCGAAGAACAATTGCACATTTTGCATGGATCGGCCGAAAATAGCGAGAATGGAGCGAACGGACACAACGAAGACGGCACGGACAACGAACCGATGGAAATTGGAAACGCTGCTCAATCAGCCCCGCATCGTACAAGTAACGAACCATTTTTGAAAATCGATCAAATCGTTGCCGGATCGCCAGCATCGAGCGCAGTAAGCGAAAACCCTTTTTTTCCTTCAGCACGACAAAATAAAATTTTAGGGTTTAACCAACGGCGATCTGGTCATCCAATTTGGATCCTTGTGTAAAACGAATTTTTCTCAAATGCAACAAGTGGCCGAAATTGTGCAAAACAGTGTTGGAGTAAGAACCTTTAGCATTTTCTTCTTTCTATGCCTCATTTTTCTTTTTTAGCATCCCATCAGGCTGACTGTACTTCGTGATCATCATCCAATTCGCATTAGTTTAACGCCAAAACAATGGAGCGGCCGAGGACTGCTGGGATGCAGGGCCACCCCACATCACGAATAAGCAGCCGATTTTGATTACTTTTATGAAACTAAATCCGTGAATCCATGTTGTAATTCAACAAAAACCGCCCAAAGTTTATATTAACGGATATAATATAACTGTCAACCGTTCAATCATTCTATTTCGACCATTTATAGCGAGACTAACTTTTCATGAAGTGTCAACTCAGTCTTCGCCAATTCGGCCAAATATGAAACCATCAGGAAATCCTGAAAATTCATAATTTTAGATAGCTCAAGTAAATCGATAATTATGCATCCCAAGTACGAATCGATAATTTGCTCCTCCGATTCGTAATTGAGGAGCAAAGCACGAAAAAAAGGTTTAGCTTACCTTTATGCTAGCATTCAACATGGCGTCGAATTGTCCAGGTTGCAATTGGGCAACATTCGATACCAATTCGTTCAGTCGGCGTCCCACTGCGTTATCTGCTTGTTTCTTGCCTGCCTGAAACGAGAAAATTGTAAGAATCTTTTTGGGAAGTCTGCCACAGGTGAGCGTTGACGGAAACTCAAGTACGGTAACCATTCGGCCTCTTACCAAAACGTCATCCACATATTTTTGGAGCTTTTCAATCCAGGTTAACATATCGTTGACAGATTTCTTCAATTGATCCACACCGCCGGTCAATTGTGTCAAACGTTTTGGATTGTCCGTACAACCCATAATGGTAGCCAGACCCACTTTCTCTGGTTCGTACGCTATAATATCCACATCGACCGGCACGAACATGGAACACTGCGGTTTGGTGTTTCGAGATGGAACGCTGACCTTCGTTCTAAAACGAGAAAATAAGTGACAGAGGATGGGAAAAATGGTATTCCAGGGATCTATACTAGGGAAATTTGACCCACAAATACACTAGAAGATCTATTTGTACAGTACATGTGACCAGAGGCAGGTTTTGTTAGTCAGCCTGGACTATGTCATATTTTATATATCGCCAAGCACTACAGCGCACTCGAGGGCTAAGGAACACGTATTTGACAATCATTTTTTACCCTGGTGGGAGTAGAACCCTCACCCGTAAGTGCGCACCAAAGGCCACGACCATGGCTCACTGCCCACTGTACATCCGGGCCGTGGCCTAGCGGGTTAAGGCGTGTGCCTCTCACACTGGGTGCTCATTTACAGGGCAGGGTTCGACTCTCGCCTGCGTAAAGAATGATTGTCAATTTAGGTGTTCTTTAGCCCTCGAGTGCGCGTTATGGTGCTTGGCTATGGATAAAGTATGACATACACCCACTCTCCCGGCCAGATCTGAACAATGTACCCATATGGGATATTAAAAGTCAGCACTTACTGGATATAAGCCTTCATACCCAAACGCCCACCCACCAAACTCGTGTCCAATGTCAAATGGACGACGGGCAGTTGCTCACGACTGGCGGCATTGGCTTGAACGAAACTAACGTAAAAATCGTGATAAAGCAAACTCGACTCCGAAATTTCCGATGCTGTGGAAAACCTGCGAAAAGCTATGGTTATATTATTTTTCTAAAGATTCATCAAATTCGCTTACCATCCAACAGCCATTTCGGTCGGATTGGAAATTTTACTCAATTCGTACATTTCTTTGTTGATATGAGGCGAAATTTTTGCCTAAAAGATTAGGTTCGTGGAAGAAAAGCGGTAGGAAAAAACGGTTATTACCTCTCCGTTGACTTCCGAGTGCGGGACGCAATAGCAATTCGATACTTCAACAACATTCCGTTCGAAATTTCCTAAAACAAGAGTTAAACGCGAAATGTCAGCATTTTGAGACGATTGATTCCTTAATTTGAAATTTAAGAATCGAGGGTTAGATCGAAGAAAAGATTTATTAAAATTGAAATTACAAAACTCAAAAGTAAATTGAATAAGCCCGCTATATTTTGATATAAAATATTTGACTTACCGAGTAAAGTTCCGATGGCCTTTTTATTCGATCCATCCTTGCTATCCCGCCTTTCATACGCATCGATAATTGACAAAATCACAACCGGATGGACACGACAGGTGATTAGAGATGCCATTTTTTTTCGAAATACGATGTTGCTTTGAATCTTTTTGCTAATTGAAATAAAATTTGCGGAATGAACGTCACAATGTTTGCATAAACTGCTAAAAAAAGTAAAAGTAAGTTTCAGGTTCCGGTTCAGAATCCCATTTCATGCGAGCAGGCGCCCCGCCATACCTCTAAATATCTAAATATTGCAAAAGAAAAGCAGCTAGTCCGCCATCATCCGCAAAGCATACATCGATGAGCCATCGATGTACCTACCACATACTTGCATATGTGTAAAAATATAGTTTCAGATGTGAGATACCTGCAATCGGGCGCGCTTAGTGCCTATTTCGTGTCTTTTCGCTATCACATGCTGCTACATGCTTTTTGTGGGTTCAAAACCATTTTGCCGAAGTCTTACGCTTATAAAATCGACAAATTCAAGCATGAAAGTGATTCAAATCAGTTTATCGCAACGATTCGGCTTAAGTTCAAAACGAAAGCAGAATTGACGCATTGGAAATTGGATTTTCAAGAGGAAACCAAGGTTACTTGGATAACGGAGGAGACTTTCCCCAACACCATAAACTTCCAGTATCGCGAAGACTTTATGTGTAAACACAGTTCAAGAAATAAAGCGTCCAAACGAAAAAACAATTTCCGTAATCCGAATACATTTTGTAAAGCTCAGCTGCAACTAAGCTGAGCTGCAGTAAGCTTTCTCCTTTGAAAATAAGACAGAGCGGGTGATAATACTTTAGTGTAATTTTAGATAAAACTGGACACCCGTAATACGAGAATGACGGATAAATTTGTGAAGGAAGGATACCTGTCGGTGGTCGTCATCAAATGGCGGCATAATCATTCAACTCAATCAGCGGAGCGGGGGTCTTTTCGACCGCTCATGAGAAGGTCAAGATACAATTTGAAGGTTTTTTGCATCAGGTAAGTTTTTTTTCGATGCTGCCCAGTAGTGTTTGGCTTGCCCTCCCTGCTAGGGGGCCATATGTCGTCCCGCCACTCCAAAGCCTTATTTTTTAAAGTTTTTATTGGGGCCCGCGCCACTCCAGTTTTCTCTCGGGACTTCGAATCCGGTTGCCTATGGCCGGCCAGCAGTCACGATGATAACCGAGGCCGTGAGGTGACTAGCTCCCACGGCAGCTTGCCTCTGTGTCTCCACCAGGAGCGCCTCCACACGAGGGTATCCTGTGCTGAATGTTGTGAATTGCCAGTTGGCGGCGCGTAGAATTCTTAGGGGTGTGGCCAGGGCAGAATAAGAACAGGAGTGGCAGGCACCCTGGTTGTCTGCGGATTTGTCTGTTGTAAGATCTAGGGTGAGACATTTGTGCATTACTATGCCCGTCATTGATCTTTTGGTGTTGACTGCGCCATCGACAGTGGAACTGTTCGCCAGCGTAGGCATCTTAGGACCGACCAGGTGCATTCGACCAGCACGCAGGCTTGTATCATTGCGCAGAGCAGTTGCAGGCACCCAGAGGCGCGGCATACCTGCCCGAGGGTTTGTTTTAAGAATTGGGGCCGTTGTGATATACTCAGGAATAAGCCCCTCTACCAGGATTGGGCTATCAAAGACCTTGGATCGCTCGCTTGTAAGATCAGCCCGAACCCGCTGTCACGTGAGCGTAGAATATCTGTCGCACGTTCAAAATGGATACCGACTTTTGAGGACGATGGCGAGGGCTGTGAACGGGTAGAGATCAGATCAGATCGCCTGAGCCTGATCTGATTGCGTGTAAGACAGGTCAAGCCAGGCCAGGTCAGGTTTGGGTCGAGTCGAGGGAGTGAGTTGTAAGACTGTTTACACACAGTATTGTAGGCTGGCTGGACAATTGGCCTGTGCTTGGAGGCCATGGCTTGGTCAGTCAGGTCAGGTCTTGGTCCTGCCCAGATACACTTTTGCTTGCTTCCTTTTATTCTTCCTGCTGGACCTGAGGTGGGGGGGGGGGGGGTTCTAGAGGAAAGGTTCAAGGACCTGGCCAGCCCATCCCCCTTGCCCATACTTGCCTGGGACGAGTCCAGCCACTCGCTCCCAAGCGATACAAGGGACGAAAGATGAACCACTACGCCACCCTGGGCACTTCTTCAAAGCCTTAGTTTAGGCTGGCAACGGATATACATAGGCCTAGCCTTAAACTGAGACTGATTTGATGGAAAAAACGGGATTTTCTCGTCATCGTATGCCGCAGCTTATCATTTTCCAGCAGATAAAGCGCGAAAACTATTACTCGCCGATCCAGCAGTCGGACCGGCCGGATCAGTCGATGCTGGGCCGAACCGTCCTGGACAGGACGACTTACTGAGCTTTGTCAATCTTGCTTTGGTCTCATGTTGAGCTGACTTGTCTTATTAACGTGGTCCCAACCACACCCTGATTTTTATGTATTTCACTCATTTTCAGGCATGAATACGCGAAGTGCATTGAATTATTATCGAACGCAATTAGAACTTGATGAAGAATTTGTGGAAGAACAGAAGGCGGATGCTGAATTTTGGCCTACGTTGAGAACTGTACGTCATCTACATGATCACTGTTGAAAACAGAACCAAGACGAGCGAATTGGACAGTCAGTGTTTCATCAACTACAAGCACGAAAGGCGGAGCTGGATGGGCTGGGTTGTCGTATGGAATTGACGGAGTCTCCTTTCACCATCGTCGTGGTCACCCCGCTTATGCAACGTGTTCATGGATTGCAACGAGCGTCAGAAATATGTTACATCGATTCAACTCCTTGCAGCGACCGTGACGGCAGTGCCATCACGGTCGTTCTTACTCCAACTGATCTCGGCGCATTGCCATTGGTTGTCCTCATCACTGATAGCCAATCAGCAGATGCTTATTCGCATGGATTTAATTTGATCAATAGCGTGCTTGGTCAATCAGGATTTGGCGGAACATCACCAGCCATCATCGTCACTGGTGACAGCGCCGCTGAAAAGAAGGCAATATCAAACGTTTGGCCAGCATCAAAACAATTTCTGTGTCAATTTCGAATGGGACAAGCAATGTGGCGATGGCTTTGGGATTCATATCATAATGTTCTTGAAGATGATCGGAAACAGCTGATGCTTCAATTTCGACAGATAATGTACGCGTCGATTGTCACCACGGCTTCGAATTTATTTGAAAACGTGGTTACAAATTGGCAACAGAGGTATCCTTTTTTTGTGAAACACCTGGTTGATCTATGGAGCAGACGAGATCAATGGATTTCGGCTTATCGCAATTTTCGAACTCATCATAAGAGCTTCTGCGAACGAAGCGGCGATTCGAATTTTTAAAGACGTAGTCTTGGATCGTTGTAAAGGCTACAATGTCTTTGCTTTAGTCGATTTTTTCTGCAAGACATTTGAAGAGCATTTTAAAAATCGGTTGATCAATTATGCCCATGGACGGGTATCGACTCCTCATGGTATACTGGAAAAATTATTTGACCATTCGTTATATATCACGTCGCGAGACCAAATTTCGAAGCTTTCGAACACCACCTATGGCATTCCTAGCGAAACCGAAACTGGTTTGATGTATTGGGTGGATGCCAGTATTGGAATTTGCAATTGTCAAGTTGGAAATGGCGGGAAATTCTGCAAACATCAGGCCGCTGTAATCAAATTCTTTCCTGAAGTTATTCCCAAGTGTCCTATATTTGATCGATACGAGGCAGCGAAATTGGCGCTTGGTGACATGGTGTCAACTTGCGAATCATATTGCTTATTTGGCTCCATCGAGTTCTCAGGTCGACGCCGCGTCGTTCAATGAAAGAAACGAATCAGTTGACGTTGATGAAAACGATGAAGCCGAGACAGCTGTGCGCCGCATCGATGGAAATCAAAATAGTGATGAGATCAGCAACGGCACTTTATTGAAAGCAACGTTAGCGCGAGAAAACTTCAAGATAAGGAAGAACGAACTGCTGGCCATTTTATCAGCTAAACTTGATCTGTTCGCCGATGAGCCAAGCGTTTTAGATGGAATGATCAAATTCGCGACTCGCCTGATGAATGCAAAAACAGCTGCCAGCGTCGGCAGCCTTCTCTGTTCTGTGAGCGATTTAGTGCAGTTGGATGCTCGAGGATCAAAAATTTAACCTCAGCCAACGTCTCGAGCCAGAAGAAACCATCCGTACATGGGGGCAAGAAAATCGGCACCTGGTCGTCAGCCGGAGAGCATTCGATGACTGATAATTTGATGCAGTAAAATTGAAGTTGAGTCCTCCCTTTGTTTATCGCCGCATAAAATTGACCCGATGGAACATGCGCATGGTAGAAAAACGCTGTCTGCTATTCTGTACTGTACAAGAACAATCAGCTGCTCCACCATTGCAAGCATCCCAGGCCAGGTTCACTCATTGTCCCAACAATCAAGTAAGGTGCTTGTTTTTTCTCTTGCTCCTCCCCAGTCGCTCCATCAGTTGCTTCGCCAGGCACTAAGGAGGTGACTGGTGGTTGAGTGTCCATGAATCGTTCTTCAGCCACTCTGAATCTAATCTCGCTTCCAGGTTCCATGAACAGATCAACGGGCGCTGCCCCGTCCTCACCCGTGTCGTACTTCCACACCCACAATTGATCCGATTCTTGGAACCGCGACGGATGGGGCAACTTGTCGGCTGGAATCACAATGTCATCGAAAAATCCCATGGAAACTGAAAAATGCTCAGGTGATGTCATGTGTTTACACAGCACTGCTACAATGTGTGTGATAAATGGACAGACGAGGTCACTGTGCCTATTGCACACAACCACCGACTGTACTCCCACGTGCAGAGTGGCATCTGTCAGCTTGCTTTGCAGAGCTGGCAACCAGTTGTCGGCTCAGGCTCGATTGCCAGCTGTCAAAGCACCTGGCCAAGTCTTCTATTCTGGCACGCCTACTTATCGTTGGAGGTGCAGGAGAGGCATTCAAGGCAGAAGACTCCAATCCAGGACCCATGGCAGGCACTGGCTGCCCACGCGCTCTCGCCTAGCATGCATCCTAGTCGATAGCAGAATAGGGTCCCCAAGCCCTACCACGTAGAACAGAACCCTCCAAGACCGGCCAGGTAAAAAAGACATTGCAACCAGCCATTCAATGAGACCCCTTCACTTACTAGATATGCCTTCTCGATTACAACTGCGAATATTCCCATTCAATATCTCGTCCACAAATGGCCGAAACACAACGAACCGGAAGTGCACTGAAAAACTATGGCCTTTCCTCACTCGATTCAGAAAAGTGCGACAGATACTCTATGCTCACGTGACGGCGGGTTCAGGGTTGCTGTATAGCCCAAGCCTGGTAGAGGGGTTTATCCTGCAGAGTATCGCTCACTGAGGCTCCGATTCCTGCAACCCCTCAGGAATGTATGCCGTGCCGTGCCCCCCGGTGCCTGAAACTGTTCTGTGCAATGATACAATAGCCAGGCTGACGGTCGAATGCACCTCAGTCCTAAGATGCCCACGCTGGCCAACAGTTCCGCGGTCGATGACGCAGTAAAGACCAGTCAACGCCAGAGGAGCACAGCAATGCACAACGGTGTGGGTAAGATCTAGGACTGTTTAAGTACACAAGCTAACTACCCGCCCCGGAGTCAACTCTGGGACTCTTCCAGTATGAACCACAGGGAGACAACGACGGTAGAGGCACCTTGAGAGTATGCTAACCGAAGCCCCTGGCTTGCACCACAGCTCTACCAATAGGGTGGACCCCACGAAGGGGTGGCTTCCCGGGAGTGAAGGCAGTACTCTTAACCAGCGGTCTGCTCTACTGCCCTAGCTCCTCCCCACCGAGCCAGCTGCCCTAGCCACATCCTCAAGCTGCAAGTCACAACAGTCCTCTACCTTTAGTATGCGATGACCCATCTCCAGGCAGGATATAACTGTCCTCAACTTTCTCGAAATCGTAGAAGCATATGCACAGACCCACGTTCAGGACAACCTGAAAAAGACAACCATTTATTAGCGGTCGGGATATTCGCACTGGCCAAGCCACTTCGCTCGATATTTCAGCCATCATCCTGATTTGCATGGAAAGACATTTCGCCTCACATCTCTAATGCCTGGGTACACTGACACATCACCGTTTCGTCCTCACTCATCTGCTCCTCACCCCAGAGTCGCCTCGTCCATCGGCCCACCTTGTACTGTTCCAACTTGACGTGATTTTCTCCCAGCTGCAAGGTATGGGAAAACAGAGAACCAACACACACACACACACCTAATCCTAAAGGCAGGTACCTGCCTGGGGCCAACTACGCGGCTAGCACGCAACCAAACACTTTGCACTGTATAGATTTCCTCGCCCCTCCCAAATGTCTACCATTCAGCTTACCTTATTAGCGAACTTTTTATTGAGCTCGTAGATCAGAGCTTTGTGGAAATCTACGTCGAACTTGTTTGGCAGAATTCGGACAGTATCTACCATCCGACTCAGCACGAACATCTTGCCACGTCCTGAAACGAACCAATGAGAGAATACGGATCATCCGAACACAAAGAACTACTTCGACCGCAACGACCCTCCATCAAAAACCAAGACCCCATTAATTTTCCGTTTTTTTTAATTCTCAACAGTATCCATAACTCAACATCAATGACGGTAGATGGTCACCGTTTCACACTACCCACGTGACATAATCATATATTTTCATCTTCAATCGATTTGATTCTTCAAGCCACTGGATGTTGTATCCACTTTGTAAATGGACCGTGTTGGCTCAAATACTTGGCGTTGACTCCATCAGGAATCAAACGACCTTCAGCTCGCCAAGCCTCGTACTGTTCGCGTGGATATTTCGTGAATCCCCATTTATTCGACACCAAAACCTGAAACTCAACTTTCATGCAACTTGCTCAAACAGAAAATTGATAGGGCTTACGTGTTGACGGCCAGGGTACTTGTACTTGGCACGACGCAAGGCTTCGATAACCTGCGCGCGATGTTGATCCTTGACTCGAACGGACATGATAACTTGACCAATTTGAATTCGAGCCACCGTGCCTTGAGGCTTGCCGTAAGCGCCGCGCATTCCAGTTTGCAGTCTAAAATACAGTAGATAAGACTGCGTCAGGAGGATGATAAGGTCATTACTGCCACAATACATGCTCACACTGGAGCGATAATATTCTACTGTCAGATTAGGCCGGGTATCTTTGCTAGAAATTTCAAACCCTATCAGATCACTGCAGATGGCAGGTCAAGTCATAGGTGAACTTACGCACATACACAAAACGAAACAGCCGAAGACTTACCGATCGGCGCCGGCGCAACTTAACATTTTATTGATGCGGATGACGTGGTACGGATGAGCACGAACACGCAAGTGGAAAGCGTCCTTCCCGCAACTCTTGACCAAATACTTGTTTGCGCAAATTCGAGCCGCTTCCAGAGCCTAAAAGAAAACCCATGTCTTGAGGCCTATATTGTCAACGCCAGCCGACAACGGGAACGTACACTCGAATTTCTGTCCTAGCTTACTAAACGCAGTATGTAACTCTTACTTACCTCAGATGACAGCTGCTCGAATTCGTCCGATATCAAATGCACGCATAACGGAAATTCATCGACAGCGGCTTTTTTGCGACCCAAGTCGAAAATACGAATCTTCGGATCCGGGACACCACGACAGAAACGTGATTTTGGATAAGGCTTGTTCTTACAGTAGCGATAGCTGAAACGGGAAAACAACGTTATACATTCCAGTTTAGTTGCATACAAAGCTCAAATGGAAGTGCCTATGGCAAAAACTACCGAGAAAATTACCCAAAATTTATCTAGCAAGTCGACCAAAAAACCTAACTTACCAACGCGCTGGCCGACGACCCATACTTCTTTATTTTCAGTTCAATTACACCTAAAAGACACAAAAATTTACTCAACAAGAACACGAACTCCTTGAAATGGAAAGTAAAAATTTGCATACGAAAAATACCGAATGCGCACATCGCAGTTTTCAACATGTGACGCACTGTCATCAGACGCGTACCTGAACATCAAAAAACCAGCGGTAAATTTGACATCTAAAAAGACTTCAACGACATGCTCTTTGATTCTATAAAGATCAAATTCAAAATAAAAGAACCAAAGGCAGAGAATCGCTTTATACATTAAACTAAGAAAAATGCTATTGCTGAAAATATATTATGTATCCATACCACATCAGTCCACTATCTTTAAGCAGACAGGTGTGTTCATGCTTGTCGTCTGGACATGTTCCAATCTTCCAGACGTGGCATCTCTATAGAAGGCAGTCACATCATTCGTGTTTTGATTAGCGACCAAAACCATATCCAAAGGGGAGTACAAAACAAAATTCCTTGGAATTTCTCCCCCGGAACCAATTTCCTGCACAAACTTGACTTTGCCATCGCTTTGAACTTCAAAGACGCTGACGATGTTGAGGAATCGAGTTGTGACGTACACGAAACGACCATCGGGCGAGACGTGGATATCGGCAGCGCCACTGGGTCCCCGGCGAGGGCTGGTCGGTTCGTACTGCACTTGGTCGAGGGCCCCGTCCTGGCCGACCTTGTAGACCAGCACGTGGTTGGACAGCTCGCACGCCACGTACAGCCACTTCTGCTGGTCAGGGTGCCAGGCCATGTGGCGGGGTCCCGAACCGGGCGGGGCTGCGAACTTGATCAGGGTCTCGTTGTCGAAGCCCAGTTCCTGCGAATAGTTGAATCTCCAAATGCAATCGTTGCCCAAATCTGCAAAGTAGACGAGTCTCGACTGGGCGTCGAGGATGCTGGCATGCAGATGGGGTCCTTCCTGTCTGCCCTTGTCCACGTTACTGAATTCAGTAAATTGATGAAAATTGCGTTTCTCCAATCGACCAGTTTCGTTATCGATTTTGAACGCTGCCACATTCCCGCCGTTGTAATTAGAGACGAAAAGTAATCGATCGTTGTCATCGATTCGCACATGCCGCGATTCGCTCCGATGCCGCCGACTGGCCACGAATCGATGTATCGATATTTGTCATTTTCAGACAGGGCATATGCGTGGATGAGACTCTTGTCCAAGGAAAGTGTTGCAGTGACTGCGTACAAGTATTTTTTGCTTTCCGTTATATCCAGGAAAGCTGGATTGGTCACATTGGGTATCACGTGGATAAGATCGAAGGTGATTGACCCATTGTCCGAGGGGGTCAGGTTGTATACAGAAATGCCCTGACCGCTGGCACCAGGGCCATGGTGGGCCTTCTCAGTGTACGTCCCAACAAATAACTAAATAGAGATATTTGCTATCGAAGAATTGGCAACTTCAAGTTTTGCAAAACACAAAAATAGTAATAGGGCAGTAGCAGTCAATGATCTGAGCGTGCTGGTGGACATAGTGGATGGGACAAAGCGGATACGCCGTGTACGACTAATCGTAAGCCAATGCCAGAGCGATGGGCAAGGAAGTCAAAAAGGATGTGCCAGCCAGCTGCTACTGTTGAGGGGAGAGCTCGTACAGATTCGCAATGATGGCAGGAAGCAGAGGAAGGAGTGTTGAGTTTTGTCAATGTCAACATAGAAACCAGAACGGGGTTGGGAAGAGAGTATCTTTCAGCACGAAAGCGCACGATGCTAACAGTAAGGGCGAGTGGCCAACTTCATTTTGCGCATATGTTTACTCATGACCTTAGCCATAGTGGAAACCCTGCCCCTGACTTTTCCCTTAATCTTTTTCTCCTCGCAATTCCTGTTGGTAGAACATGCAATATCTTGGAAAATGACCAGATTTGTGCGATTCAGAGGAGCAGGCATGGGAGCACAGCAAGATCAGTGTACTACTGGGGAATGCCAACATAAGTGTAAGGAGTGCTCGTGAGACGGCAGGTGTGCCCATCGTCCGGATGATGTTTCACAGGGCAGGACGTAGGTGCCATTGTAGCCACTTCAGTCACCATGTCATCGCTCGGTGGTTTTAGGCATGCTTATTGATCGTGATTATCTGCAACCAGGAACTTTGAATTCAGGAACCTCAATTTTGAACCAGGAATTCATTGAGCAGCTGACTGCTGCCACTGCTGACTCGCGATTGGATGGCACTCATACGAGCAGTGACCTCTCTTCGTGTGCTTGGTGTAGTCTGGAACGAACACAATTCTAGGAATGTTGGAGACGATGTTTCCATATTCCGTTTAATTCCAAGTCTAGGGGGAAGAAATTTGATGCCTTCTTAATGTGCCTGATCACAGGCAGGCCAGAGACTGTAATGCACATCGACAGCACGCTCACTCACATGCGGGATACAGTCGTTGTAAAACCACCAAATTACAGAGCGCCTTATTTGAGGGTTACTGAAAACGGCAGTTAATGAAAAATTTCCTGGAGACCAACAGCATTCACAACTCATATGCGCTTCCGATGCATGCAGCTAATAGCAGCAATTTCTTCTCGGAAGCGCATCCTTCGATCGAGCGCACTGCCAGCCCCCTCACAGCTGCGAGTCGAACTAGCGCAATGAGCAAAAGACCGTTATATTGCCAGCAGACAAGCTACCCCTGCATGATTTGGCAGCCGCCGGAGGAGCTTGGGGTGCCCAATTGATAGACATTTCCAATTAAAGATATTCCATCTCACGTTGGCGACTCCCTCCAAGCTTTGCCAATGCGGACTACGTGACTCAAGTGAATGTTACGCGTGAGGGAAGGAAAACGAGCATTCGCTGGTGGTCAACGACGCTAAGAATCTTGCGCCTTTTTGCAGTTTCATTCGATTCTGTGCTAAAGCTATTCTTACTTCAACAATGGCATGTTGCCCAAACACTTAGGCGCTTGCAAGATTTTGAAAATTTGTGGCAATCCTACTTCTGAAAAACCATACCATAACCTTTACCCATTCTCCCTCCCCCTCTCTCATTTTCCTTTTTCCGTTTATTTCATACAAAAAATTTTCAAAAAAGAAATATGCACAGCTCATGTCATCTAAACAATGACAGCTGCCGCGGTGGTGCAGGCGTTCAGTATTCGTCTCTCCGCGTTGCTTTTTGGGAGCGAGTGGCTGGACTCGTCCAGGGCTCGATCCCCGGTGACGGAGGTCGGTTTGCGAACCACAAACCTTCGCTGACCTTGCACGCCAGGCCGTGGGTGACTCACCCGGTACTGTCGAGGTACTCCGAGTGGAGACGGAAGCCAAACGAAGAGACAGTCTCGGCTGTCGAACACCGACAGGGCTCACAGCCCACCCGCCATCGGTGGAGGATGTCGATGTCCAGTCCAGGATGCCCTCGCGTTGAGGTGCTCCTAGTGGAGACACGCAGAGGGCCGCTGCTGTGTGTCCCGGTCCCCGCACAGCCATGCTTAGAAGGTTTTACTGCTGGCCAGCTAAGGCAAAACGGGCTTCGGCCCACAAAAATTAAAAAAACCGTAAAAGATGACACGTGATCAGACAATGCGGAAAACCACAGCCGCACTGCATTCCAATTATACTATATGTACAGTCCTAGCCGACCAAACCCATATCAACATGGTGGGATAGAAAGACTGGTTCACAGTTGGCACAAAACAAGGAAGTTGGGTTTGGCAGACAATTGCTGAAGTGGGTGATTTAACCGAGAGAAGTCCTAGGCTGGGATAAATCACCCAGCTTCTGGAAAGGCACAGATGCCAAAGCACTGACGATAAGCGCCTAAACAAGTGAGCTTTCTCTTACTTTTTGTTAAAATTCTGAAGCTTGCTGTGTTAAAAAATCTGTGATGTTCTCGGTTTGTAAGACGCGGTTTGATGACACAGCTAATAAATGGCGGAGAAGACTAAAAGAATGCCAGACTGTAATGTATGTCAAGATTTGCCGTGTCAAATTTCAAAAACCTGGTGAAGTCGATTTGAAAAACGCAGCAGTAAGTTGACCTGGTGCATCTGGGAAGGTCAGTCAAAAAACCCCCCTCTGAAGCGAGTAATGTTTACCAGCATGATGTGCGTGTCAGTGAGAGTGGATGTCATGTCATGTCGTGTCACACTTTATCCATACCCATACCCAAATGCCCAATCTTTTTTTTCCCGGCGGGAGTCAAACTCTCCCTTTGCTTGGTCACCAAGCGTGAGAGGCAGACGCTTTAGCCCGCCTAGGCCGCCATGACCCGGACTATCGTGCTGGCCAGTGTCCACGGTGGAAAGTAATCTGAAAGTAGGTAAACAGGTGCGATGGGGCGTGATCCTCCTCTTATTTATCAGACAGTGATAACTTTTGCTTTATTCTGCATTTAACTGCGGGGCAGATTTGCGTCCGCCATCTTGTATTGTCGATTACGATGGTAAAACTTGGCGTTGCATTCGTGTCACTTAATTGCGCGCATTGTGCCAATGCGTGCAGCTCGCACCAGCGTAGGTGTCTCTCTTTTGAGTCCATCCCCTCGGCAACCCCACACTACAGTAGGACCCCAATCACATAGCGGATTCCCTCCTCCGAGATGAGTTCAATGAGGAAATACTGGCACCAACTAATAAGGCTCCAGGCTTCCAAGACGGTAACAGCTTCCTTGTTTTTCTAAACCAGCTGACCATCGCTCTCTTTTGATTGATCTTTCTTCCGCTCGCATCCGCACTTGGCGCACACCTGATTTGATGAACAATGGACATGTTGACATAAACACGTTATCTGATCTCGTGATGATGCCATGATCAGGACCGAATTTCCTGCCAGCTTCCTCGTATTCAATCACAGAATCGACTGTGTGGTCTGAAAGTGAAAAGTATTGGCCCTTATAGTTCTCCAGATCGCGCGGTAGGAAGCCAATCTGTGTGGCCTACTCACTGCTGTTAGCCTTGCACGCTGAATGCACTGGATCTTTTTCAACAGATGATAATGTTACTAAAATTCATATCAAGAAGTGTCCTTTCTCATTATCTTCATGCCGGACTAGTCGCCCATCATGTTTTGATAAAATGGCTTTATCTCCCCTCAGCTCAAACTCAAACACCGCCGTAAGCGCACCCAACAATTTATCTTTGCTGCTGGCACCAGATGCATCGACTTCGGAACAGGTTATAAAGCCACACTACGCCAGTTTCCATTGAAGAAAAGGAAAATCCCCTCTGTTATCATGTTTAATCAAATCAATTCATTTGAAAATTTAAAAACGAACCAGAAATTCCGTAAAAACACGAATTCTTAGTGGCCATGAAGGCAGACACCTCAACTAATTATATGCAAGCACACTGGAGTGTTCATGCTTGTTTTCTGCCCTTGCGTCAATCTGCCAGACGAGGCATCCCTGCGGAAGACAGTCACATCATTCGTGTCCTGATTAGCCACCAAAACCATATCCAAAGGCGGGTACAAAACAAAGTTCCTTGGAATTTCTCCCCCGGAACCAATGTCCTGCACAAACTTGACTTTGCCATCGCTTTGAACTTCAAAGACGCTGACGATGTTGAGGAATCGAGTTGTGACGTACACGAAACGACCATCGGGCGAGACGTGGATATCGGCAGCGCCACTGGGTCCCCGGCGAGGGCTGGTCGGTTCGTACTGCACTTGGTCGAGGGCCCCGTCCTGGCCGACCTTGTAGACCAGCACGTGGTTGGACAGCTCGCACGCCACGTACAGCCACTTCTGCTGGTCAGGGTGCCAGGCCATGTGGCGGGGCCCCGAACCGGGCGGGGCTGCGAACTTGATCAGGGTCTCGTTGTCGAAGCCCAGTTCCTGCGAATAGTTGAATCTCCAAATGCAATCGTTGCCCAAATCTGCAAAGTAGACGAATCTCGACTGGGCGTCGAGGATGCTGGAGTGCAAGTGGGGTGCCTGCTGCCGGTCTTTAATCACGCTGCTGAACTCGGTAAATTGACGGAAATTGCGTTTCTCCAACCGACCAGTTTTTGAATCAATTTTGAACGAGGCCACATTCCCGCCAGCGTAGTCAGACACGAACACAAATCGATCATTGTCATCGACTCGGACATGGGCCGCTCCAATGCCGCCGATCGGCCACGAATCGATGTATCGATACTTTTCGCTTCCAGACAGGGCATAAGCGTGGATGAGGCTGTTGTTTATGGATGACGATTCGCTGATTGCATACAAAAACCTGTTGCTCTTTGTTACATCGAGGAATGAGGGATTGGTCACGTTGACAATGGTATGGACGAGGGTGAAGATGAGCGACCCATTTCTGGATGGTGTCAGGTCATAGACGTAGATGCCTTGGCCGCTGCCATTTTGAGCGGCCTCCGTGTAGGTACCAACAAACAACGTCGAGGACAGGCTTGCTGCTGTCGAGTTCACGGCAGCAGCACTTGCAAGGTGCAGAGCCAGTAGAAGCACTGCTATAGTTTCCAGTCGACCAGACATGGTGCAGGGGGAAAATGGAATGGGGTTGCCTTAAGTGGCAAATAGCAACCACCAAGTTCAGTGGTCTTACATAGGGCGCATCACTTATACAGGGCTTATGAGAGCGGAGTGAGATAGAAGGATCAGTGACTATGTCAATAGCGAGGTATCCCGACAGGCAGAGTTCAGCCGCAAGTAGTGAATAACACTAGTTCAATAAACACAGTCGACAAAAGTGGCCTTAACACATTTACCGTAACTTTTTTGAGCAGAGTGAAACTGGCACTGTCTCCTCACAAACTACGTGGGTCTTTCTCGATCGGCTGTTGCTGGAAATCTGACGTTTTGCAGTGCCGTCACCACTCTAGACTCCATGCATGGTCCTACGCAGAAAATGTGTGGGCGGCTATTTGACGTGTGACTAGGAAGACGATTTTTCACATGCACTAGGTAGAATGGCTGACCTTGACCCTTCCCAAGATGTCTTTATATAATGGAATCTGTAAAGGTGCGTTCGTCAACGATTCGATAACGAAAGATCAGGCCTCAGGCAGTTGAGCGCAGGCTCCTCGTCGTTGTAGGCCCAGTGGAATAATGGATCTGGGCCAGGTCAAACGGGGTAGCTTGCGGAATCTCGACATGATTTACAAGTGTACAGTAGGTGCCAAAGTTGCAGCATAGAATATGCTAGCTCGCCGCGTGATAGATGTTATGTATCTATGCTAATGTATTTTGTATTGATTTGCATGCCCACATGTACCTACAGCATAACATGCATAGGAGTACATACCTATTGTGGCCACTTCAGCAGACTGGGGTGAGTGAGTGGGGCACACATCAGTTAGGGTGTAATAGTAAAAAGGCGCATTGGAGGAGACCGGCGGGAGCTTATAGTCTCAGAAACACTCCGGGCCAGGGTAATAGATGCCTCAGTGTACTCTATTTGCATAGAACATTTACTGTGTACGCACACGATGCACAGACTATTTGTCTCCCTCCCTGGTCAGGACCGAGCGTGGCCGAGAGGCCGAGCTGACTGGTTTTCCTAACATGCGAGGGATTGATATGACTAGGCCATGGACCCGAGCATCGCCTATATAAAGGCTCTGCTCCTTGCCTGGCGAGATTAGTCTAGATCAGAGCGTTCCTCTCGACGACCCGACGTTTGCAGCTGGCTCCCTAGGTCCTGCGTGAGTCCCCCGGTCCGGCGAAGTGGACGCGTGTAATAAACTATTCCGGTACTTGGGCTGCGTGGCTTGATTCGAAACTACACACCACGGCGCAGTTGGTTCAGTGTACACGCACGAGAACCTGACTGTTTCACCAGTCTCCTAGTCACAGGAAGCATAGACCCGACGGGTTTCTGCCTCGCCTGCAGGAACTGCCAATACGCTGTATGTGGCGGCCAGTCAAGGCAACCACATGCACTACCTTCTCCATTGGACAAACACACCTACTGTACTACATGGTATCTCAAGCGGGGATTTCTTAAAAAAGGCTAAAATGGGACTATGTTTCAGTTTTCTGTGCCGAGTATTTTCATGCGTGAGATGCCCTTAAATGTGACGTACTATACTTTTTGAAATTTTAGGCAGTTTTGACCAATCGTGAAGCTGGCCAGAAGCCCTTTCAATTCAATTTTTCCACCACGAACTCTGTTTCCATCCCGCCCTTCACTTTTACGGAGTCAGATCTGGCAGCGTCGGTGGTCGCTGAGAATCCTGGAGGTCAGGGTTCAACTTTACTTCCACTGGCCAGCTAATCAGCAGCGACAATTTGCAGTTTGGTAAGTGCGAATGCTGTTTCTGCAGGCTGACCCAATCGGGCTAAGGCAGCAGCATCAATAAGTTCTATTGGTTTTTTTAGCGACCTTGGACCCTTCAACGAACATATTTAGTGCGGTTGAGTCGTTGCAGAGCGAGGCAAGAAGAAATCCAGGATCGAGCGCACGAAGATTTCACCAGTGACACCAGCTAAGGGTATCGATTTGTTTGTATGGTGAAGTGTAATGAATATTTTCTGGGGAGCTGTGTTCCTTGCGGTTACTGCCCTTATTTGCTGACGTGTTTGCTGAGCCCTGGTGTTTGTCAGTGAAGGAGTAACACATAGTGTCGAGGACATGATCAGGCGTGGCACACAAAACCCAGTCGACTTATCAGTAAAAACGGCAGGATGCTGAACGGCCAAACGTTCGAGCGTCATTAGCCTTGCTGAAATTTCCTAATGGTTTCAGGGCAAGACTCGAAGCAGCTGCGCCAGGTTTTCACAAAAACCCGATTCCGACTTTAAACTACGCGGGAGTTGTCATAAGACTCTTGAGAGTGAATTGACCAATCAGGTTTGTGGGGGCCACGCTGCAGCGAATCAATACTTGCTGAAACAGGCTAGCTTTTTTCTTTTGAAGGACTTTTTCACCTGTGTTTTGTCTTCTAGCGCTTCCAATAAATCCCACATCTCAAAGTTTTAGATGGTCATTCTTTTCGCGTTTCCGAACAGAGACCTGAGGCTTTATATCTTTAATAACCAATTCTTTCTAGATCACTTGCATGCAATTGGAGCGAACTAATTGGCCGACAAATATCAATAAGAATATGGCCGCCGTCCACGAGTGCAATCAATGCGTTTATCTTAATTTCCCGATTTTCCGAACTGCCGATCGATCGGTGATGGAGCGTCACGCGGCCGTCGTTCACGGCGGGGTAGCATTTTCGACGCTGACTTGCGTTCCGTGCGGGGGCAAATACTTCGATATGGAAGACGTCGACGATCATTTGGCAGCCAGTCCGACGTGCGGTCCGAGAGCTGCAGTGAGTGGGCATCGACTGCCTCTTTTGGTTACGGGCTCCCCAATGTTTGGGCGTAAGACCCTGTAGGACATAATGGAACAGTGTAACCCTCGTGCCTGGTAGGCCATGGCGAGTGGGAGAGAGTAATCGATACTCTCCCCTGGCTGGGAGACGTCAACCCCTTGGGCTGACGTTTCAGCCGTAGGTACAGTCGCAAGACTTGCCTGCTCCAGTCGGAGTTTTTGTCCCGCCGACTTCGGTCGGCCGCCTCCCTCCTGCGCCTGCCAGGCTTGCTTACATTGGCGTCACGGACCTTGGGGCCATCCATAGTGGTGTAAGTCCCCGTCGAACCGCTGGGCGCGCCCATGTTCGTCTGCCAGGCTTGGTTACAACAGTATGCAGCATAGAGGCTTCCAGGGCGTCCTCATCGGAGAATTGCGACCCTTTTTTCTCAGGGTTTAGGATTTTCCTCGTGCCACTTTTTCAATTATTTTTTTTTCGAGCGAGTCTTGTTTTTCTAGCTGGAGTACAGCCGAATGATTCCTCCGGTCAAGCGGGCCTTCGATGAGTTGGTTAATCAGATGTTCAGTCCAGTCGACGAAGGTGATGCTGGCCAAGACGCGCCCATGCAAGTCGAGAACGGAGGAGGCGACGCTTCAGTGCAGCAGCCAGTGTAACTACTGTCCAAATTTTGTTGGGCTGTTAGATTTCCTGCGATGGGTTGGTGGTCAAGCTTTTGGAGAGCCACCTGATCGCCTGCTTCCACCGAATTTCCAGCCGCGCTTATAAATTCTTTTGTCCCGTTTCAGGCAGTCGCGAAAGGATTTGCTTATTCGTATCCGAGAGCTCCTAAAAAAGCGGTGCGCCAAGAACAGCATATCTTGCAATTTGTGCTCGAAATCGTTGAGCGTTGCGAGGAAGTGCAATCTGGAGATCTCATGCTTGCAACACGCCCGTTCTCACTCGCCATTCCAGTCGTTCAAATGCAAATTGTGCGAGTTCAAAGCAAAGTACTCTGAAAATATGAGCATGCACATCGGATCGAAGCACAATCGTCGAGCAGACAAGGATAGCAATTACGAAGATTCGACGGACTTTGACGAATTGTGGAACACGTTCGAACGTTGTTTCAAGGGCGAAGTGATGGACGCCGGCGACGTGGTGGTGGCTGATGGCAACGATGGACTGGATGGGTAAGTTGTCAAAGGGACAGATGGTCGAGGAGTGGCTACTGTGCTGACTGGTCATTGCATGGCATTTCAGGCAAGAAAGTAGTTCGGGGGCGACGACGGCCAAGGGCAATTATTATTGCGGCCTGTGCGTTTTCTCGGCCATCTCGGACGCGAAACAGAAGCTTCGAGATCACTTGAGTGGACAGCACGGCATCGAAGTGGAGTGGTCAGAATGAGGAGAGCAGGGTGGTTGGAGTAAAGTGAAGTGAGTTGAATTTTCCGGGAGATAATATGTAGGAAGTGTATAAGACGGTATGTGATTTGTGGCTCGTTAGTTTTATTGGTGTGAAAACCTTGTTTTGTTGGAGTCTGCTGGGTGAGAGTTTGAGGTAGTAGGATACGAGGAGATAGTATTTAAGGATGGGGTATTTAAGAGAAGATAGTATTTAAGAGATAAGCAGGGTTGTCGAAGTGCCGATTAGTTTTTCTACAGTGCAAGGTTGGGGCGATGGTATATGTTGATTCGATGCGTGGTTATTTCAAATCTATGTTGGAAAGACGGTGTCCACTTTTTTGCTTTGCAGCAGGGACTGTTGCCGGGTGGGGGGGGGGGGCGGGTGGCTGAGACTGTTGATCTTCATTCTTCTGAGATTATTATCGAGGTGGTCACACGATTGATCGAGCGATCGCACTTCTGTTCATTCTAGTCGAGTGAGTGGGCTCATCCTGAGCTGCCACTTGTCTGCGGGGTTGATTCTCCCACCAGTGTCTCGATAATTGTGATTCAAGAAGATGCCCGTCCAATGGCGATGCTTCATCCGGCCCGCACGGCATGACTATAAAGTAGGCTTTCCACAATGAGATCTGAGCCTGGCTAACCCAAGAGATAACTTTGCGGAGACAGCTCCAGCAGAATTTGCTGTTCAGGTAAGATATGGATATGGATTAGTGATGGCATAGCTGATAGGTACTACTACCGACAGCTCCTTCATTGCAAATCAGCAGGACCTGATGGCAATGCTAATCGTGGGCGGCTCATTTTCCAGGTAACTGTGACCACCAGAAGTCTTATTTCGCTTCGCAGTCGTGGCGTGACTGATCGAAGGTTTTGCAGTACCTCCAGCCCACGTGTGATCGTTTTACAATATATGTTAAATGCGGCTGCATCAAACAAGGGCGGGTCCAGTGCGGATCCAGCCGCTCAAAGCGCTTCCCGTCGATGTAAAATGTGAAATGAGTAATGTCTTGTCTTTTTATGCGTTTTCTTACGATTAGTTTTTAAGTTTTCACGCAAGACTTCCTGCCGACAACGATGACGTCGAACCAGTCAGAGGATATGAAACTTTCTGAATGTGTCTCAGATCGACGAAGGCGGCATCCCAAATGGTAATGCGAGGCTCTAGCATCAAAGTATAGTCAAATTGAACTGTGATTCTATCTCTGTGGTGAAGGGAAGATATCTCTCGCGGGAAGTTGCACGAACGCCATAACAGATAGCAGGTACAGTACAGCAAAGATAGTCGTGCGGCGTACTGAGGGCCGACTAAATGTGATCAAGCCATTTTTTAAAAAAATTTTGCGGTCCGTAGCCCGTTTTGCCTCTAGCCGTCAAACCTTATAAGCGAGGGTGTGCGGGGATTAGCACACACAGCAGCGTCCCTTTACGCATCTCCACCGAGAGCACCTCCATGCGAGGGCATCCTGGAGGACATCGACTTCCTTGGACGATGGCAGGTGGGCTATGAACCCCGTCGGTGTTCGACAGCCAAGACTGTCTCCTCGTTTGGCTCCGTCTCTCAATTCGCAGCACAGGGACGGCACCGGGTGAGTCACCCACGGCCTGGCGTGCAAGGTCAGCGAGAGTTTATGCTTTGCAAACCGACCTCCATCACCGGTGATCGAGCCCGGAACGAGTCCAGCCACTCGCTCCCAAACGAAACGGAGAGACGAATGCTGAACCGCTGCACCACCGTGGCCGCCGTGATCAAGCCATGACGCGACTTCCCTGTGAACGTGCCGCGGCCACTTCGTGCCGACCCTTGTGTTCGTGCGAATGGGCTCCACTCACGACACATGGACACAACACAGCATCGTCGCACTGACATGATGATCACGACTGGCACACAAGGATCACAGGCCATCGCCAATCACTTGCCTTCTTTCACGAATTGGAAGTCGTTGTCCCAATCGAACGGGTCGGAGAACCGCACGCTCTTGGCCATGGACACTCGTTGCAGGGTGTTCTCGACGAGGCGGTAGTCGGGCTCGTCTTCGTACCTGCAAATGCATGCAAGCTTCAATCCCAGAGGACACACGGAACTAAAGTGCACTTACTTCAGGCCCTCCAGGTACCCGCCGAGGATGATCATGAGCTCGGCCCAGGCCGGACACAGCTGCTCGTACGACGTCGTCTCTTTCATTCGCAGCACGATCTCGGGATCGACTTCGCTGTTCCATGGAAGCCCTCCGCTTCCCCACTCGGCGATGGTGTAGTAGAGCGACCAGATGTCGTCCTTCCGTCCCAGGTCCTGCATGTGGTGGGTGGCCTTCGAGGCGTATCGAACCGTACCTCGGAACCCGGCCCTCTTTCGCTCGGCACGCACGTGGCCGTTGATCAGATGCTCGCGACACAGACCGTAGTCGAGCAGGTACACGACAGACGCCGTCGACATCGAGCCGCCCATCGCAAAGTTCGACTGTAACAAAGCATGCCTCATTATTGGGGCCGTGGCAAGACACACAGCCTGTAACTCACGGCCTTGATGTCTCGATGGAGCCAGCCGACGATGTGCAGGTCTCGTATGGCTTCCAGGCATTGGATCGACAGTCGCATCGCCGTGCTCGTCGAGAAGCGTTTGACCGGCATCGGGCATCGACGTCGCAACGAGTCCAAGCTCGACCCCACCAGCTGCATGGTCAAGTAGTTGAAGTCGTTGGCGATCCTTCCCGCGGCCACGTACACCGGGCTGTGTGGACGACCTGAAAAGAAGACTCCATACCCAGGGACCCCCCGACAAAGTCAGCCAGTGCACCTTGCACCGATCGCAAAACCGTCGTCTCTAGGGACAGGAGGGGCGTCGGGCACTTGAGGCTCTCGACTTTGATGGCGACCCATCCATTGTGCATCGACTCATCTCGCGCCGAGTAGACTTGCCCAAATGCGCCGCCGTGCAACTTCTGCACCTGCACGAAAAATAAGAGACTACTGTGACATCGAAAGCAGCAGTTGTAAGATGACTTACCACTTTGAATCGATCCGAGATCATGGTGCCTGGTGTGAAGTAGTCGGCCTCGATCGTCTCCGCCGCGGCGTCGTCCGTGTGTGGCTTCTTGTCGACAATCCGCGTCAACTCGCGCTCCATGAACGACAGCAGCGATGCCTTGCGCCTCTGAAAGGGAAGACCCTGGCCCCTGGCTCATTCGAACAGAGACAAGGGGCGACTTACCTCGTCGTTGTCCATGGCCATCATCGTCAAATCGGCATTCCGCTTCAGCGTCTTCTGCGACTCTCCCGAAGGTCGAATGGCGATCAGGTTGCCTCGGGCGCTTGGAATAGGCTTCACCAATCGGGCGTGCTTGATCGTACCCAACATCGCGGCGACCCTCGTCGGCGATCACACTTAAGAACACACGACGATTTCGATGACGACGGATGGAAAGACGCTCACGTGGTAGCAGGAGACTACCGACTGCTCTCGACGGCTGCAAGTGCTCGAATGAGGGCGTTCTTCAATCATCGACTTTGCATTGCTGCAAAACCAAAGTAGGTACTCGCGCAATGGTTTGCGCGCCTGTTGGACAGACAGGAGAGACATGTTTAGACTCACTGTAAAGTTGTAGAGACTTGAAAACTCAAAAATTAAATCGATAAATGTCAAAAAAGAATGGCTTGTCGTGTTTTCATCGGCAGTTGTGTTTTTGACACATCTTCTCTGAGGAATTCGTAGGGCCAATAAGAATAAAGAGCCCCATGAAAATTGTAGCCTGGGGCAAAGAATGTTTTCTGGTTGAGGTCTTCCGAGGCATACGTGAAGATAAAAAAGAGATCCAAAGGTACTGTGGATGTCTGAATAATAAAAAAATGGGTAGCTTTGCTGTTGCATTCATCAAATTCTTGGCCTGAGATGACAGATGTACTGTATAAGAATCAAATTTGATGGCGAATGAGTCGGTTGACACATTTAAATTAAGGGTTTCCCTGGCCATGGTGACCGCTGAATCAGTTTGGCTGCCCTTCAATCATTCACGGCGCACAAGCACACCGGTAATCTCTTTCCCGAGGAAATATGCATATCACAGAGAATCTGACTGCAGAGTCTAAAGTGAGTCATTTTTGCATGTGCACATAGATCTTGCATGCCACGCACTCGAATGCATGCTCACGAAAAAATCCCCTAACAGTAATTGGCTTAGGTGCTTACCAACAGCTGTCGAGCGGGGTGACGACACAGCTGGTCGATTCTGAAGAAGCTCGTTGAACTGGTTGATCAAAGCGATGCATACGCGCCACATGCTCTATGCACGCACACGCACGCACAATTTCTTTGTATTTCGCGCTGTCCTATTCTTGACCTAGAGCAGGACGCATTTTGACCGCCCCGGGCGACTACGTGTTGACGGCTGACCCCATCAATAAGCGCATATTGCCACGGACGCTTACCACCTCGACACCGGCCTCTGTGCCGGCTGGCCGCCTTCGGTTGTTCTGGTACCAACGAACAGTTCACTCGCTGCTTCGACGACATGGGTTCAGTATTCCTCGACTTGGTTCAGACGACGATTCAGGATTCGAGTTCACAAAGGCGAGTACAACTGCGGCAGGTAATTCCAATTTGTGGCGTCTATGTATTCCATCAAGTTCGGGACTCAATTTTGCCACTACGTACTCTGCTTTCGCTGCACCCTTCACCTTTATGGAGTCAAATCTGGCAGCGTCGATGGTCGCTGCTGATCCCGTGACTAGGTCCGGGTTCAACTTTGCCTTCACTGGCCAGCCAATCAGCAGGGACAGTTTCCAGTCTCCAGTTAGGGGTTGTCCGCAGCCCCCTCCCCAGGTTTAGGGGGCACCTTGTCGCACTAAGGCGGCATGTTTCGAGACCAACTTCACATTGAGCTTCAGCACCTTGGGCGAACGTATTCGGCGCGGTCGGGTCGGCGCAGAACGCAACAAGGAGAAAACTAGGATCGAGCGCATCGTTTCTACCAGGACGACGTCATCTGCGATACCAGGCTCTTCGTGCTACGAGCCCTGATTAGTCTGTATGGTGAGTTGTGACGATGAAGTGCACTATTTCCTGTGGGGCTATGTGCCTTGCTGTTACCGTCCTTATTTGCTCGAGCAACCACGTTTTCTTTCTCTCATCCCAGAACACAGCACCGAGTCACACGCTCGTCACGAACACGCATCAAGGGCACATCATCGATCATCTCGTCACTCTGGTCACCTCGTTCATTCGGCCGGAGCATCGGCTGGAGCATCAGCTGGCGGCGCATCGGCTGCGGGTGCATCGGCGGCAGGCGCATCGGCGGCGGGCGCAGCTTCGGCGGGTGGAGCTTCGGCGGCGGGAGGAGCGGCTTCGGCTGCTGGCTGGGCCCCGAACTTGCAGATGAGCTTGATGGTCGTGAAGTCTTTGATGTTGGCCCAGGCCTCCTTGATTTTGGCCACATCTTTGGCCAGGTCGGCCGGCGCGTCGGCGATCACGATTCCAAACATGTACGTTCTCTTCGGGTTCGGTTTGCCGTCCGCGAATCGACACTGAAACGTCAACGAGATGGACTCGTTCGGATCGATGACGGCGAAGACGGGCGACGCTTGCACGTTCTCCGTGTGGCTGCACTTGATCTTGGTCGTGATCCGGTTCGGGCTGACATTGGTGGCCTTATGGATCACTTGCGACTTCTCGTACGGAGGTTGGAAGACGATCTCGGCCGGTTCCAGCTTCAACTTGTCCGCCATCTCTTCCTTCAATCGACCAACCACTCGCTACCGCACAGATGAATCGACCGACCACTCGGCGCTAGACTCGCAACGACGAATGGGCTCCCGACCGTCCTGCACCCATTTTGTATCCCACAAAGTGTAAAGACAGCGGGCCATCAAAATTCAGTTGGCTGCCTGTGCTGTACAGTACACTTACTGGCACGATTAGAGGAACACTTCCCCCAAAGGGAGACAGTAGGTACGCGGGGACAAAATTAGAATTACCGAAAGTGTGAGTGATCGTAGGTGCCCCTGGCTCAAGAACACTGCGGGATTTTATGTTAGCAGGTCTCACACTTGACGTTGCAAACCTAATTGTTAGTGTAGTTAGCCTGTCGTGGCCTTCCTTATGCGTAAACACTACAAGCCTAATAGCACTAAGTTGTTCCCACAACGCCGGTACAGCACTAGCTGTGTTAAGCGTATCGCACTGTAAAGAGTCGCTGGACTGGTCTGGGTACACATATGCCAGCTGACAATGTTTGACGGTCGCGACCACCTGCAATAGGCCAGGGGCCATATGTGCAACGCTCCCATTCAATCGAACGGGCCCGTTCCCAAACTGGATGCCCATTCGAGCTCCCATTCGCGGTTGTGTTGTATGCACAATGTTCCCATTCTAAAAACCGCCTCGTTCGTGCGCCCGTTCGCGATCGGGTGGTCGGGGGCTCCCACTCACGCGCCCGTTCGTGGAAAAATCTTGCGATTTCAGATAAAATCGCAAAGAAAACGGGCATTATCCAAATAAACATGAGAGAATAGTAAAATGAAAATGTTTTTCATTTATTTAGTCCAACTTTTAACTTTAAATTTTTTTAAGATAGTGGGAAATAATGTGTCAAAGCAACAGGAATCATTTCCAAAAAAGTCTGTTGTGACAGACTCGAAACTTTTAGACCAGCCAATGCACAAAGTGGAACCAGGGCTTAGAATGGCTGGTCTACTCGGCCACAAGAAAGGAGAGGTGGCTCGACATGCTGCGCACTGCACACAGTGTACTGTACGTAGAATCACTCGCACTTATGTATGCTGTATGCATGCATTTAGAGGTCAGCATCAAAGCCACAAAGCCTGTATTCTGTGTACTGCTGATGTTCAGACAGGCTCCCCAAAGTCAGCTGTGCTGTTTCATATGTACGAGCAACCTGACTATGCTGAAGCTGGAGCGCTGCGAGTAAAGTGATGAGGCTTATTCTTGAATGCCTAAATCTCGAGAGACACTCTCAACAATCTTTCCCCCTCCTTCCAACTTTATCTTCATGCTCATGGTTTATCATATCAGTAATGAACCGCTCGAGGATAAAGGGATACATAACACAAAATGATTTGCCTCGCCGCGGCTTGAACACTACCTACTATGAGCATGTGCGCGCATAGCACGAGAGCTAGACACTCAAGGCCCACTAGCAGACCACAAGCACAAGATTACAGGGCCCTCTGCTAGTTGCCAGGATCAGTCGTCCTGTTGATATTCAAGCAGATAAACTTCTGCTCAGACTTTTTCCGTGGTTGCGCTTAGCAGTAGCCGAGTAGACCAGCCATCCTAAGCACTGGTTCCACTGTGTGCATTGGCTGGTCTAAAAGTTTCGAGTCTGTCATAACAGACTTTTTTGGAAATGATAAGACCATTTTTCGTTTTTTTTTTGCTATAAACTAGTTTGGCCCAAAACACCTCACCGATCGACCATTTCATACTCGATCATACATATAAATCGAAAAACCAGGTTAGTCCAACCAATAATGACGAAAATCCGAACCATGCATCACCCGAGAACACTGGATCAGGTGAGGCAAGGACCATACTCGCCCATGCGTCGAGAACTGTTCCAATAATTGATACCACAGGGGATGAAAGAATGGTATCCAAGTCCCATTCCCATCGCCATTTCTAAGCAGCGATTGACGAGAGTCAGCGCAGACGAATTGCACAAATCAGGATACCGAAATTCACATAGCGCTGTCCAGATCCATGCAAGGCGCATAGGGGCAGCGATACGATGAAGTGAATCGGCTGGTGCTGTACCTTCGTCGAAATTCACGTCTGGCAACGTGCCAGCTAAGCGCATATCTTCAATCGCACAAATTGCCTGATGAATCGCTTCCTTCAAGCGACTCACTTTACCCTTGTGCTTCTGAGGAATGAAATTCTTCAATTTTATCCTCGCCTGGAAATACTGCTGATATGTCGAAAAATCGCGGATCGCTGTTTCTCGCAAAAACGCATACTTCCCATCGTCGTTCAGGAACTGCACCCGATACACCTGCTCCAAGTTGACCTTGGATACCGAGGACTCGAGCGCCTTCTTGATCGGTGCATCGTCGAGGTCACCAGGGCACGAATCCGGGCCCAGGCCTGTAATACGACCTGGCCACCACGGTAAACCCATGACCTTCGCCCAAACGTATTGACCAATGTAGAACGGTTGCGTGGCAGGCGGGACGGGACATTCGCTGTCGAATTTGTACTCGAGGTAGGCTGGTCCTGTATTGGAAGAGGCTGATCAGCATTATCTGCACTACCCTCCAACTGCTCTGAAGAACCCTTGTCCTTCCTCCGTATGCGCGTAGTTTAAAGTTCAAACCGGGGTTTTGTGAATAGCTTCTTCTTCTTTAGGAACCAAACTTTTGAATGTGTTTCAGATATGTAGGCATATTCGAACGAGACTGACGGGAACCTTATTTGCAAACGGTGGATAAAACGTCCTGAGAATTCCGCTTTTTTATTTAGGTGCCGGCCTCGTGGCCTGGTGGGTTAGGCGTCTGCCTCTCACGCCAGGTGCGCAGTTACGGGCGAGTGTTCGACTCGCGGGCTTTGTAAATCATTTCGTGTAAAATGTGTCCCTTCACCCTCGAGTGCGCATAAGCGTTTCGTGATGTGATAAAACATGAACATAAAGATTAGAACGCGCCCAGTTTTATGCTTTAAAGTTGTTTTTGAATGATTTTACTATTTTGTACAAGGAGGGGCTTAAACGTGCTCGGTGGAGTTCTCGTCTTGGGTTGGGTTGGGTTGGGTTGGGTCTCGAGATTGCTCTTACACGCGGTCACGTCGGACAGCAACGTGACACAGGAGGAAAAGCCTTAAACTGTGTCAGTTTTAACGCTTTTATCATGGCTTCCATGATTTTTCCAATAGTCGATTTGTACATAGATCTGTGTCCCGTGCCACCCGTCAAGCCTGTAAGCCGCCTTACCTGAATACGCCCAAGCACTTTTTTGATGCGTATAAGCAAAGCTTCATTTTCTCGTGTACTCATATGTGGAATTCGTTGTCTTGGGAGACTGCATGGTCGTCATACTCGCACTTTCGAAATCGTGTTTTTGTACCTTTGTGATTTCTCTCGCGTGTTTATAACTGAACGTTTTTTAGACCTTGTGTGCGCTTCAGCGTTCGTCTAATGAATAAAACATGATGATGATGATGATGTATGCGCTCTGCGTCAGAGTCGTTGGAGAGATTGGCATCTGGTTGCATTTCCAACTCCAAAACGGCATCTGTATCCGGAGACCCTAAGGTAGTCCAGACAGACGCTCCAGCGCCATGTTCCGCCCCAGCAATCGCTGAAATACATTCGTCGAACATACCGTCGCATCCATTTTCATTATCGTCCTCAGAGATTGAGTCCAAGGGGCTCGACAAGGCCCGAGCAACAAAGTGGTCTAGCCAATTGACTGGAAGAGGCACTGGGAGAACCTCACGTACCGGAGCCAACGGGATATCCTCGATTTCCATGTTGGGAGTTTCCACTAGGCACTCACCCTCGCTTCCCGTATCTGTTGCTGCCGTGACACAAATCGTGGGCACGTTGGGCGCTGCGACAAGCGTCTGCTCACTGTCATCGTCGTTCGCTTCGCCACCATCCGAGATACCAGAGTCTGACTCGATCGTGACGGCTTGCGGCAACAAGGCGATCAATGCTGAAGGGCCACACGCTGAACACCGTCTGCTGGGTGACAATGCCGAAGACAACATCGCATCGGCTGCTGGCATGCGTGAAAGGAAGTCGGCGGCGCCATTGTCACATCCTTTGGCGTGTGTTATGCTAAAAGTATAATCCTGTAATTGCAGAAGCCACTTACCGCGACGTCCTTCCAAGTCCTTCTCCTTGTACCAATACAAGAGAGGCTTGTGATCCGTGTATATTTCGAAGGATTGTCCATACAAATAGCGCCGATACTGCATGATCGCCCAATAGATGGCCAAGGACTCGCGATCGATCGTTGGATACCTCTGCTCGGCTGGTGACAGAGTTTGCGAGATGAACCCAATCGCCCAAGCGTCTTTCGGCTTCTTCGGATCGTGCAGCTCCAGAACAGCACCTATTGCAAAGTTACTCGCATCGGTACTGAGTCTGAAAGGCAGTGAGAAGTCGACATATCGCATAACCGGATACGTTACCAGTGCTTCTCGCAAGTCCTCGAACTCTTTCTGATGAGTATCCGACCATTCCCATGGTGTATTCTTCTTCAAGAGTTCTCGCAGAGCCTTGATTCTACGAGCAAACCCCTCGACGAGCGATCGATAATAACTGGCCAGCCCCATGAACTTGTGGAGTTGGTCCGTGTTCGTCGGAATTGGAAAATTCCGGATCTTGTCCCGCTTGTCATCCGTTCCTAGCATCCCCAGCACACACAGCAGCGTCTCCGCGGGACCGCCTCAAAATGCATCATCGGACGATAGCGGGTGGGCTTTGAACCCTGCCAGTGTTCGACAGCCAGGACTGCATACTCGTTTAGCTTCCGTCTCCCCACTCGGAACACCTCGACGGCACCAGTGATACCAACGGCCTGGTGTCCGAGGTCAGAGCGAAGGCTTATGGTTTACATAAATGGCCTTTGTCGTCGGGGATTGAACTCAGGACGAGCCCAGCCCAGGCAATGGGGGGGAGGCTAATGCCGAACCACTGCGCCACCGCGGCTTCCAAGCTTGCAGAGGTGCTACATAGTATAGGAGGATTCGGGAAAGTACCACATTTTCTCAAATTAGACCTGGGAGCTTTTCTTTAACCCAGTCAAGGAGGAAATACGAAACTGCCCGCTCTGCCACGCGAGAAGGGGGCAACCCACGACAAGTAACAGAGGCAGCCGTTTATCAGGGTGACCAGACGCTCGTCTCACAAGGCAAGGACCACCCTGACAAAAGGCACTCACAAGCAAGGCACCATAGCAGGTTAGTATTATTACGAATAGACTAGTTCGGAGTAGTCAATACCCTTGCAGGCACTCTTTCGAGTAAGGTAGATAGAAGTATGATCGAACACTTACGGTGGTAGATCGCCCTCAGTCACATCACTGGTGTGCTCGCGAAGAATACTGCCAGGGCCCTAGAGGCACTGGTCAGTGTTTCAGGACTAGTGCTGTACAAATGCGTGTAGGCAACAAATGTAAAGGTCATAAACTTCAGGAGCCACCGTCCTGGGAGGCCAATACTTTTTAAAATTTTTGTGGGTTGGGCCCCGCGCCACCCGAGCTCCCCCATGGGACTTCCAACCCGATTCGACCGGCCGGCAGTCATAACATGATAAGCAAGGCGTGAGGTGACGCTCTCATGGCAGAATCCCTATGCGTCTCCACACGAGGGCATCCTGTGCCAGCAGCATCCCAGGATGATCCTGGACGAGAAGGGAGGGTCTTTACCAACTGGGGCTCTCCTGATCCACTTGCCGGGTGGGTCGTCCAAAGCCAGGTCTGCAAGGCCAGCGAGGGACTTACGAAACTGCCGTCCTCAGGCGGAATAGAACTGTCAGGATCGCTGGCCCAAGCCATGCGGGACCAACGCCTACCAGCTGAGCCCAATGTAACCAAGCCTAGCAGGCGCAGGAGAGAGGTGGCTGACCGAAGTCAGGGGGACAAACTCTCCAAATGGAGCAGGCTAGTCGCGATTATACCCACGGCTGAAACATAAACCCGAGAGGTTGACGTCTCCCAGCCAGGGGATAGTGTCGATTACTCTCTCCCACTCGCCGCGGCCTACCAGGCACGAGGCTTACACAAATACTCGACGGCTCCGGGGAGGCCAACACTCGGCCACCTGTCTAATACAGGGACAGCACTCGTTTCCTCAGGTCATCTAAGCGACGTCAAGCTTGATTGGGAAGCATTATGGAAGGCTCAGACACGCTGGCTGCACATTGATGCTTGCGCCAGTTTCAACTCCAGCTGCCTCCCGACCGGCGCGTCGAAAGAGCTAGTGCAATCTATTTAAGATTCAGGAGAAAGCAGGCGTTGAGCTCCGGTGTTTCTCTAAATTCAGTCGCCAGATAGCATGCTCTGCTTTTCCTTTTGGACCTTAGGACCGCTGGTGCAGCCTGACCTCACGCATACGTTCCAGTTGAGTAAATGGTGGTCACTACGAAAATAGATGCTAGTCAGTTGTGGGCAAGCACTGTCCAACAACGCCAATTTACTCCCATAGTGGAATACCAGTGGGGACAAGTAGTCGGGCACAGTAAACACACAACACCACCGGGGGCATATCAGTTTCACAGATCACGTGACAAACAATTCACGTGACACTAGTCAGACTCTAACCCTAATTCAATGCCCTTTATGAGCATAAACTGGAATTTTATCAACCATCACCTCAATCCAATATCTTTAAACACACCGGAGTGTTTGCACTCGCTTTCTGCAAATGCGTCAATCTGCCAGACGAGGCATCCCTGCGGAAGACAGTCACATCATTCGTGTCCTGATTGGCCACCAAAACCATATCCAAAGGCGGGTACAAAACAAAATTCCTTGGAATTTCTCCCCCGGAACCAATTTCCTGCACAAACTTGACTTTGCCATCGCTTTGAACTTCAAAGACGCTGACGATGTTGAGGAATCGAGTTGTGACGTACACGAAACGACCATCGGGCGAGACGTGGATATCGGCAGCGCCACTGGGTCCCCGGCGAGGGCTGGTCGGTTCGTACTGCACTTGGTCGAGGGCCCCGTCCTGGCCGACCTTGTAGACCAGCACGTGGTTGGACAGCTCGCACGCCACGTACAGCCACTTCTGCTGGACAGGGTGCCAGGCCATGTGGCGGGGTCCCGAACCGGGCGGGGCTGCGAACTTGATCAGGGTCTCGTTGTCGAAGCCCAGTTCCTGCGAATAGTTGAATCTCCAAATGCAATCGTTGCCCAAATCTGCAAAGTAGACGAATCTCGACTGGGCGTCGAGGATGCTGGCATGCAGATGGGGTCCTTCCTGTCTGCCCTTGTCCACGTTACTGAATTCAGTAAATTGATTGAAATTGCGTTTCTCCAATCGACCAGTTTCGTTATCGATTTTGAACGCTGCCACATTCCCGCCGTTGTAATTAGAGACGAAAAGTAATCGATCGTTGTCATCGATTCGCACATGGCACGCTCCGATGCCGCCGACTGGCCACGAATCGATGTATCGATATTTGTCATTTTCAGACAGGGCATACGCGTGGACGAGGCTTTTATCGATCGATACCGATTCAGTGACAGCATACAAGAACTTCTTGCTGTGAGTTATCTCGAGGAATGTGGGATTGGTCAGGTTGGGAATGGTGTGCACGAGATCGAAGATCAGTGATCCGTTGTCCGATGGGGTCAGGTTGTAGACGTAGATGCCGTTGCCATTAGCGCCGGGCACGTGACCCATTCTCTCCGTGTATGTTCCAACAAATAACGAAATCGACGTCATGTTTGCTCGAGAATATTTGTCGAAAGCGGGAACGTTTTTAAAGTACAGAACTGAAAGCACGAAGCAGGTTTGCAGGGAGCTGGGGGAAAGCATAAACGATGGCAAGAAGTGGCCCATCTGGGAGAGATAAGAGTAAACACGGGAGCCTAGCAACCATGTTGTGTGCTTTGCAACTGCATCCTATCCCAGATGCAGTCACGTGAACACTAGGTGAACTGAAACTATATTTTACCAAGTTAATTGTGCTGATAGTGCGGTACCTCGGGGTTACTGTAGCTCTTCATAGATTTTCCAAAAAGAAATATTTTCGTTTGATTTTTGGAAAATATTTTATCGATAATTGATTGACTTTGTGCAAAAATGGTGGCCGATGCGGGACCAGTCAAAGGCTTGGGTCTTTATTTCAATGCGGTTACCAGGCGCGGACGCAAGAATGTAAGTTTTGAGTTTTAATACAGTATGAAATCGAAAACGATTCGAGATTTGTTATTTTTTTACAGTGCGTTTTGGCCACGTACGCTGTCGTCGTCTCGCTCGTTTATTATTCTATGCGGAAAAGCAGCGAGACGAAAGCTCTTTTGGGATCGGCAGCTATTTCGAAAAAATAGATTTACGAATTTTCGTTTTTCACTGCCCTTGCAGGTCTGTGCTGGATGCCGCTCATTCTAATACGGTTTATGCAAAGCATATTTTGATCGCTTTCAGGTTACGATATGAAGAATTAGCAAAATTAGAAACACGAAGCAGTGTGTTGTTGCTCAGCCCGGATATATTTGGATTTGTATTTCCCATGTTCTAGACTTTATAAATCTAATTTCATTTTTCTTTTCGGGATAGATGAATGCAGAATTAGAGAATTTGTTATTTCGTTTTGAATTAAAGTGAAATACAAGGTTAATGGATGTGTTTTTGAATAATACGTGATTGAGACGTTTTTCGATCGATATTTGTCCTCTTTTGGTACTCTTTCATTTTCCGCCTTTGCGAATCGATTTCGGGGACCGGGCGCGTGACTATGCTAACCGTGTTTGGTGAGCTGATGCGCCCTGGCATCATTCGTGCTTAGTGCGCTAGCTATCTTTGCAGGGGCCGGGTGTGCACGGATACGCTGTCTATCCGATGCGGCTTACTGCTAGCTAAGCGAATAAGTCATTGGGAAAAGTCACGTTTGACGAAGCTGAACCTACGATGAAGAATAGCGAGATAGAGTTCTTGGTGCAAAGGCAGCTGCTGTGAATGTTTGGCAGTCTCTCTAAACGTCTGGTGATGAAACTGGATTTTGCAAAGCCTGGATGAAAGGCGAAGAAAAACTTGAGTTTTAACGCATTTACTACTCGCGCGAAAAGGGCGAAGAGAAAAGCAATGAAAATGCCTCCGAGACAGGCGTATTCCTGTTTTGATTTCCGGATTTGAATTTCTATGTCATTTTGACACGTGATTTTGCATTTTAGGAACGAATAGTGCGCGTGAGATCGAAAAATGGCAGAGCCGCAAGAGCATCACGAAGCCGAGGATACGGTGCCGCCGTTGGCCGCGACTGGACCACCACCGCCGTCGGCTAGATTCGCGAAACGAGCCGATTCGATTATTCCACAAATGGGCAGCGAAGGCTTGGTCATACAACCGAAAATATGTGTTGGACGATCGCTGGCAGTGTTCACTAGTGGAGGCGATAGTCAGGGTAAGGAAAGGAAAGGACTGGGGGGGGGGGGGGGAGGAAGGCTTTTGTGGTAAGCCCTGCGAGGAGGAGGGAGCTGGACCAGTCCAGTGGACTGTAGCCAATGGAGATACGGCCACTGAAAGCCGGATATGGAAAATGTGGTGAGGATTGAAGTGCTTGGAGAAGACTGGCTTACCAGAGCAGATTTATTAAATATTTTTGTGGGTTGATATTCTTTAGTTCCTCACAGGACTTCTAAGCCATACCAAAAGCTGGCCACAGTCATGATAAGATAAGCTAGGTCGTCAGTTGATCATCTCTCACGACAGGTTCCCTCTGCGTGTCTCCACAGGAGCACCTCCACACGAGGGCATCCGGGACTGCACACCGACTCCATTCGACGATGGCGGGTGGGGTGTGGACTCTGTTGATGATGTTCGCTCCTATCTCTCCACTCTGAGCACCTCTAGGGTACCAGGGGAGTCACACACGCTACGGTCTGGCGTGCAAGGTCAGCGAGGGTTTGTGGTTCGCAGCCCGACCTCCCGCAGCGGGGATCGAACCTGGGACGAGTCCAGCCACTCGCTTCCATGAAAGACAGAGAGACGAATGTCGAACTAGAGCACATCACCAGTGACTGGGAGAGCAGGGTAATTTATTTGCAGGGGGAAGGCCTGTCCAACACGCTTCCTGCGGGAGAGTCTTATTTTGGTAAGTCGTGGAAGAATTTGGTGGTTTAAATTTGGAAAAGGCGGGAAATACTCATTGCAAAGTTTCTCTTCGGTCTTGTTCCAGGTCTAGGCTAACGAGTGTAGCGGTGTGCCTCGATTTGATTTGTGTGTGTGGGTGTGGGTGTGTAATCGGCAGGGGACGCCCTATATGCCTCAACTACGGCCTAGCGGGTCGTAGCCTAGCGATTAAGGCGTCTGCCTCTCACGCTTACAGGAGAGGGTTCGACTTAAGCCTCCCTCGAGTGCTTGGCTGTGGATAAAGTACATGACACGACGCATATTTGACAAGCATATTTTGCTGAGGCGAACCCTCCCCTGTAAGTGCCACCAGCGTGGGAGGCGAACCCCTGAACCCCAATACCACGACCCGAGCTCTGTTCCTTAGCCCTCAAGTGCTTTGGTATGGATGACATGACAATTGCGCAGGATGCAATTTCAGGCATGAACTCTGCCCTTCGAGCCGTAGTTCGTATGGGCCTGTACTTGGGCTGTCGCGTATTTACGATCAGAGAAGGCTACCAAGGCATGGTGGATGGCGGGGCCAATATAGTCGAGGCCGATTGGAATAGCGTGTCGAATATTATGCAACGTGGTGGCACCGTGATCGGCAGTGCTCGTTGCGCTGATTTTCGTAATCGAGAAGGACGATTGAAAGCTGCTGAAAATTTAGTCAAGCATAATATTACCAATTTGGTGTGCATCGGAGGCGATGGTAGTTTGACGGGTATGTGTGTGTGTGTGGTGCCTGGGACCATGCTCGGTTGGCAAGGATATGTCCCGGAGGCTAGGACCCCAGAGGCTTGGACGGCTAGTCTAAGGCGTGCCCCAAATCTAGGGCGGCCATAAAGATGGAGAAGGTAGCGCAGCCTATGTCGATCCCCATCCATGGAGGCCGCACCCTTCGTGGATGAGGATAGACGTGGGTGAAGAAGGCGGACGTGCCAAGCAGAGCATCACCAGGATATGCCATAATTAATTGTGAAAATGTCCCCTGGGGTTCCTACGCGTGGTCTTAGGCACTCTCGTTTTGTTTGATGTTTTCTCCTAGATCTATTTTTATCTTGATTTTGTACCTGTCGATCAGACCCGGCAGGAGGCAGGGTTTTGTGTGAATATCGCACGTCATGGCCAAGAATAGATTGTGAGATGGTCCCCTGTTGATAAGGAAGTTGCCGCAGTCGCACGTGACCTCTGGTGTTTTTGTGGGGAGAAGAGGGGGTGCATTGTGCTCTTTGATCAGGGTCATTCAATTTTCTAGGCGCCAATACGTTCCGTCACGAATGGCCGAGTTTGATAAAGGAGCTGGTCGATACTAAACGAGTGCCATCGGACAAGTTGCAGGCTTGTCCGAATATCAATATCGTTGGATTGGTGGGATCGATCGATAATGATTTCTGTGGTACGGACATGACGATCGGAGCCGATAGCGCGTTGCATCGAATCGTCGAAGCAGTGGATGCGGTGGTGGCCACGGCGCAAAGTCATCAACGCTCGTTCGTGGTCGAAGTGATGGGTCGTCATTGCGGCTATTTGGCCTTGGTGGCTGGTTTGGCCACGGAAGCCGATTGGATTTTCATTCCCGAATGGCCATCGCCTGGTGATTGGCGGGAAGTCATGTGCAAGAAATTGGCCGAGGAACGTGAGCAAGGTACGATTTCGAGGGGGGGGGGGGGTGTGTTTGAAAATGTTGGATTATGCATTTTGTAGGTCAACGTACGAATATCGTTCTGGTGGCCGAAGGTGCTATTGATCGAAATGGACAACCGATCACGGCCGAAGATGTGAAGAAAGTGATCACGGAACGATTGAAATTCGATACTCGTGTGACTGTTCTTGGTCACGTGCAACGCGGCGGTGCTCCGTCGGCCTTCGACTGTCTGCTGGGATGTCGTATGGGAGCCGAAGCTACGCTGGCCTTGATGGAAATGACACCAACCAGCGAACCGTGCGTTATTTCGATCGACGGTAATCAAATGGTTCGAGTTCCTTTGATGAAATGCGTGGAACGTACGAAGCAGGTGATGTCACTTTTTTAATTTCACATTTCCGCCCACGGAGAGCAAAATGCTTTTTGAGAACGAGGTGTCTAGACAAATGTATGGACTGGTGGGCGCGGGCGGGGGCAGATGAGAAGAGACGCAGCTGACGGCATTTTGTTACTTTTAGGTTCAAAAAGCAATGGATGAAAAGAATTTTGATTTGGCTTGTCAATTGCGTGGTCGATCGTTTATGAGGAATTTGGAAATGTATAGATTGATGACTAAGATGCGTCCGCCTGATGAAAAGGATAATTTGAGTATGGGGCATACGTTCAATTTGGCAATTATGAATGTCGGTGCCCCCGCCTGTGGAATGAACGCGGCTATCCGTTCTTTCGTCCGTGTCGGCTTGTACCATCGATGTCGCGTGTTCGCCATCGAAGATTCGTTCGATGGATTGATCCATGACCATGTTCGGGTAAGGTGCATTTTGTAAAATACACATAAAGTTTAGCCCTGAGCGGGGTTTGAACCCACGCATTCGGATGGAGGATGCAGAGCGGGGCAAGCGGAATAGAGTGTTTTATGGCTGAGTATATATTTTTCAGGAATTGAAATGGATGGACGTGACTGGTTGGGCCATGTGCGGAGGCTCGTTTATAGGAACGAAGAAACAGACACCGGCCAAGGATTTGCCAGCCGTGGCAGCTGGATTGAAGAAACATAATATTCACGGGCTGTTAATCGTGGGCGGATTCGAAGCTTTTCATTCGGCTTTAATAATGTCGGAGAATCGTAAGGAATTCAAAGAATTTTGTATCCCAATTACGGTTCTGCCTTGTACGATTAGTAATAACGTCCCTGGAACCAGTTTTTCGTTGGGTTGCGATTCGGCATTGAACGAAATTTGTGGTCAAATTGAGAAAATTAAACAATCGGCGACGGGAACTAAGAAACGCGTTTTTGTTATCGAAACGATGGGCGGATATTGCGGATATTTGGCAACATTGTCAGCTTTGGCCAGCGGCGCCGACAATGCGTACATTTCTGAAGAGAAGTTCAATGTGGATGATATCAAGGTAAGGGGGTCCTGTGTGCGGGCCCAAAAACCGAGGATGGGTGTGGACTGTACTGCGGTGTGGATAGAGACTGTTCCCATTTTAGGAGGATGTGAAAGTGATTGCTCAGAAGATGATCAAAGGCGTTAAGCGTTACATTATTGTACGCGCGGAGAAGGCGAATCCGAATTATACGACCCAGTTTATTCAGCAGTTGTTCTCGGAGGAGGGCAAAAACGAGTTCTCGACTAGAGTCAATATTCTCGGTCATGCCCAGCAAGGTGGCTCTCCTTCGCCGTTCGATAGGAATTCCGGTAAGAGGTTGATTGACATATGCTGGGGTGGAAGGTGGGTCCTTGTGAGGCCTTGGTGTGGGGTGTGAGGTACTGATTGGAGGGGCTGTGTGCAAACATTGCAACAGAAAGACTTTTCGCATCCTGTCGTCAGCGCGACAGGACTGTGTAGCTCGCTGTGTTACCTGACAATCATTTAACTTTTAGCCACGAAATTGACGGCTCGTGCTGTGGAATTCTTAGTTCAACAAGCAAACAAATATATGCAAGCGGATGGGTCAGTCTACACGCCGGACGGGGAGACGGCCGCTCTGTTGGGCATTGTGGATCGCCATGTCACTTTCTCGCCGGTCGGGCAATTGAAGAACGAAGTCGATTTTGAACGTCGTTTGCCAAAGAAGCAATGGTGGCTGAAGTTGCGTCCTTTGCTGAGAATTTTGGGTAAGGGTGCATGATGTCATGTCATGTCATACTCAGGGTTCCCACGAACCCTGAATGCCCTGAAAAACCCTGATTTTCAGTTCTCGCCCTGAAAACCCTGAAATTCTGGATTCTCTGCCCAAAAAACCTTAATTTGCGTGCGCTATCGCGACCAGCGTCGTTCTTTCTAGTCCGAATTTTGAACTTAGAAGGTAGAGTCGTACGTCGTCCGCGTCAAATATTTATCATCGTTACAAAAATTTTTGAATTTTTGGCTTATTAGGAACCTTAAAATACCCCTATTTTTAATTTTTAAAAGTCCGTGGGAACCCTGCATACTTTATCCATAGCCAAGCACTAAAGCGCACTCGAGGGACCACATAAATTGACATTAATTTTTACCCAGGCGGGAATCGAACCCTCCCCTGTGGTGCGCACCCAGCGTGAGAGGCAGACTCCTTTACCCGCTAGGCCACGACCCGAGTTAATTGGTGTAGTGGGTGTTTGATGCTAGGAAGCAGTATGTGGTGGATGATTGTGCACGGACTGAGTCTTAGTCGGCAGCCGCAAAGAGTGCGTCGGGTGTCACTTTTGGCCGCTTAGACACATGTCGAGGCGAGGCGCAGTTGATGACTTGGAGTGCTCCCTGATGAGGCCATTCACTATGTGATTTTAGTGCAGTGCTCGCGTGACTGACTGCTTTTCCTTTTCAGCAAAACACGACAGTATTTATGAGAAGACGGCCGTGGAAGTGGATGTGGATCGCGGCGAAGGAGCGACGGCTTAGAAGAGGACAGTGACTGCTCTAGGTACGGGAGTATTAGCCAGTATGAGGCGTGTCTTCTGTCTTACTTGCTGCACTTAGACCCGAGTGTGCTCTAGAGTCTCACGGTGAGAGATTTGATTGAGGAGGGTAGGATGTTGAAGTAGTGTCGATGGTGCTGCTGTTTAGTCTCTTAGGCTTGTTACGGTTTTACTGTCAGCGCTTCCTAAGGTAGGCCGCAAAGTAGGTATTAAAGGATGTTTGGTCCGTTTGTACGACAGTGTGCGAGTGGTGTGCTGGGTAGGATGAGGTCAGTGGCATTGCATGTATGTGATAAAGGAGGTATGCAGTGGATGCTGGAGCTTTAGGAAGTGTTGAGTGTACGCATGGCGTTTCACGGAGGACGGGGTTAGAAGCTAACGTTCATACAGTAAGCCAACATGGACAAGAATACATGTATGGGTATCACACCGATTCTTCGACCATCATGGGATGCACGCTCCCGTTGCTACTGGGGGCAGTGACTGGGGAGACTTCGGTGGCCAATAGGTTGGAGCCCGAGTTGGGCCTGCTGGTCGGCACGATAGTGCTGCTGGTCTCACGGCCGGCTGGACTCGAGTTGGAGGCCCATCGGACGGTTTTAGGGATGGTGATGGCATTGGGCGATGCAGGCGGCAATCGGGGAGAACCTGGTGCGTCGGTGTTGTTGTAGGCCACGATGCTGTTACTGTGGAGGATGGTGACTGTGGGACGGATCTTGTTGCTGGACGACATCTCGGCGGCGAGGTAGTAACTGAAACGGATCCACAGGACGCCAGTGAATACGCTGAATATGACTCCCATCCAGCCAACGTCCACTGACCAACTGACTCTGGTTTTGGAAGCTGCCTTCATGTCTGGTGTCATGTGTGGCAACGTGCGGTGCTTATTGTTCATGATCTCCACTTTGTACTGGTGTGCGATCAGGCAGAATGCCATGAAAGTGCCTGAAGATAGGTCATTCTTGAACGAGGATGGTCTCGCGGGGGTCAGCCACAGGCCGTGACCAGTCACGATCAGGTCTCATGCCGGACAAGTCTCGCGTGGTGCGAACCCCACTGATCAAGGATACGGAGCCGGGGAGGGACTCATGACCCGAGCGCAAGGCCCTGATGTCCCTTGATGAAGGGCAGATCCCTGCCGCCTGGCATGCAAGGAGAGATCGCGGCGAAAAACAGGTCCGGCCCAAAGAAGGGAGGCAATCAATATGAGGGCTCATAGAGGACCAAGTGTGAGTGACCTAATCCAAAGAAGGGCCAACACCCTGGTTCAAGGACTAGGATTATCAAGACATGTCTTACCCGAGACGAGAAAGAGAATGCCAGTGATCAAGACCACTGGCACGACACGTTTCCAGAAGGCGATCAGTGCCAATAGGTGACACACGCAGAGCACTATCAAAGCCACGATAAGAAATCCCATGACTGTGAAAATAGGTTCTGAAACAGGAAAACTACTAGCGGGTGCTATCATCGGTGGGGGGGGGGGCTGCTCACCGAAAGATGTCTGACCCCCTTCGTCCAAGTCATCCACCTCTGGCGGAGTGTGGAGACACTTGACACAGCAGAATGGTTGTCTCACAGTGTCAGTGTCGTAAACGAGACATCGATTCAGTCTGTGGGGTTTGCATAGGATGCTGATGTTGGGCCACAACTCGTCCTCGATATCCAAGCATAATCTGAACGGACTGCCATGCTGGGGGAATATGAGACTGATATTCTGCACTTGACCTAATCCATCGCACACCACTGACCGATCGCCACTGGTCACAGTCACACTCGACTCGGCCGACTGCTCGTAAGTTGTGAGTATCCAACTGGTCAGACTTTTCTCCACTGGTGTCATATCAGTGTAGGAACAAGGGTGGGACGGGTTGACTGGTTTGGACATTGTTAGGTTGTACAGGTAATGGTAGTCGAATGTGGTCACCTCCCATTGGTCAGTGCACACGCACACCAGCATGAACATGGTCGTCAGCCACGTGAATATGACTATGGTCAGGAACCAGACTTTGATCGGCAGGCGTCGGGCACTTGTGCGTGCCACTGCGGCGAAACAATGCTCGACGCTGTCTCGAAGTAGACTGAACATGGTCGACGTGTTTCCGTGGTGGACGAGGCTAGAGAGAAGGGTAGGGTGATAGCGAGAGATGTAGCTCAGAGACCAGTGACTTCCCTTGGAGTATGCAGTGCGAGATTTGGGATGTGTGAAGGTGTAACCCACACTACTGATACTGATAACAGTGAGGTGTCATGCCAATGCTAAAGCTACATCAGAATATCTGACACTCTTCACCACTTCCGCTTCAAGGTCCACGCGGGAGCTACAAAGCCGGTGCTGCTACAGAACATATGTAGACCCCTCGAGAGGGTCTCGGAGCGGTGACCTGGTGACTGGGAGAGGGACACACACGACTGATAAGGAAATCAATGATATCATCTAAGGGGCTAGCTATGTTTCAGCAGGGGCCGTGTAACTAGGCCGGTGAGAAAAACTACAGAAAATTTCTGGAACATAGATTGGTGAGAGAGGAGGAATACAACTGCTGTCAAGGATATTATTGTAGCAGTGATAAGAATATGCCAGATATCTCGCCTGAGGCTCCCTTTAAATTTGCCCCATCTGGGAATTGCCAAAGTCCAATATAAGCAGAGAGACGAGGGTACTACTGATAAGGCTGTTAATTCCAATGATAGCAGTGATAAGACTTGGGTCCCCACCCACTTTCCCCGAAAAGGCCCCCTGGGTCCCCTGGGATAAGAATATGCCAGATATCTCGCCTGGAGATCCCTTTAAGTCCATGCTGAGGGCTTACGAGAAAAGCAATCTAAGCATTGTAGAGGACAAATATAAGCAGAGGGACGTTAGCACTACTGATAAGGTCACCAACGCCAATATAGGAGAATAACACCCCCCCCCCCCCCCCCCCCCACGGCCCCTTGCCCCATAAGAATATGCCAGATATCTCGCCTGGAGATCCCTTTAAGTCCATGCTGAGGGCTTACGAGAAAAGCAATCTAAGCATTGTAGAGGGCCAATATAAGCAGAGGGACGTTAGCACTACTGATAAGGTCACCAACGCCAATGATAGGAGTGATAAGACGCACCCCAATCCCCACCCCCAATGGGCCCTGTGGGTCCCCAGTGATAAGAATATGCCAGATATCTCGCCTGGAGAAGAGCAATCTATAGAAGTAGAGAGACGCTGGTGCTACTGATAAGGCCACTGATGCCAATGATAGGAGTGATAAGACGGGACCCCCCCCCCCCCCCCCAAAGGGCCCTGTAGACCTCTGTGACTCCTCTAAGCGCCAAGACTGTGACAATGTTAGGTCGAAGAGACGTAATTCTACTGATAAGTCAATATATGATATTAGGATAATAGAAATGATAAGACAGAGTTTGAGGTTTTATTGATTTACACTTACAACTGCCTTTTTAAGAACATACGGTATCAGGAAGAGGCCACTGGTCATATTCACAGATGACCACCACTGGTCATATTCACAGATGACCAGGAAAAGATCTTCCAAATTTACCTCACTGATAAGCCAATGATAAGGTATCACTATAAAACATATATGAATACTATTTCGACTTTTCTCGAAGCATTCGAAGCAGACTCGCTGGCCTTGGCGGCAATGTAGGCCGTTTGTAATTTATTCAAAGAGTGTTGGTGTGATCAGTTAGTTGGACGACTGCTGCCTGGCAACCGAGGCCGAGCACGCAATCCTGATCAAGCGAACAAGGAATCGGAACACCTGCTCCCACCCTTCCACGCCATGACACAATGAGGTCAATCAACGAGACTATATCGTTGTTTGATAAGACAGACACGGTCAGAAGAGAATTGGATTCAGAGCACACGACTCATACATGCACTAATTACATGTCCCCTTTTAGCCCGTCCATTAATCCAAACCCGATTAACACGTGCGCCAAAAAAATTAATGAAAGACCTGGTCACACTAGTCTTCCTTACAAGCTACAGTACTGCTACACAATATTTTATCCCAGCAGAACTTTCTTCAATTTGCTCGAAGGCACTGAATCGAGTTCGACCTCGTCCGAACCACTGTCGCCATCAGCATCCGACGAGCTATCAGTGTATGCGTAGGCCGGTGCACGGGAGCATTTGGGTGAGCATAAATATTGGAGAAGAGGAATACGATATTTGCCGCAGAAATCCACAAATTTTACGTGTTCGACTCGAGCTTCGAAGTAGACACCTAAAAAGGAGGAGGTTATTGATCAGCAACAATTGACTGATCGATTTTGATCACCTTTGCATTTCGGATTGACGCAATGATGAGCACTGCTCAAATAATCGATCAGACCAAATGGTAGTTCGGTGGGATTTGTGCATGGTAAATTTTTGAGTTTAACTACTCGACCAGCGAGTTCTTTGAGCGAAGGCGGATCGAAGGTCATGTCACGCACGAATCGGGCCACTAACGGATTCGAACGTAAGCTCAGCTGCTGCAGGTTCTTTAGCGTGACTATTTCCGTGGGCAAAGTCTGAAACGAAGTGGGTGTATGAGGACAATTGCAAGGCAAGGGGTCGGTGGGAAACGTACAAAATGACTGGCCATCTCGTGATACCCTGCACGCAAGGCTTTGGCCTCCCCCTGATGGTCTACACGTACCTTTAAGGTATTGTTGTGCAAGCTTAGACTTTCCAATTTTTGCAGATAAGCTATAGTTGATGGGATGGTTTCCAAATGATTATCGCAAAGGACCAATGAGACGAGATTTTTCAGTTTACCAATCGTAGCTGGAATGTCTCGAAGTTGATTTCCACCCAAGTACAAAATTTCTAAGCTAAAACAGGGAAAGAATGCGAAAATTCTATTGACTTGATCAGTGTGTTCTATGCACCGGTTTGAACCGGACTCAAAAGACTGGATTGGTCTAGAAAATTATTTATCAGAGTCCACTGGTGGAACAGATTGGTGTGCTAGTACAGGATTATAGAGTTGGAAAAGTCAGCCTTTGCCTGTTTGACTGGAATCTACAGTAGCCCCAAAAAAGATTGGATGCACAAAAAACCTGAGCGTAGGCGTACAGTACAGTACAGAGGGAGAATGCCTGACCGAAGTTGGTGGGGCAGAAACTCCAACTTGAGCGAGGCTAGTCTTGCTACTTCTTGCAGCTGAAACATCAAGCCGAGGGGTTGCTGCTGCATTACACGCCAGGAAGCGAGGTACATTTTCGACCCAGGGCTGGGTCGATTTTTGGCCCTTCACACGCGGGGTAGGGGGCTTGATGATTGACCCTATCTTGCCATCGACTTCGGTCAATCCAGGATGCATGCCGGGCAAACGTGCGTGTTTAGTCGCTACCCCACCACCCGTGGGCTATCCATACCCAGCCCGTGCTTCATGAGGACCGAGGGCCCGCCCCGCAAAGGTCTCTCCTCGTTTATCGACCCTGCAGGAATGAAGGCTGAGTCACCCACCGCCAGGCGTGCAAGGCGCAGCTGGACCACGGTCTCAGACGGTCAGAGTTGAACTCAGGGCCGACCGGTTTCCAGCTCTGCCAAGCAAACTGTGACACACACCTTTCACCACTACACCACCAAGGCAGAAAGTGAGGTATATTATGTGTCCGAACTTGGATCCTCTTTCTATTCCAAGTAGAGGACAAGCCGCCTGGCGGGGTCGTGAGGGTACCAGAGGTTCGACCAGAGAACTGCAACTCACCACCCGCATACTATGGCTCCGACCAGGTGGCAGTGTGGTTCATACACAAGCTTGGACCAGGAGTGATTTGTCCCATGTCAAAGACTACAGTAGAGGTGTTTTTGCTCTTTCACTCAAGGCAGATGAGGCTGTCCGCTCCCCGCTGAAGGGTCCACATTTTCTACTTGCTTCTAAGCTTCCAGCCTTTCAAGCCACCGGCTGGGTTGACAATGGCGGCTGTAACTCTCTGCCAGCGGGCCTTGGCGAGTCGGAGAGAGTCATTGATACACTCCCCTGGCTGGCTGATGTTTCAACCGCAGCCTGGTACGGTATAATCGTAAGACTTGCTTACTCCAATCAGAGTTTATGTCCAGCCCTCGTGCGCCTGCCAGTCGTGGTTGCACGGCTCACGATCAGCCTTACAACTCACGAAGAAGGATTCGAGTGCCCGACTCTCTTACCACTAACCGTGAGTGTCCCCCACCCCGCTCACACTCAGCAATTACCTCAGCATATCACCTAATTTACAAGGAATCGATTGTATCCGATTGCCGCCAGCGTATAGCGCCTTCAAATTAGGCAGTTCTAGCAAACATGGTGGCAATTCTTCCAAACGGTTGGCACTTAAGTTTAGGATTTCTAATTTAGTTAATTGACTAAAAGTTTTTGGGAATGAACAAGTTTCCAATTGATTATTTTTGGCCACCAGGACACGTAATTCGCTCAATAGACTGAAAGTGGGTGGGAAATCCAACAGTTGATTATTACTGACATCCAGAGCGGTTAAGTGAGTGAATATGGCGATATTGGGTTGAAGCTGAGCGAAGAAATTATGATGTAGGGACAACGAACGGACCCAGGATGGATGATAAGTATCTTTGGCGGCTGAGCAATAATGAGCAGGAATCGTATCCAATTCCAAATAGCTTAGATCGATATCAGCATATTGCTTGGCCGAAGGGCATTGATCACTGGCTGCCGAACACTCTGGTCCTGTACATTGATCAGAATCATTATTTTCGTTTTCTATCATGGATTTTTCAATTTCCTTAACAGAAGCAGCGGCCATGGTGTATTTGAAAAAGGTGTCTACTACGGGTGCTCGGTACAGTAAGCTCGCCAAGACGGCGAGAAATGTGCCGACCTAAAATGGAGTGAGATGGAGTGTGAGGAGAGGAAGATAAGAAGGACTTTGTACTCGCTGGCAATCGTACTCGAGCACATGACTATGCGCAGACGCCTGGCATAACACTGCCTTTCTGGGTACGCGCACTAGTCCATGGGCGGACCAGTCTCGGTTGCTCGATATTTTCATAAGATGGCCAAAACTAGTCGACAGTTTTGCTGGCTTTAGAGTAGTGTCAAAATTCTACATCTGACTAGCACGTGACAGCAGAAAATGGCCTCTCCTCAGTCAGTGTAGACTGTAATCGTACTAGCTGCGAGGCGATAACAGTTGGCAGTCGACGATGGGGTGGACGAGAGCCTTCACTTTGGCCTATTTGTGTTTTGGCATATGCCATTATCAGAGGACACTGATAGACTGTTTTTAAATGATGTAATCGTGCATCTTATTTCAGCAGATGTTTGATATGAAATCTTATTTTGACGTTGTACTTGGGTGGAGAAAGCAGAGAATAGTATAGTCCCCGTCCTTGTTAGCTTATTGCACAATGTTTTGGCCAGGGAATCGGTTGGTGAGCGGCTGTTCGATGTTATAATGTATGAGGTGGTGAGGGAGGGAGGTGTTTTTGAAACGGCTGTTGGCAATGTGAGGGATGATTGTACATGTTGCATTGCTGTCGACATGAGAGGATTGCTAGTTGCAACTGCTGCAACGTCCCTCTGTCTGGCTACGAGGCCAGCTAGCACTACTCGCAGGCATACTCGTAACCCATCGGCAAAATAGCGAGGGAATAAAAAAACAGGGCACCTGGTCAGGCCATCCCACTTCCTGCCTATCCTATCCTGTTTCTCGAAACATGACGTCAGTCAGGAGTCACGCGTCATCAGAGGTAGTAGCAGCATGACATGGAAATGCGGTCGAATGTTCTTCCGTTACAAACATCAATGACGCGTGTGATCTCAGGGTGGTGACCGTGCTACGATGCTGGGTGACACGGAACAAGTCTTTGCCAAAGCCTCCTGTAAACCGCATTGGTAGCCAGGATGTGGTTCTCGCTATCTGAAACTATATTTTACACACCATGCGCAGGAAGAGAAGCGCATCTGACGTCATTTCCTGGAGATCAGATATACTGTAGTTCGTAGAGTGCGAAGGTCTGTCGGGTTCGCAGGCCGTTTGGCACCCGTACCAGGGCGTACCACATGTTCATGTTCATGCTATGTGTCATAGCCAAGCAGAGGTAGGTACTCGAAGGTGAAGGGACACATTATACACGAAATAGTTTGGCCATATGGCACGCTTCACAATCGAAAGTCTGCTTCTAGGTTTCTCTATCGACGGAGGCGGGGCTGCAATGCCTAACCTGACAATCATCCTCACACTGCTCCTGTGTGTCTTTCCGTCTCCGTTGCTCCGCCGGGGGAGTCGGAGTCGTGCGCCGCAGCAGTCGGATCTTCTGCGTGCTGGTCCCCAAAGGTCAGCTGACAGGCCAGATGGCTAGCTTGCATCACTTTTCAATGATCGATAGGTCTGTGTTAGAAGCCATCGCTCCACGGTTCCTCAGCTGCTGGTGTGAAAAATTCTGTTTCGAGTCATGACATGCCTCTTTAGCTTCAGAGAGGGTCCCGTCAGGCCAGCGCGCATTTGCAGGTGGTGCATGTGGGTTTTGCTTTGCATTAGGCATATTTCCCAACGAGTTCAACTCCCGCGGGTGGAAAATTTTTTCACTGTTTATCCTATGTCCACTAATACGCGGTGGAAACGACAGCCAGGTCATTGCTTCACATTCTCATGTCTAGTGGAAACTGCAATTCTCCTAATGTAAAGCCAGGCTGTTTCAAATTCTTTCTTTTGCTCTCGCAAAATTTAAATTATTTGCTTCACTAAACTGTTAGCAAACAAAACATCGCTGCATAATGAAGTAATTTAAATTTTTGGTACACATCACTGGCGTTATACTTTCTGACATTCTAAGCAAGACTGGTGGTGATGCCAGATGTCACATCATCGCAAGCAATACTGGCAGAATGGATACAGTGTGTCTAAAGATACCATTACGCGGCGATAGGGTCGGGATGAGATTAGGGCTAGTTGCCAAGGCAATGACCTTCGAGTAGTTTTTAATCGATAGCTAATGGATCATAGTGACTGTGAGTAAAATTTCTTTTGGATATCTCGCACTTGAGACTTTCAAGGCGGTCTCATGCCATACTTTTATAGCCAGCGCGCTCCAGGGCTAATAAACACAAATCGACTAATTTTTTACCCAGGCGGGAGTCGAATCCTCTTCTGAAAGTGCCCACGTGCATTTTTCTATTTCCTACCCTGCCAGGGACCCTTGCGACCACGCGTCCGCCTGCGACTGTTTGCGACCGCAACGAAAGCGTGTGAACGGTCGCAGAGCATTGTTTTGAGCGTGCATGTGTGTTCTCTAGAAAGAGCGCTATTAGATTCGCCCGAAAACTACTTAAGAGACAACACGCTAGGCTTGTGTTCGTGATCTCAATTTTTCTTTTGGCGGAGTGAGTTACTCGGAATAGTCGCGCGCGACCGCGCACGCGCTTTCGTTGCGGTCTCAAACAGTCGCAGGTGGACTCATGGTCGCAGGGATCCCTTCACGATCACTCTGTAGACATCCCATCCGACGAAGCACCACATCTGTTCCTCACTCGCAACAAGTCGAAGGCGCCAAATTCGAATTGGCCGCAGATGTGATGCTAATGTAGAGCAGCTAGATAATGTCGTGCCATAAAAGCGATAAGGAGAGCGATACCTCGAGGCACTTAGAACAGCGATAAACACGCTTCAGTCATTGCCTAGTTGGCCCATCAAGTGATCATACTATAGTACATAGTCACTGCGACCACGCGTCCGCCTGCGACTGTTTGCGACCGCAACGAAAGCGTGTGTGCGGTCGCAGACCCGAAGCCCTCGAAACCCTCATTCTCGAATGGCATGCTTTATGTGCTGATCGGTCAGAAGCTCTAAGCATGTCTTTCCGGGATCCCGCCGAGTACAGCAGACAGAGCACGAGTCAGTAATTAGGATAATTGATTTGTTGTGCCAAGCGAGGCACCAGTGACATAAATAGAAATGGCTTGGTCATTAGGGGCTAATAAGGGCTACTCTGGTCCACATATGGGAGGATCTTAGCTTTTATACAAGAAATGGCAAACATGTTTACCAGCACTCTACTCATTATTGTCGTGACTTGAAACTAGTTCAACGTGCTCCATGTACATTTTTTCTCATTCACCCATAACTCTTCCTATTTGGGGGGGGGGGGGGGCAGGCAATGCCAACCTCTTCCTATTTGACCTATTAAGCCGAAGAGATGTAGCACTGGCGAGGCGAGGCGGGGGGGGGGGGGGAGGAGGAAGCAGAGACAAACAACTGCAGTTCAACCAGGACTGGGGGGGGGGGGGCAGTGACAAAACTGCTGTTCGACCTGGATTTTACGCTGAAACTGGGGGGCGGAAATGGCAAACTCTTCCTATTTGGCCTATCAAGCTGGACGCGGGTAGGGAAACAGCTGCAGTTCAAGCTAGATCAGTTCAGAAGTAGAAGTCACCACCACGAGGGGGGCAGAGGCAAAATATTATTCAATCTGGATTTAATTCAGAAGTAGGAGTCAGCCACAACGCGTGGGGGGAGGAAATGGGTAACTAAACCAGTTCTCGATGACAAATGAGCAAGAAATCTTCGGACATATGGCTTTTCAAGTTTCAATTTGGAGCAGCCTACTCTCGTCCAAGATAATCAGGTCTTATCACTATTCTATCCGTCTGCATGGCAACAGCTGCCAAGCCCTTCGCACTTTACGTTGCTTGCAGGGTGTCCCTGGGTAGTGCAACACGTGGCTGGCCTAGGCCGGTCGTACCTCTCCAAACGGGAGCAACTGGCACGATCGATAGATTAGGGGGGGGGGGGGGAGTAGTTCTCGTCGACAGTTATCAGGTGCGCGCGCACATCGTCCGTGTGCGTGGCGCTGACTGGCTGGGCGGATATGTTGTCGAATTCGGAAAGTTATTATTTAGGAAAGGGAATGAATTCGATAAATGACGATTCGGTCAATGATGGTGAATTATCGATTGATACTAATCAATTGGATGATGATAATTATCGACCACGACAACGACGACGACAACCTCCTGAAGCTAAAAAAATATGTCGAGTTTGCGGTGATAAAGCGTTTAGTGTTAATTTCAATGTGGTCACGTGCGAATCGTGTAAAGCATTTTTTCGAAGAAACGCCTTAAAAACTAAGGTAAGATATAGGGTTTTTTAACATTTTTCGATTCAACTTTAGCGAAAAGCTTTTAGACCTACTTTTTTGTTCGAGAAACTAAAATGAAAGCTTTATTCGTTTATTGATGACCACTGTATTCCTTGAATTCCTTTGATTTTCCTTCGATTGTGAGTTTTCCAGATTTCGAAATTTCGTAATGACTTCGTTTTGATTGATAAACCAATTTTGTTGTTTTGCGCTCTAACCCAAACTTCCTTGTTTTTTCATTGATGACGAAAGATGTGTTGTTTTCTTCCAGTAATAATCTAAACTTAGTGTTTTTCTTTGACTAGTAATCCAATTTTTGTTGTTTCTTCCCCGCTGACTCTAAATTGTCTGTTTTTCATACGTAATTCAAATTTTTTCTCTCCGATTTTCCGAATTTTGTAGTTTCTTCTCTTGAGTATTCAAATTTCGTTGTTGTTTCCGTCTAATTATCCGAATCTCGTTGTTTTTACCGTCTGATTATCCAAAGTATGTTGTTTTCTCCGTTTGTAATTCGTGTTTCGTTGTTTTTTTCATCTAATTTTCCGAATTTCGTTGTTTTTTCATCTTATTATTCAAATTGTCATGATTACGGTGTACCACAGGTGACAAAATCAAGATATTTCTCACTCTTGATTTTTTCAGTTTAAAACACATCAATAGATTTGAAAAAATTTTTGAAACACCAAAGTTTCTCGCTTGATTTCTTTTCAAGATCAAAAAAGTGTGTTTTTAAAAATCAAGTTTTAAAAACTTGATTTTTTCAAGTTTTCAAGTTTAAACGGGTGAGATATACTGCTTTGACGCCTGACCATCTGTGGGAGGTCGGAAATTCCAAGCTTTTAATTTCAAGCTTCGTGGTACTGTATTTACAGCGCAGGCTCTCCCGAAAAGGACAATTCTGTCGTGAGTGTGGCCGATTCGCGGCAGGGCAACTAGGACTACCATTACGTCCAAGTGCATCTAATAGCACTCGATGTTAATTGTTATTGCTGTACCCGCTAGAAATAGGAGCTTACAATTCGAGCTACCATTACTTTTTTCCAGTGGAATAATCGAGAAGCAGTTGCCTGTATTTCCTGTGCCTGCTGGTGATAACTGTTTTTTATGGCGGCTGTGTTATGGCTGGGGCTTCTGAGCAAAACAGCGCAAAGATGACATAACGCAAAAACAATTGATGAAGCCAGCTACCGCTCACAAAGCATTTGGCTTCATGAACTGCCCTTGCAGCAAAGTCAGACATCACCAAAGCGGAATTGCCTTTTCCAGTTTTCTCAGGCCGTTCCTCACAACGATAAACGCGCGCGTAGCCATAACAACAGTAAATCTCACTATCTTGGAAACTTGAAAAAATTAAGATTTCAAAAACTTGATTTTTCCAAAATCACTTTTTTTATCTTGAAAAAAAATTAAGCTAGAAACTATTGTTTCAAAAATTTTTTTAAGTCCATCTGTGTGTTTCAAACTGAAAAAATCAAGATTGAAGAAATCTTGATTATGTCACTTGTGGTATACCGTAATGATTTCCTTTCCACGTAATCCAAATTTTGTTGATTATTCACTTTTGCCGAAAATTTGTTGGTTTTCAGTTTCTAATTCGAATTATGTCTCCTCTGACGAAGAATAAGTTGTTATCAGAGTTCATTTTCAGTGTTTTGTGAATCAAATTTCATTTCCTCAAATTTTTTTTCAAGTAATCCAAAATTCAGATTTTTTCTTCTAACAATAGAAAATATGGTTTTTTTCCGTTTTTTAATCCAAATTCCCCTTTATTCTGATGAGCGATAAAAAAACACAAGAGAAATCTGGATTATAAAACAGAAAAACGAAATTTGGATTTTGTCAAAGGCAGAAAAAAAAATTTCTTTTTTTCTTCTGATTTCCTGTTCTATTTATGATCAATAATTTATCGATTTTTTATTCATCTTTTGTATTCGATTTTTTACATGTAATTTGAAAATTAATAGTCTTGCACTATCGATTTCATTGATGCGATTAACCTAAAAATCATGTATTTTTCGAACAGTTTCTCGCTAGTTCTCACGAAAATAAACAATAGACAGTCGTAGCAGCTGGAATGTTTCTTTGTTTTTCAGGAACTTCGTTGCCAAACATCTGGAAATTGCGAAATTAGTATGCAGACTCGTCGATCATGTAAAAAATGTCGACTACGTAAATGTTTTGAAGTAATTTAATTTATAGATATTTTGTTGGAAAAATTCAAGTATTTTTAAATTTTAGGTTGGTATGATTAAAGAATGGATAATGAGCGATGAAGCACGATTAAGAAAACGGCAATTAATTGAAAAGAATCGTGAAAAAAGACAAAAATTAGCATCGTTCAGTAGATCTGGTGATATTAGCGATGGTGAAACGTATCCTAGATCGAACGAATCAGATACGCCGACCGTGGATTATAAACCGCTTATGTGGTAAAAATTATAATTTTTTCAGTTAAAAATGGGATAAAAAAGTTTTGATATTTTTTTAGTACGATTCCATCGAATATTATTGATTATTCTCAACTGAGTCATTGGCAATCACCATCGGCAGCAAATTTACTTCACCAAGTATCCCCCTCGTCGTCCTTATTATTTCAACGTTCAACTACTTCAGCTTTTCAAGCACCATCGATTGCAGTGCCAGTTTTAACGAGTCCGAATTCAACATCGACCAAACCTCGCTATACAATCTTACCCACGGAACCAGCGGCGGCGAGTACGAGTAGTCAGCAAGAAAATATTGTGGAAGAACAGATTCGTGTACCAAAAACTCTTCTGGCCGCTTTGATCAATCAGTGCCATACGACCGCCGCGTGCCAACATTCGATCGATTGCACTGCTCATGCGTCGACGTCGATGAGACCGAGTGTGATCGTGCCGAATAAAGCGACACCTTTAAAATGTATTTGTCGATGCCGATGTGGAGCCAAACCAAATTGGGCGCCGATGGGTGATGAACCAGTGGCCGCTTGTCGATCTGGTTTCAATGAGGAATCGAGTGCCAATAGGGCCGATTCGAGTAGCGACTCGGATTCGGATTTTGAGGATTCAACAAGCATCGGATCGTCGTCTGCGCTGTCGTTGATTAGTCCGAGTAAGCGCGTTTTGAAAGGACGGGAAGGGGAAGCCTCGGTGGATTGGGTTAAGCTGGGAGATTTGGATCGGGTGCTAGAGCAGGTTTAGGACTAGTTTGGATTAAGCGCATACGAGGTTGGAAAAGTAAAGGAATCAGAGCAGTGCTTGGAAAATGGTGATTTTTGACCCGGAATCAGGGAAAATCGAGAGATTTTATTTGGAGGATCCCAATTTTGAGTCGCCCGACTTTTCTGTGTACCTGATGATCATTCTGGAGGTCAGTGAATCTGGCTCAGCGCTGGAGGTTAAAGGGAGGAGATCGAGGGAGTAGTCGCGTGAAAAGAATCGGAAAAAAGTCCAATTTTTGTCTGGAAAACTTGGAAAAATCAGGGCAGATCGTTTTCCAGTCCTTGTATGAACCCTGCCTGTACTGGGTCGATCGATATGCAGCTTGCTTGTCTCTCTGTTTCTTATTTTCGTGCTGTGTTAGGAGCGTAGGCAAGTAGAACGGGTCAGTAATTAGATTAGTCTTGGCTTAGGGAGGCGCACGAAAGTGCACTCTTTCCTGCTTCGATGCATGCCAAGAGTAATTGGTTCACGTCATTGAGGATTGTCTCGGGTTGCCTAGTAGCGAGGCATGGCTGGCTGGCTTTGTCGTCCGCACCTGCTTTGGTGCAAACTTATCTGTTCTTACGTTTATAGAAAAGAAATCGAACGAGTACGTGATCACTTTCAATTTCGGTATGTCGGGATCGAGGATGACGCATTTGGAGGATTTGATCCACGCCTTCCAGTACGATACGAGCCCGATTGGTCGGTACAAACCAGAGAACCAAGTTATGCCGGCCTTGCCTCCTATCGATCGATTACACCACGAGAGCGACGTGGTCATGAGGGTGGGTTGTCTTGGATACGAATAATGAATGCATGAGAATGATTTATTGACGTTGTTTTAGGTCGATATGCTACTGCGACGATTGATCAGGTTTTGCACCAGTCTCGGATCAACCGTGAATTTAAAACGCAGGTTATTGACTAGGCTGATGACGAGTAAGTCGAGTGGGCTTTTGACTGGGTGGGCATATGATAATGGTGTGAATTTCAGGTAGCTTCTCGGACCTTTTCATGCTGCACAGCGTCCTAGCTTATATACCCGAGCGGGATGTTTGGTACGATAGAGGACCAAATATAAGACCGATCGCGACCAAGTGCGAATTGCAATGTCTGAAAGGAGGCGTGTACGAGAATCATATCAAGTAAGGTGGTGGCAGGGTATTCGAGATGCAGGGGACTGTCATGCTGGTCTTCGTGAGCTCGAGATCTGATAAAGGGAGACTTGCAAGTAATTCGTCCCAAGTGTTGTGTTTCACCCTGGACTCTCTATACAGTCTTCCGTTGTCTCTGCTATACATCTTTGCGCCTATTGCGATCCTGGGGCAACCGCGACACTTGAGAAGCATTCCTTGTCAGAGGGGCGCGTAACCAAGCCTGGCAGGCGTGGGAGGGAGTGTGACCGACCGAAGTCAGCGAGACAAAAACTCCGACTGCAGCTAGGCAAGTCTCGCTCGTGACGATTCCTGCGGCTGAAACATCAACATTTGATGTTTCTCAGCCAGAGGAGATCGATAATTCTCTCCCACAATCCATGGCCTACCTGGCACTAAGTTACAGGCGTCTCGACATTGAAGGGCCTTGGTAAAGCAGGCTGTACACTCAGCATCCGAAACCTAGCTCCTGGCTTGGGGGGGGGGGGGTCTGAAATTTGGAAGAGGGAGTCGAGAAAGCAGGTTTTTATATACAGGGTTATAAACTTTTTAAAATTAACAAGGTTCACACATGGCGCGGAAAATCATTTTCTTGTATTTTGTTTACTACAGGAAAAAATTAAAATTGTTCCGATTTCCCAGTTTGAAGCCTGAAAATGCACAGCCTCACAGTTTTCCTGATTTTGGCTGGAAGATTCTCGTTTCTCCTGATTTTTCCGTGTTTTCGAGACAAACATCTGAATTATCCCCTGAATTTTCACAATTTAAAACCTCGAAATGTAATTTTTTACAGTTTTTCCCAAATTTTGGCTCAAAGATTATCATTTTACCTGCTTTTCACAGGTTTTCCGGACACTTGTCGAATTCCTCGACTTTTCCTGGCCTTCCAAACTTGTCCGAACCCTGTTCAGCCTTAACCTTGCGATCGTGCTGCATTCAATTGCGTGTGTACACGGTTTGAGGGCAGCAATTGCAATTAGACAGAGCAGGCCTCACGTAAACCATACATAGCGTCCCTGTTTCCTAGCAGAGGCACAAATTCAAGTCTGGCAGTGCGGCTGGCACTGGACTTCCGTCCTCTGTGATAATCGTATCGTCTTCGTCGTTATGGTACGGCCCGGGGGGGGGGGGGGGGGGCTGGTTTTACAATCACCTACGACACGCTGAGTCGTATCCTACATCATTGTGATTGGACTGTCCTAAATTTCGGACCTGATTGTGCGTTTGGCAGCAGAGGACCTTTGTTCTTGGCTTTTCGGACACACGACAGAACAGACCACAACACGCAGCCATTTCGGGAATGTAATATGGCTTTGTTTATTTGCAGATTCCTGAATGCTTTTCCGCGCGCTTGCAAGGACGATCCGATCGCTATATTGGGCTTATGCGCATTGGCCATATTCAATCCGTCGAAAGTGGAAGAAAAAGATCGAGAATATGTTCAGCTCATGTACGATTACTATTCCAGCTTATTGGCGCAGTAAGTAGTTGCTTGTGGGTTGCTTACAGTTGATTGTGTTTACAAAATGCAATCGATTTTAGATATTTGGAGAGCAAATTCGATGTGGACAAGGCGCGTAGATTGAAAGAGAGTCTGCTGGGTTTCTTGGAAGCGTGTCGTCGGCATAGTGCGTCCGTGTTGCCCGAGGTGGTGATGGAATTGAATGAACAGAGTATGGAACCGTTGATGATCGAGACGCTTGGTTATAAGTACTGATCGAGCGAGAAGGACCTCGTATTTTGGTGGATTTGTGATTCAGGTACCGGTACTGTCTTGGATTGAACAATGGATACCTCGGAGAAGAATGAGTTGCAGGGTGAGCATTTGGGAATGGATGGATCGTCAGAGTTGTCAGTACAGGCGTGGACTTATGACTGTCTTATTTAGTGTGGGAATGATCAAAAGGGTATTTATTTGATTGTATTTCTTGTACTGTTGTTTTAATGTAGCGTAATATTGTGCCCCTGAACCTGGTTGGATGTGGGACCCGTATTATTGATTGAAGCCTTGTTCTGGTCTCGGTTAGACTTCTATGTTCAAAGTAGGCCGTTATAGTTGGTGTTGGAGTGTGTGTATTGTGGTGTGTAACGGGTTTCATATTGGCTCACGTCATTTGATTTCAGTATGTGGCATGTGTCGAGAGTATGAGTAAATGAGAGATGGACTGGGAGGGTTGTACTTGCTGATGGGATAGCATCCCTCGATATTTGGTATGTGCTTGTCTTTGAGTCCTTTGAGTGTGCGTCTGACAGGAAACTGGTTCTAACTGGCTGACAGTTGGCTTTGGGTCTGACTGGGCTGCGCGATTACGGGTGGGTAGGAGGGCGAAGTGCGGTTAGTGCTCTTCCGTAGAAGGCGGTTTAGTCAATACAGTGGATGGCTGGTGATGCATTAGAGGGAACTGCAGAGCAGTTCTGGCTCTTCTATTGACAAATGTGCGTTGGCGTGAGCACTCCAGTCCATTCTCCAGTCGTCGTGTTTGAAGAGCGAAATGTGGCGTGTGAAAAGTGCTCGAATGGCAAGTTACGCTATGGCACGTCTCGCTATGCCTGGTTGGCAAGAGATGGATATTTCAGTTGCACATCGAGTCAGCTTTTTTCGATCCCCTGCAGCTTGGTAATGTAACAATAGGAATGTGGATGAATGCCCCTCGTGGCCGCTATTCATGCTCAGCGTGTCCGCTATTGATTATAGGGGTGACCATGGGTGCCCAGTTTCTAGCCTACTTGTTCCCACGCAAATTCTTGATGATGAGGTAGCCTTAGCGCTCGCTACCTTGGCGACGGGCGAAAATGGAAACCCGATAAGGCGAGGGAAAACGTGCCGTTGCCGACTTGGCAAGCGAACCTCTTCTCTCACGTTGTCCCTAGTGCGTTGGCATGGGTGATGGCACCCTCTGCAGCCTGCCTACTCGCTTTGATATGCGCTAGTTGGAGAGAGTGGCGTGTTTCTTCTCCGTTCTTGCTTCTCGAGGTCTCTCACCGTACTGCAATGCTGCTATCGGCGTAGAAGGCTATATTTAAAGAAGACGAGCACTCGCGACTTGTACTCGAGAACAATCACTTTTGACCTTTTCTGCCTGGCCTGAACAATCCCAATTTGGTCGGAACTCAGACAGTCTAATTTTGTTAGCTAAGTAGGGGTGTGGTGTCCCTGAGTGCCTGTTTCGATGTCACAAGTGAAAGTGGCGAGCTGAAGGGGTACCCTAGCTAATCCTAGCCGCATGTGACTCTGATTTAGCTTGCTGAGACCTGAAGTCATTGCCTTGACTCATTATGATTACAGGTTGCAGAGAATGGACCGACCGCGTCAGGTGAAGTTGGAACAAGATGCCCTGATGAATTCATTCGTGTCGTCCTACGATCAAGATCGACTGATCGATGCTGGCCGAAGTTTGTCCACGTCGTCTGAGAATTCGAACGACTTGGCTCAAATGCAACGATTGTCGAGAGGATCGGCCGACTCGAAGATTTGTCGAGTATGCGGCGATAAAGCGTTGAGTATCAATTTCAATGTAATCACATGCGAATCGTGCAAGGCCTTCTTTAGAAGGAATGCGTTAAAGCCCAAGGTAAGAGGGAACGGGTGCTTGATTTAGGACGCTAGGATGGGCGGGTGACGAGAATTTCTCATAGTCAGCCACGGGTAATTAGGCGTATGGGGAATAGCGACCTACACTCACTGGACTTCCCTTGCCCTGAAGTAGATTTGAATTTGAATTCCCGCCAATTCAGTTATCTGCCGCTACTCATAGGTTCGAGCTCACTGTACTGTACGATGCTGTATTGGAGTATATTTTAATTTGGATTCCCGCCAATTCAGTTATATACAGTAACCCGTAGGTTAGAGCGCACTGTACAATAGTGTAATGGTGTGGGGCACTTACAGCCGGACTTGCAAAGTATAGGTGTCGATGATACGAGCGTAAGGGATGCAAAAGGTCGTGGCGAGCGACATACTTATGTTCATTTTAACAGCAGTCTGCCCCCCTGCTCTCGCGGGAGTGCTCCTGTCGAATTGGGTATGGTGTGAGGCACATGAGATGTGAAAATGAAGAAAGGCTTTTTTAGTGAGAGTCTGATCTAGCGAAGAATGCATGCCCTATTAGTCTTTAGCGTGGCCACTAACCGAGCTATTGACTGGCCTGTAAGCAAATGCCATACACCTGTTTGAGATAAGAACTAGGTATTAGACTATTAATGACGTTCTATCCGGGCGGTGCTTGTGAAATATGAAGCGAAGATGGTCGCTATGACGACTTTGCATTGAAGAGTAGCTGCAAGAATGCCATTAGGCGGTGTTGGCTTTTATCCCTTGTCACCTGCTAATCTCGTGTTCAATTTCAGGAATTTCGATGTCCGTTCACTGGACAATGCGAGATTACGATGATTTCGAGAAAATTCTGCAAAAAGTGTAGATTGAAGAAATGTTTTGACGTAAGTGTAGTCACTCGTTTGTGCTGTAGATAAGCCCGTAGGCCTTTGTAATTCTAGGTTGGCATGATGAAAGAGTGGATAATGACGGATGAAGCGAGGCTACAAAAGCGGCAGCTGATTGAAAGTAATCGAGAAAAGCGGAGGAAATTGTTCGTTGATACAACGCCTCCCGTTAAGATACGTCGAAAGTAAGTCTGAGTTGACCCGGAGAACTGGAGAATGTTCTTGAGGACGCGAGTAAGGCGCGTACTTATCGTGTTTGCGATTGATAGGTGTTGACTTGAATACGTGACTTGGGATAGATTGGCGTGACTAACTTTTTAGGCCTGGTAGATGCACCGCATATATTTATGTGTGATGGGGCAGGACTGGAGTTGCATCCATCCTCGTGGTGCCTCGAGGCGTGGGCATGTTGTGTTCTGGTCACTGTCCAGGTCTCGAACCCTCTTCCGTGGTAGACTACATAGGCTTCAACCTGGGGGGAATACCTATCCGGGTCTCGACCCTTCTTGCGTGAAACCTGCGCGAGGCCTGAGCCCTTTCGATTTTCCAGAAGGATCAATGCTGGGTACCTTCCGTACTAGGGGGACTGCTAGGTAGCCTGTGTTACGTCAGAGACCCGGGATGCATTCGCGCGATGTCGAAGATTCCCCTGGGGGTCCCTTTCCCATTCCGCAAGACCTGTTCTGGTGTGCCGAGGTGGTGGGGATGAAGGATGAGCCCAGGCGTGACCCTGACCTGGGTCGAGTGGCTTCCAGCTCTGCCAAGCGTATACAGCCTTGCCACACCACCCATGCGAAGCGGGCGCTAATTGTGTTTTATCTTTTAAGGAGCTCGAAGATAGAAATTTTTGATTCCCCTCCGGCGACGTCGAGTAGTATGTCATCTGATGAGCATCAGTTGGATACGCCCGGTTTTTTTAATGGAAGCAAGCAAAGTGGCGATGGCGAGACATTGCTATCTGATCCTCTCGGTTTGAGTGGGGGCGTATCGAGTGCGGACAGTATAACCATACCCAAGTCAGTGCTGTTGAATTTGATCAATCGATGTCAGCAGAATAGTCAGAACGCGTGTCCGAAATGCCCGCCGCCGCCCGTCTTGACGCGTGCATTGCAATTGTACGAAGCTGGTGGTTTGGACGGTTTGGAATCGATGGACGACAACGCGGCCAATGCCTTGTTCTTCAAGTGCATATGTTCGTGCGCTTGCGGAGCCCATCCGCCGCCATCGAACGATATGGAATCGAAGGAAGAGAGGACGGAGATGAGTATAGATGGAACTGATACGACTTGTGTCAAGGAAGAAGAACTGAAACAAAGTTGTTATCGATCGGCCATGGAAATGGACTCGAATGAGATGCCGCATTCGTCGGCCAGTGCGTTTCGTCCTCTCGATTATAATCGAGCCAGCACTTTTGGCTATGCTAATAATGACGGCGGGCAAACATCGAGCGCGTTGGATATGTCCGCAGTGCCCGGTGTGGCATCGACCGCATATCCGACAATGCCGACTGGTCCGATCCAACTAGACGCGCACGTTGTGCAAGAACTGATCAGGGCTAGACGCGCCTTAGTGGATGGATTGGCGGCCGAATTGGGATACGCAACTCCGACGCTGAGCGTCGATTTGCATCAGCAACATTCGAAATATGTAATTACGAATCCAGTGGAGGCGATTAAAACGGTAAGGAGAAAACTGGGATCTTGTATGGGCGGGATGAATTGGCTGGTTTATTTCAGGCGCATAGTTACGCCATGAGGATCGTCGAAGTGAATAAGATGCTGTCCACTTTCCGAGTTCTTTCATCGGCCGATCAAGCGGCGTTATTGCAAGGTGAGTGAAGGATGGGGAGGGGATGTCACGTGACCGGCAGAGGCTGGAACTTGGATGGGATAATGATGTCTACACTGTCGCAATTCATAGTTTAATGATACTGTGAGTTGCGACGGTGTACACAAAGGTTGAGTTGGCTGACGCCGTTGTGCATGGCGTAATTAGAGGGCTCTCGTGCCATGCCTTGTTCAACACGTGAATGGCTCAATTATTAGCCGTCGCCCGCATCCGCCCTCTGACGACCTATGAGTCGTAGGAGAGGATAGAAATAGCAGGTCATTAGAGGACGCCCTAAGAGACCTCACGGACTGCTGTGACCTATCGTCTTGTTGTAGGTGGTATGCGAGAGTTGACTATACTGATTAGCGTGGGCAATTACAATCACGAAGTGGATGCTTGGCAGCCGTTCGGTCGACATCAGCCCTACTTGATGAGACCGGATATATTGAACGGACTGAACTCGGATTTCTTCGATCATCATATCAAGTAAGATAAATAGTTTAGTTTTAAAGAGGAGATGTAAGATTGATTTATTTTAGCTTTGTCCGATCGTTCTCCCCGCAATGGTCGTCTGATGAATTTCTCATGCAAATTATGGCCGCTATTTGCCTGTTTGATCCGACTCGGCCCGGCGTGGTCGATAAGGAAGCTATCCTGAGGCAACGAGAGTTCTATTATCGCCTTATGAAAGAGTAAGTGGGTGGGGTAAGATGAGAGTGACATGGTCTTGGGTGATGTATCTTAAAAGTTTGATCGGTCGGGATTAGAGTCCAGTTTAAAGGCTGTGGATTCCTAGTTCAGATCAAGCTTTGGAGTATTTTGGAAAATTTGGGCAGTTTTGCAAATTGTACCCGCAATGTACGGGTCAGGAGAAGGCGGGCCATGACGTGCTTTTGTTCTTTTCAGCTACCTGGTGAACCTGTATAGCCAAGCAGAAGGCTTACGAACGTTTGGTGAGCTTGAGAATCGATTGCAGTGGCTACGTCGTAGTGCGGACCGGATGTGGTGTTCGTACCACATGGAATTGTCGTCGCACGATTTGACTCCCCTTATGATCGAATTGTTGTATTGAAGTATTTGAGTCGTTTTTGTTGCCGCACGATGGCTAGGCGGGTATATGCTAGGGTTTTCAATGTTTTGTACAGAGTGGTTGGGACTGATGAGCAGGTTTGTGTTGGCGTAGGATGCCAGTTGTGGGGTGTATGTAGAAGTGTCATATACCTCCTGTATTGCATACCTGACTGACATATGGGTAGTGGCCAGGTGTCATAGTGTCGTATCGATTTGTCGGGGTAGCCTACGTTTTGCTCTGTTTCGAAGGTTGTATTTTGTTTTCAAGTGGTTTTTGACGTGGCTCATTGTGTGGCTAGAAGAGTAGGACTAGAATAAGTACATGGTAGGGATGTGATAGGGAAGAAGAGTTTACTATGTTTCGTGGCTATTCTATTGGACCATTGAATGTAGCGTATCGATTAAAGACCTCTATGTAACCAGGCACTCAATGATTAGCATAAAAGTAGATGAACAGACACGGCAGTCCTTGCTTGAATGGCGATGGCTATTGCGGACGGCTCGCCGGTGTCGGCTCTATTGTTGAGCGTAGTATTGTTGTTGGCCTTCGTATGGCTCGGCCTCGTCGGTGTAGAAATCATCCCAAACACGGTGCAAATGTTTGCCGTTGACATCACGTGGCGATCCGAATCCGGTCATACCCTTCTGACTGGCGAAGCGGTTGGTGCCGTACTGCAATGGGATGATGCCATCGCTTTGGCGCAGTTGGGCCACATTGAAACGGGAACGATGGGATCCGCGCAATTCCTGGTACGGACCACCGCCCACACCGGCCACTTTAAATTCGGGTACGTGAGGTTGGTAATAGCCTCCTCCTTGGGCGCCCTGCGGCTGTGGTGGGGCCGGACTGTAGTAGGGCTGCTGGCGTTGTTGGGGTGCTCCTTTGACGGCCGCCTGCAACGTCTGTTCCTGGGGACCACGAAATTGTTGTTGGGGGGCCTGGAACTGTTGCTGAGGAGCCTGTTGGCCTTGAGGTTGACCGAAGCCCGGCATAGTGTCACACGGGGGATATACAGCGAGGAGGAAGAAGCGAAGGCGACTGCGTAGAGTACCGTCAAGGAAACGAGAATAAGATTCCCCGGCGCGAGCTAGTCGAAGCTTTTATTTTTCGTTGGCCCAGAAACGAGCTTTGTGGCAGGAATAGGGCGACTGGCGCGTGTAAACTAGCTCCTCGAATGCTGGAGAAGCCTTCTTCACCATCTCACCTTAGCACGATCGGTTGAAACTCACACGTCGCTGCTCGCTGCTAGACCGAGGTAGCCGCTTGGTGGAACAATTTTCGACAACGTTTGGCGAAGGAAGGCCTTGAAAGTTACGAATTCCGACCTAGAACAGTGACTCAGTTGGCGAAAAGTTTTTATGGTGCCGAGTATTAGCTCCAAACGATAAGCGAACCCGGGCCATGCCAACTGGCTCCCAATCGTCAACACTTTTTCCAAACTTTGCTTTTCCTTACGCAGAGTGGGCTCGAGGTTCGCTCGAGGTTGACGCAACGAGGGTCTAGCTAGGCCCGTGCGAAGCGTATTTTAAGAATCGCAGACTGCACGGTTTCGTCATTTTCCGAGAGCTAGTTCCAATCCCGACGTGTCGTCAGCCTGAGCTTTTACTTATCAAAAAACCCACCTACCGGAGTTTAGCTACGCCAGTTATACCTGTGCTGACGAATAGAAGTTGGCACAAAACAATCACCGGCACACAAAGCCAATGCTGGCACAAACGGGTTTGCTACCAAAATAAATATGTTCACACACTTTCTTAGCTGCAGTGTTCTTCCATGAAAAAATATCCGACTGCAAAAAACATTGCAGCTGCCATTGGGATGAGAGTGAGGAGTGCAAGTTGACGAATGCACTTCTCATTTCTTGGTGGCATTTGATGGAGAGGTCAAATTTGAGAAGTCATGGGTATACTTTGTGTGTGCGATGCATCTATTACGTACACTGGTGCACAAATGGATTCTCTTTTAGTCCTACTACTGTATATCCAGCGCAGCATGGGGCGGGTTGGAGACACGCGCATGGCGGGACTGCATATGCTTGCGCAAGACACATGTGCAAATGGTAGCTTCCTGAATAAGCTCTCTGACAAAGCAACTGATGGAGTGGGAGAAAGAATAAAGTCCGCCCAGAGATCGATGATGAGGAAGAAAAGAGCCTGGATTCCACAATGGAACTGGAAGACTGCTTGGAGCTGTTTTTGAAAGTGGATCGAAGCTATTCTGTGTTGGAACAGGTGCCATGCCAACAACGTGGGCTGACTGGCTGACTGGGGTGGATGGTGCCAACTATTTAGCTTAACTGATAGGCATCATGTGGTGTCCTGAGGGAGGAGGGGTAATGTTAAAGGCAGTTTTAAGGCAGCTGTTTTCGAGTGCCCGTTGGAGGTAATAGAATTTAATGACCAGAACAGATATAGAGTTCAGGCATAACGAGGAGCAGAAGCAGTATATGATAAGGGAAAGCGGCCATGATAAGAGCATTATGAGTGTTTATCACTGCAGACGCTGCCGTCCTTATTCAACACTTCGATGCTATCTACGCCGACCCAAGCACCTTGGCCCAAGTTTCTGGCCACGAACATGATCTGAAAAGGATGATGCTTTGATATAAAGCAGTTCTGCTGTAAATGCCCCTTTGTACTCGGCTGGTCAGCTACAGGTGCGGGTTCGACTCCCGGCAGGGGTAACACTTTTACAAATTCATGGCTGTATGCTAATCATATGCCAGTGTTTGAGCTCGTTGAGATGTGGTCCCTAAGAATATTGACGTACCCTTCGTGGGACTTTCGATGCTGGCAATGCCACAGAGGCTTCTTCCCAGTTTTCCAAAACTTTTCTTATTTTGAATTTGAAGAAGCACCCGCCTTCCTTGCCGTAATAGCACACTTGCAAAATGGAGCCAGGTACACGAGCGTGGTACTTGAATCTTAACTTTTTGCCACCTCGAGAGACGAAAGTGGGCGACGAGAAGGCGTAACGTTGCGTGCGAGTGAGTACCAGGCCCTGGGCCACGGCGTAGCCACCCAATGGAGGCAATTTGCCATCTCCATCTTGATTGACTAATTGTAGGACGGCATTGGTGGCCAACTTGCTGCTGTGGTACCACTCCTTGAAATGGCTGGCTAAATTGAGCAAATTTGGATCACTGAGTGTGTAATTACAGGTGCGGCCACCATTGAAATTACAAGGCAACACTTCACATGTATTGTCCGGCTGAAAGGGCGAGAGAGCAATGAGTAATGACTATGGAGGCAGTCGATTTGGAACAGGCATGTTCCAGCATGTCCACGCCACCTGTGTAGAGATTGACTATCCGGACTGCTCTACCTGCTTTCTAGAGCCTGTCTGTGAGTGTGTACTGTACACGGCCTCTGTATGAGCGACCGTTTTACTATCCCGCTACATCATGAGTGAATACGCTTTCTACCAAACCTCACCTACCAGCTGGCCTATAATTCAGTGTTCAGGCTACTGACAAGAGACTAAACAATGTATTGCTAAAGCAGAGCTAGAAGTACTGTCATATGCGCATAGTTAAAGCCTAAATCGCATTACAGAGTGCCTTGTGGTGGTCCTCTCGTGGGGCTCTACAGTGCGGTAGTAAACGGTTGCCTCTGCTACTCCTTCCAGGTCTGGATCGCTTGGCAGTGTTGACAGTCCACACTAATGCCACGGTGGGAAGAAATTTCTGTGGTTCCAACACGGAACCAAGTGAAATTTTCAGACCCCCTAGGCCCCTGCATAGCCAGGACAAGTCAACTGTTAGGACACCTAAATCTTGTCTTGCGTGCATTCGCTGGTCATGGCGACTTGCCAAATCAGCGTTTTGTCTTGAGCGAAGGTATCCCAAACAAGTTGGCCTTCCCTAATTTTTATGCGGACCCTGCAATTGAATCCATAATTTCTTGCTACTCAGGCAACAAAAATGGTTCCGTAACTTGTACTGTGGAAATCGTGCTTTCAATGACAACCTATGGAGCTCTCTGAGGCAGGGAATCTTGGCGATGACTGAAAACTCTTGGCGCAACATGCTGGACTGTCCTACAGTAAATCCACCTCTACTTACAGCATTTTTTTCTCCGTTTACACCGGGCGTACCACCTGGGACTACAGCTCTCCAATCAGGCACATCCACTTGCAAAGAGATCCCTAAAACAACCTAATCCTGTTATCTGCTCGCATTGGTTCCACTGCAATCTTACCAAACAGGGCAAACATCCACAAGATCCAAATGACGTTTGGTGTTTCGACACACATTTTTTCGCTCGTTCGTGAGCCTAAACCAATGAACTTTCGTTTTCTGTGCAGTGTTCTTGTTTGGACTCCTTTTAAAGACAACTGCGCGACTCGTTTCTGCAAAAGTACCCACTTGCAACCGGACACAGGAATAGTGATCGAAAGACAGTGCAATTGGCACTTATATTTCAGTGGATTTGATTACTTTGCGTGGGTGATGTGGTTGGGGAGCGGGGGAGGACGCGCAGTACACAGGGCGGGGCGTGGCTAGAGCACTTTGGACTAGATGCATGGTCGCGATAGCCTAAAGCTAGGACATAGCTAAGGTATCCGTAAATGGAAATATCCACCAGCAAAGCAAGGTGTCCCAAAGTTCTTTCCTCTGTAAATTCCATGGTCAAAAGAATCTGCATCGCAAAGGGACTTGAATTTTGGAAAGTGTGTTAAGTACGCCCGCAGCATAGACAAATGCGACGCCACGCCATAATTTGCATGCACTGGAGGTCTTGTTCAATTCACTCAAAGGCAGTGTTTTCTATGCGCCTACCACACCCATAAAAGTGTAATTGGACACACCACACCACACCCTCTTTCAAAAGTGAACCACGCCCAAAAAATTCAATTTTAGAACTTAGTCAATCATTATATTTGGAAAATTATCTTGTTGGATCGAGAAGTTTCCATGCCCCATAAAAACATCACGTGCAAACGGGGCCAAGTTCGTTTCAAAACATATGCCTTAGAGCGTATTTTTGTACTTTTGCGATAAAAGTTCAGTGACTTTTCGAACTTGGCCGCCTACGTGAACTGGTCTTTTCTCGCCTTATATGGGTGACGTAGAAGCGCGTGACAATCGGGGAGGACAATTTTATTTTCTGAGCTTGCAAGAAACCAGTTCTCATCTTTCACTCAACAATGACAAATCCATAGGCTATCAGGCCCACGCTCGTAATGGCATCGCGAGACAAAGCCTTATACGCCAAAAATACGCCCACTGATGGCCCGAGGGTGATTGCGAATCCGGGACCTCGGCCTGGTGGGAGACAAACAAATGAGTATATAAGGAGCGAGCGAAGTTGAAGTCAGCATAGTCAAAAGTGGGATATCGAAGAAGTGTCTGGTCGAAAAGATTTTTACTCTGTTCGAATACGAATTTTGAAAAATGTCGTGCAAATTGCTTGGTTTCATCTTGGCTTTGTCGATTCGTAAGTGAATTTTGTATTTGGATGGGGGATCGGAGTGAGGAATTCTTGACTGGGGAGACGGCAAACAATTGTATTTTTTTATCAGTTTGTAACCATTGGCTATCTCTTTTAGAATCTTCCTTGCAAGCCGACTGGAACTGGAACTCGGGTGGAAATTGGCAACAAGTTGCTCAAGGCTTTCAAAGCGGTAGCTTCGGTTCATTTATGCAAGATAACACGTGCGAAAAACTGCCGTGTAATTTCAACAATGGTCAATCATGCGGTTACGAATTGGGTGACCCGAATGTGTTGAACCCGACCACACTAGCTCAACAAGCCTTCGGTACGTGGTACCTAAGCAGCAAAGTGCCAACCAACTTTGTTCTCCAATTGGCGAACCTCGGTGATGGAGAAGGCAAACTGCCACCATCTGGTGGATATGTCGTGGCTCAAGGCACTGTTGGCAGCCGCTTGACCAAATACTTGTTCCGCTCGCCCAAATTCTCAGGTGGATTTGGTAACAAGCTTCGATTCCGTTACCACGGTCGTGCACCTGGAACTGTTTTGAAAGTGTGCACCAGCGGCCAACGAAGCTGCCAAGTAGCTGTGACCATGCCAAAGGACATTTTGCAAAACTGGGTCGATGGAGAAGTGTCCATTCCATTCGGAGCCACTCAGATTGAATTCGTAGCTTTTGATTTGGGCGCCGGTTTTTGGGTCGCTGTCGACAACATCCGTGTTGTCAAGAATGGCAAGGAATGCAGTCAGAAATAAGCGCCTGTTTGTGATAACGGAGATGATAGATTCCTTGAATCGGTCAGTGCACTATCGGCATTGTTATGATGTCTCGCTTTAATGCTCCCTGTTGTGTCCAGTAAAAACGCTAGAGCATTTTGTCTTAGTAAAATAAGTAGGTTAAATATCTATCAGAACACTCGATCGATCGATAAGTACATTGACTTGAAAGCAGGTTATCAGTACTCTGGCACATCATACTGCATGCAGAGAGGATAGCAAAGTCTCTCGCAACTACGAGTGCACAAATATGCTCGACCCAAATGAAATATAGCTTGAAATTCAATTTTGTTCACGGTACCTCTTCCGTGGAATGCGGACACCTTCGAAAAAATTTTAACTCCGTTTTCAGGTCGTCCTAAATTAAGGAAGATTTTAATATCTGCATGCAACGGGTAAGAAAAGAGATAAAACAGGTTTTGAGGCTGAGTTGTGTCAAAAACCTGGCAGCTCTTAGCTCGTCAGGCAGAAGAATACTGTCTCATTGGCTCAAAGCGTTGTATCAGAAAATAAAACACATTCGTTTGGTTTACGATGGCTGCCCATTTTATCCCGTTTTTGCCTGGGGCTTATCCTGGTTGCGTCGTAATCAGGCGAGCAAAAGTTTTGGCCCCTCTTCTTCATCTTGGCGTTGTTCCCGCTATTGGAGGTTCCGCTCTTCAGCAAATGCGTCTTCCGGGAACGCATCGACGATCTTCAAGCCTTCCTTCATTCTGTCCATCCAGCATTTCTTTGGTCGACCACTAGGGCGAGGGCGGCCCTGCGCGGTCGATCCGCATGGCTGCCTTGGCACTTCTGAACACGCGTCCACCACTCCTAGTCGCTTCGGAATGTCTTCGTTCATAATGCGATCCCACCCAAGCTCCATCGGACCATCGCTTCTGCGTTCGGACCCACACAGGGCAACTGGGGACCACTGCTTTGCAGATCCTTGAGGCTGTCCGGCATCCATCGGTCGCAGAGAACGCGTCACCCAGCGCCATTTCATCCAGGATCTGCACCCTTGCTCGAACGTCGGCAGTAACACTTCCATCGTGGCTGATGATTGAGCGGGATGTGCTTTGCATGGACTAAGCATAAATGACCCAGGTCAACTATGGTCGAGTCAAAAAGGGAGCTGATCGGCTGCTTGATACCCAGGATACTTGTTTGCCATGAAACCCCCATACTGTACTGTATGTGGCTGACTCGCTTTTGCACAAGGCATCTTCGAAACCGGAGCTCATAATTCGCTGATGTGTAGCAGGCTGCATATCCCTAAATTAGAGAAGATACCGCAAGGAGCGGATGGTATCAGGCCTCCTAGTCGTGAACAAGAGACATGACCTCAACGGTTTCTGCCTCGCGAGGAGTAGTATCGAGCGGTTAACAAAGGCAACTGATACGCTGTATGCGGCGGCTAGGTCAAGGCAACCAGGTACTGCTACGTGTATTATAAGGCGGCCGGATACCTTCTCAACAGGCTAAACATACCTAGGCTGACCACCAGTTATGCGCACTAGTGATAACATTTGTATTCAGCTCTGTCTCACGTCAAAAGTCTTTCGTGATCTTTTGAACAAATTTCTAAGATGTCGAAAGAGACAGTGTTTCACCCTTGTACAAGACAAATGGTACCTATGGGTCAGTTATAACGTTATGTAAACCAAGGGTTGCAATTACAAAATAGCGCCCAGCTAAACCAAAGCTCAGGCTGTAGTCAAATGCTCAAACGTTCATACCACGATCTCAAGCAAGTCAGCGTTGTTGGGCCTTGTATAGCTTTTGATCTCCCACCAGCCAAGTGCCTCTCGACTCCTCTCGATCGAGGTTGGTGATTGCCGCAATCAGTTATGTTCTGCTACCACATACCCTGGAGTAAAGCGATGATGACAGCACTGTTGCGTCTCGTAAGTATGGCAACATTTCCCATCTAGTTACCTATGACTCCCCCTTTTTCCCACTAGCACATATCATGTGCCTGAACCTTTTCTGTTAGTGCCAAGTAAAATTGTAAGATCGAGCGGGCCTGACATCTTCTGCGCTCCACACAACATCGGAAGTGGACACTCTTTCCGACAAGCACTTCGGTAGACAACTAGTCCGCACAGTTGTCAGCGCTACGCCACTAAATAACAGTCTCATCAGGCAAGAAAGATCATAATCGAGAAAGATCGATTCTAACGAGTCCAGACCAGGCCAGTCCAGCTATTATATCAGCAGCGGCTACGCCTGTGTACCAATACTGTTTGAGAGCAGATACTGATTCCGTTTCTACAGTTTCTATACTGTCTTCGGCTTAGCCATACTTTCCCTTGGTTTGTGCAACGTTTGTCTGTTCTTTGGAGCTGCGTTCAAACGTGCTGGGTCCAGAGTACAGGTTGCATCATACGACTAGCCACGAAGGACCTCTGAGCGAAACCTTTGTACCTGTCTGTGTGTACCTGTACCTTTTTGCACCTTTTGCCGGACACTAATGACCTGCTCGCCATCGTCGAATATTCAGGATTTCAAAATTCGAATATGCAGGCTTTTGTAATCCTAAGAAAAATCACGACAGGGTTTGTACAAATTTTATGGCAGCTTCTTTGCAGAAGGCACAGATTAGTAGTTAGCGAACGAGTTAGTTTCACGAGATTCACGAGATGCACGAGATTCACACAAGTTTCACGAGATCACAGGCATGGCCTCTTCTCCGGCCCCCTCCTTGGATCACATTTTCGACGATTTGGCGCGACGCACCGTTTCGTCCTTGACCGTCACCTTGGTCTTCTGGCTCGATTGCTTGGGGACGTTCACCGAGCGCCTGATCGACTGATTTTTAACGGCCAGCATGCTGCGGGCATGATTCACGTCGAACAGCTTCCTGGCATTGGCCACGTCGTGTTTCTCAGCTCCAGCTGAAAAACAAACTTTTGGTGTCGTTTTAACCAGGCTGCAGCTTCGGATTCACCTCCAGACTCCTTGAGCCAGTCGATGATCGCCTTGACCAGGGTCACCATCGTGTGGATCTGCTTCACGATCAGCATCGGACTTCCCAGCACACGCACCGACAAAGCTCCGCAGCGCTTTCCCATGGTGATCTTCAAGAAGCCGAGCGGGCTCGTCCTTCCAGTTTCGATATAGGCTTGGACGCTGATGAACGTGTTCATGGCCGACACCGAGCGTTGCAAGCCCGCCGAGCAGTGGAAGGCCATGCCGGGCATGCCATTCGCGATCTGCTTCTTCTGCAGTCCCAGCAGGTGCATGACGCCGTTGACGACGTCGATCGGGTCCTTGGGCACAGCATGGTCTGGCCAGTTCTTCAAATGCACGATGTTCGTCTGAAAAAACATCACCTGCGCAAGACGCCCCAAGCCCTTCTTTCTTCACTTACTTCGTAGACGCTTCCGATCAGCTTTTTGTTCGGCCCGAACAGTTTGACGCTCAGCAGGTACGTGTCGCAGCCTTTCTGGTCCAGCAGCACCGCCATGGTCGTCACCTGAAACCAGCGATCGCCGTGAGGCTCTGGGATCGTGGTGGAAGTGTTCTTTTTCAGGGACCAGTAAGGATCGATCTTGATCTTTTTGCCTTCCGTGAACATGCCGACGTTCACGATGGTGCCGATCTACAATCGAACTGAGGGTACAGTAAAAGCTGCAGGGTTTTCGAACCAGGTAGCTCACCTTGTTCTCCCAGTAGGCCATCCACTGATAGAAGTGCTGGCCCGGCAGCGGAGCTTGGCTCAGCAAGACTTTGAAGCCGTAGAAGTCTTTCGAGTGGTTCATGTGCAGGCAGCGACTCATGCTGGTGGGCACGTTGTTCAGGACCACCAGGTTCGACTCGTAGGCATACTCGGCGCCTCCGGCCGTGTAGCGCACTTCCGTCATTTTCACAGCCCTGCCGTCATTGATGGCCAGGTTCTCGTCGTCCATGATCTGCTTGAAGTGTTTGTTGAGGTACGCCTCGGCCAGCTCGGTCTTTTTCGACAGCACGATGTGCAGCGGTTCGGCCACCTGGACGGTCAGGTCTTCCCACGTCGCACTATCGGGCCCGTTGGTGACTTCGATCATTTCTGGGTCCCCTTTGATGGTCTTCTGCTCGAACAGCTTGGCTTGTCCGTCTTCGATCGCCTTCTTGGCTTCTCCATCTTCGCTTGACTTCTTGGCTTCTCCATCTTCGATCGACTTCTTGGCTTGGCTTTTGCGGCGTTTGCGGCAGAAGATGTAACCCACAACGAGGCTGATCACGCCGGCTCCAGCCACGGCACAAGCGGCGATTCCGCCGATGACTGCCTTGCCTAGAAAGGAATGACCCGAGTTATGTTTCTGGCCCAGCAAAAATAACCCTCGTGCTTACTCAGGCCTTCCTCGGCTTGTTTTTCATCCGGCTTCTGAGTGGCCCCTGCATTACAAAAAAAGTCAAGTCTGTTCAATCACTATCGATGCCAAAACTGAGAAACGATTTTGAACAGAGTACTTACCCTCGACATTGATCGTTTTCTCGAAGACGGCGCAGATTGGTTGGGCCGCATTCAACGAGTCGTTGAAGCAAAACCTTTGCTGGGCTCTGTGCGGGCCAATTTCTGGCGTTTCGAACGAGCCGTCATCGTTCATCTAGAGGAAAGCGGATGTTCGAATGGAGAGTGCCTAAAATCAGTCACGGCACTTACCCCCCACGTCTTGCCGCTCGGTCCTTGGACGATCCCATCGTACGAAAAGCCCGGTCCAGCCGCGGGATTCAACGAGCATTTGAACCTGGACGGACCGTAGCTCATTTTGTGGGGCACACATTCCAGATCGCCGTCTAAAAGAGCAATGTCAAGGAACGCCCGAATAGTCAACCATCACGAAGCTTACTGAAGATGACGAGGATGGTCTTGACGTAGGCGACAGCGCCGGTGGCCCCAACGATCACGCAGACGAGTTTCAGGGCTTTGGTCACGCCGTCAGAGAAGAGGCGATCGTCGATCGGCACTTGGGTTCGCACGCATTGCTGACTCGACAAGGCCAGCAACACTTTGCCGCTTTGGTGGTCGAGCAGGAAGCATGTCTGATTGCCGTTGTCCACCGCCGAACCGATGGGACATTCGAGGAAGATATTGCTGGTGGAGTTTGGAATGTAGCGGAAGGCACTGTTGAAGAGACGCATTGTGTTGTCGTAGAAGATGCGCGGATAGGCGTCTATGCAGAACAGAACTTGGAATTTCGAGGGATTTCGAGAATGATAAGATGCTGGAAAACATTTACCTCGGCAATCTTTGTTTTGTTCGGCCGTCGCGTCTTTGTAGTTGCCAGTGGCGAGCGTTTCGCAGAGGGTACGCTGGTCGCCGCCACACGTCATGTTTTTCCACGAACCAGGCATTGCGTGCTGAAAGGAGCAGTCCGACGTCTTCATCGCCGCGCACTGCGGTCCATTAGTGGTGATGATGCAGAACGGCTTGTCCTCTTTCTCGCACTGCATCTTACGATCGCTCCCGCCTAAAAATTAGTTCTGGGCATCAAAACTAGACAGCATAAGCCGCTGGCACTTACACATCATGTAACGAAGGGTGAACGCGTCCATCTTGCTTCCGTTCCCGATCTTGTAGTAGTAGTCAGCCAATTTGGTGTTGACCGTGAGATTGAGGATGAGCACTCCAGTGCCGTCCTTGTCCAGAATGGTCTCGGACACTTGCTTGCCGTCGTTGTCCAGGAGAACAGCCTTGGCGTTGGCGTCAGAGGATTTACCGAGGACGTCGAAGTGCACCTGGCCGTCTTCGTACGCCAACGTGACCTCATCGCCGAAGTCATCGAGGAAGTGCGTGTTAGCTGTTTATGAAAACCAAATTTAGGGTGGTGTGAAGGGAAAGGGGTGGCGGAATCTACGGGGTAATACTAAGATGACGGAAACATGCTTCAAAGTCTTCGATAAGAGACCTCGCAAAGAGAGTCCCTCTCGCCTGGGCACTCTAGATCTATCAATTACCTGAGATCAGTTTGAAACCCGGACGTAAGTTTTCCAAATTTGCCGGTGCTTCGTCAAAGTCAGTGCAAGGAGTGCAGTAGCGGAGTCCTGGCATAGGAGCCGAAGAGTTCTTTGATTGGAGGAACTCAGGGAAAACTTTGCTGCCGCACTCGCCCACAGAGAGGTGGGAAGCTAACCATTCTTCCGCAGGACAAATTTTCGAAATTAGTCTCAGGCCTTGGATTCGACTCCCTATTTATTGTATGATAGCCAAGATGCACAGCATCTTTAAACATACGTAACCCGGATAAATGGAACTTCCAAGTTTTCCATTTTCCACTCGGAAACTTATTTCTCAGGGGAACCCCGTGCATCAATTAAGCGTCTACAGTAGTTTTATGGGAGGCCTAGGCCTACACCGACAAGACAAAAGACTTACCGCGGCTTCGCTGGGCCATCACCACCAGCACCAGGATCAGAAGCACGTTCTTGGCCATCGGGAACTCGACCAGCTTCTTCATTTGCTTCCACACCGATTCGCGTTTTGACCAGAACATTGGGGTCGGTTTGCATTTCTTCGTGACCACCATCTTAGACTTGGATTTCTTCAGGATCGCCGACTTGCATTTGCGTTTGCATTTCTTCGATTTGATCTAGATCGGCCTGTGTTTCTTCGACTTGCACTCCGCTTTCCACTTCCGTTCTCGCTGGCGCCGCATCTTGCGCATGGCTTTGCCCAACGAGTGCTTGCCTTTCGCCATTTTCGATGATTCGATTTTGATCTTTGATCGACTTGCTTTTAAACCAACACCACGATCGATTGATCACCACACACACACTTCGCTTTCGCACTTTTTCGCACGAGAAGATTTTCAAACGCAGCCTCGTAGGTTGAGCCCTTGAGATAGAATTACCGTCCTCTGTTCCAAATCCTAGCAGCTGCCTCGAGAGGACACTTTACAATACTCTTTCAGGTAACGTGGCGTGCTCTGATTGGCTGCTAGCATGAAAAGTAAGTGTGCATGTGCTCTTCACGTTGAAGCCTTACTGCGTTCAAAGTTGTGCACGTGAAGAGCACCCCTTACTTGGTCAGCAAAAGCAGCGACCAGCTTTACGATATCGCACTTCCTGCCTATGTGCACCAGCTTGCGAATAAGTAGTGCACCATACAATCTTTTACGATTCGTGAAGTGAACGCTAGGACCATTCGTCGGGCAGGATGCGTATGCATGACCATGCTATGTACAGTATAGTGCTGATAGATATGTATGCCCGATTGATGATTTTGCGCCGCGAAGACAAGCGCGTCGAAGTGACAGTGAGTGTTACCAGCGCGGCTATGCGCACTCGATGTGAAGGGACATATTTACACGAATTATTTTACGCACCTAGCGCCGACAGACGCCGAATCCTAAGCGCAATGATCTGCGTTACGTTGAAGCCTCCCTTTGCACCCTGACATGCATCACTGGGTTAAACCAAAGTGACGTAACAGAAGTACAAATATGGGTGTTTCTTGCCCAAGCAAATGAATGTTTCGGCTGAAAGAGGAAACACAGTTTTAAATTTCTCCACGTGGCGAAATTTAAACCTGTGCATGCATGCATGCCTGAGAATGCCATGCAGTTTGCGTGTGTGGCGTTAGCACCCAGAAACGTGCAACTTTGTCGACCACCTGTTCTGTGCTGTAGAAGCTAGAAGCTGTATTAATCAGGTTGACGTCTATCAGCCAGGGAACATGAATAAGTCTCTCCCACTCGCCATAGCCATGGCCATGTGGGTTGAAAGTGACCCAGGTGACTCCGCCGTAACTCTCATTGCCACTCTTGCCGTCATAAAAAGCAGACCCTTCAGAGAGTTGTTGTGTTGAAAGCACGACATATTTTCTACGCTCACGTGACGGCGAGTTCGGGGCCGGCCTCGTGGCCTGGTGGGTTCGGCGTCTGCCTCTCACGCCAGGTGCGCAGTTACGGGCGAGTGTTCGACTCGCGGGCCGGTAAATCCTTTCGTGTCAAATGTGTCCCTTCACCCTCGACTGCGCATAAGCGTTTGGTAATGTGGTAAGACATGAACATGAACATGAGGGCTGATCTGACAAGCGAGCGGTCCAAGGTCTTCAATAACCCGCCTGGTCTTCAATAGCCCAAGCCTGGTAGAAAGGCTTATTCCTGCAGAGTATCGATCCCTAAGACCCTAAAAAAACTCTTCAGGCGTGCATGGCGTGCCTCTCCCTGGGTGTCTACAGCTGCTCTGTACACTAGCCTCGCTGCTGGTCGAATGCACCCGGTCCTGAGATTCCCACGCGGCGAACAGTTCCACTGTGGATGGCGCAGTAAAGACCAAAGTCAACACCAGAGGATCCTTTACGAAGCACAACAATGCACGACGGTGTCTCAACAGTCCTAGATCTCCCAAAGACAAACCAAGTGCCTGTCCCGGAGTCAACTCCTAGGCTCGTCAAGCATGAACCGAAGGGAAATAACGACCAACAGAGCCCCTTGAGAGTATGCTTATCAAAAACCCTAGCCAGTACCTGGCTCGCCACAGTTCTGCTGATGGGGTTGGACAAATACGAAGGGCGGCCCCCACGAATCAATAACAACTGGACAGAAAGAGCCCGGATTTTTCTCAGCGTCCTGTTCTTATACTGCCTTGGCTCCTCCCTACCAAGCCAAGTGCCCTAGCCACACCCCCTAAAAATTCCAGGCCCCCAATCGGCAACACTGTAGCCACAACAGCATGTAGCCATTTTTGACTTCTGACTGGCCTGTATACTACTTCTGTAGTGATCGGCTAGCCTCTAGCTTTTAAGTATTGTATTGTATGACTTCGACTGCGAAGCACAGATCGTGCACTGATAAAGCAGAAGGCACATGAACGAAAGAAAAATAAACAACTTATGTCGAGTAAAACTAATCATAACGGGGTCAAGGAATGTAATTTAAAACGTTTGTCGTAAAACTTGTCACATAATAAGTCCAGGCGACTTCATTTAGTATTGAATTCCGTAGAACAATCGATGAGTATTCAAATGCCTCTTTATACGATTCGGTTCAAGGTCGAGAATTATTGAGATGGTGTGGCGGCAATCCAATGCGGTGACTGCGGGGTAGTCCGGATTGGTCGGTGTGAGCAAAACGGGCATTCGGATAAGCATGGTACCCGTGATAGAACTTGTAAAACTGAACGAGCTTCAGTTGTTGACGGCGGCGCTCGAGACTTGACCAATTCGAATCTTGAAGAATGCGTGAGTAATCGGAATGCCAATCGTTCTTTATACATTGGGCAGCAAACTTTTGAGAGCTTTCAAGGTCTTTGATAGATTGTGATTGAATAGGATCCCACGCAGAGCAAGTTGATTGTTGATTAGCGATTGATTGAGCGAAGTTGATTACACAAGATACTTTTATTGGAGCTCTTGAATAGAAATAGAAGCCCGCGCCTATTATGCTGTACCAGCTATTTCATGAGCACCAAATTTTCAAAATTAGTTTGATTTTGCGAAACCATTTGTAACATTTAAGCATTAGCTGTCTGCTACAAATATAAGTAAGCAATGGCAGACACTGTCACTTTGACTCGTCAAAGTCCCCTTCCGTTTTCTGAACACACATGCCGTTCTCGTTTGAGCAGCATTTATACTTGGCCGACGGAGTCCAGGCCGCCTTGCCGTTGGTGCCTGTATGCTGCTTCCACTGCAACCACTCGATATCGTTCAAGTACCAGTTTCCATTCCCGCATTCAAAATCTTTCACTGGTAGCCATTCCCATTTCTTGCAACAACGATACTTTGGTTTGAGGTAATAGGCTTCTCGCCTTGGCTTGATAACTCCCATTCGGTACTTGGTTTGGGTTTCAAATCGATTCCATTGATTCCGCACAGTTTCTTCGTACGCCACTTGGCCCATGACATCCGCATCCACACTTTCATTGAAGCTGTCCCACGAAATCCCATTTATATACCATTCTGGACCATCGCATTCTATACTTTCAGTCACCTCAATCAGAACATGGCGTCCACTCGAATATCGATCGACCTTATGCGGGAATTGCAACTTGGGTCCTGACTTGAGGCCTAGGTTACCCTTCATCTGGCACTCACCACCTGCCCGAGGACAGCAGTTGTAACTAGCCAATACTTTGACAATACCTTCGTCCGACTTGTTCTCAACATTATTCCACTTGACTGAATTCACGTACCAAGCACCATCGCCGCAGTCGATATCACTGAATGCCAGACTGTCCCACGGAACCCATAGCTTGGTCGACACACCTCGTTTGGCATCGGCACGGGTCAGCTTAGTGACGCAAGTGGTGGTCGTAGAGGCACGGACTTCCTTTTTTAGCTTGCTGATAAAAGTGTCGGGATCTTGAGTGGCTGAGATGTTGGCATTGAAAAACTCCAATGTCTCGGGCTGATTGTAAGTTTGGGCTGAGATTGGGAAAGCCAAATTGCTTTTTAGTGACTGGATTTCTTGACTTATGGATCGATTGAGTTCTTGCAAGGCGTTCGTGATGGCTTCGTTGAATTCCTGTTGCTGCATGTCCCTGAGTACTTGATCCGGTGACTGTTGCATTTTCTGAGACTGCTCTTGATTGGGCTCATTTAGAAAACTGGACCCGTTCGAGTGCTCGTTGTCTGCCCATTCCACCACACCCAATTCGTACGTTCGATAATATCGGGCGGTTGTGAGTCGTTTTTTGATTCGACTGAAGATCAGTTGCTGATTCAACCCCGTTTTGGTCATCTTAGCTACGTGTAGACCTCTCGGAGCGATAGTCGATCCTTCTTGCCCCCATTCGATACCGTCCATGCTTTGCTGGTTCAGTTGTTGCAGCTGTTCTTCGAAGGACACGTTTTTGATGGACCAATCTTGCAGTTTTTCCATTGACGAATTCTATTGCTGATGATACCCCCAGGAGGTCGCACAAGGCATTTGAACACCCTTCTTTGGCCTCAACGGAATTCGAAACTGTTAAAATCGCTCGATTTCCTTGATCTTTTATCTTAAATAATTTGCTCAACATTGGTTTGACTTCGCTGGCTAATAATCGTTGTTCTGGGGGTATACCATATTTGGACAATTTTGTTAGGGCATCATTGAAAGGCACTAGATGGAAACGGGAAGTGGCAGTATCCAAAATTTTATGGACGAATTGTTCTCCGAAATCTTCATTTTCGATTTCATAGACCTCCTCGATGTGTAAGTGGGATTTGACACTTTCAGAAAGTCTGGTCAGTTGTCGACGCAGAACATATTTTTCTTCGTTTTTCTGTCCGAATAGTTCATCGATTAGTCCTAATGTCTGAAGTTGACCCATACTGATTCTCAAGGTGTTCATTTTTTCTTGTTTCCCAGTAGCTGATAGTTCGCATTCGAAATGCAGCGGGTCCTGGGATTGCAATAGCCTCTTTCGTAGCAAGTGCCTCTTCCTGTGATTTTGATTGTAGGGAAATTTGAGCAGGAAAGGACTTCGACGTAGATCGTAGACACTGCCTCGAATGTCGTAGCTGGTGTCATCCACGTAGAACTGGACAGTGCATGTGAATTGGACCAGTGGCAGTGGGAGAATGTTCGTGGTGTGTAGGTTGGGGTATTGGAGTTTGGCGTGACGAAATAAGGCGTCTTTTTGCGATTGGTCGAAAGTTTTGACAAAAACTGAGATATGCTCGGGAGTGAAATGGAAAATATGGCCGTGGCTGTTGTTTAGTAATATTGGATAACCGACAGAGACCCATTTTGGATTTTCATACGCACTTCGATTGCGTACTTTAAATGCTTCCAAGGTCACTGTCGAAGTGCCCAGGGAGTATTCAGTGACCAAATCAGGTACGTCGAATTGGATGTCGTCATCACTGGACTGAGACGGCATACTTCTCGGCTTTCGTCCGAACCAGTCCGTCCAAGAACTGGTGGTTATGGTGAAGGTGATAAGAACGAGGAGGAGGGTTAGGGGTGATATCATGGCCGGGTAAAGAGAAGGCTAGCACTGTTCGTCTACGCACCCAGACGAGTGTTAGAAGCAGGGATAAAGGGAGCAGCTTCTTGTGCTTTGCAGGAAGGAAAAAGCAGCTGTTTTGACTGAATCCATTCTACCAAGACCAGCACGCCAAGCTGATTAATTGTGGGGCCTGCTGTTGGACTACATGAAGGAAACATCTGGCCGCAGAGTTGTTGGCAAGTTGCTCAGTGAATATTGTAACTTTGTATGCCATTTTGTATGCCTTGTGAAGACGATGTTTTGGCTCGTTGACTTCTTTTACGAGCAATTATAATCCCTTCGAGTAATCTTACTTGAGTTTATACACTTGAAGACCCAACTTCTTTTACTGTATGCTTGTCATACGCGCATTTGCTCAAATTACAACCATGGAATCGAGCCAGCCGAGGGTAGCCTACGGGTAGAGTGGAGCATGAGCTAGAGAGAGTGTGTCTGGGATAGGCATGATAATTGACAGGACTACCAAGTGGTTTGGGTTCTCAAAAAGGCCGCATGCAAATTACTTGCTAGTTGGTTCACCTTCTTGAACCTCTCCCTCTTATTGCTCCCTTTGTGACCTCACTCCCTTCCCTAGCTGTGGGTAGAAATACCAAGGCGCGCGGCTCGAATTATTGCTGCGAGGTCCCCTTTACTACGGACACTTGCCCCAAAAATAGCTTTCCGACTTGCCAAACTGGAAGCCGGACTTGCAGGCCCGGACCAAGGGCCTTATCGGAGGAAGACCGCCATGGGGTCTATGGTACTCTGTGGTCACGGGTACTTTACCGAAACTAAAAAGTCTGTGCGTATTGAAGTCACCGTCAAAAAACATACGGGCATAGTGGCCATATAGGCAAAATGCTAGGCCATATTGTGGGGCCGTGGTCTGCATGTCACAAATCTCATTCCCTAGCAGCCGCGGTGGTGCAGTATGGCCTTGATCAGACACGAAATATTTCATGGCACTCACAAAACTTAGTTGCTCAAAAGGCACCCGCGTGCGTGTTCACCAAGTAAAACCTTGCTTGAGAAAAAAGCTCAGACATATTGCTGTTTTTTGTTCACTGGCTCCAAGTTACATCGGGCAACGATTTCTGATTTCGGGCAACTAATACGCGGCAACAATGACGAGGGAATGAGAACATTTTTGCTTTAAAATTTTTGTGGCCTGAAGCCCGTTGTTGCCTTTACTGTAGCTGGCGAGCAGTCAAACCTTTTAAGCAGGGCTGTGCGGGGACCAGCATACACAGCAGCGACCCTCTGCGTGTCTCCACTAGGAGCACCTCCACGCGAGGGCATCCTGGACAGGACACCGACTTCCTCAGACGATGGCGGGTCGGCTTTGAACCCTGTCGGTTTTCGACAGCCGAGACTGTCCACTCAGAGCACCTCGACGGTGCCGGACGAGTCACCCACAGCCTATAGTGCAAGGTCGGCGAGGGTTTGTGGTTCGCAAACCGACCTCCATCACCGGGGATCGAACCCGGGACAAGTCCACCCACTCCCTCCCAAGCAATACGGAGAGACGAATGCCGAATGCCGACGCCTGCACCACCGCGGCCGCTAGGGAATGAGAACATGCAGACCACGGCCCCACAATATGGCCTAGCATTTTGCTGTTTACTCTTAACGTCGTTGCTCAGACACTGCCTGCTGCGCTGGCTTGCGCGCTATGCGATCAGCGTAAAAATTTGCCCCACTTCGAAATTTTTGAAAAAAATCGGTTAAAGTGAGGCTGTGATGAAGATGGTTTTGTCACTGTATGATACACGTTCCCCATTGGCATTGCTATTCATTGTCTGTTTCCCTTTCATATATGAAATAGTGTGCAATGTTTTTGTCTGTTTCGTGTCATATTTTGATTCATGCCGACAGAGTCATACCAGCAAAAATTTTAATCGCTATAATTAGTTTGGGTTGTCGAACCTCCCCCTTTCGCTTCTGTCACATTTCGGCCCTGCTTTTAGTCGGTTATACCCGTATAAATATCAGCTGCTTCATAATCTGATGATGTGCTCACCTGGTGACAGCTTTTGGAATTGTTCAGGGGCTACTTTGCTGATCTAAGCGCTTATATTTTGCTTCTGTAGGCCTTTATAGGACCACACTACTGCACTAGGGATGGGGTCACGATGGTAGATCAATGAACGTGTTCATAGTCGCCGCGTCACCAAACGTGTGTACGCGCGGTACGGTCAAGTGGCACGTGACCATGGACATCGACTTCCTGGGACGATGGCGGGTGAGCTGTGACCCCGGTTGGTGCTGGACAGCCGAGACTTCTACTCGTTTGGCTTGCGTCACTTTACTCGGAGCACCTCGACAGTGGTGACCCACCTACAGCGATGGTTTGTGGTTCGCAAACCGACCTCCATCACCGGGGATCGAGCCCGGGACGAGTCCAGCCGAATGCTGAACCGCTGCACCACAGGCCGCGCTAAAGAACTATCACATTTTCATGGTCATCACATCACCAAACGCAAGGTACGGTCAAGTGACTGACCATGGGCGTAGAATAACATTGACGCACTCTTGTTCGATTCAGGAATGACTCGTCAAATCCCTGGGCGGGCAGTCATGTTTTGCCATCTTCATATTATCTCCCATGTGTTGCTTTTCTATCAGGATCGCGTGGCGTACTGTCGTGCGACGATTTGTGATGACTAGCGGACAGATTCGTGTCTTATCACAACATCTCATGGGTGATACGTTTTTTGTTGACGTAGCAGACCCTTCCGCCCGGCAACCTTCGAACAAGTACACGCAAGTACACTTGCACTATCGAACTCGAGCGGCAAACCTTGCACCCGACTTAAACTGGAATTAGTGACACCCGAAACTCACGCCATTCTATCTATGTACACATTAGACGAATGAGGAAACCTGTTTTCCACGAGGCCGAGGCTGTTTTTCGTGAGTTGCATTGATGAACTCGTGCCAACTCGCGCCAAAGGTCGCGTATATTCGCTAGAAGTTTTGAGAATTTCATGAGATTGCATCATTGGTTTTCTCAATCAACTACTGATAAGGCCATTGATAAAGACATAATGGAGGCCCGGATACGACGAGGGGGGGCGTAAAATGTTTATACACCTCGTGATGATCAAAGTACTTAGCGGCTATGAAACCTCAAGACTCGGCGACTTGGTGAGCATGCAGATAGCACATTGAAATAGCTGTCTTTTTTTTGCCTTCCCAATTTTCAGACGTCAGACAAGAAAATGTAAACGTGCGAGATAAGAAAGAAAATTTGGCAAATATGTACATTCGGATGATGAGCCCGCGCAGTGACAACTGACTCGGTTGCTCCGCTTTAGGTCCGTCCCTTATCGTAGTCAACCCTAAAACCGGCTCGACACACACTCGTGCGCCCACGTTCTCTCGCTTCCCAACCATTTCGAAAGACGTCATCTTCAAAGTCGAGGTGCACTTTCGAAAATTTCTAATATCTCAAAGAGAAAAACATGAATTTTCCTGCAACTGGAGGAATTTCAGATGATGCCCAGTTTTTCTTCGAAGATTATAACTTCTATCAATCTTATATTAATGGACAAAGGCAACAGTCGCCTCAAGTGATTAACCAGATGGCCCCATCCGTCCAACACTCACTGGCTAGCAGCCACGCGCCCACGTCCCCTCAACAGGATGTACTACTGGGGAGTGCTAGCACCGGACCAGTGGTCAATGCGGTCGAGAGCACGAACGAGTTCGAATTCTCAACATTGATTGGCAATGCAATGGGTCAGCAGGACACAAACAATAATCACACGGGCTATGATGGGGTCCATTTCGATACGGGCAATCAACACGGGCATCACAATGGTCTCTCGACAGAGCACGATCAGGGTCGTCAGAGATCGCGCTCTAGCAGCACAATGAGTGAAGAGAAGAAAAAAACTTCGCCCAAATCCTCATCGTCCAATAAAGTCTGTCGCGTTTGTGGCGATAAAGCCTTGGGATACAATTTCAATGTGGTGACTTGCGAGTCGTGCAAAGCATTTTTTAGGAGAAATGCATTGAAGAAGAAGGTAAGCATTGGCCAAGGTCCAAAATGTGGGGTTGGAGTTTCGATGCTATACTTGTTTCGAGGTGAGACGAGTGAGGAGGCAGGTTTTTGAAGCGCGTGACAGCAAAGGTGAAATAATTAGGTGCAAAATGTCTTTTCGTTCAGTCAGAAAAGGAGGAGGTGCTAGTTTGAAATGGCCTCGGGGCACCTCATATCTTTGTTCCGGTTACCAATCAGCTCTGACTGCGAGGCCCTTCTTATTTCCCCGAGCTCTTTGCGCATGATATCCAAAGGTGCATGTAAGAAAAGACTGCACTTCAAGAATAGATGGAGAGGGAAATCGTGGTTTATGGGCTTCCTTCAGCCTGGAAGTCTCAGCATTCAGACCCGAGTCAGCAGACGTTAGTAAAATTAGCCTGGTCGGACTATCTCTTTGGCTCGTGACGTTAGTGTCCATAAAGTCAGTGCGAGTCATAAAAAATGTTTAGTACACACTTATCGAATGGGTCCTAATGTGTATTGGCTTCTGTAACCAGGCAAACGTCAAGTAGGTACTCTCCAATTTTAGAAACTTCAATGCCCTTTCCAAAATCGTTGTACGATTACAGTTTCGTCGCGCAGGTACTGTCAGAAGTGCAGGTTGCGAAAATGCTTCGAGGTATGTACAGATGTCAAAATGTTCCCCACCCCTACCTGACATCTCATATTCCCCAGGTGGGCATGAAAGCCGAGTACATAATGACAGAAGAGCAGAGAGCACAAAAGAGGCAACGCCTTTTGGAACGGGAGTCATCGGAGGGCAATGGTGGAGTGCCACCGACACCAGGCTCGGTACAATTTTTGGATGATGGCTTCTTCTCGTATGACAATTATGAAACCAGGAATCGTTATGATAGTGTGAGCAGTGCGCACGATATCAAGCCAGTGTTGCCTTCTTCGAAATCGAGTAGTGCCTCGTCGTCGACCTATCAACACGAGAGTTCCGTGCCTGTCAACTCATCGAGGTAAGTCTGGTGTGTTGGAGTGAGGAGGTGGTGAGGGGAAACGGCAGAAGAGAAAGTGAGCTTGGGGAATAGCACAGAACCATGATGGATACAGTACACCTAGCCAGTCCCCTGCTCCTGTGTTATCTATCTTGCCTTCAGCATGAACTCGCCGATCGACGTCGCGGCTTGGGTCAATGAAATTCCAGCACATCAGCCCATCACTATGACCTCTACGATCGAGCCAGCTGCACTTTCTAGTACAATATCGGCGGCTTTGGAAAACGATGATGATATGATAACTATCCGTATCCCCAAGTCGGCCTTGCTGGGTATCATCTTCAATAACAACAATGATAAGACTCAGCAGATGACAGCATTGGCTCAGGCAGTCGTAGCCTCAGCCACTTCTTCGGCCTCCACTTCATCGACAGGATGCGCAGCCATGGTTGGTGGCCGGACAGCGTCTTGCATTTGTCCGTGCACTTGCGGCTATGCTCAGGCCAGCAATCAGCATCAGCAGCAGAACCCTGTGCAAGGAGAAAAGCAGTCGATGGACCCTTCCAGTTCTTACGCCATGGACATTGATCAGATGTATGGTGCATTGACTGCCGAGAGTCAGATGGCCTACTCGAGTATGGGCGATCACATGAACTTCTCCCTGTTCCCCATCCAGGAAGAGCAGAGTCCAGTTGATCAAGTGGTGGACACTAATCAGCTGTCCCTGTCTGGTTTGTCAGTCAATGATAACACGGACATGAGCATGGCTTTGTGCCCCGTCACCAATGACCAAGATGATGCTGGATTCTCGGCTGCTCCTGTACGATCCACGGCATCGATGGAATTCGATTTGGATATCTTGCAGACCATCACGCAAGCCTTCGATGTGGATTGGCAACTGCCCTTGCCGTTCCCTAATTTTGTTGATTTCAACTCCAAGTACGCAAAATTAGATGAGTTGCTGATGGCTAACGAGGAATGGAATCAGCATCCGAGGACAGTATGCCCATTGAAGGGATCGTCTGCTGCCGATATCAGTACTCAAGACTTTTTCAATTTGGTAAGTTCATTCATAAAAATTTGTGTGTTCTGCCCGAATGAAAAACCGACTGCTTTCTCCACTTGGAACCTTCAACAAAAACACCTTAATTTGGGACATATTTTGCGTCAGGGCTCAAGTGATCCAGTGTCCAGCGGTTCAGTGTGTGCCTCTAGACCAGCAATCCTGGCGGTGAGGGTTCGAATCCCACTCAAGGCTCAAGTTTTTGTTTCTTGATTGAAAATGACATATGCAGCTTCTTTCTATTCTATCTTGACAGCATAAGCCTTTCACTTTCTTATCGAAAAACCCTTGAATTATTGAGCTACGATGCTTCCCCCTGTTTACTCTGGCAGCATGGCGTTACAGTAGACAAAACTTTATCTAGTTTTTGGAATTTTTAGATCCACTACGCTCTGCGCTGCATTATCAGACAGCATCGGCGCTTGAGCGCTTTTAAAAGTTTAGCATTGGAAGATCAACAAGCTCTTATCAAAGGTAAGACTATGAAATCTGTGGGCGGTGGTGGGGGAACACGATCAGGCCACCATGTTTGCATGCTATGCGGAAAGAACCAGGGTGCGGATGGCAGCCCCTGGGAACGCTCCAGGCACGAGTGGCAGGGAGAAGACACTGACGAGGGGGTACTGTAACTCGCATCCCAAGCGTCCTCCACTCAGCGAACAGATCTAAAGGCAGGCCTGCAGCACGTCAGGTTCCGATGATGCTCGTACTCCCAATGCTTTCTATTCCATTCAGCCTGTGTTCGTGAGATGGTGACCCTTCGATCGATTATGAAATACGATACAAAGACCAATCACGTCCAGGTGCAGTATCCGGGTCGTGAATATATCACACTCGAACTGGCCAAGCGTATTCGAGGAGGCGTTTATAATGAATATAAAATGCAAGTTGCCCTGTTCGATATGCTCTTTGCAATTCACCATTCACCACCTCGCTTTAGGCTCGTCACAAATTTCCCTGAAAAATGGCGTCGCAACGAAGCCTTGATGCTTATTCTCAGCGCCCTAATCCTCTTCAATCCCGATCATCCGCGGGTGCACAATAAAGCTGCAGTCGAAGCTGTCCGCGATTCCTATCGCCAATTACTCAAGGAGTAAGGATATTCTTAAATTTAAATTTGGCGCATTCAAAATAAGCGCCAAATTCAAAATCGATGTTGCTGACTGCCTTTTTTTGTTTCAGTTATATAGAAAGCTCATATGGTCCAGAAGAGGTCGACCAAGCTTACGATTACTTGTTGGAACTCGTGGGTCAGTTGAGTATATGGGTGGAGAATTACTCTATCAGAGTCGTATTTGAGTTGGATAGCACTATGGAGCCTATGCTCGTAGAGATATTTGATTTTCACTGATTCTCTACCTTTTATCTATTTTGTACAGTCTTGTGGTTTGTGAATTCGCACTGAATAGTCAAAGCGAGATAATTCATTGGTGCGGGGAAGCCAGGGGCTAGCTGCCTGTGACAAAAGCAGAATAGCTGTCATTTGCTTGTAAAAACAGCTAAAATCCTGAGTGGACAGGGAAAATTGTTGGGCTTTTACACCATTCAGAAAAATGTGGAAAAATTGGTTTCACTTTTGAAGAACAAGTGAAATTAATGTTTGGCATTGGACAACTTCTGCCATAAATGAGCAGACTCTGTGATGCGGATTACATTAAGTGATAGCATGACAGGGTTAGAAAAAATGTGTCTGCACCTGCATCTATACATCGGCTAGACAGCACTTCAGCATGACGTAGCATAGAAGAGACCCCTCTGGGTCTACATAGCTGTGCTTAAAAAGTTTACGTATGGCTCGTCACTGAAATCATCAGGGGTCCAAATCACGGACCGCCCACTGAAATATCGTACAAGACAAATGAAATGGCGGCTGGAACGCAAATGAATGGAGCGATTACAGAGTGGCAGGTGTGCAGTGACTCGTAAGAAGCATTTTCTCGAATATCCAACTGGGCAGCGGTCATGTAATATCATGGCATACTTTATCCGTAGCCAAGCACAATACAGCGCACTCGTGGGCTAAAGAAAACATTTTTGACAATCTTTTTTTTGCCCAGGTGGGAGTCGAACCCCTGTAAGCGTGAAAGGCAGACGCCCTAGGCGAGCGGCTTTTGTAATATCCTCTGTCATGGACAGCACAGAAATATATATTTGATGAATCAGCGCATCTTTGCAGTCCACATCTGTGAATTCCGTTTGCATGGTGAATAAAAGGCACAAAGCTACAAGTAAAGCCTGATAAGAAGCCATTGCAAAACTCGGATCACGCTGATGCCTGAATAAAGTCACTGCCGATGGTTAAAAAGACCAGACGGCACTCATATATAGCCTGATCAAGCTATTATCAGCTGACGCTAATGCTTTCTTGGTAGCGTGCACAACAATACTGAAATTTTAAAAGCAGTATATTTAGATGCATTTCACATTTTAACTGTTTTTATCAAATTAAATTAGCAAGAATTCAATGCGTCTGCGTCTACATCGGCTCGATATCAGCTCATCATGACATAACCTTTAATATAAAGGGGGCCCAGGTACCCTGGGTCTCTAGCTGTGTTTTGTCTGCGTCCACAATGAACGGTCACACATGCACTCTCATCACTTGTATCCCTCATTACCGAAATCTCTTTTTCTGAAATCACCTGGGGTCAAAATCATGGAACGCTCAAATCACATGATGCATCCATCCACAGTGCCTAAACAAACGCCTCGCTGTTGAAAGCGCAGATGAGGAATGCTGAGCAGGTTAGCAAGTGTTCATTATCTTCTAGAGCTTGGCCTTCTCGAAGATCCAACTGGGCAGCAATTTAAGTGCTACCCTAACCCTAGGACTGATCGCTTGCTGAGCTGGCGTATCTTTATCTTAATCATGTGAAGGTCACGCTCATCAGGGAACGCGTATGGTGAATAAAAGGCACAAAGCTACGAATGAAGCCGGATAACGAGACATTGTTAGACGGATCACACTGATGCCTGAATTAAGTCATTATTCTTGGCACATAAGACTAAACCGATACATCAGACAAAGCCAGATCAAGCTATTCTCTTCATCTAGATAGCTAATGCTTGCTTGTTAGTGAGCTAGAAAATGTGTAATTTTAAAAGGAATGTAATTTTAACTAGCGACTGGTCTTTCTTTACATTTCATTCAATTGAAAATTAACACGCATTTTAGTTTAATCACAGGGACCTGGGACTGACAGTGAGTCGTCTCGTGGAAAATACCTCCTAGTACAGAATGGCACCATCAAGGGAACTGTCCGGGTAAATTTCAGTTTGGTAGAGGGCCAAAAATAACATTTTAGCATAATCAAAGAACACATTTGGCAAGGTTTCACGCCAGTTCAACCTCTGGTCAGGCGTGGTCAGATAAAGTGGCCGTTCATAATTGAATTTTTAGATCATTTAAATGTATTATTTGCGGGTTTTTTTATCTGAGTCAAGTGAAATGTGTCATATGATTCCTGCGTAGAATGAGACCAATCCCTTGACTTTTTTAAAAATTTTTTGTGCGCAACCCGTTTTATCTAGCCGGTCAGAAGTCAAACTTTATATGCAAGGCTTCGCGGGACCAGCATACACAGCAGCGACCCTCTGCGGGTCTCCACTAGGAGCACCTCCACGCAAGGGCAGCCTGGACTAAACACTGACTTCCTTGGACGATGGCGAGTAGGCTGTGTTTGACTGACGAGACTGTCCAGGCGAGTCACTCAGCGAAGGTTTATGGTTCGCAAACCGACATACATCACCGGGGATCGAACCCAAGGCGGGTCCAGCCACTCGCCCCCAAGCAATACGGAGAGACAAATGCACCACGGCGGCCGCTCCGCCTCTGGACCTGCATCCAGTCCAGGTTTGGATCAGCTACAGCAGCATCTTGTCTCGACTCTCCCACAGCCCCGTCCTCCCAAAGACACTTGTTTTTGCTAGGAGCTGCTGTTCTTCTAGCCTTGCTCGCGCAAACATCACTGCAACCACCGCAGTGATGAATAGTCAGTGCAAAGAACTCACTCAGACGAGGCCGAGCCAGCACCCCAATATCCCAGTCATCCCAGTATTGTTCATGCACACAGTCAGACACGGTCGGAACCAACTAATCACTGCATAGCAAATATGGCAAGGACAGGCACCCAAATATATGCTGGACAAACCACATCACTGGTGGGCATTGTTGGTCAAAATATGAAAGAGTTCCTTGTCGGACAAGCAACCGTCGATAAATTCCTTCAAAGTCAATTCTTTATCACGATTCGTATCCATTTTTTGAAAAATCATTCTGGCGCGTGCTTTTGGTGAAATACTCGAAATTTTCGTGGCTTCTGGACCGAGCATTTCGTAAATTGATTCGAGTATTTTGACAATTTCTTTTTCCTCGATGCATCCACTTCCATCGATATCGTACATACGAAATGCCCATTCCAATTTTTGTCTGGGTGTACCACTCGAAGTCACGTTGACTGCCATAAGGAATTCCTTAAAATCCACGTAACCCGAATGATCCGCATCGAAAGTACGAAAAGCGTGTTCGCAAAATCTCTCAGCTGCCCCGGATGGGAAAAAATTTTTATAAACTTCCATAAATTGTGCTTTTGTTAAATGTCCTTTGGGGCAATTTCGGACAAATCCTTTAAACCATTTTTTAATTTCTTTTTCCGTAAATTTTGTATTTCTTTTTAAAAAATCCAAATCGTCTTGAGTTAATTTTGGTTTGGAACTTGCTTTGCCCATAATTTTCGGCTTGGGAAGAGAGAGTGGGCTGGTGGTGAGCAGAGTGGGATGGAAGAGTGTTGAAAGCGGCTGCTGTTCGCGATGCCGATGGAGGTAAGATGTTTAGAGGAGGGAGGGGTGGGGGGTAAAGTGCTCTCAAAATGAATTAGAAAAGGAGAGTAAATTGATGAACGATTATGTCGTTTCGTTTCTTCGACTTCGCCTGACTCTTGTTTTCTCTTAGCTTCTTCTAAGCTTAGCTCGCCTCGCCTCGATTGTTGGCTATGACGAATTGACTCTTTCATGTTTACTGCTTTTCTTGTTGCTTTTTCAAGCCAAAACTCAAGCAGCAAAACTGAATTTGTGGGAGAGAAAAGAAGGTTTGAGTGCGAGTGGCGAATTTTATGCTTACTTTCTAGCTGAGTCATAATGAGCTATTTTCTATTTTATACCCTCGGAAATGAGGTCTAATTTATTTTGAATTTCCCGCGTGAAAGTTTAGACAAGAATGACGTCAAAAAAGGTGGTTGTAATTTTAGAATCCACTCATTTACGCATGTGTAGATTTTTGATAGAGCTATTTCAATACGCAAAGACACTTTTTTGAAGAAAGCGGCGCTTGAAAGTATATCAATTTTTAGAATGACTAGTGAGTTTTAGTAGAATTTATGCTCGAAGAAACAACAATTTCGAACACACGTTTCACGCAGATGAGGCTAGTAGAGGTCATTGAACGAACACTTGTACCCGAACATAAACTCCATACCCGACCTGATGCTGACTGGAGCACACAGCCAACGAGGATAGAATGAGGGACCAAACACACACGTACACACAAACTCACACTAAAATATATCACTCTTGGTCCCTCTAAATTTTAGATTAAAATGATTGACAATAGTTGAAAATATCGATTAGCAAAGGCTCCCTTCCACTAGGGTCCAACTCGACAATTACTTCCCACACGAATCCGAGAATGGTTGGTCGCATGGTGTCCAATATGCGCTCAATGTCAGCTAGCATTCGCTTGCTCGCCTCGTCACCGTAAGTCGAGACCAGGTATCTGAAAAGAGGTCGTGCTGCCTTGGTGATGACTCCCAGGAGACATGGTCATATCTACTGTGCAAGAGGCGCTCAGAAGTGGGATAGGAATATAGCTTACTGGAAAAGCATGTTGTGGTAGAATTCTCGAATCAATCGCACAGTGCCCCTGTCAATGATGTCTGGTCGATCAGGGTTGAAGATGACCAGGGCCACAATCGACAGGTATATGTTTTCGTCGCAAATATATGTGCGTGGGAAAGATGCCACGAATCTAAAATGCGAACACAATGGTGCCATCTGATAGGCCAATTCTGGTCAGGGGCTTTCTTACTCGTGGAACAGCCTGTAGGCCCGCTCGCCTTTAGATTTTAGGACCTTGACCGGAGTCGGTTCGCCCAACGGGTCCGTGTGGCGCCAGGCGTCAATTTCGGGCATGTAGGCGTGCAAACCACGTAGTGCCATCAATTCGAGAAGGGCCCCTGGAAAGAAGAAAAGTCAGTAAGGTAGGGAAAAATTTGAAAGAATCCTTACCTTTGATAAGAGTAGCCTGGTCCTTAGTATTGACGTACTTGAGTGCCACCATTCTGTGACACAGTTTCACCAGGCGTCGAATCAAATTGTCATACTGAAAATGAGTGCATTGAATGGACGAGATGAGCATCAGACATGGAAAACACTCTTTTCTAGGCAAGGGGGCCTTGTCATTGTGAGTGACAGGGCAGTCCTGCAGAATGACAAGGTATGCACTCCCAGTTGCTTACTCTTTCCAGAACGACGAGGAGGGGCATCTTAATGGCTCGTAAGTCGCAGTTGCCATTATCGATTGGTTGGTACTTGATAGTCGATGGTCTGCACTGATCACGACCGAACCCGTCGTTCCATCGATCATACATGACTTCGAACGAGTATTTCAATCGATCGAAATGATTGGATTTCGAAGCGGATATACCGAAATCGAACCGAGTCACGCGTTGTGGATCACCCGTTTCGTAATCGATGCCAGCCGCCGAATAAAGGACTTTCATAAGTTCTTTGTGACACACTGTGATCGTGTTTTGCGAGTCGGCGACCAAGGCCAACTCTTTGCCCTCGCTCTCCGAACTGGACGAAGATCGTGTGGGACTTTCGCAATCGGTCGAGTGATGGTGGAGTCTCGAAAAGACCCAATTTGGTGATGTGTTGGCCCCGCATAGACAACGACATGTGCAGGCCATCGGACGCTTTGTATTCATTTTGAACTCGGACAATGTTGTCATCAGAGCGTGCTGGCACGACGAGTTATCCGATCGAATTTTGTGGCATTGATTGATTAATGCAGTTAGGACTGATTTGGGCACGTTGATAGTGTCGTTGGAGTTGTCACTCACGTTCTGCACACTCATCATGTCGGTCGCACACGGCGAGATGTCATCGTAGCGTGGTTCGCTAGCTGTAAAATCGTCGTATTGAGTCGAGTCGTAGAAACCGTAAGCGCAGTTATAATCACTAAAAAAGGACATATGAGTTAAAACTGTTAGCACGATGAGTTAGGTTCAAAAGATCTTTTCTGTGGGATCGCTACAGCAGAGGAGTTTATACTCGTCGTGCCCTTGACAGGGACCCTGCTGAGTAGGGATGGCTCTGAAAGGCTGAGTACAAATTACAAATTTAACATTAGCATGGTTCATTGCTTACAAGTAGCACCTACACAAACTGATCTCGTGGCATCGACGGGGGTCTATTGCGTCAAATGGTGGCCGGAGGTCTGGAAACGCCTTACCTATTAGACGAAGCTGTACTCTCGCACTTGATCTGCACGGCCAGTTCGTCATGCTGACTGTGATTGAATAGTTTTCGTTCGATGACCATGCGTCGTTTAGCTCGATTCTCTTCGATTAGGTGTCTTTTTCGCATACGTGCTTCGTCGCTCATAATAAAATCTTTCACCATACCGACCTAAAAAGTGATAAATTAGATGTCATAGTGATAAGATGGCATCGCATGCATACCTGAAAGCATTTTTCCAGTCGACATTTTTTGCATTGTCTTCGCGTGACTATATTAATTTGGCATCGTCCATTTAGTGGGCAACGAAATTCCTACAAGCAAGGTGGATGTAGGTGTAGGGAAGGAAGCTGCCATCTGACGAGCACGTGATTACGGGTGCTTCTAGCAATTTCAGCTCAAACATGTTAATCGCCGATAAGGGACTCGTATTGCGTCAATGGCGAGGACTAGCATCCGCGTTCGACAGCTCCTATCTCGCGGCATTAGCCAATGCGCTAATCGCAAGATAGTCGACTCCGTTTTAGAACATTTATCAGACTGGTCTTTGTCCTTGCAAGCCTGGATGGCCTGATATAAGTTGACACATTTGCGACTAATGTCCTGCGCTTTTAGACTAATGGAGACGAACAGACATTGAAGAATGGGCCGGAAGAAACCTCTGAGAGCGCAGAAAGGCGATATGACTTCATTGTGATTCGAGCCTCACTTTTTTCTTTCAGTCTCAAATTGAGGGGAAGCAGAAACTGAGCAAACAGGAATTCAAGACAGGACTGGAGAAGGGGGTTGCCAGTTTCGTTTCTACTCGCGATTGCATGCCGACGAGATAATTCTGCGGACTGCTGGTGAAGCACGTTCGCACGCAAAGGAGGGCAAATGGTCCTCCCCGCCTAGAAAGACACTTTTGGCAGCGGAGTACGTCAATGCTGACAGACTAAGAGCCTTTCTCTGTGTCATTCCAATGATGCAGGGCGAATGTACACGCGGTGGTAGGCAGTAAGACATACACATGTACCAGGGGTCCCACCAGAACTGACTGGCCCTTACCTTAGGCTTGAGAGCATTACGTCGAAAGAATGCTTTGCACGATTCGCAAGTGACCACATTGAAGTTGACACTGAACGCCTTATCGCCGCACACTCGACATATCTTCTTTGTATTGGGCAATAACTTGGTCTCGTTTTCTTCCAAACCACCACTCGATACGGAATCGGGTCGGCTGATGGGGAAGTATCCCATGCTACCTCCCGATTGAGGAGCGTTAATCATGGCCAAAGTCGGTAGCTAAATTGAAAATATACGGTTTATATTAAACAGAAGAAAAGCACCCGGGAGCTCGTATAATCTCGACCTCTCCGGGCAGCGACGCGAGGCACACAGTAGAAGACACGCGCGAGGACAAGAATCTTCTTCGAGCCACCTTGTCTCCATGTCAACCACCCCCTGGTTGGCCAGGCGTAATAGTCTCTTTTCTATTTCATTTCATAATGCATGCATATTCGGTCTTGGCATACAAGGACAAGCCTGAGCGACGAGGAAGGCAGATAAGGAGACGAAGAGTAGAGCCAAGTCGAAGCCGATGTGACTGGAGTGAAGGCCAACGAACATATAGTCCCTCGCACGTACTCCCCACTCCGCCTTATCGAGCAAGTTAGTTCGATTTTCCCTTCTTTTGCAGCAGTTCAAACAAGACGGACGGGAAGGAGAATAAAATGAATGCCTGGCACGTGGGCTGCATCTCTTGCCAACTATGGCAAGCTCTCAGCAACGAACCAGTCTTTCATGGCCCACAATGCCAGCCACCAGCAACCTAATAATAAACCGGTCGCTAGTCGCTATACTCCTCTGCCTGTGGTGAGTGGGCGTTGTGACTGCGCACGACGAGCGACAGTCCCAGCCAAACGGGCAGTCACATTGGCCGACTCATGACCGACAGCGAGGCAAGACACCCTCGAGCCAAGTCATCAGCACATCTTCCGGCCCAATTAGGCACACCCCCCGCCCATCCCTCTCCGTCAGATCCCTATAATTAGGCTAAAAGGCAGTTAACGGACCTATAACTAGCCATCAAGCCCCACCTCGAATCAACTGACGTCAAACGGACTCCTCCAAACAAGCCTGTTGTCTTGTACCTCAACGTACCATATCTATTTCCCTCGTGCGAATGCGTCAATGATCAAAATAACCTCGCTTCCATTTCCGTACTCTCCTCACTCGCTCCTTTAAATGGAATGTTGTTATCAGCTGGAGCAAGATCGAAAACAGCACCCAAGGCACAACTTTTTTCACTCTCAGCTACAATAAAGATCATAATATCATCAAGATTATCTACCAAGTTTCACTACGAAAAATGAATTTTGTAGAAAATAAACTGTACCGATTAGGATTCCCTAAAAACCCATCGACATCACACGCACCGACATAATTGCCATCAAAGACAAAAACGACACAAAAACAACAAGAAAACACAACACGCTCAAATTAGTGATCACCACCTCGATGCACTGTGTCAAATTTCCATTTTAATTCCTTATTCTATAATAATCACGATTATCCGCCCCGTATGTTAGGACACATGAGGAGCAACGCTCAAAACCCTAGTACACAACTTGTTCGTCTTACCTACGATGCATGCACATCAATTTTCCAGTCATTAGCGATTTTCACAGCCGGCTTTCTAATAGTCAAAACCATGGACGAGGCGTCGTATGTGAATTGCAGAGGGGTCGAGTTATAATCGCCTTCGAATACGTGAACACGACGAGGATGGAAACGTACGTTCAACACTGTTATCTTCTCAATCCATAAATCGCTTTTCAATACCCCGCTACTGTTCAGATTTCTAAAAAAAAGAAAAAAATTTCCATTCGAGCATTTCAATTCCTGTGTGAGAGAGTAAACTTCTGGCTGGCTAAAACCGTACCCAACCTACTGTCGCCATTCTGATGGATCGGAGACACTTGTGCGAGCTCTCTTACTTGACTTACTGTGAAAGCAATCATGTACAGTACACCACCGATCGTTAAACCCTAATGCGCGCTAGGATGCATAACTTCCAACCTCCCATATGCGAAGTTGATTCCCCTATGTTTGTTCACGGGTGGTTGTGCCAATGTATAGCACCGTAGGAATGTGTGTATGCATTTCACAGTTTAATGAGTCCCCTCCTACTTTCATGCTAAGGACCCCCCTCCGAACCAATAATCCTCTACGAGTGACCGAGCATATAAGCCGTAGTCGCCCGCCAGGCGCCTTAATCATACGTCTCCACCCAGCCTAACCCTATTATTCATAACAGATGGCATCCAAGCGACAAATTAGGACCCCTAGCTTTATACCTTGAAGTAATAGAGCAAAAGTTCGCGCCGCCTTCGAACTCGAACAACCGATACAAGTATTGTCCCTTCTTGTACTCGTACGTCTCACCATCGTCGACGTACAAAGTTCCATTTGCGAATGATCCCTAAAAACTCAAATTTGGAAGTACCCGCCCCAAACTAAAACCTTCAACGCTTACATCAAGCACAGGCGCCACGATCAACGTATATGGATCGTGACTCGACAGCGCGGACGATCTTCGAACTCTTTCCCGAATCGGCAGTATCGTTCCGCCGCGAATGAAAACCGGAATCTAAAACCAAATGTAAATCGATATTTGGAACCGCATTGTAATCGACGAAATTGACTCACTTTACTCAAAGGCGCCTCGACTTGAGTGGCTCCGGGACCCGGCTGAGGCTTTCGCACATCCCAATCGTACCACACCGATCCCGTACCAGGCAAGTACACGCTCACCGTTCTTATTCCTTGATCCAACACTGGTCGAACCAGAATTGCATTTCCTGGAACAAATCAATATTTCCAATCCTCCCAAATCCCGCCTTCCAAAAATCAGGCCTTACCAATCATCACTTCCAATTCTTCATCGAAAATGCTCTCATCGTCTGGAAATTCGGCCCAAAGTGGCCTCATTACTGGCGACCCGCTAATGGAATGCTCGTAGAACGTAGTGTACCAATAGGGCAACATTTGATATCGTCTCCTCACCGCTTCCCGAATCAACGATTTCGTTTCGTTCGAAAATAACCACGGTTCTCGCCGTCTCGTATCGACGTGAGCGTGAGCGCGGAAAAACGGATAGAATGCACCCGTTTGATACCATCGCAATAACAATTCTTCGTCGGGATTCTTGAAGAATCCGCCAACGTCGGCGCCAACGAACGGAATGCCAGACACGCTCATGCTCAGCAACATAGCGAACGATATTTTCAAATGACCCCATTCGGCCATATTATCCCCGGTCCACACCGATGCTGAAAAAAACCATATTTTAAAGCTTCGCACAGATGCAAAAGGGTTCATACAAGGAGCGGGGAACGATTTTGGCAAAAATTTGATTTTTTTCTCATTATATTATTTCTATTAAATCCATTTCAATCGACCTCCGGCATGATCAACAGAGAAAAGGCGGATGATTCGAAAATTGGAATCTCAAAATGCAGGTTCTCAGTTTTCCCTGATTTTGGCTCGAAAATTTTCCAGACCAACCTCGGATTCCTGACTTTTACAGCCTTGTTTGAACCTTTCTCAATCACCCCACACAACTCACCATAACGTTGACTGCCGGCGAAAAATGATCGCGTTAAAATAAACGGTCTCAACCGACCTTCGCCACGTTTTACCAAACCGCCATAAGTAGCCATGTGCTAAAAACCCCACATTCTTGAAGATCCCAATAACGATTTTAAAAAATTAATAATCTTACGTTGTAAAAACCGTAAACATTGTGCACATCCCTATGCTCCCATCCACCGAAATGCCTGGCGTCTTTGTGCATAGTTACCTACAACAAGAAACCCATTTCTTGACATTTCTAAATTAAAAAATTCAAATTTTCTTACTTCTGGTCCATTGAAAACCGACGGTTCGTTCATATCGTTCCAAATAAAAGTCTTCTCATTCGTGCCCTCGAATTCAGTCACGGCGTACTTGTCGCTCCACCATTCGCGGGCTGCCGGATTCAGATAATCGATATACATGGCCGCGCCTGGCCAACACCAACCTTCGTAATCGTCCGTTCCTTCTTTGTTTTTCACAAAATGACCAAGACTTTTTGCTTCTTTATAAATCTAAAAATAAAACGCTTTTACTTCTTTTTTCTATGGGCAGACGCTGAGAAAATTTTCCCGCCTTTTTTCCTCGATAATCCTCCGCCAGCTTAAGAGCAGGGTACCCTATTCAGTAATCCTCGCTAGTACCCCTCACTCATCACCAGTGTAACCACCGCCTGGTAGGCCATGGCGAGTGGGGGAGAGAGTAATCGGTACTCTCCCCTAGCTAGTAGACGTACACCTCTCGGGTTGATGTTTCACCCGCAGGTATAGTCGCAAGACTTGCCTGCTCCAGTCGGAGGTTTTGTCCTGCCATCTCCCTCCTACGCCCGCCAGGCTTGGTTACACCGGCTCACCTTATAAGAGTCATCCTTCTTAATATGAGGGTCGACGATGACCACCAATCGTCTTCCTTTCGAATTCAATTCTTCGATCATGGTCTTCGATTCTGGGAACTTGCTCGAATCCCAGGTAAAATATCTTTTCCCGTCCGTATACTCAATATCCAACCACATCACGTCCATGGGAATATCGTGCTCGTCGAACCCCGCGTTAACATTCAACACGTCCTCTCGGTCGTTGTAGTTCCAACGACACTGATGGTAAGCTATCGAGAACAGCTGAAACACAAAACATGTCATCTATCCGCCATGTCAAACATCCTATGACCCCGTATATGCCTGCTGTTCATCTAACGATGCTGTAACTACTGGACATCCATCCAGTCTAGGCACTACTGTGAACAGCACATAGGGGGTAGGCCTGCGTGTGTGTGTGGCCAATATGGTTGCAACCAGCCACAGGCGAGACAGAGTTCTCATCCTGCACAGGCCTTGGCCTACGGTCGGATTGGACGATCCTTTGTTGCCAACACTCCGCCCTATCCGCCCTCCACTGTATGGTGCAGGACCACATCACCAAACGCATTCGGGGCGGACGCCGGTGCAGGACCATGGTATCCATATTTCTTGACTCACCGGTGGCAATTCCGACACTCCAGTCAATTTAGAATACTGTCGAAACACGTCCTTTGGTTTCGGTCCCAAAAGTACAAACATGTCGATCACGCCTGATTCGAACATCCAATGCGTATCGACTTGCGGCACTTCTTTGGAACCTTTGAATCGATCGACTACACTACTTAGAATACCCTGAAAAATCAATCATACAGTCAGCCAGTCTTCCAAGCGAACCAGTGACAAATATCCCGCGAGGAAAACTGCGAACCCAAACCAAGAGTGCTTTATCGCCTGTTATTCATTGCAGTGGTATCCAATGTACAGGGATCCCCTCCTGACTGCATTAGCGTTCGTTCGGGATCCCGATAAAAAATGATCGGGATTAAATGTTGTGGAAATGTTTCAGAAAGGGAAGCTGTAGAAACTTTGGCGGATAATTGAACTGATCGAGAGGAAGGAAGGAATTTGTTTGCTAATTAATGACTGCTTCCCCGCTCTTTTGCTTGCCTGCTTTTAAATACAATTATAAATATTCTACACTAAAAATTATCCAAGCAAATGTAGTTTTTCAAATCAGTATTTTTTGCTGGCTACTCAGGGTGGGTGTAGGCCAACTACAGCGAATAAAAAAAGGAGAAAAAGCACTCTTTAAAAATCCCGATCTTTAACGAGCGCTGGGCTGTACCTGCTGCCAAAAAGCTGTCACGGGTACCACCAGAGCATGCACGTTTTACCTCCCCCCCGGCACATTTGGATAGGAATGTTACAATCCCCGATCAGATCACACTCTGAACTGTCCCTACACCCAATTCAACGTTACTTTGACATTTCCTCTAAGCCCCTTATCTGCCCTATCCGCCTTACCTTATCCGCTGTACTCGAATGGATATCGACCCACGCTTCGGCCGCGTTCACCCACAACACGCTGACAGTTTTCGACGCACTATGGGCCACCACGTAGGGAACGGAGCCGTATAATGCCATAGGATTATACAACTCGTATTCGAATACGTCAAAATTGTACAAACGATATGGATCGGTGTGGCTAAAATTAAAATAACTGCTTTCTGCCCCAAAAATTTTTGAACCATAATTTCCCTTACTCCGTCGTCTTCAGCGCAAAACTATCCGCGTGTTCAGGAATGCCATATACGTGACCAAAACCAATGAAATTTATGTCGACCCCGATCGAACTAGGCCCTAAAAAAAGTTCAACAAACCAATTTAAGATCTATCTCTTAGATTTCTAATCGGAATTTCTGTTTCCAAATCACATCTACAACACCTTTAACATCGACAATTTCCGTTTTCGCATTTCTGACGTATGGGTCAACTTGACAAACCACAATGACACTTCTACAGTTGCCAAAAAACAACTGGAAGCCAAGAACCTGCGTCACGCAACAATAAGAAATGCCAACCACATTTTTTGTAATCAAATACACCCAGTACAGGTCTAGCCTAATCCAATTCGCATACAGGCCTAGCCACTTTTAATTTCAATGTAATTACATAAGGATCCAAACAAGAAGCGGAAAATGGTTTTCCCAGGTTTCTCTGACAAAATTTTGATTTCTTCCCCAAATATTTTTAGAAAAGGCGGGTAATTCGAAATTTGACACCTCAAAATACGTTGTCTCAAGATCAGCAATACTAAATCAAGTTTGACTGATTCACTGACGTCCAGCATGATTACCACGCACACAGAAAAGGCGTGTGACTCGAAATGCAACCTCATTTTTCCTTGATTTTGGCCCCCAAATTCCCATTTCCCCTGATTTTCCAGACAATTCTCAGATTCCCTGACTTTTTCCAGCGTTCTATGAGCCCCGTACATTTGCGCTTATGCTTCTCTCCAGTTTGCACAACCCGTTTTTCCTCTCGTTTCTTGATCCCTATAGCTCTGGGGGAGATGATCCTGCCATATCACATCCTGCCCTGTGTCCCTTCGCCCTCGAATGGCGACATGAAAAATCAGGACCCTAAACCCATGCATGAACAGTATCAGGCGATATATGTAGGCATAACAGGCAAATTCTGTCCCACCACTTATCACTCACGCATAGAAAAACCAGTTGCTCTTTCATGACGGTCAACGCCAACGCTCTTGGTTCCTCTGCCAGGGATCATATATAAAAGGGAGCGGAAAATGATTTTGCCTGATTTTCCAAGTAAAATTTCGAGTATTTTTTCAATTATTTTCACACTGTCACCGTACACCTAAACCGATTTCAACTGATTTGCTGATTTTTAGCATGAGCCGACAAGTGCACAGAAAAGGCGGGTGATTCAAAATTTGAAAAAGTCGCGTGATGCGAGAGTTAGTGTGATTTGGCCTATCTGAACTGCCTCATGGGAGTAGCCATATCCACTCCGCCCTGTCCTCCTTCATATGTACCCAGTTAGTTGAAGAAATTAAACTGTTCGAGAGAAGTCGGCTTTCTCCAGTGCAGAAGCCTCAGAATGCAGAGCACACTTCCCCAAATTTTTGCTCCAAACTTCCCTTTTTGCCTAATTTTTCAGCTTGTACTAGCAATCTTCACTGATCAATACAAAATCATCAAAATTATGATTCTCTCAGCTTCGCTGCACGCGCAATAATCGCACATGTAAACGCTCACTCAGGCGGCGGGATATACGATAGAAAAACACTACGAATGAAGGAAGTCAGCTCTCTCGCCTAAACCTGCCGCTGAAACATCAACTTGAGGGGTTGACGTCCCCCAGACAAGGCAATATCGATCTCCTAATCGCCGAGAATGCTGACTGCACACCCTCTAAACACCACCAGTGCAAGCATGTCTTACCATAAGGCTTGGTATCAGTGTGTGTTTTGAATGTCTCCTCCCACATGCCTTCTTCATTTTCCTCCTCCTCCTTCGTTTGATTCTCACTCGAGGTCGTGGCATCAGGGGGAACTGATGTTGTGGCCGCCTCCGCGCCATCTCCATTCTCGTTGGCTGTCTCGTTATTCTGCAACGACGACTGCGATGATTTGCTTCGAAATTGATTCAAGATGGCATCGCTCAACGCCGCCACCGGGCGCCAAATACGATGCAGCTGCAATGTACACACTGCGCATGCCCAAGGACCCACTTCGCATAAGTTTTTTTCTTTTCTCAGTTATAATTTTAGTGCATATTAGTGCCATCCCGTTTAACCCGGGGTAAAACCACACTCACGTACGCACAACTGGAAAGGTCCATCGTATTCCCGTCCCCGATACCAAATTCAATCATGCAATTTATCATGCTCGACGGCAAGCCGGGCAACAAGCATGCGCATCCTCCAGGCAGGGCACGAGGAAAACACGCCCTCCTAGCTCATCTAGGTGGAGAAAGTGAAACACGTCGTTCCTGTGGGTAGAGGGACAGACCTAGCCGACGGACCACGTCCCATTCCAAGTAATGAACCTGTACAATTAGGTATGCACATCCATTCCGTAACAGTCCTCAAAAGCCATAGTTGGCCCAATCCAGTTGGCAGGTCCTGGCTTGGCCTATCCCTTCGGTGAGGCCCTAGTCAACCCGCTTTTTCCAGACCTAGCCTCTGTCCCATCACTTTCTAAGACACGTTCTCAGAAAGCAGTGTTGGCCCAACCCAGTTGACGGGACCTACTTATACCAACGACCCTGTCCACACAACTTGGAATCGCCTACCTGGTTTCTTTAGCAAGGCAACTTTTCACAATCGGGTAAGACATGTTATAATCTTAGGCAATCCTAAATTCAGAACACGCCCAAAGATGATTGTCAAAGTCCTCCACCCCTCCCGCCTGTTATGCATTCACAAGGCGGATTAGATAAGCACACACCGCATGCAAGACAGCCGCAGCGCAAGCAAACTCGACATGCGCTCCTCGCAGCAGGCTCAAGCTAGCTAGCCACAAATTCAATATCCGAAGTGACAGACCACATCCTGGGCGAATCTGTGTCAAGAACACCACCATCCATAAACGATGACTTGACCAGACACAACACTATCACCGAGCATAAACCGAAATGTCGCGTGCATACGTGCCGCCCAACCCGCCAATATCCCCTCGACCTTTTAGAGTTGTGCATACGCGTGTGCGTGCAATCAACATATACCATAAATAGGATAAGATATTGACAGAATTTTGAAATTACATGCACTCAAGAAATTTGTCAACGCTGTATATTTTATTGAAAAAGTAAATAATTGCCGACTGACTGCGTGCTAATACAGCTAAATGAACGAGTATGTTTGTAAATGCTTGAAATAACAATGTCCTGTCAGGATGTGAAAAATGCTTAGAAATAAAGTAAAAATTAAATAAGCACTGGAACTAAGCGATAAGAAACATGCAGACAAAAAAGCACATGGAACTTACCAGTCCTTTGGATTCTGCTGCACGTTCGTCATCTTTTGGTTTTTGCCGGAAGTGTTCCCATTTAAATAGACCTCGCCCGTTAATATTGATAACCAAATCGTTATCGCCGCTGTAGACATCGAGATTGAACGGCTTGTGCCTGAGTTCTACTCGATTGCCATCTTCGGTCTTGAGTACAGTTTTCTCGCTTGTGACTTCGTGATGAGTGAATCTGCAAAAAAAGACAATTAATTTCCATAAAAACTACAATTTTACGTTCTTACTTTGTTGTTTGAGGTTCACCATTCAGGGCATCGAGTGGTCGATAACGTTGTCTGATGGGACTATTCTCATCGACAATAAATCTTACAACGCCATCTTTCACCGAGATGATTTCGAAATTTAGTTGCTTTTTATTTCCTATATTCTCAATAATACCGGTTAATGATGAGCCTTAAAACATAATCGATCGATTATTATTAGCACCTTATCAATTTACAAAAACCTACCCTGAACACGGACACTGTCCGGTTTGACATGGTACGTAGACACTCCAGTTGCAGCAGATTTGAAATGCCGATGACGCCTACAAATACAAATTGCGGTTGTCTATGCTTTTTGATATCTGATCGTCGTAAAAGCATGGTTGCGAAAAGTCACTTACTTGCAAAATGAACTTTGGTCACAATTTTTGAAAGAACTGCGATCGACAGCGAACGAAAAACGAGGCGTCCACGCTACGAATAATACAACTACAATTAAAATAAATTTCATTGCAGCCGTTTTGAGCGAAAGTGCAGAACACGGAGAAGAATAAACTTCCTTCTGCTCTTCTCCTGGTTGAACACGTGTAAAACTAAAATTCTCGAATGAACTTTGCCAAAATTACACGCACGCCAAAAAAGTGTGACGTTTGCGTTGTAAATATAGTTTCAGATTAAAAACTAAACACAAAAAACGACAAAAAAATAAGATAATTTGAAAAATAACAGCAGTTTAATTATGTTTAAGAGCAATATTTTATTAAAAAGTCGTCAGAGCCCGCAAAATTTGCGAGGACCTTACCTCGGAAGCTGCATCTCAATTTTGTCAAGTTGGGGGCGGCGGTGCAATATTGCAAATTTTGATCATTTCGTTGTTTCTCATTGGCTCTGCGCGATCGGTCGATTGATCGGGTCTTGTCAGTCTGTGAAGATCCGCATGAAAAAATGTTTTGTTAAAAAATTCTCCAAATGGTTGCGAACGATATGGCAGTATCAGTTTCGAATTATCGGTCTAGTTCGTTCGACAGTCTTTCAAATTTCTCAAACTGTCAACCAATCGATAGCTGTAACTGTAAGTGTTAGGTTTTTTTGTTCTGAAAAGTAATCTACGATCGATACGGTCTTTTTTAGCGTCCACAATCTCCAATGGTTCGAATGCAGGCGGTACAGGATGGCATGGAAATGGGGCTTGGTTATACGGTGGCAGACACGATCGAGCGGGATTCAATGATTTTGATGAAAGAAAATCAATCGATTGCATGGATTCGGGCCTTGGATCATCAATGATCTTTTTGCCACCAGCTCCACCCAATAATCCGGCAGAAATTCGGAAAGCTATTCGTCGGAAGATGCATCGGTGCAAAACTTGCAAGAATCGTTTCGTGGAAAAAGATATTTACGAACGTCATCTGCGAGATCGTCATCCAATCGAATACGAAGCGTATGTGGAAGAACAAACCAAGGTTATGGAAGAGCAACGTATGGCCGAATTGGAACAAATCAGGCGTGAAGAAATTGCTACTGGTGGCTTTGTTTTGCCAGCCAGTGAAGTTGAGGAAGCAAAGGCCATGGCTGATCCAAATGAAATCAAACTACCTGATGAAGACGACGTAAGTTGCTGGACTATCGCGTTTGTTTCGGTAGACAGGCTGAGAATCGAAAAAACAGATCTATCTCTGTATTTATTGATCGGCCTAATTCTAACTGCATGTTTTTTTCAGATCGTTATGTACGTTGACGAAATTGATGGCCTGATGAAAAAGAAGCGACGTCCGTTCAAGAAGAAGGTCCGCAGTGCCCATTTTGCGACAAACGTTTTCGTAACGATTGTTCATTGAAAAAACATCTGGCCAAGAAACACCCGGAATGTATAAATTTTGTTCAATGCAATCGTTGTTTCAAATCATTACGCTCGTCCGACGAATTGAACGGGCACGCTTGCGAATTAATCCACGTATGTTGGGAATGTATTCCTATTCGGAATATGGTGACGGCCGAACGTTTGGATGTTCATCGAAAGAAATTTCATCGCGGCGCTAATTCTGGATTTCGTTGCAATGAATGTAATCGAAAATTTCTGACGCCTCGAAAATTAAGGAAGCATAAGAAGATGGCTCACGTCATTGAGAAACCATTCAAATGTCATTTTTGCGATGAATATTTTCCAACCGACACTCAGGCGGCGTTGCATGAACGTATTCATACGGGAAAAATCAAATTCGAATGTAATATCTGCGATTATCGAACCAATCGATTTATTCGATTATCGGAACATAAAAGTCAAGATCACGGATATTTGTGCGTGATTTGTGGAGAAAAAACGGTGGAATGGTCCGAACTGAAATATCATACGTTGGAAGTGCATGCTGGTTATTTGTCGTCGGAAGGACAAGCAGGTAGGTGGGTCTTGAGGAGGATGGATCCTAGTGGTTTCTGGCAGCTTACTTATCTTGCGGAGTTCATTCAAAGCTGGAAAAGTCGGAGAAGACCATTTTCCGCGCCTTGAACTCTGTCTTGAGTCGAAAACACGGCTGAACTACTAAAAATGATTCTTTTCTTTTCAGTTTGCATCGAAAGTCCACGCGTTTGGATTTTATTCAAAGGAGAATGAATAGTGAAGAAAAAGTTGGTTTTTCAAAGATTAGATGGTCCGCTTGTGGAATTGAGTTAAAAAATTGAAGGTTTTTTCGAAACTTTTTCGTGTTCTAGTTTTGTTTTTAAATTGACATCTCGCGTTACTCTTTGTACTGTTTGCCTATCTAGTGTTGATGTGTGTGATGACTCATTTGGTGTTGCAGTGTAGATTACTCGAAATTTGGGAATAAAGTGGTTCTGAGGCCTAAGCATCCTCGCAATCGATCAGACTTGATCGATTGAGGATGCTTGGCGATAGGACTTTTGGTGTGAATGAAAGCGTTCGTTGGAGATCGCCTGGCCTGTTTTCTCATTGATTAAGGTGCAAATTGGTGGCGGAAATTAAGAATTTTTGTCTACATTTCAGTGGTCGAATTGTGGCGACTGGTCGATCGATCGGTGGAAAACGTGGAGCAGAGGTAATGCTTCGGTGATGTGGGGCCCTGCGCTGTAACCTACTTCTGTGCATTTGAGAATGGAATCGTATTGCTCAAGACGTCTATCTCTCACGCTGGGTAGGGGAGGGTTCGACTCCCGCCTGGGTTAAAAATGATTGCCTTATGTGTTCGTTAGCTCGATAACGTATGGCATGTCCAGTCGACTGTCCATGGTAGGCACTGTTGCACGCGGACGGACTGTGATAACTCGACTGTCGTGTCTGCTGCACTGTAGTACAAGCTATGTTGCAGTGTTGGCGCTGCCTCCTTTCGTTGGCAAGGGTGCAGAAGCGAATGCGGGCTGTAACTGAGGTGGCTAGGTGCTGAAACCAGTTCTAAACGGGCGTTGGATTATGCAGTGCAGCAAGGGAAAGCAGGTTTTGCTTGGCCAGTCGACTCGTTCCTTTTTTAGATCGTGTGGTCCTTTGAACGGGTATCGATCGATAACGGGTTTGAGAATAAGCGCATACAAATTGATCTATTTCGATTATCAAGGATATGCTGAGCCGATTCGGCTGGCCTTGACGCACGCTGGAGTGCCTTTCGAGGATGTTAGACACAAGTACGAGCCGGGATGGCAAGGCAAGGTATCGAGTGAGTACGTGGATGGGGTGGAAGGCTAGGCTGGTCAGAGTGAGTGTTTTTTAGCTCCATTTGGTGTCCTGCCAGTTTTGGAAGTAGATGGTAAACAACTGCCGGAATCGATGGCCATTCTACGATATATTGGGGAGAAACACGGATTGCAAGCCAGCGATGCTTGGCAGAGAGCAGTGGGCGATGCGTTGGCAACTTCGCTACATGATTTGCATCCGCTGTTTAGCGCCTACGAGCAGAGTACGCAATGTTGGGACGTAAGTCAGGGATCTTGGTTTGAAGAAGTATCCTTTTTTTGCAGTTATTTGGGGTTGTGTCTCCATTCCCCAACGGGAGCTTGTGTTTTGCCTGTGGCTGGCCAGCAGTCATGAAAAGCGAGGCCGTGAGGTGGCCAGCTCTCACGGTAGCTTTCTTGTGCGTCTCTACTGGGAGCACCTTTAGGGTACTGGGTGAGTCGCTCACGGCCAGGTGTGCAAGGCCAGCAAGGGTTTATGGTTCCCAAACCGACCTCCGTCACCAGGGATCGAACCCAGGACGAGCGAGCCACTCGCCGCCCCATTTCCCCACGGGACTTCCAGCCTGTTTTGCCTAGCTGGTCAGCAGTCATGCTTAGCGAGGCCGTGAGGTGAACAGCTCCCACGGCAGGTCTCCAGTAGGAGCACCTGCACACGAGGGCATCCTACGCCAGCACTGGGCGCGAAAGGAGGTCCTTCCCGACTGGTGTTCAACTCGTTAGGCGTCCGCCACTTGACAGCACGGGGGAGGGGGTGGGGTCGGCCAGAGCCAGAGTGCAAGGCTACTGACGGACTTATTCAAAAATTGCCGTCCTCAGCCGGAACAGAGTTGCAGCCCAGTCAGGAATGCTGGCCCAAGCAATGCAGGACCAACTGAGCCACCACGGCTCAGAAGTATCTGTTTCGCTGGGCCTCCTGTATTTCTAGCGCGCTGAACTTTTACAAACGCTGCGTTTCAGGTACCGAAAGTGGAGAAACTGGTTCAAGATCTGGTGAAACCTCGGTTGAAATACTTCGATGAACACTTGTCGAAAAGCGAGAGCGGGTATTTGGCTGGTGACAAGGTAAGCTGGGGATCTCTATAGGCCTTTTGTCGGGTCGTGCGGAGGGCTTACCACGACCCTGCTACAGCAGGGTTTATACAAGGCTGGAAAACGGGGAAACCTGGAGGAGTCGGGGAATCCGAGAAGTGTCTGGGAAACTTGAGAGAATCGGGGAGGACGCGATATTTCGATCCAAAATCAGGAAAAACTGACGATGAGAATTTGAATTTTAAGGTTCCAAATTTCGAATCACCCGCCTTTCCGTGTGCCTGTTTATCATACCGGAAGTCAATAAATCGCTTGAAATTAATTGATTCACTGTGGGACAGTGAGGAAAACAAATTTTTGTCTGGAAACATCATTTCCCGCTCCTTTATGAACCCTGCGCAGGACAGGACGCCAATATCCTCTGCTAATCTAGCGAGGACGAACGATAAGTCGACCACCTCCTTGCGCCAAATGCCCTTCTTACGGGCTTAGAATCTTTAAGGGCACACTATCTCCTGCAATATGACTATTCTTTTCTAGATCACTTGGGTCGATTTTCAAGTTTTCACGTTCATAGAACTTCTCAAAAAAGCCTTCCAGGTCTCGTTGGAGTCGTATCCAGATTTGGAGAGTTTCTTCAAGAAGATCAATGATCTACCATCAGTCAAGTCCTATCGTGAAAAGCATCCAAACGACACGTGGGGCGGTGGGATGCTGGGACCTTATGGAGATTAAACAAAATATTGGACAGGTTTATGAACCACTGGGAGTTATCACTTCGATAGTGCATACAGTAGTTTTCGTAGCACTCCTCTTCAAGTGTCCTTGAAAATAGGGTTTTTTTAAACAACAAGCCATCTAATATAACAAGGAAGCCATCTAATGGAGGAAATTTTGCTACAGACTGTAAGCATTCGACTCCAATCTTCTCCCCAATCAAGATGAGTCTTATCGATGAAAAAAATAAAAGATCTTATTCCTTCTTTCTTTGAAAATGTCCGTCAGTTTCCCGGTTTCAAACTTGCAAGCCCCAGTGATATGTACACGTTGGTCCCTCGTACGATGCTCCGTGCTAACAAGGTTTACCAAGCAACCTATCCAATATCAACAATCAACAATGCATAATCTCAAGGACACACCAAGCGCATATGCGCCTACTAGATAAAACCATCTACTGTATATCCCCGTTATCCCGAATCAGTTGTACCTTGCCTGCCATTGACAATTTTCAGAATCTTGGTGGTGAGCCGACATGGGCCTGCCACGTGGGCTCGGAGACAATGGCCACGGCGCGTTCGACAGTAATGCATTCGTCCCACTCATCCTCCACTTGATAGATCAGAGCCAATTCTTGCATGGCCAGTTCTTCGACCTGAAAACGATCCACTTGTGTTGCTCTGATGCACGTCTTCGTGCCTATCACAGTCCTAGGCCTTACTGTACTCCCACCATCCGTTTGGTGAGATGGTATAACATGAACTGCATGGGTGCACGATACAGTACAGTCATACAGCTCGCATTTACCGTATCACCAAAAGCGCCAGGGCACTATCACACTCAAACACGCAGACCGCCCAACACCCCTGAGTGCTCGCTACGGTACATACACATCATCACCAGCTACTGCGCAAACCCCGTCACAGCTCTGGAGTCATCCCTGGGCGCCCCACTTGCAAAGAATACCCATCCGCTCCCGCCCCCTCCCCGTGGGCGCACCTGCCTTCGCCCTGCTACCAGCCATCCCAACAGACCCCAACTCTACACACCACAAACCTGTATAATCTTCAATGGCTTATTCAGGATCCTCTCCCTGGCCGCCTCCTTCGACTTTTCCTCCTTCACTATTTCATCGAAAGTCCTATTTCCATTGATCTTCTGATCCGGTTTCTTCAACGATGCTGACGCTGGTGAAAAGGCCACCATTTCGGGTAAACCAGGCATGACTGGTTTCGATACTTGTGCGAACGATGGCGGCGATGCTGCAGTCCAAGCAGCAGTCGGTGGCGACTTTGGCTCAGCGTGTCTAATGACCATTGCACCAGAGCTAAACGAGACCACTTACACCCAAATTATGTATGTGCCAGTGCACACATGCACAACTCACCTTTTACGACGTTCACTAATCATAGCCGCCTCTTTCTTCTCTTCCGCCTGCATCAAATCCCTCAACGACACTTCGGCAGGAAATTCCGTCGGCGATAAAGGCATGCTCCTAAAAACAACAAAAGCACCATTAGTCTCGCGCCCCCTCTCCCGGCTTATCTGATCCCCTGCTCCCCCCCCCCCCCCTGTGACCAAGCTTGTGCTTGTGCTTATCATTCTGGCATTTACTGACAGTGCAGAACACTGAAGTGCATGGAATCTTAATCATACCCGTTTCATCATATCATATAGCTTAACCAGGTATGATTAAGCTTTCACGCACATTCCCAGCCAACATTTGAATTTCGCGCCAAAACTCGAACCCTATCCTTTCCTTGCTGTATCCCATGGCTATACTATATGTGATAAATCACATATAGTATAGCCATGGTGTATCCCCACTTTAGCCTCCTAATAACCCGTGACACCACAGCTGCACTTACCAAGGTTTGTTCTTCGATCGGGATGGTAATTGACCAGCCGATGGCACAGCGATCGGTTTAGACACCCCACCTATCGACATTTTTTCCACCTCCGTTTTCCCGACACCGCCCCATGCCGTTTTCCGTTCTTGTGCTGGAATCTTATTGACAACTTTCGAAATGGTCAAAGGCGCCATGGCATTTGCCCCAGAACTTTTCTTCTTCGTTGCACTTTCCACTATTTCGGGTAAATTCTCACACGCAGATGTATTAGCCACCGATCCCGTACTCGTACTCGTCCGTCTCGTCCTCGGTGTCACGACGGCCGATCGTTTCTTCTTTCCACCAACCGCACTAGGCGATCCACCTCCCACCATTTGCGACTGATTCTGATTCCACGCCATGGAGTATTCTTCGAGAAGATCGTCCACCGATATTCCCAATGCCACAACTTCATTCCACGCACATTCCATATCCGACACACTCGGCGATTCGGACGATGGTGTAATCGATCGATGTCCAACGTGAGGATACTGAAAATAAAAACATTTTCAGTTTCTATTCACAAAAAGAAGCGGAAAATCAGCGTCTGGGGGGCGCCTACAATATGTGCCCCCTTGGGTTGTCTGTTCTTTTTGGTCAAAATTGGCCAGTTCATGACCAGACACTACCCCTAGACCTAGGCTCAGTTTACCCCCCCCCCCCCCCCCGCCCCTGGCTGGAATCGAATCCAAGACCCCAGTCACGAAGCGAGCCCAGTCCAAGACACTGCCCACAAAAATTAAACCCTATCCTAAGACCGACCTCTAGTGCCAGACTGTGCCCTGTTAGAAGACGGGCACTCCATGCTCCACGTGTGGCTCCCCTGTCCAATCTATATTGCTGCCCCCAATCAAACCGTGTGCACGCAAGCAAACCGCAAGCTGCGTGCAGTACGATCGCAAGGCTCAGGCTAAGCAGGTTCATGCAACTTGGGAAAACTGGGAAAGGTCAGGGAATCTGGGAAGTGTCTGGCCGCAGTGGTGCAGCTGGGTGGTATTTGTCTCTCCGTATTGCTTGGGACCGAGTGGGTGGCCTCATCTAGGGTTCGATCCCCGGTGATGGAGATCGGCTTGCGAACCATAAACCCTCGCTGACCCTGCACGCCAGGTCGTGGGTGACTCACGGTACCCTAGAGGTGTTCCGAGTAGGGACAGAAGACTGCTGTAAAACGCCGACAGGGTTCACAGCCCATCCGCCATCGTCCAAGGGAGTCGATGTTCTGTCCAAGATGTCCTCGCGTGGAGGTGCTCCCAGTGAGACGTAAGAGGGCAGCCTTCCTTAGAAGGTTTGACTGCTGGCCCGCTTGAGCCAAAACAGGGCCCACAAAAAAGAAGTGGCTCGAAAACCAGGGAATTAGGGATAGGTCGGGATCACCTATTTTCGAAATCGGGATCAGGGTAATCCAGATCACGATCGGGACCGGGGTTTTTTGCATTTTTCTGTTTTTTTACCAATGAGCCTATTTTCCTCACTGAAGCCGACTTTTGTACTCCAGGTTTTTAAGAAGTTTTTCTTAGACCGATTTTCAAGCATTACAGCATATGCTGTATGAGCTGAATTGGTTCGTAAATTTGCATTTTCAATACACGTCCAGCAAGATCAGCCTAGCTTTCGTGTGGCTATCAGTGTGGCTATCGTTGTCATCGATTTGGGCCGATGTTGCTGTTGCCTCTTCATCGCTACTGCTGCTACTGCGTCATCGCAAATACGATGGATCAGTGTGCCTAGCGTGCTTATGCCTAACTACATGCAGAATCCCGACGCCTCAATGTCGGGATCGGGATCCTGACCTATCCCTATAGGGAATATGGGAATTTTTCGAGCCAAAATCAGGGAGAACTAAACAGTTGCATTTTGAGATTAAAAATTGTGAAAATTATCAAAAAATATTTTAATTTTGCTTCGAAAATTTGGAAAAACTCAAGAAAAATCATTCTCTGTCAAGAAAAATCATTGCCTTGTATGTACTCTCTTAAGGTACAAAGTTTATAACGCAATTGATAAATGAAAGTTTTAAAAAAATATTTTCTGGGTTGGGCCCCGTGCCGCCCCAGTTCCCCACGGGACTTCCACCCTGTTTCGCCTATTGCCGGCCAGCAGTCCTAGCATGATAAGCGAGGCCATGGGAGACCAACCCTCAGACGTCTCTACTAGGAGCACCTCCACGAGGGCATCCTGCCAGGTGCGACCGGATCTTTCGGTTCCGGTGGATCCGGCCGGATCTGACTGGATCCGGTTCCGGTACCGGATCCGGATCTTTTCTGCCGGATCTTACCGGATCTTTGAATTTTGGACTGCTTATGACAAAATGAAGAATTTGACCACTTATGACAATATGGTCAAATACAATATATTTGACACTTATGAGAAACTGTTATTTTTAAGATGTAATTTGAGAGCCGTTAATTTCGATTTATCTTTTTTGTCGGAATGAGCGCATTCTCAAGGTTGATGATCGATTATTATGATTAATTGCTTTGATTTTTCATTCTGAATGTTTGATTTGTCTTATCATATGATTTGAATTGACGAAAAACGAATTTGATTGAAATTTTGTTCAAATTTTTTTAGATCCGGTAGATCCGGTAGATCCGGATCCGGATCTTTTTTGGATCCGGTCGCACCTGGGCATCCTGTCATGTCATGTCATACTTTCTCCGTAGCCAAGCACTATATAGCGCACTCGAGGGCTATATAATTGAACACATAATTGACAATAATTTTGTGTCGAGGCGGGAGTCGAACCCTCCCCTGTAAGTGCGCACCCAGTGTGAGAGGCACACGCCTTAACCTGCTAGGCCACGACCCCGGGAGGCCGGGTCGTGGCCTAGCCTGCCTCTCCTGTGCCAGCACCAGCCTCCCAGGATTATACTAGGCGATGAGGGAGGGTCCTTCCCAGGTGAGTAGCCCAGAGCCAGGTGTGCAAGGCCAGCGACGGACTTACGAAACTGCCATCCTCAGTCTGGACAGAACTGCGGCCTCCCGGTCGGGGATGCTGGCCCAAGCCATGCGGGACCAACATCCTAACCAATTAAGCCACCGCGGCTCGGATACATAAAGCTTGCTTTTTTTGCTTCCTGGACCCTCGTTTCAAAACGCCCAAAAAATTTCATACTTCCTTAGTCAGGGGTTGGTTTCAAAATGTGCAAAAACTTACAAAATTGCGATAATAGACGCCCACGCGATTCAAACATTCCATTGATACGTGTCGAAGTGAATTCGATTCGAGCAAAGCGCAAAGATTCAACGAAATAAATTGAGCGCAACTGGCGAATAGCTGATCCGCATTGATCGCACCCGCAAAATCCAGCATGTCGCTCGCATTTCGCAATGTTATCCTTGCCGCTAATTCGATCTCGCACAATTGCCTCAAACGATCCAATAGCCATTGGTCAGCGCATACGAGAATTTTACCTGAAATTCAACATAAACTCCTTGTATAGCCTGCTTTTAATCGCTTCAGCCAACTTTCCTCTAATTTACTGTACACCACGCCAGGAGCCAGCAAATCATTCTGTTACTACCGAGTGGACTGATCAATCTAGATTAAGAATCAATTTTACTCAAAATTGAGCATTGATCAGGATTCGAACCCTCTACCCGGGGAATACTAGTCCAGTGTCCCAATCACTGCCTCCACTATCCAAGACTTTCGAATGCCGACGAGTGCGGCAAGACGCCTCACATGCTAGGCGACCAATGACCCATAACGGATACAGTAGGTCGCCAAAGAAAACTTCAACCCACGCCGAGGCTTATCCCTTCGTGCGCCAAGATTGTCAAGAATAGGTTTTATGGTGATGACGAACAGAATATGGAAGGGACCATCTCGCCACCTTCCCTAGTGAGGTAATCATTTTACGGGTAGAAAGTAAGTAAAACATGCTTTTCCACAAAAGGAGGCGAAGGGGGGGGGGGGGATGAAACATGTACAGGCCCCTTCCCCTCTCCGATGCCCACTCACCATAATGCTCCAACATTTCCTTATCAGCCGTCGCATACAAATCTTTGTTCTTCCCCTCCGTCTCCCCAGTATTCTTATCCCCTTTGAAAAACGTTGGCAATTCGTCCGTATACAAATAATGCAGAACGGGTATCAACACGCTCGATTCCACGTCCACTTTCAGAACTTGATTGCGACTCGTCTCCGACCAATATCCACTGGCGAACATGCATCGAAAATATTCGGCTCTCGACGACAACACGCATCGATGGGCCGAAATAATCAGCCCATCTTTACATTGTAATCGAACATCGCACAATTCGGGAAATGCGTTCGGTTCGAATCGAAGTCGTTGAGGACCAGCATAATAACGAGTCGATTGAATTATACTTTTCGTCGATCCATCCCAACGAAGTGTTTCCAACCTAAAAATCAATTCTCTACACCAATTTCAAAACCGATCAATCAAACTCTAACCTCTTCACCATCATTTTCATACTTAGCCTCCTCGAAGCCTCCAATACTTCTCGAATCGGATCCCGTCCTTTATTCCATTTCCCCATCTGCTCTCCGTCACCTTGAAGATCGTAGAATGTTACGGCGGGCGAAAAAGGTCCCGTGTGGAACAAATCGCAATCATCCGTGTAAATATATTCCAATATACGAGTCAGCGCGAACTCGGTGAGCACGTGCGATGGTTCGTCCAATTGCAATTTAGTCGTCGAGGGTTGGATACGTTTGGCCAAATAAGGACATCGAGAACCTGCAACATATCTACTCTGATTAATTGGCTTTCCCCCCCCCCCCCATCAAGGGGGACACCCAAGAGCTGGTCACGTCATGCTATACTTCATCCATCCACTGTACAGCACACTCGAGGGTTCAATCATTTCTTACCCAGGCGGGAGTCGTCGAACCCCTGTAAGTGCGAGAGTCAGACGCCTTAACCCACTAGGCCATGACCCGACACCCTGCCCAAGAAAGGACCAATTTCCTTACACAGCACGTATTTATGCAATGCCCGATATTGCGCGCCATTTTCGTTCGTCCAAATTTGAATATCGTGCAAACAATCGTCCACGTTGGCCTCTTCTAACAAACAGCCATAATCTTCGGCCAACGTACTCGACGATTTGGTCGGCAATTCCACTAAATCGGCTTTAGGATCTTGTTGAATAACGCAGAAGTTTCTTCCATCCGATGTGGACGAAACTGACATGGCCCTATGCACCGCCTGCACTGGCGACGATACATTGATCACTTGATATTCCAACGAATCCATCGAGCAATAACTACCGGACGCCGTTCTCGATTCCAGTACTCTGCTCGACGTCCATTTGAAATCGGTCATTGCCGCACCCCTCTTCGTCTTCCCGCCATCATGTCCTTTCGACGCAACCGACTTCTTCGCCATTGATTTCTCGTCTTTAGCATCGTTATTCTCAATTCTAGCCTCATTTTGGCCACTTAAATCCTTGAATTCTCGAATCTTCGCTTTGTACAATTTCCCATCCTCCGTTACCAAAAATAGACCATCTTCACCGAATGTACAAGCCGCTCGCGGATAGATCCATTTCGACAGGCCACCAGTGAACGAGCAATTACGCAATTGTTGATCCGTCGTATCCCAATATTTCATGAAGCCACCTTGAGAGAACAAGGTCAAACGAACCAATGGATGATGACGATCAGTCGATTTCTTCCAACAATTCGTATTCATTAGAACTCGAGTAAAATTTAAAAGACGACTAAGAATTCTTCGTGATTCGAAATTATACAACAATAATAAATCGAATTTCTAAAATCAGTTTTCAAATCGACTTGATGAAATATTTATCTTCAAACCAAACTTTTTTGCCCTTACCTTCGTCAAAATCGCGATAGCTACGTCTCCGCATGCCATATCCAGTAATTCGGAACCAGTTAGCGGTGCCGCCACGCCAACGAGTTGTCTCAAAGGTTGAACATCCGAGTCGGATTTTGGTGCGCATCGACCGAATTGTCCTTCGTTTGCTCCGCATCCATAAACGAAATCGTTAGTCCACAGAATCGTATATGAACTGCTGCATGCGCAACTGATAAAACTATGATCTAAAAATGAGATAGAAAAGAATTATACAGTATGTCATGTCAGCTCGATTGATAGAATCAAACATTTTTGGATCGCCTTGGTTAGCTCAGAGGGGGGAAGGACACGCTAGACCTTCATCTTGCCATCGATTTGAGTCTGACTGGGCAGGAGCATGTGTACATACAGTATGTCCATTACGTGGTTACCATTCCCTGCCTCCTGTGGGGACCCAAATTCGATTCGAGAGCCTTGTAAGGGGGTATATAAGATCTAGTTTGCGTGTGCCATGACAATCATGTCGTGTGCGTTACGCTACCTTTGCCCTGTTAGGCCCAAGTCAACATTGGGTACAAGTCATGCTGACTGGTTCCCTTGTCTTCTTTTGTTTTGTGAATTACACTGTTAACCTGATGCTGGTATCTTAGTCAGTCTCACCTCTATGCCTTCTCCTGCGCGGTGCGGTCGAGTAAACAACATCAAGGTATCGACTTGTGAGACGAGGTCTTACAGCCTCCCTATTTGTCCATGAAGGGAGATAAAGGACGAGCCACAGCAAGGCGCGGAGAACTTCACGTTCACTCACTGGGAATCAAACCCAGGCCCATCGGTTGCAAGTGTAATAGGCGGCATAGCCCCAGAGTGAAGAAGATACTACGGGGAGCGGATGGTCTCAAAATCCCTCCAGGCAGGTCTCCTAGTCGTAAGAGCCAGAGACATCAACCCGACGGGTTTCAGCCTCGCCTGGAGGAGCGTATCGAGCGGCCAACGAAGGCAACTGATACGCTGTATGCCAAGGCCAGTCAAGGCAACCACATACACTACTTTCTCCACAGGCCAAACACACCTACTACACCAGTTGTGCCAAGTAAACCGCGACAGATGCCTTTGACCATTACACCAGTGCGAACTCGGCAGCGTGAGGGTCATGGCGAGTATGAGACGATTATTGATCCCCTTGACTGGGAGACGTCAACCCCTCGAGTTGATGTTTCAGCGGCAAGACTTTCCTTGCTTCACTCGGAATGCAACCAAAGAGCAGTGGGCGTTGGAAGAGAATGCGACCAGCCAAATTCAGAGAAAAAAACTTGGACTGGAGGAAGGTAAGTCTTTGGGGGAGGGCCGTTTTGCCTATAGCCACCCAGAAGCCAAACCTTCTAAGCTAGGCTACGTGGGACCAATACACACAGCGCCGTCGCTCTGTCCGTCTCCACACGAGGGCTTCCTGGCCTGCACACTGACTTCCTTGGACGATGGAGGGTGCTCGACAGCCGAGACTTCCGTCTCCACTCGGTGCACCCCGACGTTACTGGGTGAGTCCCCACGGCCTGACGTGCAAGGTCAGCGAGGATTTATGGTTCGCAAACCGACCTCCTTCACCGGGGATTGCATCAAGGACAAGCCCAGGCCACTCGCTCCTAAGCAATACGGGTGGACGAATGCTGAACCGCCTGCAACATCGCGGCCGCCAAATGCAAGTCTCTCGACTATACCTTCGGCTGAAATGTCAACCCGAGAGGTTGACGTCTCCCAGCCGCGAGAGATCGATAATTCTCTCCCACTCGCCATGGCCTACCAGACATGAGAGTTACATTCCTCCCATCGACAGAAGTAGCGGCGACCCCATCGCTATTCCTGGAAGGAAGACCTCCCCCTCCGACCTCTCACTGCCTCCGCAGTGCAGACAGTACAGGGACCAGCTGGCTAGGCTGCCCATACCGGTGCTGGTCTAAACGCCCTAGACCGTGACGAAACTGGTCGCACACAACGTATCACGGGGACTTACACCACTATCAACGGATGGCCCCAAGGTCCGTGACGCCAACGTAACCAAGCCTGGCAGGCGCAAAAGGAAGGGTTGCTGACCAAAGACGGCGGGACAAAAATTCCAACTGGAGCAGGCAAGTCGTACGACTATACCAACGGTTGAAACATCAACCCGTGAGGATGACGTTTCCCAGCCTGCAGAGATCAATTACCCTCTTCCACTCGCCATGGGCCCCAAGCTGTAAGTTACAGGAGTTTTCACCCATCCTCTCCCACGCCCGCCAATCGGACGCTGCCCCCCCCCCATGCAGTAAATAGTCAAACTTTGCTCACCTTTCACATTCTTATGCAAAGTGATCAAATGAGGCGCCGTGACATACTCGGCTACCGATTGTACGCCCAATTGCCGATGCTGATTTCCGCCCCATGCCCACGCCGAACCATTGGCAGTTACGACGACCGTGTGCTCGTCACCGACGGCCACGTTCACACATCGATCGTTGTTGGGGATCTTGACTTGCGTGGGCACAGTACGATCATTCGTATCCGAATGGCCTAGCCTTCCGAACGAGCCGTGCCCGCAAGTGTAGATCGCTCCGTCCATAGTCAAAAATGCAGTATGCCATTTCGACATGGCCACCTGAAAAGATGGGAACAACGTCAATCTAAAAATTGATTAAAAGAATAAACGAACTTTTTCAACTGAAAAACCTCGTCGAGAAAAAAAATCGACCAGTTCTGGAATCGTGCGTTCTTTCGGTACCCGATGGCCAAGATTCGATGTCACGTTTTCACCGCACGAGTATACTTCGGTTGGTCCTAAAACAGATCGCGTAAAAGCTGCTGCATCTTTTTGCCAAACAGTCCCATCACGATAGAATAGATTGCGATCAAGATACACGCACAAAAACTTAAGCCTAGAGCGGGATTCGAACCCGCGTCCCAAGGATTACTCTAGCGTGGCAACCACATACCTTTCAGACTAAACCAGTCCGTTCGACCATCTCCTTGAGCTGTCACTTGTCGATAGGCTGTCGGAAAAGACACACTACCAATGCCTTGATCTCGTCGAACAATGTCCAATGGACTCAAGCCTTCACGATCAAGAATAGTCAACGAGGCGTCGCGCTAAAAAATTGAAATTGATTTCAATAACAAAAGAACAAAAATTATGAGCTTACATCAATAAGAGCTTGGGCACTGGCCAATTGACCATGTAATAAAGCCCTATGCAAAGGAGTGTATCCCGATTCCACGTCTTTGGCATCGACCTCCGCCGCGAATTCGTCCAATAACCACTCCAATATTCCGATTCGTCCATGGCAACTTGCGGCCCAATGAACCAATGTCCGTCCTCCGAGATGATCAATCGATCGAGGGAAATTGCAACAATTTAATGCCAAATATGTCTTTAACTGATCGTCGTTGATCGATGACGATTTCGTGATGGCTGATGCCAATTGCGATGCGTGTTGTTGAGATCGACATCGCCACGTACATGAGCGATGAGTAGCGAATAGTTGAGACGTCATGTAAATCTTGTTCCTTCACCAAAATTGAGCAAAGCTTGGGAAAATGGGGCGATAATGCGCGACCCCCGACGAGGCTCGAATGAGCGAATGAACGTCTGACTGGAACTCTTTAATACGCCATGGGCATGTTTTGTAGGGCCTAAATTTAAGCATTGCGTAACGAGAAGCAAACGAAAAATGAGGAAAATTGGTTTAGGCCTACCTGGGTTAGATAATAGAAGTTTGCACGAAAAAAGGGTTAATGGCGAAGATATATTGAGACATTAATGTTTTGTCAGTGCAAAAAAATACGAGAAGTCGGAATCGATTGCACAAGCGGTTATTCGCGTTGTTCAATTTTTGTGGATAACCGATGTCCGATCGCCGAGCCTCCCTTTGCCGTTCGGGCTACTGTAGCCGTGACGCAGTCTGAGACGCAGGTACAGTCCTACTGCAAGCAAATTTGAAGTAGAGGCAAATTTAAACTGAGCTCTCACTGCTTTTAGACAATTTTTTCGAAATTTTCAGCGATAATTTGATTTTTGTCAGCGACAACTTTGAAGAGAAAAATGTGCTCCATCGATTGGATGCATTTGTTCTGCTTTTATTAGTTTCTAAGAATTTTTAACTTCGAAAAGTAACGAAAAATCTTTGAGAAAAATTGAAAACGCAAAATCAAGCCATCAAACCACTTCTTAAATATAGAACACGTTTTTTTCTACAAATTATCACTTGCGTTAATGCATGTTATCGTGAGAATTTCGAGACAATTCCCTGAAAGTACCGATTATGTGATTTTGGCGTGTTTTTATCACGAAAGGGGGTTTGCAAAGACTTCTTCACTGATTAGCCAACTGCCCTAGCCACACCTTGCAAGAATTTCAGGCTCCCTCAAAGGATGAAGGTGCCTTTATATACTTGCTCATGCATGCACCGCTCAGAATGGTCCATGATTTTCAGGTTTGAGGCATACTTTACAGAGCGCCCTTCAGCGAATACTGTATAACAGTAGAAAGGTTCACAAAAACAGGAGGAGAATTCTGGCTCTCTTCTCTGATCCAGCGTGGCAGTATAAACGCTCACTAATCAAGCGTGCTGTCCGGCAGCGCGCGCATAAAAGAAGAAGAAGAATGAAGAATGAAGATATAGTGGCACCTTGGAACCCACCGTACTGTACACAGCAGAAGGACCTTGTGTAAAGTTCAGATCATCATTGTGCGGGCGTCGGGCGTGCAGTCAGGTCGGGTCGACTGCGCTTTGGTCAAGTGCTCCTACGTCATCAAAGTGCAAATGCACCAACTTGCTCAAAAGTTAAAATTTAAAAAAGACTTCGCCATATTTTTAAAAATGAACTGCATCGTAATTCTAAAAAAGGACTGTATGTCTAAGAAACAACTGCACATAATTTGTATGGCATCGCGCTCACATCCAGATCGTCAAACTCTGCTTATCTGCTCTCGCAATATCTCTAGCTCTCTGCATGATGTCGTGAATGCCACGGCATAGTTTCAAGTTGTTGTGCTGCTTCTGCCAAGAAAAATGTTCTAAAACATGTCTCCAGGTTCCACTAGACAAACTTCTGAGAATTTGTTCTCAGAGTGGGGCCACTAGGGTCTACTCTCAGGAGGATTGTTCTTGGTCTATTTTCGCGAAATTAGAGGTCAGATCGGTCTGGAACTCATCGTCAGATTTGTTTTCTATCTCTGGTGCGGCCGCAAGAAATGAACAAAAAAATGTTTAGAATCATTCTCTGACCAGGAGCGCCCGCGGCCTGAGAGCGTGAGCAGATCGTCAGTTTTTCATCCAAGAGAACCCAAGAAAAACACGTGTCCCTTATTGCTATGTCACCATTCTAGTTTTCCTATCTGGCCTACAATGGACCTTGGACCCGCTTAGATAAATAATGAGGCCATTCTGGACAAGGAAACTGGACTTTTTTGTCAAGGAACTGGTTTTAATGCATTGGTTCATTTTCGACGGGAATCTGAAACTTACTTTTACGCTCAGTGAACCATTCAAATGTCGTCAAACCCGGGAGCTCGCATGCGGCAGGTTGGGCGAGGTATCAATTAATTAATCATTTTGCTTTTGGCCCGGCGAGTCGGCTTGGACGAGTTCTCCCACGGCGGTCGGTAAGTCTACTTTATAATAGAAAAGTAAACTCAGGGTCGAAATTTTTTCATGTTAGGCCTACACACCGATTATCGACCGATCCACCGATCCGGGCCAGATCGGTTTGGGGGAACCGACTCAAGCTGTGGGTCGGCCGGATCGGAATTTTGAATTCCCGCTAAAATATCTTCTCTGGCGCCCAGTCATGTCTTCATGCAGGCAGCTAGGATCGACACTTCAACCCACTGGACTGGCCGCCCATGCGTGACATCGACGTTTTTTTTGCAAGTTTCGACGCCATCCACCTTCTGTCCACATAGGAGTGCGGGGGCCCATTTGGCTTGTGAGAAGCTGATTGGGGGCAACCCTGACTGAAACGCCTCACTTCTATTCTGGCTGAAGACGTCAGTCTAGGAAGCCCGTTCTCAGAGAACTGGCTGTGGGCGATTCACCAGGAATTCAATTGGAGGTGGAAGTGGTGCCCTCGATTGAGAAAACTGGTCCTAATTGCTGTTCCGGATAATAGAGGGCCTCCGTTCATGCCCTTTATCATCCGGAAACGCTGATTCTGGCGCAGGATGCCCTCGGCGGTGGGCACTTTTGTACTTTGCTCCCCAGTAGGCTTAGGGATAGGCCGGATATAGGCTTAGTCTTAGCCTATGGCTTAGGCTGGCTAGGATAGGCTGGATTTGGGCTTAGTCTTAGCCTTAGGCTTATTAGGCTAGGATGGACTGGATTCAAGAGATTGGGGAACAAAGTGCAAAGGCGCCCGGCGGTGATGCTCTAGCGGAGCAGCTACAAGTGAGGCCGTCAGAGGGAGCCTGCCATGTGAGTTGATCGCCACACACACTGCCGCGCCCGTCAATGACTGCTGGCTGGCAACTGGCAAAACCCATAGGAAATTGGGGTAGGTGGGGGCCAAAAGCCCAAAAAAATTTAAAAAGCTGTCCTCATACCGGCCACCTCCCACTCTAAGAAGTCAACTCTAGAAGCGAAACGGGATATTGCAGGTGCAGTTACACAGTACAAATTTGTGAAATTCCACGCTGTCCCTCAGACAGCATGAGGCAAGGGACGAGCACGTTACCTTAGTCCTAAAGTTCTCCTCCCATGTCCGCTTTTGCCCGAAATCCGTCAGCCCCTTCTCCCTGACTGTGGGTGTCTCTTATCGATGGTTATCGATCGAAGATCACTTTGCTTTTGGCCCGGCGAGTCGGCTTGGACGAGTTCTCCCACGGCGGTCGGTAAGTCTACTTTAAAATAGATAAGTAAATCCAAGGCCGAAATTTTTTAAAATTTTTTCCCTTTCAATCACCGATAATCGGATCAATCGATGTGTTGGCCTATGATTTACAGTATCTTTCCTATGATGATCTGCATAGGCAAAGGTATCTCATAAGAAAAGATAAAAGATCAAAAAATTAGGGATACAGTACATCTTTTCTAACTTTCGCAGATTCGTTCTTATCGTGTCGAATCAAGACCGATCAAGTGTTTCTTTTTTGATTACGTCTAGGCGTGTTGCTACAGATGGAGGACGAAAACGAAAATTCCATTGTGTTTAAAGTCCCTGTGAAATCGGCGGCAAAGCACTGCGAACACGGCCACGACATTTCTTCCAATGACGACAAATCAGCAGCGTTCGAATTGGTCGTGAACGATGCAGATAACAGTCTTCGCGACCCGTTTATTCTCGATTCAGTGATGTCTGTTGGCGACTACTTCCCACACGACGATTGCAGAGAAGTAAGCGAAACGATAAATTTTGTAAAACAAGTTTTACAGTGGGAGGCAACCAACCTGTGTCCATTATCGAACAAAATACGTCAGAGCGCTTGTTAGGGAACCCTTAATTTTAGGAGGGGTACCAGGGGTCTCTGGATTATAGTCCGATACAGCAGAGCAGCGATGATCGGGCACACAAGTTAGGAAAACATTAGGTGGGAGGATGCGTTTGGAAGACCAAAATTCAAAGAATCCAGAGAACTAAAATAGGATTTTCGAGTCTTGTCCTTGTTATCCTTTTTCACACTCTCCCCTGCTCGTGACTTATCCCGGTCTTTAAAAGGGTTGAAAAATTGGTTGAACTCTCGCCCGGGCTTTCCTTGACCAGCATTGTGGTTATATCCTCACCCCACAGAGTATGCCCCCTGATAGCTTACAAGCATCAGAATCATCTCTGACTGACACTCTCCGGCTGAAGTAGGTGAACAGTAGGTGGCAGTAACTGCTCCTTTGCTTGCAGGCTGTAGAAGAAGCTGCCGCTGGTCGTAGCGGCGCTGCTGCAGTTAGTCAGCCTGGGTGGCGATGCACTTCAAGGGAATGTCGCTTGGAGAAGGGAACACAGGTAAACTATTCTGATTAAGCGCGTCAATCATTCCTTAATTAGGACTCGGGTTTTAGACCCTGATCGAGTACGAGACCCAGCGAAGAATGGCTGCTCAGCGAATCGCTGCTTGGTGGAAACAGATTTCGGTGCGTCGCCAGGAGGAAAAGGTAGTACTGTACAGTAGATTAGTCGGTGATTGCTGTGGTCAATGATTCGATCGTTTTTGGCCTTGGCCGAAGAACGTGACTGTCAGGCCATTGCTGCCGTCAAGATACAGTCGTTATTGAAGGCTGCGGAAGGCGAACGAAAGGTCGAAGAAGACGAACGAAAGGCTGTGGGAGCCAAGCGGCAGGCTTTGGACGAAGAACGACAGGCGATGGAAGCCGAAAGAAAGATTTTAGAAGAAGAACGAAAGGCTGTGGAAGCCGAACGACAAGCGATAGAAGCTGAGCGAAAGGCTTTGAAAGAAGAAAGGCAACGGCGAACCTCTGCTGCCACAAAAATCCAGTCGTTTTGGAAGGGCTATTTAGTGCGTCGAATGATCGCTCAACGGGAAGACGACGCTAGGCGTCAAGTAGCCGCCACTCGGATTCAGGTACAGTGACTGATCTGATCGTGAGGCTGGGTCCGCAGTGTGCTCGAAACCAGGGCTTCCGCCTTGACTGGCGATTCGTCAGTCGAGGCAGAGTCGTCAGTCTTCATCATCGTGAGTCGTTCCTCGTGCGAATAGCCTTCGATTAGGAAAACCCGAGTGATGTGGAGTCAGGACCCTGAACAATGACTTGGGTATTGAGGGAGGACTTACTAACCGAATGCGGAAAGGCGAGGTAAGGATTGACCGGCCAGGTCAGATGAGACTGCCCCTTAGCTGACGAGTATCATCGGGCACTCTATCTCTCCCCTCCCCATTGGGAGATCTAGCCTGACTTGTCATTGGTTGGCGAGCTGAATTAGTGGCTCCATGGCTCTGCTCGAGCCTCTCTTTGAGGCAGGTCTCCTGACAGTCGATAATTACTGCGGTAGCTTAGCTTAGGCTATCTCTAGCTGGCTTAGGCTTGGGCTTAGGTCTTTCTGTTTCTGGTGGGGCTGACATAATGTGTTTGTACCCCGTAAGATGCACCTATAAGTATAATATTTTTAGTTCATTTTCGAAATAGAGATGGTGTGTATCAATGACTTCCTTCCATGAGGTGTCTACTGATCACATGTCACCCGAACCTAGTCAAATGCCAATAACTTTAATCATTGAATAGTTTGTAGGGTTGCACATTCTTGACCTGATACGCGTTCGCACGTTCAGGCATTCGTATTCTTGAAAGCATAGCACATCGTGTGCATGCCCTGATTACCTTGATTTATCGATTGATTTGCAGGCAGCGTGGCGTGGCTTACTTTTCCGTCGGAATCCGAATAACTTCCCTGCTGTTTTCGAGCAGGTTCGACAGCGATTGATCATTGCAAACACTGCGGCTACTGAAGATAAGACCGTGGGCGAGCGCACTCGCAACGGATTGCGTTGGCTACTCGAGCGGCAGAGTTTGACGACGATCAGACGCGGCTTGATGGAATTAGGTAAGAGCCAAGCTAGCATGCCGGATTTATCTCGGCGACTTACTCTGTCTTATTGCAGATGTGGTCACTCGTCTCTCGCCAAAAAGTTGCACAGACCTGGTGGAAAGCGGGGGCGTACAGGTTCTTTTTGAACTGATCAATCAGATGAACAAAAGCGTCGCGTCGCAAGAAATTACGTTATTGGCAGTATCGGTGTTGTTGAATTTTGCCAAGGTGCGTTTGGAATGTTAAATTTCTACTGTTGAAATCACACCATCTGTTTTCATTTCAGTTCAAAGCGACCCGGGCGCCGATATGCGAGGTCGACCAATGGTTCCAGAAACTAGTCGCTGTGATGTGGAGATTCAGATTGGAAAGCGATTCGAGACCAGTCTTTACGAAATCAGCGATGATTCTCATCATCATGTACGACGTTCCTGCTGCAGCTGCCAGCATCAGTGGTAGCAAGATGGCGCTTCGAAAACTGCGGCAGATCCGAGACGAATGTTCAAAACTCGAACAGCGCCGTAAAGATGCCGAGAAACAAGAGTAAGTCGAAACGGGCTGGAGGTTTGAGCGTGAGAATGTGGCCAGGAAATGGAGGTCAGGAAGTCCAGGTCCAGGATGTCCTGATTAGTTTTGGTCACCCAGACAGAAGTTTTCGAAGTCCCTAAAAAGCAGGAAATGCCAGCGATTCCAATAGAGATAAGTGGCTTTTATAAGCTTTATCGTTCCAACAAGCTTTCAAGCTAGGCAGTATCAGGAATGTTCGAAAAAGTCAGGAGGGAGATCAGCTGCCAAAACCCGGTCTTATGGTGTTTCGTTGTTTTCCAAAAACAGGGTCGAAACTTTTGAGAAAATTTTACTCAAATCTCTAGATTAGTCACCGACCCCGTTTTGGACACTAGCTGGGGTCTGTAAAAGTGTGTCCGCTTCATCATTTCTTATTCTTCCAGAATGTTGAAAAAGTGGGGCAAGGCGGCCGTCATGGTGACCAAGAAACACACTGGACCCGAACAACGTCCGCCATGGGAAGGCGAGCCCGTCGGCTTCGTCCCCGACTGGGTGGTGACTCGAACGAAGCCGAATGAGGACGTGACAAGACCTGAAGCAATCGATAGGCTTCATCACGTTTATCAAGGAAAGTTTTAATGCCAGTCACGTTTTTTGGTCTGGTTTTTTTAGAGCTAACGTTTGTTCAGGCCAAAATGATTTCGCAGTTTTGTAACTTTAGTGAAGAGGTAGCTAAGTAAATCTGCTTTGGGACCATCTCTCTCTTCTAATCAGCATGTTAAGATCAGCAGCTGTCAGTCCAAGTGAGAATGAGGGACCCGTAGCAACCGCAGCTGGCTGCTGGCCTGCCTGTCACTGGCGCATTGTATTTTGCCCCTTACCAGGGATGCATGCGCAGCTACATGCATACAGCCGAAAGCAATTTATCGAAAATTGGGACTGTGGAGACTCAGAATCCCATTGTGCGCAAATTAGTACTTCTCCAGCAAAAATAAACTGCAGTGCAACTGTCGGTCATTGCGCCAGTACTGAATAGTCACCATCATTCAGAGGCTTCTTCGGTTTCACGACTGTTATGATGTACGACAAATTTACGCTCACGGGACAACGTGTTCAGGCTGATCTTACAGGAGTGTTGGAGTCAGGCGTCATGCTGTCCATCATTGTCACTGTCCGCCAATTTTTTGTCGCCTCGCTGATTTCGGATGGGGACTCCTGAATCGACGTGCACTCGGGTGCAAGCCGGTGGCCCAAGGTCTTGTATAGCCCAAGGCTGATCCTGCAGGGTGTCGATCACTAGGATCCTAACACATAACCCTGGGATAACACAGCCACTCAGGCAGGTATGCCGTGCCCCTGGGCGCCTGCAACAGCTCTGTGCAATGATACACTAGCATGGCTGCTGGTCGAATGCACCCGCTGGCCAACAGGTCCACTGTCGATGGCGAAGTAAGATTCCGGTCAACCAGAGGATCCTTTGGAGCCCAGGAATGCGCAGTGATCATACTCGCACATAAATCAAGTCCCTGCCCTACCTTCTACCAATATGAAATAAAGAAAAGCGACGACCACAGAGGCTGTGTTAGCCGAAGGCCATGGATGGCGCTCTGCACAACAAGCCTGCTAAACGGGTTGGACAAGCACGAAGGGTGGCTTCCCACGAATTCAGAAAAATTGGACGAAAACGAATCGAGCGAGCGGAATCAAGTGGGAGCTCTGATCTCTCCCAGGATCCTGCTCTGATACTGTCATGGCTCCTTCCTACCGAGCCAACGCTGTTATTTGTGCAGTCAGCAAGCAAAATCAAATGGTCTGACGGGCATGTAAGCATTTGCCATACCAAGATGCCCAGCTGCAAGGCTGGGCGACCTACAATATTATTAATCTGCTTTAGGACCCGATACATATGCTTCGCGGCGCCCAATGCCACGGGAACATCATATCGTGCAAAGGTGTGACCCTCATGCCTGGTGGGCCATGGCGAGTGGGAGAGAGTAATCGATCTCCCCTGGCCTGGGAAACGTCGATCTCTCGGGTTGCTGTTTCAGCCGCACGTGTAGTCGTATCGCTCCCTACGCCCGCCAGGCTTGCTTACAATGTGGAGCGGGTGATCATTTCGTTGTGAGGTGGCGTGACGTGCTACTATCTGTTTTATATGGGAGTGTACACGCACGCGGCTCGAAGGGGGCCTGTGCAGTATATTCTCCAAGAAGACAGAAGTGCGTCGTGCTGAGCATTGCTGTGTCAGGTTCTTTCCATGTGCCCTCTCTAGACCTATAAGGCTTCTGCGCGTGTCGCCTAGGGGCTCGCTGAACAACAGTGGACCATGATTTCGCTGACTTCCGTCACGGGCTCCAGATCTAGTCTATTTCTTGAACCTTTCTGTCACAGGTCCGTCGGATCCTTACTTTCCTCAACCTGATTAGCCTGAACGTGTTCTCCACGATTTCTTAACTGAAGGTGAGGGAAGCTACCTACTTTTATTTATTTTTCACAAGAAATGTAGGTCACGCTGTTTTTAAAGAATAATAGGGTGTATTTGGCATGACATGAGAAGGCATGGTCTCTTTGGCCTATCAGCGCACGTTCCGGTCTGCCTCTCCTGAGTCAGGGCCAGTACCTGCACGCAGAGTTTCGCATGGGTGCATTTTTTGGCTGTTTTCAGCGAAACAGTTCTGATGTCTGCCATTTTGAGGCTAGGTGTGACTACTGTTGATATCCATATGTATGGATATGTAGGGCGTGCATATTCTCAAAGAAAACAGGATATATCATATCTTTTCACAAGTAAGATATAATGACAAAAAGATGTGAATACTAAAGCGTTTTTGAGATTTGGAAATGGTTGCTTACTGCAAAAAGGAACATGGTCTATGTTGCTATGGCGCCATCCGTGGAGGACGTCAAGACCCCAGTGGTGGGTGTCACATGACACGACCTTACTGACTGACTGACTTCTTGCTCATTTGTCAAAGCTCTTATCAGAGCAGCGACAAAAAAATTTTAAAAAACAAAGAGAAAACTATGCTGTAAAAGCTAGATGGAAATCGGAGAGATAAAACTACAGAAGAGCATCTTTCGTCGGAAAAACTTTGAATCAAGGTAGCTACATCGGAGATACACTCCAAGCGGGGCCACCTACAGCACCCGTAGCTTACACAGACATCCGGCCAGTATGCACACACACACATTACCTTCCCCTTGACCTAAACACAAGACACCGAATACTCCCCCTTGACTAGAAAATCCCCAGTCACTTATCCCAAGCCGAGCAGACTCGACCCAGTCGGCCGAATCAGGGAAGGAATACAGCAGGTTCACTACGCATTCTTGGACCACCCAGGCGCCTCTGTTTGAACCATCAGTTCAAATGCAACTGGCGACAAAGGTGGTGAATGCAGACATGACCATAGTCCATTCCAAGAACACATTGATAAGTACTAATTAGTCACAAACACAAAAACACATTATTTGTGAGAAAATTCGAAACACCAGCAGAAAATAATACTATCTTTAAAGCTGACCTCTTGTCACAACGTCTTTCCGTATTTCATTCTAAAAAAAGACCTTATATTTCTACACCCAGTCCACAATTCCAAGACCACGTGCTTTCAGAAACACACCCGGCCACACTTACATCAGTCTTTAGACACAGGCGCCGGGTCGCTGTTCAAACAGTCAATCATTTCGATCGCCACGCTAAAATGAAAATGTCGTCATAAACTATCTACAATCCATTTCAGCTCTCTATTCGAATACTAGCACCACGTGGAGGCAAATTACTCAACTATTCGAGTTGAAATGAGCCAGACTCGTTTCCAGTCGATGATGATTCTGAACTCACTCTCTGTCGGATTACATGGAATAATCATGGAAATTATGTATATGGAATAATGCCCTTTAGTCAACCGAGATTCGCTCCTCACACCTTCCGCCTGATGGCTCTCTTCGGAGGACGTAGAATGCGAATTGCCAAAGCGTGGAGGGCAGAGTCCCTGGAATCGATCAAAGCTATGCCGGGGCCTGTTCGTCCTCCGGGTCAAATCAGGGGACTTTATATGAGGTGTGGGCGACAAAGGATAGAGTGGGCCAATTCCTTGTGAGTCAGAGCGTGCACTGAACAAACGGCGTTTACCGATAAAGACTGCACAAGGACCCACACCCACCATTCGAGGCAGTGACCAAGCATGACGATGCACCGGACAGTGCTTGGCTATGGAGAAGCATGACTGTGCACTACATGCATTTCCTCGCCTCGTGCACCACTCCTTGCAGGTAAACTCTAACTAAACGAACAGTCAGTGCAGTCCTGCAGAAGATGGCCCGTGCACACACAAAACAAGACATTACCTCGCCTGCCGGCTGCGGGAAGATTCGCCCGACAACTGCGGCGGGTCGGAGCTGTTTGACGACGGACTGATGGCCACCTGCAAAAGTTGCGAAAGCAATGCTTCACTCCACGTAGGTTTACGCCTTCTCGGTTCACCCCCCCTCCCGTCCCAGAAGAGCAGATTTTGATGATGTTTTACGTTTAATCAAGCGCGACTGCGACTGCTTATTGCACAGTCTCTCGCGTCTGTAGCACGCGTTGCTAAAGGAGGGAAAAAAGGGAGGAGTTGGAAAAAAGAGGGGGCACCTCGCGAGGGCAGTTTAAAGCAAAGAGGCGACTACAGTTTGTGGGCCGTCGCCTAGCACTTGTAGTTCCCGTTTGGCGATTCCAAGAAATCGATTCCCCGACGTTTAGAAAATGAGTCACCAGCTGTGTCAACATTTTAGGCCTACGTTTTATCAGGGGGTGGGGCCTTGATGTATATAATTGACGAATCTTGTGTGATCATACGATCAGCAATCATCGAAACATATCATTCCTAATTTCATCGGCTGATTGATGGACAAAAAAAAATACTCTATCAGTGCACCTACTGCAAGAATAGTTAGCAATTATGCTTGACAATGGAATTAAAAAGTTCTTTTTAATCGCTTTCGATTTCAAAGACAGCGCTTTTCCAAAAGAAGGATATTGTGGAGCTATTGGACTCCTACTGGTTCATTTGCAATGATACTATCTGCTTTCAGCGCTTTTGCCGTTTTCCCAGGCGAAGGCTGTTATAGGCCGGCTGAAGCCGATGTCACCTCAAGCTTAAGTCTTGTATCTACCAGACTAAGCCTAAGCCTGGTGTACATCCAGCCTAAGCTTTAGCCAAAGCCTAGTCCAGCCTGAGCTAATCGGCCAGCTAACCTATTGTATGTTGCGGATCAAACAGCAAAAGTGCCTTGCTTTCTAGTGTCGGGCCATTAGTACCTCGTGCGGTCAGCTTTCCAGCAATCACACTTTTCGATTTTTGAGGAGATTCAAGATCTTTCTTGTAATTTGAGTAGGTTTTTAGGATTTTGAGCGGCACCTTGAAATTTGAGGAGTTTTCTGAGGTTTTTGAGGGTGCTGGGAACCATGTGTAATTTTGTAGTTGCGTGTTTGCAGCAGGGTATCCTATTGTTTTCGCCGCCTACCCAATTCTTTTCAAATAGAATTTTCAGCGACGCATGCGTTTTCTAGAAATTTCAGCAAAAACTTTTTGTTGCAAGCGCTATTTATCATTTCTTAAAAATTTCAATCAACAAACCAACGAAAACTTGAAAATTCAGACGAGAAATCGGATGGTTTTCCAGAATTTTCTGGCGTGCGCACAGGTACATCCATGTCGCACAGCATGTGATGCTCAGGTACATCGTGGAGGCGGCCATTGTTGTGGAAAATTTGCATACGCGCTAGCCCTGTGCTTTACGTTAGTGCGCACCCAAAATCTACGTGACTCAGGGGACCGGGGCAACCACTTACCGTCAGCCTTGACGACTGGTCTTTTAAGCAATCAGAGTCTTTATTTTGCGATTTCATTGCCAACATGGCCTAAAACAGAAACCAAATAGCATAAAAATGAAATACAATCGAACCCGTACCTTTAAACGTGCATTCTCTTCCTCGAATTGGGCAATTTTCGCCTGTTGTTCCTGATTTTGGTTCCGAAGTTCCTCACATTCCTTCTCCTTTGCCTGCAAAAACACAGGTCAGGTTAGATTGCCAATTATGACCAAACACTGTCATCCACAGCGCCCCATAAAAAGCATTGGGGGCGGGGGGTCAGCAGTGGCAGTTGCACAACGCGACAAGTCATGCGGCTCTTGAATATGGCACTGTCCTGGGTACTGCGGCATATATCGACCCAATTATTTGAGTCGGTAGAAAATAGAGAACTACAGCTTATAGGAACTACTTGAAAGGTCTGCGAGTTAGCTGAGAAAGAGCAATAAGCTAAATTGTTCCTTGACAAAATGTAAGCCGAGATAATATTAATATGAACGCCTACCCACCCACGAAACAGAAACTAGGACTCACCCATCTGACCCATAACTGACCCCAAACTCGCCTTCAGATTTTCCGCGAGCAACCACGCCGCCTCCTTGTCGTGGTCGTCCAAAACTACTTCCCCAGTCTTTCGCTTCTTTTTTGCACTTTGCGCGATTTCCGAACGATCCTCGGCCAACTGTTCGATCTTATCCACGGCATCGTCTTTATCATTGCTAAAACACAAATCGGATTGAGATGGGACCAGCCAAAAAACAATCGCAACATCCACTTACTCGAATTTTTCCATTTCTGGGCAATCTTCTTCTCTATCACTTCCTTGCTCTTGCCCGCTAACAACTTCCAGAAACCGACCAACCGACCTGAAAAAGGGGCAAATAACCGACACCGACCGACCGAGTGGACAATAACCTTCGCAGCAGGAGACGACACTCCGTTTTCTTAAAAATTCATGCGGTTGTGTCATAAGCAGTCGCCTGAGCATCACCAGCTGAGTGATTTTCCCGCGCAACAAATCGACATCTAAAATAAAACCAAATTTATGCTTTAATGATTCAAGTGATATTTGATTCAGCGAGTGGAAGAGAAGAAATTAGTGATAAAGTGTCATGTCTGAATTTAAGTAACTATTTGCTGTAAGGATAACACAAGCTATCGGTTATGACCTGCTGTGTTCAAAAAGTTGTGGTCAGACATAGCCCCAAAACAGCACTCCGTCGAGTTTGCCGTGCCCCTCGGTGCCTGCAACTGCGCTACGCAATGATACACTAGTCTTGCCGCAGGTCCTAAGATGCCCCCGCTGGCCGACAGCTCCACTGTCGATGGAGCAGTAGGGATCCAACTAGAGGATCCGGATAAACTTTATTTAATGGAAAGTATCGAAGTTTAAGAAAACAAATAATACCAACGGTTTTAGCACTGCTGAAAACCTCTTAAATCGTTAAAATTTTGTGTCAAGCCACAAAAATATCTTGAATTTTATTGCGTTTCCGCATAGGCTTATGTGAAGGAAACACGTGAAAATAAGATGGACAAGCCGGCTAAGTATTCTGTTTCTTCGGAGGGAGGGATCAGAGGGAAGGGAGGTTTAGACCACCCCAAGCACACCCTCCCAATGGCGATGAATCCATTTAGGCTCGGGGGGTCTGGGGGGGCCGAGCCCACCAGGGCCGAAATGCTGCGTCGAAGATGGCGGTCGGACGCAGCCACTTCTCTTTTGATCATTCTTACTTCTTACTGTTAGGTTGGCACTCTTCATTATCAGGATCAGCCAAGGGGCACTTTTGCTGTTTGCTCCCCAATATGGGTTAGCTTAGGCTGGTATAAGGCTTAGGCTTAGGCTTAGGCTGGCATATGACTTGGGCTTAGACTGATACTAGGCCTAGGCTTAGGCTCAGGCTTAGTCTGGTATAAAACTTAAGCTTAGGCTAATATCAGGCTTCAGCCAGCCTTATACTAGCCTTTGCCTGGGGAGCAAACAGCAAAAGTGCCCCCCACGAAACGAGAAGGCAACGAATCGAAGTGAGTACTAATTTTAGATTATCCCGTCACTGTAAGCGACTTGGAGTTCATTTGGAATTCCCTGGGCCGCCGTAAGGGTTACGTCTTGGCATCAATGTTCTCCATCTGGGCTGGGCTGCTTGCGATTGTGCCAGATAGGACATTGATGTCGTTGGCTTCTTGTGACAATATGAGCTTGAGTAGGGATAGTTTGTGCCTGCCCTTCTTGGGCCTGTATAGACCGCACAGGCTGCCAAAGTCACCTTGTTCATCCACTGATCAGATCGAAATGGCTGGCTCAATCTTTGCACACTAAATCGTTCTCGTCAAAAGATGGAGCAACTAGGACCTTAACCAAAGTTCATTCAACAAGGGTCATGGGGCTGTGTCGCGACGTAGGTTTGGCGTTGCACCCTTTTTGTGATCGTGAATGAGCTTCAAATTGAGACAAATTTTCTCAAATCAGAGTTGCGGGGGGGTGTATTTTTCAAATTTAACCTAGGAAGAGGCTTATTTGTGGGGCCATGACGCTCACGATGGGCCTTCAGTCCTACTCATCCAATGGAACACTTTCCCAAAGCACAGGGCCACACATGTAGTAGTGACACATACTGCTACTACGGGGATCCAGGTGTAGGAGGGGGCTTATTCGAGGGCGAAGTTCAGCATAAACAAACAGGAGCCAAATTTTTTTCAGAATGGCGGAAATTCGATAAACTGAAAACAATGCACTGGAACGCGATTTCCCCCAATTAGCGCAGATCGGCAGAGCATCTAGAAGGTTTTGTGCGTAGGGCCCCACGCCAGTTTTTTTCCCCGCCCCCCATATCAGGGCAGCAGTCATAATATGAAAAGCGAGGAGGTCAGGTGACCAGCTGTCACCGCAGGTCTCCTCTGTGCGTCTACATAGGAGCGCCTGTACACGAGGCCAGTTTAGACTGGACGCCGACTTCCTCGGACGATGGTGGGTAGACTGACACCTGTCTGCTCGACAGCAGAGGTCTAGTCGTTTGGCTCTCATCTCTCCTCTCGAAGCACCTTTATGGTACTGTATGCGTGCCGTATGAGTCGCCCACGGCCTGGCGTGCAGGGTAAGCGAGGGTTAATGGCTCGCAAGCCTGGCCATTGTACCCGGGATGAGCCCAGCCACTCGCTAGCATGCAATACGGCTAAACACGTCGCCAGGGGGTGCTTGGGTGCTCGATTCCTGGAAAGTGTGTCAAGTTACGCTGACCACATTTTGCCATCGTGTGATTTTGCCATTTTCCCATCATTGCAAAAACCCCCAAAATACTGTTATATATAAATTTTGACCTTTTTTGATGAGTGCCCCTTACTTCAACTCCTGGTTACGCCCCTGCCGCTTCACCACCGTGGCCGCTGGGCACCTAGAACTGCACTCAGACTCTGACCGCCGATAAAAAGGCGATGTTGATGGCGCCATTCAAGAGAGGTTTCATTGCGAAATTATCCTTGGTAGATGTCGTACTCGATACGACATCTACTATGTGAGTGCCGACGGCAAAGTTTTGAATTCGAAGACGGTAGCTCGAAAATACTGCGAAGAAAAAGGAGAAATGAACGAATATAAGTCCTGTTTTCAAATATGTCTACTCGGCTTTGGCAAGGAAAAACAACAAATGACCGCGAAGCCAGGCGTGCGCAGGCGAATCAAGAAGATCGAAGCACCAATGGCCGATATTGCAACCACGCCATAGTGAAAACTGCCGATGGGGCAAAGAAAATTGAAGTTTTAAGTGGTCGTGCTTTTTTCTTATTGTTCTGGTGATATTTTACGTGAAATTATGTGCAGCAGGCTGCGCCATCAATAAAAAAAGTGCAATTAGGAGCACAGCATTTCAAGCAGGAAATCGAGAGTATTGGTGGTTGGTGCTTTGTAACTCACCAGGTTGTAACAAAGCAGTAACATCCTTCGCCTCTAAGTCATGGACACGTGTAGCCCCCGCCTGGTAGGCCATCGGCAGTTGAAGACAGTAATTGATACTCTCCCTGGCTCGCAGATGTCAACCTCTCGAGTTGATCAGCCGTAGTCCAGCTCCAGTCAGAGCACACCTGTCAAGCTTAGTTAAACACGCCAGGTCCGACCACGCTAGACTGAACCCAACCAGGATCAGCATCTTGTAGCCGAAGCAGGGCCAATCTCCGTGTGCCTTGTGTCATTTCACACTCGCTGGCAGTGCAAAAATAGAAAGGTTATTCAAATGGCTTCAGATGTTGTGTGAACGTGCGACAGACATTCTACGCTCACGTGTTAGCGTTGCTGATCTTACAAGCTCCAAGGTAACGATTCTGTAACGTCATGTCCTATTTTATCCGTAGCCAAGCACTGTACAGCGCACTCGAGGGGTGAGGAACACAGGGGGGAGGATTGTTTACTGAGCCGGGAGTCGAATCCTCCCTTGTAAGTGCGCACCCAGCGTGAGAGGCAGACGCCTTAACCCGTAACGCAAGGCCACGACCTCCTTCTGTAGCCCAAACCGGGTAGAGGGGCATATCCTATCGATCACTAAGACCGATCCCTACTACAACCCCTCATCGTCAGGCGTGTATGCTGCGCCTCCCAAGGGTGCCTGCAACGGCTCTGTGCTAGCCTGGCTGCTGGTCGAATGCACCCGGTCCTAAGATGCCTACGCTGGCGACCAGTTTCACTGCCGATAGCACGGTAAAGACCAATCAACCAGGGGATCCTGTACGAGCTTAGCATGACGCGGCCATGTCATAACAGTCCTAGATCTTCCGCAGACAAATCCGCGGACAAACCAAGTGCCTGCACTGGACTCATCCAGCATGAACCAAGGGGGAACGTCGACCGCAGAGGCCCCTTGAGAGTATGCTAATCCTAGAGGTCCCTGGCTGACGCCTGGCCCACACCATAGGCGCCAGGAGGTTGACTAGCCTGGACTGGTTCTCCATTAGCATTGATACTAACCTGTTGTTTTTGTGCCTGCGTGTGAGTGCCATCGGTGGCCCTCTCATAATCAGTCGGGAGTCAGGACAACTTAGTATCGCGTCCCGGGTCGGCACTCCATCGCGTGACAGGGCGGCAAGCTCGCATAAGGAAGAATAGCTCCTGCGAATTCAGAACGATTAGCTGGAAACGAATCGAGAGTAAAAGCAAGGGAAAGCTCCGATCTCACCCAGTGGCGTGTTCTTATACTGCCCTGGCTCCTCCCTACTGACGATGAGCCGCCCTAGCCACACCCCCGAGCAGTCTAGGCGCCTCCAAGCGGCAAAAGTCACAACACAGGTGCGAGAACATTTACCATATAAATTAGAACTCATCGTGGGTGTCTCTCGATCTTCACTTCAATCGAACAGCCTGTTGAGCTTTGCTACAACTTGTCTTGATCTAGCCTGACTAGCGGCAAGAAAACTGAGACTTACTTCGATCCTGGTTCGGCCTGTTTGGACAGATTTGGCCAGGTTCGGTTCGGTTGTAGCCACCTGGCCCGATTCGGGTCCTGGATCAGCCACAAAAGCTAGTTCGGTCGTACCTGAGCCACAGGGTGTTTACACGAAGCAAGCAACACTTAAATCGACTGCAGTACATGCTGCAGGGTTCCGGCTGCACGAGATACTGTAAGTGATATAATAAGTCACTCTGTGATGCAAGCTGCTCCATCAGGGTCTTGCCAGCAGAAGCAAATGCCTTTCTAACAGCTACCACAGGCTTGCTGGTGTTCAGGGATGACCTGTTACTGTCGTTGCATTTTCAGGCTCGCGAGTTGTGGCCAGTCATGTGCCTCTGAGGCAGATTCTAGGCTCTCCCACTTGTTTGCGGTGCAACTGGACAGCAGTTTTGACTATTTTGTGAAGTATAGAAGCCAGGTCTGCGCGCTATTGGTGTCTGAAATTCACGTTACCTGCAGGGGTTCTGGGCAGAAACCATACCACCACCAGGAATCCTTGTCTTATCGGCGCACACTTTTTCGAAGCATTTAATATTTGAACTTACCGCGTTTTGTTTTTACTGCTTACGACAAAAAGTAACGCACGGCACGGCTTATAGAAGTTTTGCGAAGTAAGGTAGTGTAAAGTGATCGTTTCACAAGAAAGACAAACAGTTTTCTACATGCGCCATTGCATTGTAAAGTGCTAGCTAACTGTTGTGTAAAGTAGAAGAAACGGCGGCCTCTGTCTCGTTGGGATGCCGTCCGTCACTCGCGCGTTATTGAAGTTAGCCGTGCGGCTGCGCCCACCAAAGGTCGTGTGTCGACCGATGAGCAAGATCAGGTCGTCATCGGTGTCTTCGCCCAAGAAGGTGTTTGCGGCTCGACGCAAAAAGAAGCCGCCTAGGAGTCCAACAAAAATGGCTGCTGTACCGACGAATCACGTGAACAATACAACCAGTGGTGGTGATCGCCCATTACTTCTTAGTCAATGTAAAAAGATATTTATTCAACGTGACTATTCACAAGGTCTCACAGTGAGATTCCCTACAACTCTGCCAACAGAATTACGGAATCGGGTAAGTATGTAAAGTGTTTTTGTACGCCTGTACTGTTCCTATTTCTTCCAGTTTTGGGACCTTCGGTGGCTTCAGATCTATCGTATGTACCTTATCCACAAATTTAGCTCCCCCTTGGAAAAGAATTTTGATGCCATTTCAGAAAGGGAACTTTTGATGTAAGCCGCAAAAAATCAAGAGGTGAAACAACCAAATATTATCTTGTAGATCTGGAAAATTTCAATCTGAAAATGATATTGAAAGTTTTCCTTGAAAATCTGATGACAGGACTAGATTTCTTTGTTTATTTTTGAATTTCGTTTCAGATTGACGAACATACATTCGAGAAAACAATTTCCGAATTGAATCGCGTTTATGAAGAAGCGGAAAGAGTAGGCAGTGCATCATTTGGCGAGACATTAGTGGGTTGTCTTTCGTGCTATTTGACTCAATTTTGCTTGAAGACACAGTACGATAAGGTAAGGCTCGAACTTTTACAGCAGATGTATGGGGACATTGTTGACAGGGCTAGCAAGTAGCAGCGTAGCGAATATACTCCTGAAAAAGTCAGGCTGAAAAAAAGGTCAACCAAAATATATGTACTGTAGAAATATCATGAATTTTTAAAACCAATTTTCGAAAATTCGCCATCTTTCGTGAAAAATTAAGAATTTTAATCCATCATGGGAAATAAGATTAGTGGACTGGTAAACCTGGAAGAAGTCGGCAGTAAAATACTCAAGGGAAACGATGGAATTTTTTTTCTGAAACAAATTAGCCCTCAAATGGAAGTGCAGGATAGCGAATTTCCAATTTCTCAAATACGGATTTAAAACAATTACAGATTCTGTTCTTACAACTGGCAAATTTATCTTTTGAAATCTGATTAAGTTTGAGATTTTAATTTTTAGAGCTTTTCTAGCGAAAAGAGTATTCGTTTCCAAGCTTTCATTTTATCGACTTTGTGAAATATCTGCAAAACAGATTGAGCTCACCTGCATTTCTACACTAATCACTTCTCATGTTATCGCCTTTAATTTTCTTTTTCTTTTAGTGTCTACAAAAGATCGCGAAGTTTTTGAAAGATCAAAACGACACTATATACGTTCCACACGGTTTATTTATTACGGATCCGATTGAACGTGGTTTGCGAGTGGTAAGTTGGCTTAGCCTGTGCTCTCTAGGTCCTCGATTCACCTTTTCCTCCTGTTCCAGCTCGAAATCACGATCTTGCATCCTGACGACAATGCGTGAAGATGGAAGAAAGACTGGGTGTGTATGTCGTATGTGCGTGACTATTTTTTTAGCCCGTGTGTTCCGATATTGATGGCAATGTGATTTGTGTTCTGGACATGTCTATTATTGATGCTTTGGCTATCGGTGGGCGAACTGCTTTGTGAATATGACTTGATTCGCTTGTGCTGACGGAAGTACAAGTGGACAGGAATTTTGATTGTGAGGGCCTGTGCACTGGCCTCGCATGCCATGGAGTCTGATTGCTTGGTGGCAGCATATCCTGTTCAGCAATTACACAGTCTAACTAAACTTTACTCATTTGTAGTAATATCCTATTTCTGGTTTGTAAGGTGGATTCTTTGCTCCATTGCAGCCCTGACACCCGTATCTGAAACCATAGTTTACTCATTTGTGTAGCTATGTGCCATTTTTGGCTGGCATAGAAGGTGCAGTCTACTCCTATATAGCCTCGACACGTGTATCTGTAACTATATTTTACTCATCGGTGTAGTTATGTGCCATTTATGGTTTGTAAGGTGGTTTCTCTTCCCAAAAGTTTGTCCAATCTTATGTCGGTGCAATAGTGATTTTGTAAGAACATGCTGTGCCACCACTGTTCTCAGTGCAATGTGGAGATGGATGTGGCGACCCCTCGATGTGCTGGTGTACTCGAAGTGCTAGTGTGCTCGTGTTTGAGTCCTCCAGTGCGCCCAAGCACGCACTGCCTTGCCGCAGTGTTTGCTAAGCTCGTCGTGCGCCTCGCCTCGCTTCGCACACGGCCAGCCAAAATCGAAGAGCGAAGCGAAACCTGTTGGCTCGATGTTTCAAGCATGCAGTGGGTAGCGTGAGCGCTTTGCACGGTTAGTATTCAGTTAGGGATAATTCTTGCCTGACGAGAATAATATGATGATCCCTGGGGATGAGTCTGATGACTTACACTCCGCAGGACCACTGGTTTTGCAACGACTAGTGGATTCCTAGGGTCTGAAACTCCCTGCTGAGTACTCAAGGTTTATGGCTCACAACAAGTGATAGTGGCGATGGTATGTCACATTGGGTGTCCCCGTACGTGTCTGTTCCTTTGAAATAATGTGTCAGAAGGGGCCAGTGGGGAGTACTCCTAATGAGCTATCCTGGTTTCTCCAGCAAATGTCACTCTCGCTTAGAAAGCTCGCAGCTTGCGTCAAAAGTCGAGAATTGACTAGTTTGCGTCAATGCTGTTGACACGGGTGATAAGGACAAGTGCGCCAGCTTGTACTTGTACAGCAAGCAAGCATTGGGGCTGTCATTTGATGACACGTGACTGGTGCTGGTGCTTGCCCGCAGTATCAGCGATAAGGTGAGGGTGGGGTAGGGGTCGAGTGAGGGTCGTTCTTTATGTGCCTGTGATAATGGAGTCTTGTGGAACGAGACGAGCAATCCAGACCTGCTTGCAGTACGATGTCGGTGCTGATGTAGGGTGCCACGGTCACTCGTCAAGGCATCTCGCATACTTTGCATTCTGTCCCGCAGTACGTACTACACGCTTGGACGGGGGGGGGGGGGATGCGATAACAATCTTTGCTGTATCCTTAAAGGTGAAGGCAGATCGAGAAGGCCATCCCATCGATTTCCAGCTGAGCGTATACTACCATCTTCTGAGGCTGTACCACAGAAGCTGGAGTGACGTATTTGTCTGACGGTGATGATGGCCCTACAGTAGCAGGAGCTAGCGCACCCACTGTCCTGCACAATACCATTTGAGACACCCCATATCACCGCGCATGCTTGTCGTTACCATTTGGCATGTCCTGTGCTTTCTTCTTCGATCACGTGTACCTGCACCTTTTCTTTGAGCGCGCAGTCCTGGGGCGTACGAGGATACATGGTACCCGGATGGAGTTGCCACCAGTTTGTGCCACAAGCCATGAATAGCCTAAGCTCCAAGCTGCAAGGTGCATGTGATCCCAGCCATGTTAGCTGGCAGCATCCCTGCCGTACACCCTATCTAGGGAAACTTGTATCGAGTGATGCTGTGAGGACTGCTTGCTTTAATTTTTTTGTGCATTGTTCTTTCCCATGACTTTTAGTGGCCGAGTGCAGTGACTGCTTCATTGAAAGTAAAGTCATGAGTCACGATGCAAGCCATTGCTTAGGGGAATCCTGGCACCAGTGTGGGGGAGACGACTGGAGTTTTCATAAGCAGTGGAAGCTGAGCCTGAGAATTTCATAAACAGTATACCTCAATCCTTTGCATGCCCAACCGGTCAGAGCTCTCTGAAATCCTGTAGCCTGATGTTGTGAAAATGGTTTATGACATATGGCCACCTAACGTCATAAGATTTAGCGCATCTACTTTCTTTCTTTCCATAATTTTTCTCACTGCTTATTATTTCTAAAATTGTTTTTAAATTTTTTTAGCTTCATGAACAATTTTAGACGCCTCAGGCAGGAAAATTTCTGGATGTCCCAATAATGTGGCTTGTAAAATATGTCCAGATTTTAGCAGTATCTTTAACCCCCTGTCCTCACGATCGGTCGCTCGGTCATCTGCGGCTTGGCTAGTGATGGGGGCGGGATCGAACTGGGACAAATTGGCCAACCGATATCATTTTCGTTGTGAACGACAACGACACTGTCCCCGTCTGTACCCAAGCTCAGAGGGCGCAGTAGAGAGTGTGCACAAAAACTCATGATCACACTTAAGAAAGGCGTATTGCGACCTGCTATACCTGCGCCTGAAACATCAACCCGAGAGGTGGACGTTTCCCAGCCAGAGGAGATCGAATGCTCTCTCCAACTCGTTATGGCCTGCCAGGCGCGAGGGCGACACGTCTAACCACTTTTTGAATTTTTTAGAAGCTGCACCCCGCGCTGTTCTATTTCCCCAAAAAACTTCCAACCCGTTTTTCCAGCAGCCGTGATATGATAAGAGAGTCTTGCTAGGACCAGCATACACAGCAGAGAGCAGCGCCCCACTGTGCGTCTCCCCTGACCTCCCTCACCAGGGATCGAACCCAGAACGAGCACAGCCACTTCTGCCTGCTCCACCGTGGTCGTCCTATTGCAAGGGTGTGGCTATTCGAGACGTGACCTGCAGTCATCATGGATGGCTAGTCTTCCTGTTTGTCGATACAGGTCAGGCCCCATGTGCGTTTTCGAACTGGTGTCCACAGATGGCCAAGCTGTCCTAGCCTGTCTGGGTCATTTCCGCCCGCTTTATTTGTTCGTGTGCCAAGCGCGTTGTGCTCTGTCTGGATTGGTGTGCCCTCTTGGCTGAGCGAGGTTTCGCCAGTCCGTCTGCTTTGCGTGTGTGCTTCGCGCAGTCGTTTAGTAGCTCTTGGCTGTTTCGTCTTGTTTACGTATCAGTACGCCTAGGCCGCCCCTAGGCTACTACACTACCCACTTGGCTCGGGTTCAGGCTGCAGTACGGCCCCAACTCCCCAACACAACCCGACCAGAACCACGCAGCAGTACCCTATCGCTCAAATAGGAACGCCCAGACGTGCACTAGCACTCCAGCACAGCTTCATCCTGATCGTTGCACTTGATCGTGTTAATGTTCAAGCGCTTGTACGCACTCGAGGTTCTGGGGATACATTACACACAAAATCACCTGGGTCATCGCGGGGGGGAGGCTTCTGCCTCTCACGCTTACAGCAGAGGCCTGGGTAAAAATGCCTAATTATGTGTTCCTTAGACTTCGAGTGTGCTGTTTGGTGCTCGGCTATGGATAACATATGGTGTGACTTGACTTGACATGATTTACCAGATCACGACTCGAACACTCGCCTGTAACTGAGCACCTGGCGTGAAAGACAGACTTTCACCAGGTCACGAGCCCTACCCGAGCCCAATCTGGCCAATTGTGGGAACGCTAAGAGCTGTCGCATCGGCATGGGGGAATCTGCAGCAACCCGTGGAACACCTGTGGAGCTGCAACTGTTTAAAAACAGTGTGGGGGCCTACGGCATGGCAGGCATACAGTATCCACTAACCTATATTTGGTGTGTGCCTTACCTTCCCTCATCTACTCGAGTTCCTTCCCTGAACACACTCTGCAGAATTAAAACTAGGACAGTTCCGTTATCAAATCGTGATGGGACTGTGGATGCAATCACTTCAAGGCTGGACAGGATGACAGAAAACCTACAGTAGACCCAATTAAAATAGGCCTTTCGGTAAATATGGCAGCTAGGCCCCAAAATGGTGACCCACTTCAACTAGGCTCCCTCCGAGAAAGCGGTCCGTATTTGAGACAGGGCAGCCTATGCTTGTGTGCGTGCGTGCCTGACCACTTCTTTCAAGGTTCGAAAAAGGAGAACTCTTGCAAGCAATGATGGACGTCCACTTTGAGTCTTGCACAAATAATTTGGCCCATGCTGTGACAAGAATCCGAGTAGAATGTTGTCAAGTTGACACAACGTTTTTTCCTTCAACAAGATATTTTTAATTACCGTCTGGGAATTTCTGGCACGATATCCGAGGTCACTCTCTCGAATGTTCTACGCACTCGGAACACACTTGTCAACAATATTTGCCTGGCAAATTGGATTACACATGACGAGCGTGACTGCGATATGTTCGAAACTCTTCAGACATATCCACATAATACTCAGAGGGGGGGGGTTGGCTGACACGAATGGAAATCACTGATCCGTGATTAAATTCATCTGCTAAACTACACTAAACTCGTGTTTTGGCAAAGACTTGGTTGTGCTCCCTCGCTTGGTTCAAGGAGAAAGTATTTTCAGATTTTTGAATGACATTGGGGATGGGGGGGGGAGGATGGGTGGAGGGCGTGGGCGTGTGATTGAAAGAAAAGTATTTTCTTAAACCGTTAGACAAGACTCGAATGGGCGTTTTGATAAAACGCTTTTTAGAGATTCCATCAAGACCCCCTCCTGTCGGTAAATTCCGCAGGGGTCTCGGGGCTAAAAGGAATTGCTTATTCGGACAGTTGCTCTGGGCGTGTTTGTCGTTAAGTGGTTGGCTGTCGTCATTGGCAATTTGGATTGACGAATTTGGGCAATTACCTCGACGAACCCGTCTTAGGTCGTGTTGATTTGACGAGGGCGGACGGATGGAGTGTGGAAACGGGAGCCAGCTTAAGGCAATATAAAATGGACGGAAACGAGGCACTTTTTTGGCAAATAGGCTCGCTTAGGGATCGTGTGTGCAGGCCGGGTGGGCGAGGCGAGAGGCACTTTGGAAGTAAACCATTGAGAAAATTTTTTATGCTCATTTTCAACACTAAAAGATGATTTGGGATTGGGAAAATGAGCAATGGGCCTTTTGGCTGGGTTTGATTTGTGCATCGACCAAAAACGGGCCTCGAGCGTGGTTGCCTCGCAGCTAGGACGTTGTACCGCCTCCGCCTCCACTTTCTTCTTTGAGGAGCCATTTAGTCTGAACCCTTTTTAAGCCGCCTTTTTCCAGCTAGTAGCTATTCGAGTAAGAAAAGCTTGGTGTGGAGTGCCGCTCAGACTACTTGCCTCTGTTTTACACATTGTCTTAGAACTTGTTCGAGAATGGAATTTGGTGGCCGAGTGTCCATGTCGACGTTGCTTCTGCTCGCTATTTGCATATTTTCCGTCTTTCAATCGCGGGCCGTTGTCGATGCGCAATTGACATTCTCGCAGAATTGGGGCAAGAGGAGTCCGAGCTCTGGGTCAACCCATGGAGCTCATAAATCATCGGCAGTGCCAAGTTGCGCTGAAGCTTACACAGATTCGCTTCTACGACTCCATGAGTTGATGATGGTGAGGGCACGGAGCTAGTGTCTAGTACTGCCATTTGCACCTTATCCGTGCAGTACACGGGGATAGTGTCTGGTGCTGCCATATCATAGACAGGGCACACATGGGCACCTTATCCGTGCAGTACACGGGGATAAAGGCTAGAGCTGCCATATCATAGACAGGGCACTCATGGGCACCTTATCCGTGCAGTACACGGGGATAGTGGCTAGAGCTGCCATATCATAGACAGGGCACTCATGGGCACCTTATCCGTGCAGTACACGGGGATAGTGGCTAGTGCTGCCATATCATAGACAGGGCACTCATGGGCACCTTATCCGTGCAGTACACGGGGATAGTGGCTAGTGCTGCCATATCATAGACAGGGCACTCATGGGCACCTTATCCGTGCAGTACACGGGGATAGTGGCTAGTGCTGCCATATCATAGACAGGGCACTCATGGGCACCTTATCCGTGCAGTACACGGGGATAGTGGCTAGAGCTGCCATATCATAGACAGGGCACTCATGGGCACCTTATCCGTGCAGTACACGGGGATAGTGGCTAGAGCTGCCATATCATAGACAGGGGCACTCATGGGCACCTTATCCGTGCAGTACACGGGGATAGTGGCTAGAGCTGCCATATCATAGACAGGGCACTCATGGGCACCTTATCCGTGCAGTACACGGGGATAGTGGCTAGAGCTGCCATATCATAGACAGGGCACTCATGGGCACCTTATCCGTGCAGTACACGGGGATAGTGGCTAGTGCTGCCATATCATAGACAGGGCACTCATGGGCACCTTATCCGTGCAGTACACGGGGATAGTGGCTAGTGCTGCCATATCATAGACAGGGCACTCATGGGCACCTTATCCGTGCAGTACACGGGGATAGTGGCTAGAGCTGCCATATCATAGACAGGGCACTCATGGGCACCTTATCCGTGCAGTACACGGGGATAGTGGCTAGAGCTGCCATATCATAGACAGGGCACTCATGGGCACCTTATCCGTGCAGTACACGGGGATAGTGGCTAGAGCTGCCATATCATGGACAGGGCACTCATGGGCACCTTATCCGTGCAGTACACGGGGATAGTGGCTAGAGCTGCCATATCATAGACAGGGCACTCATGGGCACCTTATCCGTGCAGTACACGGGGATAGTGGCTAGAGCTGCCATATCATAGACAGGGCACTCATGGGCACCTTATCCGTGCAGTACACGGGGATAGTGGCTAGAGCTGCCATATCATAGACAGGGCACTCATGGGCACCTTATCCGTGCAGTACACGGGGATAGTGGCTAGTGCTGCCATATCATAGACAGGGCACTCATGGGCACCTTATCCGTGCAGTACACGGGGATAGTGGCTAGTGCTGCCATATCATAGACAGGGCACTCATGGGCACCTTATCCGTGCAGTACATTGAAGTCCTCATTGCAGGTCCATGATCACAGTTTCCTAGAATCTCTTTCAAAATCACCTCAGGACTCTTCTTTTACTGCCTCATCTTTCAGGACACCTATGCTAGTTATCAGCAATGTCAACGGGCTGCTGGCGAGGACTTGCCAACGTATGGCCGAGTGTAAGTTAGTGTAAGTGCCAATTCACGGCTCAAATGATTCAAACTGCACCCATTTCTATTCTAGATCAGAGGAGAGTGCCGCGAAAAGAAAATAATTAACTTGAATTCATGGCTACTGAATATGGATAGCGCACTGTAATAAACGCGTCCCTCCTACTTATAAGCAATATACTGGTGAATTGTCCTTGATCTGCATATGGTGTACGTGTCTTTCTAATCGATGTGCACAAGTCATGCGAGTCGGCCGATCGATCAAATAAAAACATGGAATAAATCGATGTGCTCGGGTTACTGTAACCGCATGATGAGCTGTTAGACAAGTCGTGGCTATTGCCAAGGAGAAATAGAATGCTAGCCGGCAGACCAAGGAAAAGCAAGTTTGCCAAAGTTAGCGGTCGAAGGAAATTAGATTACTGATTCCCTAGCTGACTCATTGCCCTTGCAGAACGTGCGCGATCATTCGATTTGAAGTTTGCTTGGGTGGGACTGGCAGGAGAGGATGCGAGGAGACGTCATGATCGTATCAATGCTAGGCCGAGATCATGTCACAACGTGCTACGTACTGCGCAGTGTGCAGAGGCTCGTTTGTGTCTCACTCATCGTCAGATGGCCGTCTAATGTATGCCTGATTGAGAGGTGACTGACTGACTCACTTGGCCGACTAATGTGAGTGGACCGCCTGTCTCGCTCGTCCGACTAGCAGTGGGCCATTTACCTGATCAACAGTTGAATAATTAGCAGAAAACAAAAACACATGGGTCATTAGAGTATAGAATGTCCAGATACGACCATTCTTCTCGTCAAAAGGCGGTGTTCTGTTCGAATCAACTATGGGTTAGGACACCTCTTGGACATAGCTCCACTTGGAACAATGTCTTCAGCGGCGAACATAGGAAGGATTGATCATGGAGTACAGATCACTAGCCTATTAAGGCCGATCAAGTCCTATTCCCAATGACTTTGGTTCTGCGCGTGGACAGTCAGCCTTCTCAAATCATGCTGAGGGGTACCACGACCGCCTTAATCATGATTTCCGGAAGCCGCACCCAGCTCTCGATACTGCTCAATAATGTATCTACAGGATTGGTGCTCTTATCGTTAGACGGTGAAGTGAGACGGTCGGTCATCTCATCAGGTCACTAACAGGGTGACGTCATCACGTATATTGAACGGCCGAGTAATACGGTCGGCCAGGCGAGACAGGGCCAGAGGCTTTCAGCAGACGTTTCAGCCATGGACAAGGTCGGAAGACTTGGTTGGCTGCCCTTGGTCGCACTGATCGGCTCCCAATCACCGTTAACAGGCAAGTATTCTGCCAGTGTGCTAGGCGGCAGCAACCACTACTGTAGGTGTGCACGTATGAGCTATGCGGCACTGTTGGCTGTGTGGATGAGAAGAGGATCACAGACAACTTCATTCGGCGAAGCCCCTGTACTAAACATAGGTTGACTGATAAGATTCAATGCCGGTTAGACGTCGTTAGGCGAGCAAGTAATGTTGGTGGGCTGGTCCAGCAGTGAGTTACGAGTCCCGTGACAACATACGCTGCGTCGAAAGCATAGACGCAGTTTTGTTCTTATCAGTAGGGTGACATTTTCGGTGTGCAGGCTAGGATGGCATGTTTGTGTGATGGACGCTATACGAACATGGTGTGGGGCGAGGGGCGATATTCAAATGATCGATTACTTTCGACTTCTCTAACTTTGCGGCGATGAAGGAAAAGAAGAACGGCTTTTTCGGTCCGCCCTGCAATTAGCTAGCTAACAAACAGCTAGCTGATAAGGTATTTGGGGCCTATACGATTTTCATCAAGATTTTGCGATTTCAGAGCGACAGACACCATGGCTGGCGAAATTTGGACAGATTCGGTCAAAGCGAGTGACCTACTGGCGCCCCTGCTGGGAAGTATTGGAGTGGCGGCTTGTATCATATTCACAAGTAAGTTTGTCCTTCTAGCTTCCCATATCTGCTTCGACCTGTTATGGTGGGCGTTGCCTACATTTTCAGCACTGGGAGCTGCCTACGGAACGGCCAAGTCCATGGTTGGCATCGCATCAATGGCACCGAGGAAGCCAGACATGGTCATGAAGTCCATTGTGAGTGCATGTGATGCAAGATCTCCATTTACTGCAGGTGATTAGAGTTCGTCCTTTTAGGTACCTGCTGTCATGGCTGGTGTGCTGGCCATTTACGGACTGGTCGTGGGCGTTATTATTACGCAGCGCATGAGCCCGCCAGGATCATATCCGCTGTTTAGGTAAGGTTGGATGGAGTGGCAGGGACCGAGGGAGGACCATTTACTAGTAATCGAATGCTGGGTCTTCTGCCACAACACTGATCATAGCAGACCCAAAAGCGTTGTGGGATGCTACCTCGGTTCTGATCAGGTACCAGACATTGATCCAGATAAGAATGAATAGAATGCACTTGGAACCCTTGTGTTTGGAGGGCCTTGGCGAGTCAGAGAAAAGTCATTACTCTCTCCTGCTCGGAGAGTTCAACCTCTCGGGTTGATGTTTCAGCCGTAGGTATAGTCGTAAAACTTGCATGCTCCAGTCGGAGTGTTGTGTACTGTCATTCGTATCACGGCTCACGAGAGCTAAGCGAAGACTCGACCGCGTCCTATGTAGGCTGGCTTTTGCTAGACTTCAATAATCTTGACTACGGGTGGTGCACAAAGGCTTAGCAATGACTAATACGCATATAGGCACACTGTGGACTAAACACACTAAACGTGCGGCACCTGCCTGGTAGCCCACTCGCGGCCCAACGTCCAAACCCACCACGGAGTTTTTGCCCTGCCGACTTCGGTTGGCCACCTCCCCCCTGCGTCTGCCTGGACTTACACACTGAGGCACCAAATTACGGGACGTAGAGTTCCAGCATTAGGAGCGGGGGGGGGGGGGGGAGGGTTCGACTCCTTCCTGTCCTGTCAATTTCTGTGTTCCTTAGCCCTCGAGCCTCCTGTATAGTGAGCGGCTATGAGTAAGTGTGACATGACACGAACTGGAAGGCCAGAGGCGTCCATTCTCCTGACTTGGTCCAGTAACAAGGGCCGGGGAAGGATTAATCGATCTCCTACCTTTCAGAGGCTTCTGTCATCTGGCAGCTGGCCTAGGTGTGGGCATGTCTGGTCTAACGAGTGGATGGTGCATTGGTGTCCTGGGTGACTTCGGTGCCCGCAGCAGCTCCCAACGGCCCCAACTATTCATGACGTCAGTGCTAATGACCGGTTTCGCCATGGTGTTGGGGATGTACGGATTGATTATCGCCTTGATTCTCGGAGTTAAGTGATAGCGAAAACGCGATGTAATGGCTGCTTGGATTTTGAGAGCGATTAGTAGATACGGAGTGTAGATTTGAAAATAGTGATTACTTTGTGCTATCTTCTAATTGAAATATTTTCAGCAGTCACTTTGGTGAGGCTGTGTGCAGTGCTGCCATGTCTACTATAGAAGCAACTATGTCTCCCCCTTTACACTCCGCACTTTACAGTCTGTAGAGCGCCAATAAAATCGATTCTGGTGGTCCATTTTGTCATCGAGTGTCTCAAAGAGTAGTCGCGTTTTTTGGCCCTCAACTTGTCGTATCGTCGATCGAAAATGTTGCAGTACATCGTGCTCGGCTTTCTGATCTATCGCATCGCGAAACTGTTCCAAGAAGCGGACGCGGCTCAGCCGGAAGAAGGAGGAAGCGCCAGTGCGTCTGATATTGCTCCAGCCGAAAAAGCCCCGCCAGCCGAAAGTGCCCCGCCAGCTGAAAATCCTCCACCCGTGGAAAACCCACCTCCGGTCGACGCCGTGCAAGTGGCAGCTTCGACGGACAAGCCGCAAGAGGAACAGCCGAAACCCGCGGACCCAGCGGCTGCCGATCCGACCGCGACGCAAATGTGATCGGAAGACACGAACACAAAGGGCTTGATGATTCGTGACTTGGTGATCGCTCGCCTTTGTCTCATTCTTCCCTCGCTTCGTGTTCATGCTGTGCTCGTGTGCTGCCTGGTCAGCTCTCTGGTGTGCTGAGGTAAAAGAAACCTTGAGTTTGGCTCCATCTAAACGGCAGGCACGAGTAAACGAGCCCGCAGCGGTACAAGCCAGAATGGGCTATCGCAGAATGGCAAGTGCATGAGATCCTATCACACGCTATCATGCAGAATCATGCAAGCCGACCAGAAGACGATGATTGAGCCAAATGATAGGCCAGGACAGCCGCAGGCGTTCCGATCGGCACAAATGCAACCCTAATCTATTGACGGGGGTTGACCTCCCATTCGGTAGACCGGTCGGCAGCACATGTGTCCAGTGCACAAAGTGTTTGCTTCCATAGGCCTCTTTGATGAGAAAAGAGCGAGCCCAGATCTAACCGTGACTGGTTTATCTTCAGCGCCCGGATCGGCCCCTTGGCCGGCCCGTCCGTACTGTTCGTCAGTCATCATCTACTCGTCGATCGGTGCGGGTGGGTCTCATCCCCCAGCTGCCCTTCCTCATAGTGCTCTTCACTTGGTTGATTGTACCAGCGCAGAGGTGTCCGCCCGTCGGCCTAATAAAGGTCTATCTATATTAGTGTCCGTTTCGGTAGGGACCGCGCAGGGTAGATTCGAACCTACGTACGCGTGTAGGTATCCCGATCCATACACGGGGAAGGTACCACACAAACTAATGATTTGCGGTGCTGAGGTGACAGGAGGAAGAAACGGCTGCCTAGTTTGGAGCGCGTACTTGTATCTGTGGCCAAGGATGTAGTGCCCGCTGCCGCAACTGAAAATGACCCCGTACAAATGGTCGTAGCCAATGCCACGGTAGACCTGGGTTCCCAAATCCACATGCGTGTCTACCATGCAGACTCGAACGAGACGGGCTAGAAGCTCCTATTTCTGCCGTGGGACACCACATAGCCTCTGGAAAGGCTCGCTGCTAAGTGGCACCCATGTTTTAGTCCCGAGTTTGGTGTAGCTGAGCTGATGTTGCGACTATGATGGAAAAATACCCGCTTTCGCAAAGCCTCAGTTGAAGCTGATGTACGATGCCAGTCACAAATGTATTTACTGATCTTGAGAAAGTCTTGAGAAGGCCAAAGCCTCCCTGAAACTCGCCTACCAGGAGAAGGTGCTCGACAACAGCTCCAGACGGCTTGCGCGCGTCCGTAGCATGGACTATTCTCCGGCCTATTAGTGCACTGGTTCAGGGAATTGGGCCGCCTCTCCTAAAGTCGGAGGGCACGAGACCGAGAGCGAGTTCGAGGTCGAGTGTCTGGTTTGGTTTGCAGGCATCGGACTGAGGACTGGTCTGAGTTGCTGGTCTGAACTGCTCTGTAAGCACTTCGGTCCCAGGACAGTCAAAACTCCTTTGACCACCGACACGTGCGGCCTCCCCGAATTGTGGGTCTACACGGCCCTTGTGGTGTGGTGGCTAATAACCTCGGCACGAGGTGTCCGCGGACTGCGTTATCTTAATCCAGTGGTTTGAGCCATCCTCTGGTCAGCCCTGGAGACCCCTTAGGCGAGCCAAGGATTTCACGTCTCACTATATTCTGAAAGCATAGCAAGGATTTATCGTTTTTCAAGATCACTCAAGCCTCACATCACATTTTCGACCGAAAAATGAGAAGCAAACACAAAAATACAAGCCGTACATACGTGCTGTTAGGAGGCAATCCCTAAAATACAGTCCATTCGTCAACATAACAAAGTTTGTGTCACTCAACCTGGGGTGGTGCAGACTTGGGTTGACAAAATGGAGGCCACTCGTTACCCGCACGGCCGTCGAAAATGACTCTAAAGGGCCATCCACATTGCATCTCGCTACCAAGCTAAGCGAGCTGTAAGCTGATCGTGAGCTGAGGTGCTTTCACCTTGCACCGCTGCATTGGCTCAGTTTGCGGCTGGCAGCCGGGCGGGTAACGAGCTGACTGAGCCAGCCGCAAGCCGCTGAGCTGCGGTGCGTTCGACAGCCGATCAGCCATCGTGCAAAGTGGACGCCGCTTCAGGATTATTCTAACTCTCTAGTGATTGCTTTTTGGTTTTGGCTCACCTTACATGATTCGGCACGTCTGTGGTGGACGAATGTGCTTACGGTGCGGTCAGTACGTATGCCCCAATTAGGATACCAGGGTAGTCAGTCATAAACTCACACAAACATGGGGATGAGGGGTCAGAGACCACACAAATATGAACAGTGTAACCCTCTGCCGGGCGGGCCTTGGCGAGTCGGAGAGAGTGAGCATGCTCTCCCTTTTCTGGAGACGTCGACCCATCAGGTTGATGTTTCAGCCGTAGGTATAGTCGCGAGACTTGCTTACTTCAAGTTTTTGTTGGCCACACTCTCTCCTACGCATGCCAGGCATGGCTGAAACTGGAAATGGCAGATGTCCTCCTCGAGCATCCATTTATCGGCCCGCTCCATCTTGCAGTACCTCCATGCTAGTCTGGTGTCCTGCTCGATGTCTCTCGAGTTTGATGAAACTAGTTTCCGCCATTTCCCTTTAATTAAGACAACAACAAAATGGACTCTTTGGCTTATCGACTTCCGTTTACACTGGATCGATGTCGAGTTTAAAGAGGCTAACTGTCTTTTATGACTCGAGCATGTCGTGCGGCTGGGCATTGCGTGACAGAGTGAGAGAATAGGTCATGAAAGTCGGCAATGGGATTCTGGGTAAGATATTGCGGGGTCCTTTGTGCACTGCTAATCAGCCTCCATTTGGACACAATTGCTCATTAGGAGTGAGCAGAGGTCCTTCGTGCCATGTGCTCATTATGACGGCATTGGCATTTTATTGATCTCCTAATTTAGAAATCTTGTTAAACCAATCCTTTCCTTCGGCCCTTCTTCCATACACTCTCGGCAAGTGCACAAGTTGGTTGCAGTTCTTCCTGACCCGCAGTTTTTCTTACACGGAAATGGAAGAAACGGTGAAGAAATTGGTCAAGGAATATTTGGAAACGGAATCATCGAATGGGTCTGAATCACCAGATTTTGATAGATTCCCAGTTTTGAGACATTTGATGGAAAAAACTTTTGAATCAGAGAGTTCGAGGAGGAGGAGGAATCGGATATGCGGTTGTTGTCCGACCTGGTTAGTAGTGTCCACCATCATACCCCTCGTGGCGTTGATATGGCATCCCCGAGGGTTTTTCGAAGGTCGTGGAGGGTGCTATTTGAGGACACCGGACTGGATTCGCGACCTGATTCGGATTCCGGTCAACTGTAGTGTGTGCGCGGATATGACGAGTGTAGAGCGAATAGAAGGCATCGTGGACAGGGATGCCTTTATAAGAATGTACGTGGACGTTGGGAAGCCAGTGGTTGTCACAGATGCTACACGAAATTGGAAAGCGGCGGAATCGTTTTCGTTTGATTTTTTTCGATCGTTGTACTCGAATAAGAGTCGAGCCAACTGTCAATTCTTCAGATACAAGTCCAAGTTCGAGTCTCTGCAGCACGTGTTCGAAACGGCGTCGGTGGGTGAAGGAGAGGAGCCGTGGTATGTTGGATGGTAAGTGCAGGGTGTAAAAATTTGATTGTGCTGTCAGTCCTCGCTCGGTGTCGTGAGGATACTGTAGATGTAAGTGGGGTGTAATCGACGGAATAGCCCAACATTGGACAAGATACCGAGGGGAGCGGATGGTCACAAATAGCTCCAGGCGGGCCTCCTAGTCGTAGGAGCCAGAGACATCACCCCGACGGGTTTCTGCCTCGCCCGGAGCAGCCTATCGAGGTCTAGCGAAGGCAACTGATAATCTGTGTGCCAGTCAAGGCGATCAGATACGCTAGCTACCTTCTCCGCAGGCCAAACACACACTATAGGGGATTGATTGTGCAAAGGAGTTTACAGGTACAGAGTGCGTTCCTACAAAAGCACACACATTGTCAGGCCTAACTTTTGTGACAACGAGAATGATAGAGGCCAAAGTGGGAAAGGGTACTCAAAATGAGCTCATTTTTCACATGGAGAGGATAAGGCTGATGATGATTTGCTGTACTGTAGGATTTAGTGAGGACATACTGTAACTCGGGACTCACAATAGTGCACTGAGATAGCTGGTGCAGATTCAAGGGTCCTGTAGGGCAAAATGCAATCAGTACTGTATGCAAATCCAGGGTGAATGCACATAGGCTGGTGTGCCATAAAGGATGTCAGAAAAGTACAGAATAGGCTCCATGGGGTCGATGGGACAACGACCTTATCCATCTATCTGCTCGAGCAGACGGCCTTGCTTGAAGGGAACACAGGAATCATAAGCAAGAGTACAGTAACATGCGGTGGTGGTCATCGAGGAGGGAGACCGGGATAACTCTTGGGAGCAAAAATGCATGCTTAAAAACAAATCGGCAAGCGGCTCAGTTGCAAAGGCGTCAGCCTGCCATCAACTGGGAGGTCCTTGCGTCGAATCTTGGGTATCTGATCCCTTCCTCTTGGTGTCGCGCACACTAGCCGCCTTTGTCAACCTGACAGTTTAAAAGCTTGAAGAGGCAAGGTAGTTGAGGCAACTGGGGTGGGAAGCTTGGACAGCTTCGTCTGCCTTGACCTCATCAGAGAGCAAATGTATCTTTAACTTTAGCAAATGAGCTAGTCATCATGGCTATATTTTATTGTAAGCAGCAAATGCGTACTCGAGAGAGCTCACTATATGCGAGAGATAAGGTCTGATAAAAACCAGCATTCGGTACCCAGAGCACAAGGGTCGTGAATTCTCTAAAGAAATGAACAGTGTGCGGCAGAGACATTGTGTTGGCAAAAGAGCAAATGTGAAACCAATGCTGCTGTGTTGTGTACCATTCACTGGAACGTGGATAGCTAGGAGCCTTTTCTTAACACAAATTTTCCTTGGTGTTGCGTGGACTAGTCTGTTCGTTCCTATCTGCGCGCTGGTTTTAGGAACCGGCCCATTTTCCCTAAGTCATGGCCGGTACGACTGACCACTCCTGAATTGAGTTAGTAAGCTACCCTAACGTGGGTGTTAGTGACGCCAGTGAAATCCTTGGCTCGTCTTGGGGCAGACTAGGGCTGACCAGAGGAGGGCACAGGCCACAGGAACTACCCCAGCCAGTCCCGACACTTCTCGAGGAGCTTTACTGTAGCACCAAGAAGGCCGTGCAGATTCTTGATCTGGGAGGGCTGCACGTGTCGGCCGCCAAAGAGGTTCTGACTGACCTAAGTTCGAAGCGCTCACAGGGCATGTTCAGACCAGGAATTCAAGACCCATGCCTGCAAACCACACAGGGTACTCGGCCTCGAACTTGTTCTCAGTCTCGTTCCGGCCCTGACTTAGGAGAGGCGGACCGGCTCCTTGCACCAATGTACAGATGGGTGCGGAGAGTGCACTCCTATTACACAAAGTGCACAAAAAGTGAAAATGCTTTCACACTAGCTTTCTTAAGTTACAGCAAACGACAAAAAATATCTGTCATGTCAGAGTAACAAGCTTTGCCAGAAGTTTTGTTTTCAAAATCGGAAGCCAGGCATCTAAAAGGCACCCGTGCATACATAGGCACTGTGTCGCATTGCAGGAGCAACTGTGATGGTGAAATAGCCGATATTCTTCGCTCACATTACGACAGGCCTTATTTCTTGCCTGATCTGTCCGAAAGTGCTCATACGGACTGGATATTCATGGGCAGCCCAGAATATGGAGCGCATTTGCATGTGAGTATTCTGGTCATTGTGACGTGGACACTGGAGATGGACTGTGTCTCAGATATTGCATTTCATAGGCACTTGGCTAATGATTGTTGAGTCAGGCTCCAGGCTGTGCGTTTCTTTCCCACACTCTCCACAGTGTCATGCAATCAGCGCCCAAAATGTCGAACTATCGCATCTTGAAATGCTGGTATTTAGGTAGACGATGTGGACTATCCATCTTGGCAAGCTCAGATACAAGGCAGGAAAATGTGGTCGCTTTACCCGCCACCGGAATGTCATTACACGTGCCCGAGACAGTATCTGGATGTCATTCTGGAACCAGGAGACACGAGTCAGTCTCGAATGCATTCTGGTGTCAGTTACTGAATTAACTGTTTTCTAGTCGTGGTTGACACCAACTGGTGGTATCATCAGACTTTGGTGGTCGGAAAGGAACTGTCGATCAGTATCGGATCCGAGTTTGACTAGTGTCGATGATGGATCTGTGTGCATCGCTAATCAGCTAGTGTGCTGCTGCTTGCAAGTGTGTCGCTATGTCTTTGGGGAAGGGGAAGGTGGGGATGCCAATTCCAGGTGTGGTGCCCTGCAAGTGTCAGTATAGTGCATGTCTGACTGGTGAAATCCTAGGCTCGCCCAGGACAGACAAGGGCTGACCAGGGGACGGCTCAAGCCACACGCAGTCTACGGACACCTCGTGTTATAGTTTACAGTCACCACACCGCAAGGGCCGTGTAGGCTCACTAGTCGGGGAGCAACCGCACATGTCGGCCGTCAAAGGGGTTTTGACGAACCTGAGCCCGAGGTGCTCACAGTGCAGTTCAGACCAGAACCTCAAGACCAGACGCGCGTCAAGACCAGTCCTCAGTCCAATGCCTGCAAACCGAACCGGACGCTCGACCTCGAGCTCGCTCTCGATCTCGCGCCATCCTGACTTACGATTAGGAGAGGCAGACCGAACCAGTGCATTGATAGGCCGGAGCGACTCGTGCATGCCCATCACACACCAGTGGCTTAGCAATGCCCTGCCAAGGTTCAGGGACAAAGTTCATTGGGGTTGCCAATACTGAAATGTAGGGCTTCCATGTTCATGCCGTACCACATCACGTAACGTGGGGTGCTTACTCGAGGGCTGCTGACGGGGTGTACGGGTGTATGATATCCTATCATAAGCGGTTACAGTATGCCGGTGTTATCCTGCCATATCCAACCCGTTACAGGGGCACTTCCCAGAAGATGAGCAGTTCAGACACAAAATCAGATAAGACCCAGACTTTTATGATGGCCGTGGCTGGTAGTTCGCCAATGGTTTCCACTATCACTGCAAGGGAACCCTGGCGGGAGTCACACAACCCCGTTGAGAGGGCTATAAATAGGACCCTCTTCCCAACAGAGCAGCCAGTCCCCAGGCAGTAACTTATGACTCAGAGTGTTGGCATGGAGTGCAGTGTGTGCGTAACTGAACACTGTCCGTGCATGGAAAGCGAAGTGTGGGTGGTCATCTAACACCCTTATCAGCATGGTATCAGTTTCAAGATTGTTTGAAGTATGGATGGCAATGCCAAGTATGGACAGGTTCCGATTACACTCTACACATCCCTGCCTGCTCGTGACATAACGGATTAAAGTTTATATAAACGACGAGTCAGGGCATTGTTGACGCAAGTGACAGGATCGGATAACAACTGGTTGGCCAAACCTGTTTTGGCCGTCTCAATTTTGAATTTGGGCTCGGCTCATTCGCTCGGATTTGTTCTTGTTTGTTCAGTTTTTGAGTCGATTTTGAGTCAAGAACGTGGAATGTGTTGATATTGTACGCGTATAATGGGTTGTAAAACTCGAAAATAAAAAATTGTTGTCAAAACTCGATTTGAGCTTAAAATACACATTTTTATGTGTTTGGAAGTTTAAATTGTTGAAATTGGAAATGGAAGCTTGATAGTTTTCTTTGTTGACTTCTTATTTTGAAATGGAAAGAAATTTTTCTTGTACTACTTTAATGAAATAATTCCCGCAAAAAATTCAAATTTGTAGTAAGCATACTGCTTTGTCTGCTAGCTAGCGGGAGGGAAGGAGCGGGATCGAATTGTGTGTCGGTCGGCCGATGTGCGCGTGTGTGTGTTGGTTAGCTTGTCAGCACGAGATTTGAAGTGATCCGCCATCGGCTAGTTTTATGACCCATTGGTCAAGAAGTGTTTCAGGGTTATGTGCGTGGGAGGATGGGAGAAGAGAATGGCGATTGGCGCGTGATGTTACGTCAGGAGTGGCCTCTCGCTAGCAGCCAGGCGAGGATAGCCCATGCGGACAGCTGCTGCGATTATTAACCGCCCTCGTGTTAATGGTATGTGCCGGCTTAATCGTAAGGCCTAGGGGCGCTAGGCCGAGTTCTAAGGGCGGCAGCTACCTGCGAATGTTTTAGTTAGCTAACGAAAGGTCGTTTTCGATTGCGCATTCGACTGGCTATTCGAACCATAACGCATCGCGATACGGGTGTCTATATATAGTTTTTAGATAGTACCTGCTTGAAAGTAGGCCCACGGCAATGGGTTCGTTTTTATTTCAAATTCCTCCGCCGTGTCTTGGAGTCGGTACGCAACGGTGTTTTCGTGTTTCAGGAGCCGCAGCGGCGAGTCTTCCTTCCTCGCTTGGCAACGAGAAAAGATACGAGCAGTTATTCTTGGAAAGTAAAGAGGATACGACGAAGAAAGAGCAACATCCGTTTGTCGTCCAATTTTGTTCTCTAAACGGTATTATTTGAGACGATTTTACGCGAAAGACCTGTCTTGGTTTGGTCAGCCCGGCCCGAAAACGAGCTACGTAAGTCGACTAGTACCTATATGAGAATTTCATTACGAATTTTGAATTTACTTGACGGGTTGCTCGTCGAATTGAAATGACGGGACAGGCGCGGTTTTGACGACAATACCGCTGTACACTTGGCAATTTGACGCCAAGGTCGAAACACTTTCTTTTCGAGTATTGGCTGTTTTACCACCTTCCAATCCCTCCTTCCTGCCCGCGCCGGTGGTTTAGGGGCTTCGGGGGCTTTAGGGAGAGTGTCATGGTGGCTCAGGCTGTTTCTAATTGTTTAGAAGAACTATGCTCTTTGGTTTCCTTCGAAGACGGAAAGAAATGACTGGCGTTGACTCTTTCTGGTCATCTTGCAAACTGTATAGCGTCGTTGAGGGTGGCTTGTTTTCTGATTGTTGGCTATGGATGAAAGCGGTTTGTCTTCTTGGTCCTCGTCGAGGGAATAAATCGAAGGGTGTTGTATGTCGAGCTATAATGATCGGGCGTCGTCAGTTGGATCGTCATTACTCGTTAACAGGCTCTTTCACTTTTGCCATTCTACGATGTTTAGTCGAGGCGGTAGGCGCGTGTGGGAATTGAAGGCGGATGTAATCAGACGTCGTTTCTTTTATTCACGAGGCTCGTATCAAAGTGCTTAGGTCCCAATAGTGCCTATGTTACTGCCTGCGCTAGTCGTGGCGTCGTCTTTGTCCGTTTGGCTTGCATGTGCAGACCGATGGTCGATCGCGTGCCTTGATTAAGCGAGGCTCGTTTTGAAAACGTGCTCGATTTTCGAAGCAGATGCACAAAATGAAAGTTGACTTTTTTTCTTTGCCAGCCACAACACTTCTTCAAGCGCGTACGTACATGTTAGATGGATATCTGCCGGACTTGAGTGTGGCGGAGTCGGTCTGGCGGAGGCGCGTTATCCCGGTCGTTGGTGACAGCCTCTACGTCGAACCTAATGCTGTGAGTGTTAAGACGAAGGTGGATCGATACATTCCGGGCTTCATGGGCTCGCTTGTTTTGGCTCTCTCCATGCTCCTTTGCTAGACGTAATCCCCGCGTACAGGAGCCAGCCGTTTCCGGCGACTCAACATCCACAGGCGATCACCCTGTCTTTCTAAATATGGAAATGGGGAGGGAAGCGTCGCTCAAACAGGCAGCCGGTAGGTGCTGACAATACTGGCTCGTGCCCACTCCATAAACCCATTTATAACTCGGAGACGCAGGTGCGAGACGGCGATCGACTGGCTGGCGGGTTGGAGGAAAATAGGGTGCGACTGAGGCGGCCCCTTCTCCCATGTATGGAAATCCGCCAGGTATGTCTACTTTTTCCACGCACCCCCCCCCCCCCCCTATTCGACCGACTATTGTACTGGTGACGAATAGTTTTGATTTTTATGCGCGGTTTCATGCAATTTACTTTCACCAACTGGCGGTCAGCAGTTGGTGCATTTTCTAGATTGGGTGGGTCTTATCGAATGAAAAATGTTGCTTAGTTCATAGAGCGAAGCGCTTTTCGTTGGGATATTAATGATAAATAGGCAAAAGTGATGCGCGCGCGCGCAACGATTTGTACCTACATTAGATTGTGGAGAAAGCTATTTCCTTTAGTTCGGACCAGAGCAGGCCTGACTGGTCAACAGCTGTCGCCATATCGAAGTGTCAGAATGGCGTAGTTTCGTCACATCGGTGCTGGCTAGTGAAGATAGATTCGAAATTTGTGACGCTAAACGGACTGGTCTATTTGAAGCTGGTGCCGGGGCGGAGACGGGCGGTTGTGGTGCCCATTTGCTTTTGTCGCATTTCCTGGTCGAGGATGCGTGGACAAAACGTTATTGGCTGTTAGAGGCGCCCCTCCGGGCTAATCCCTCTGATCTTCGTATGATACACTGGAGCGTTAGTGGAGGCCATTCATCATGGAACAGGCTGCTCGAATGTCACCAAACGCTCTCCTCCCCCTTTAGCCCGTGTAATTGTCGGTCTTATAAACAAGAAAGCAAAGGAGCGATATTTGAGACTCATTTATGCCCGTCTAAGGCCTTCAGCATGGCCGTGGGCAGGTGGATACATGTATCGTGGCTGGTTTTTTGTGGTATGGAAATGATAATTGAGGATGGCGCGGCCTCGACTGACCACGAGCGGACGTCCTCTATGACCCCGGCGGCTGGCGCCCGCCTCGCCCGGCCGTGCTGACCAGTGTGTTGGACGGCGTTCTTTTCGTGGCGAAAAACATGCATTCCTTCCATTTGTGGGCACGAAATGTATAGATGGGCTGTGGTCAGGGGGGTGACTTTGGTGTGTGGAAGGGGTCGGAGTGCTTTTACCTCGCTCCTCGGCCCATTGTGAGGACATTTCCCTTTGAGCTTTTATATAAGGATTGATTTGGGCAAGTATGGGTGGCGTGCAGACAGACGAGTGACCCGGGCGTCGTGGCGGGTGGCTGGACGCTGAATATGGTGTCTATTGTGCGAAAATGCGCATTTGTTACGCTTACGGACTCATCGACAATTGCCAAGTTGGGACTGTCGCGTCTGATGGACCACCGTCGGTGACGAGTAGGGTGTGTATTCCCTGGGCGCCAAGTTCGTGCTGGCCTTCTTGAATAGCACTTAGGGCCATAGTCCGGCTGGCCGATAGTAACACGTGTATTTTATTGTGGCACGTCTGGTTGCTCTTGTTGTGATGGTGTCTGCTCGATCGTGTTGTGAAAGCTGAAAAAGGAAGAGACGGTGCGGAGGGCAAGGTCGGAAGGGGAACGTGTGTTGTGACGAGATAGACGCATTGCGAAGCCATGATGCATTTCGAGAATGCGTAGCACATCCCCATGGAATCTCGGGCTTTGACATTGAGTGGACGATGGACGAGGCGGTGTCGAAACGGATAAGCGGCAGACACGCCAAACTGATTTCATTTACGTCTCTTTTGATTATTATTAAGGCGGCCAATGAGCACGTCCAAACAAGGCCGTCCCATACTCGATCGCGCGTGACCAAGGGAGGGGGTCTGTGTTTTTCTCCTAATTCGGGATACTCGCTCGGTTGGAGGCGAGTAAGCCTAGTGCAAACAAAAGGCGTCCAGGCGATACGAAAATGTCTGTTTTTCGCTTAATTGGACACGGCCCGCCTCATTAGGGGGTGTGGAATTGTGTAATAGGATGACGCTTTTCGCGATTATTATTTACATAAGATATAAGCATGGTTTTTTACGCTTTTTGTTTATTTTTTAGTTCGAACTCGCGTTTTGGACGCTTTTAAACGGCGATGGCTTTACGCTTATTTTATCTCATGGTTTTCATTTTGATTTGGCCGAATGGAATGAGCGAGGAACAAGGCGATGAACAAGCCGATGCGGCTAGTATTCAACCCAAGTTCACATCGGTGGCCGGAGAGCATACGGTGTTGGCGGGTGGTACGGCTACATTGCCTTGTCGAGTGTCCGATATAGGTAGGATGAATTATGGAGTATGTACGAATGGCTAATGCGTGTTCACTCAACGCATTCAACCATTCTTTTTTTAATTATTCCACTGCGTCGGATTTAGGAATGGGAGCAGAACTATGCCTGTTGGCATTAGCCTTTGAGATTAGGGGTTTTCGAAAATAGTGGAATGAAAGGCCTTGTTTATAATCTTTGAAGAAATTTGTGGAGGGAATAAGTTGAATTTCTTCCATTTATGGCCCGTATGGTGGGAGAAATTAGGCCATTTTTGGATGGGTGCGCCAATATTGTTCAAATCTAGTTTTTTTTGTTGTTGAGATGATGAAATTCTTGTTCTTTTGAAGGCGATTCGGATGCGACGGTTGAATGGTACCGTGTGGGGCCTGCATTGGATGGTCAGGGTAGTCCGAACGAGCCGTACAATGTGGAACAATCGGACCAACAAATGTTTGTGCATCGAATGCGAATGACGCAAGATAATCGATTCGAGATGTCGGAGAGTGGGAATGAGAATGACTACGATATGACTATATTGAATGTGGGTGCCTACGATTCGGGACCGTACGAATGTCGTATATCGACTACGCCACCATTAATTCAAAGACAAATTTTGAAAGTGAATGGTAAGTTGATTTGGGTTAGTGATAAGGAATGATTAGAAGGTTTGACATTTTCTAGTCCCGCCATCGGTCAAGATCGCCCCGGATACGAATCCATATTCGGTTGAACCTGGACAACCGGTCGTTTTGAATTGCGATGCTCATGGATATCCGGAATCGGAAGTCGTATGGACTCGAGAGGTAGGCATGAGGGGAGAGTGAGAAGGGGGATTTGAAATGTTTGTTTTTAGGGCGGACCATTGCCTGATGGTCGTGCTTCGCATAAAGCGAAAGGACAAGCGCAACTGTTTTTCGATAGTGCCAACATAATTCATGCTGGCAAATACAAATGTACGGCTGACAATGGAGTCGGCGATGCGGCGTCGGCTGAGATTGTGGTGGATATTATCTGTAAGTCGAATTGGGGTGGGTGATTGAAATGGGATAAGTCCATGCCGTGCCGTGTGGTCATACCACAACACTCATCCAACTTTTCCTTGCACGGGCGGGGGGAAGAGGCCTAACGCAGCTGTGCTGTGTGGTTTTTTGAGTGAAGACAAAACTGCCTGGTGAGTCATCGTGTATTGGAATGTGTAGGAGAAAAGAATTGGTTTGAATGGCGAAGATGAGAATGCAGATTTGGAGAAAAAAGTTTTGATGACTAACATGCATTTGTCATGTGTGGGATGGTATGCTAGGTTAGCTTAGATGAGTCTTGTATGGTGAGCTAACAAATAGATAACTTAGCTGATGGCATGTATTAACTAGCTTCTTTCTATTTTAGCTAAAGACGAAACGAGCCGTAAGTATAATTTGCTGACTTGTAAACTGCACAGCATGCTGCACGCCATTTGTGGGCACCAGTGTAGTTTAATGCACGCACACGATTGGGTGGCTGGTGAAATATGGGACTTCTAGTCGGCTATAAGATCCGGCTTAGGGCACAAATCATTATTTAAATCGTGCGCAAAAGTTGAAAAGGAAAGCATAAAAAATATTCCCTTGCACTGGAAGTGCATGGAAAGTTTTATGAGTTGGTTTTCTAATGAGTTTCGAGAAACTGGAATCGACTGGTTTTTTTCGTGTTTGAAAACGATTTCTATTTTTGGTCACGAAATGTATACTAGTATAGTGTGAGGAAAATGTAAAAAAATTTGCCTTTTATTCAGATCCGCCTGCTGTGCAAACGAATCAGAAATTTATACCCGTTGATGTGGGACAAAATGTATCGATATCTTGCAATTATTCGGCCAATCCGTTGCCGCAAGTGCATTGGCTTTTTAGCAATTTCAGAATGAATGTAAGTTAAAGGCGGGGTTTTTAAAAGATATACTACACGTGTATTTGGTATTTTTAGGCGTTAAGTCCGGATTATCGAGATCGAATTTCGTTCAAATCAGAACAACCGATTCCTGGACGAGAATGGGTGACGACCACGTTGTTTATAGCCAATATTCAACAATCGGATTTTGGTGAATATGTATGTCGAGTGGAAAACAATTTGGGCCGGAGCGAAGCACTAATCGACGTGTCTGGTAAGTGATGGGGATGATTAGATAGGTCGGGGATGGGGTGGCCATTACACGGGTATGAATTGAGGGATGGGTAGGTTTGAATAATTGCATTAAAACTAGGCTTAGATTCCATTTGATCATAAATTATGGACGCCATTGATGACGTGGATTTAGTGATGTGGGATTGGCGTCGGAGTGGCGCCTTGATAGCATAAAGTTCGAGTTGAATTCAATGGGCCGCTCTTTCTTATGCGTGCACTTTGATGATGTTAAATGCCAGCTGGCGCAACGAATAGCCGGGGCGCCTGGGACGAAGAGTGGTCAGTGGTTTTTTCTGGTCCATTCTATAAGTCATGAATTTGAAAGGATGTTGGGCTGTGCGGCAGTTGTTACGATCATTTATCCAATAATTCGGCGACTGGGTGAACGAGTCGGCTGGCTCGAATGAAAAGCTAGTATTTTCGATAAAGTTCTGCTTCGTAGCACCAGCTGGTTGATGGGAGGAAAATAAGAATGTTTGGCTTTTTCGTTGAGGAAACATGAGTTTGTGTGGAGGGAGCGTCAGCGAGAGGAGAGGCGGGGGAAATGTAAGACAAGCATTGTCTGGTTGGGTGGGAAAGGGCACGGGTGTCTGGTCAGAACATAAGGACAACGTAAGAATGATGAGCGAAAGTGCAAGAAAGTGTTGAAACTATGTCAATCATGCGGACTAGTAAAATTGCATAGAATAAGAAAAGGAGTGGCATGTTTTGAGATAAGATTTTTGGGCTTTTGGCCAAAATTTCATTGACTTAACGAAGCTTGAAAGTCTCGAATTTCTTTTGGTTACTAAGCTTAGGTTGTGCTCAGCGAAGCGTAGATACGTAAATGAATAACAAGTCAGGGGGTGGTCTAGTCGATGCAGTTTTTCGCATCAGCGCGTCATTGGGATGTCAAGGGGAGACCGACGGGGGGGGGGGGGGGGGGTTATTGAATCAAAATATGCAGGGCGACTGGTTTGACCCATGGCGGATAACGATTCGGCCAATTTGGGGCAAGGATTCGATTAGGTCTGACCACTGGCTCGTTTGATGGCTAGCATTTCCGGTGCGGAATGCCTATTGAAAATAGATTTGGCTCTGCCATTTTATGTGTATTTGCTAAGGGGCGGTGGTAATAATAATTGAATTTGTGCTATTTTTCAGGCAAACCCGGTCCGCCGTATTTATTTACGGCTGCGATTTATGGCGATCGTATCGATTTGAGTTGGCACGTGGAATCGGCGCCGGACATTGAGGGATATAAATTGTTATACAGAAAGGTGCGTAGTGGCGGGGTGGCATATGGGGTATGATGAGGTTAGGAATGGGGTTTAATTGAGACTGGTAATGGCCCAGTCTGCGGGCCGACCTTGACCGTGCCCTCGACTGTCTACTTTACATATGTTACAGGTGAAAAGTTTGGGAAAACTAGGAGAGACTGCACTTGTAGGTTTAAAATTTTGAATCATTGCCTTTTCTGTGCTTGGATTTGGCTTTGGACCTAGAAATCGTCTGTCGTAAAACCACAATTTGGTCATGTTATGTAACTGGTATTGGCTTCAGCAGGTTAAAAAACAGTGTATTGGTTTAATAGTGCTGGGATAGGATGAAAATAGTGAAAGGAAACAAACCTGAAAAGATCAGTCTGAAAAACCTTTGTTTTTGAAAACCGGTTAAAAAGATTAGCCCAAACTTATGAATCATAAATATACAGTATGTAGCAGGGCTAGATTGGAGGGCGAGTAACTGACGTGAGAAATTTACAGTACGCAAAAAGTTATGGTCGCTGAGAGATTCCAGAATCGACAGACCCGGTTGAACTGGCCCGCCGATCTGGATGGAATCGGAATTTTGAATTCTCGGCAAAATATTTTTGCTGGCTAAAATATCAGTAGCTTCTGCTTACCAAATGCAGAAGCCAAACGGCAGTGCATGAGGTGGTTTCAGATGATGAATGTAACTCATCAGCCACAAGCAGGGTGAGAATGATAACTAATGATGCAAGCGTGGTTGAGCAGATTCGATTATGGACTAAAAATGAGCGTAGAGCAAGGAAAAGTGCAAAAGGCAGGTTTAGCCATAAGTATTGACGGAAAATTTGGTTGTAATAGAACAGTGGAAAGGGAAATTCTGAGAGTGATTGATCAGAAGCAAGCATAAGACTATTTGAGAAGTTGGTGATGCAAGGAATTGCAATTTGAGGCGTTACTATATCTACAATAGTACTGTCCGGTTTCTGGCTGGGTAAATTGGATTACCCACTATCTAGGCGGGCCTTGAGTGTAAAGCTGAAGTGATAAAGGAATGTGTGGGGGGCAGTAGCCTAGCCGGCGGGTTAGGTGTCTGCCTTTCACGCTGGGTGTGCACTTACAAGGGAGGGTTCGACTTCCGCCTCGGTACTAAATGATTGTCAAACATACAGTATGTTACTCAAATATGAGTGCGCTGTGTAGTGCTTGGCTGTTGATTAAATTTGACATGACATGATAAGCGCATCAGAAGATTTTACTGGGCCTGAAATGTCTGTACCCTAGTTTCTGGCTGGATAAACTGCTTTATCTACACTACAATACGCCGGGCCATACTTTTTCCATAGCCAAGCACCGCAGCTCACTCGAGGGCTAAGGAACACATGAATCGACAATCTTTTTCCCCTGGCGGGAGTCGAACCCTCCCCAGCGTGAGAGGCGTGAAGACCCCTTAACCGCTAGGCCGCCACCCGAACCTTCAGTGTTAAACTTAGGTGATATAGGAATGTGTAGGATGCACGGTAGGCGCCAGAAACATTTGACTGGGCGTGAGTATCCTGTTGGTTTTTTGATGAAGTCGGGCAGCCTATTAAGGGATGTGAAAAAGAATACTGTTTCAGCCGAATGAAGACTTCTCATTGAAAGTGGATATTCCGGCCAGTGTTGGTCGTCGAGTGAAGGGTAACGAGTGGGTGGCCAAGTATTCGTTGCGATACGCACCTGGTTCCTTGCTCAAACCGGACACTGAATATCAACTGGGAATACAAGGACATAATCGATACGGCGATGGATCTTTGCCGAGACCATTGCTCGAGGTCCGAACTCCGGGTAAGATATAAGTTTGAAAAAGAGGGTAGAAATTGTAGAATGGTTATTTTTGGAGCAAAATTCGAAGGCCTGGATGATACGATGGTGAAACCTGCGGAAAAAAGTATGGAGAAGGAGAAGGATTACGAAGCGCAGCGGGCCAGTCAGCGGCCAGGTAAGGCTTAACCACGGTGTCCTAAAAAGGTGTGGGTGGTTGGAAATTGTTCGATGCGGTAGTGGAAAGCTGAAAAAGCAAGGAGAGGATGCAGTGCTAGGATCGAACAGCTAGAGATATGCATCCGAAGTTTTACCGGTATAAACTGGGGACAAATTCGAGGTCAAACTTTACTGCGACGCAAAGTGCACTTACAGTTTGAATGGAGTCATCGAACGAATAGTCGAATTGATACTGAGAGAAGAAAAAACAAGATGCTCAGATGACAAAGTCCAATCAGAGGGGCAGTGTCAAAAGGGTTTTTATGTTTCAGTGAAAGATGATAATGGCAATGGTGTGTCGACTTTGCATCGATTTTCCATTCTGGCCATTTTGGCTTTCACCATCGTCTCGTATTGGTCGAGGAGTTTGATGTGAAGCGACGACAGTGCAAAGTAAAAAGTAAGAAACTATTATAATAAAAGGATTCGTATTGATAATTTAGTTTCTTAAGGTGCTCTAGAAAATGATTTCGTAAATGCGGGAGCGGATATGGTGTGCTTGGTTAGACGTGTGCGATTTGGGGATTGGGCGAGTTGGTACATTTATTCGCCGCGAGCGGCCGTATACTCGAATTATCAGTGTACGTTAAAAATGTATGAGCCCGCCATTTACGATTTGTTTCGTTTCGTCGTGCCTACGACCAGTTTGGCTCAAGATTATTTCGTAATTCAGCAAAAAAAGCAGTAGCCGTGTCCGTCTCCATTTTCAGTTCAGATACCCATCATTCTAAACATACCATTGAGTTTTGGGTTTTTCTAATCTTTTTTTGGGGAATCCCCATCTGCCAACCATTCCGCATGAGTTTAGGTTTTTATCTCAAAGGCGACATGTGTAATTGTTTCATGCCAAAAAGTTTTTAGTAGAAAAACAAAAAGTTGGATAGACGTCACGGGCTGTGATATTCTCATTGTGCACAGTGTAGAGGGGAAAAAACTTAGAGTAGATTTCCGATTTTTTAACCAGATTAGAATCATTTTTCTTGGAAATTCGTTTTGGTATTGGCTCTGTGTCTTTGCATATTCACTGTTAATGGAATTGTGACCCGGGGCTTCTTGTGTAAAGCTGTGGTCAGAATGTTTCGATTCGTTTATGCGTCGTGTCGAATTTGGTAGTCAAAGTGGTAGGCGATTTTCTAATCGTGTATGTTATGAATTATTCGTTATGTTTTTAATTTTTAGCATGATCTTGCCCATTGGAAAACGAGAAATTTTCTACTTTTTTCAGATTTTGGTCATGGTAACTATTTGATATGAACTGCCCCCTTTTTTGACCTGAAACTGTGCACAACGAATGTGAACTGCCTTTAAATTCAGTATGTTACTTTCCTGTGACTTTTTTCGAGGGGTGCACTCTGTGTAGAGTGGCGCCTGTTTGTTGGTTATGTCAGTGCAATGAGGTCAGTGCTTGGATTGGACGAATATGAGTATTGTAGGTGGGCAAGACTGGTGTGTGGAGGGGACTGGGCCAAGATATCAATGGACAGATGCTGTCTGTATTTGCACGGATAAGCAGTTGGGTACCCGATTAGCCTGTCCCTTGGCATATTCGATGGGCAGCTAGAGTATTGCACGAATGACAAGAATGTACATTGTACACACATCACATGATGTCGTGCTCCCTCAGGACTGATCTTTCGCAGGGGAGGGAGGAAGTTGGACTGGAGGGGGCCACCACCACGATCTCTGGCGGCTCGTTGGCGTGCCTTCGAGCTCCGTTCGGGATCTGGCCATCCTCGATGGTTGTACTGTTCGGAGTGACGGGGATGGTCCACTCGCTGTTGTTGGCCGCATTGGATAATTTTCTGTGCCTACCTTGATTTGTACGGGCCATACTAGGACTGAGAAGAAATTTCTTTTGCTCGTCTTCGTTTTTGACCGTTGCTGAGATGTGGTTATTTTCTGGTGATGACCTGAGTGAACGAGCGTTCGCGTTGCCAACGCTCACTTCCTCATCGGCACCAAAACTGGAAGCTCGACTGTAGGAGGGAGTGTAAGATTCGGAATCGCAGCCGTCGTCCAGACTCTTTTGATAGTATTGCGGACCAAGGGTAGCACCAGATGCCTGAAATGGGAGCCATGAGGGGAGGATGGCGTGTTTGGGTTGATGTGGTCATCGATGTATATTGGCACCTCTACCTGTAACTATATTTTACACATTGTGCAAGAATGTAGGAGCTTCCAACTTTGCCTGAAATGGAATCCATGAAGGTGCCGTGTTTGGGTTCGGCCTGCCATGTCTGGGTGTGAGGTGGGCATCGATGTTTTGGTGCATTGATGTGTATCAACGTCTGGATCCAGCCTTAACCTCCAGCTGAAACTATATTTTACACATTGCGCAAGAATGTAGGAGCTTCCAACTTTTAATGATTTGAGTTATTTCACCATGCCTTGCCTTGTCATAGTATTATGCCAAGTATGGTTTCCCTAGCTGAGTCACTGTGTGGGTTCCCAGTTGCATATGCCAAGGGCAGCTGCTTCATGTTTTTATTAGACTGGAAGTGAACGTCTTCGTCCCTGATACTGTAGGGAGTGACAAGTGCAGCTTTTGCAACACGCTAGCCTAGCCATCTCTGTGCAGGATCGACCACCAGACGAACCTCTCTTGGTTGTAAGACGGAATGTGTGGAATGATAGGGCTAATCCCCAGGTACGTGGGTCAGCTACATTTTCTAGTCTGCATACGGACCCCTGTGGACCGATGAGACGGAGTCATAGTCTCGATGACATTATGATAGGCATGGCAAGTAGCTGTGCAGTCATTTACCTTAATTGCATCCAATTCTTTGGCTGATATGCGAGGCGTGTTGACAGCAAAGGTTTTGTGGAAACGGCTGTAATCGATTTGGTAAGCGCCGTTCTGTTTTTGAAACGTAATCAGCTTTTCAAATCTAAAAAAAGGGTCAGACGTGGAAATGGCAGGGACATAAAGAAGCCCGTTTGCAAACACGCGCTTTCTTTGATCTCGTTTACATAATCGTGTTTTGTGCTTGTATGTACTGATCGACTGGTACTCCCTGGCTCTGCGAAGAGATAGTTAGGACGCGTGCGAGGTGTTTGTGCAGACCCAAGAATAGACTAATTGTGCGGGTGAAGATGAGAAGGACCCTCTGGCTCAGGTTCAACTATGTATGGACCACCCGCAGTGACAGTGTAACCACGTGGGATTGTGGGCGTGAGAGCATGTGATCTATCTAAATCGATATCACAAACAATGGAGCTAATCATGCGACTCAGCGCACCTGCGACTGAAACGTCAACCAGACAGGGAAGATCGATATCCTCTGCCAGAGACTCTGCACTGACAAGTGAGTACCCACCTGTGTCCCCACATGATCTCGCTGGGCAAATAGGACGTCCTGGCCTGGGCGGTCATGCCTGTACTTTCCACGATGCCTTCCAAGATGACGATAATCTCGAACTGTGCCGTGGACAGGTCGTCAGCTGCGTAGTCGTAGAGCGGGCTGTTGACATCGATGACGTGGCAGATGGTGATGGGCCAGACGAGGAATATGCGATCCAGGCCGTCGTCGTAGCCCACGTCCATGTCGTACTGGTGGAGTGGCAGGACTTCGCCTTCCTCGGTGCTTCGTTTTTTAATCATTTGCAATCGAATATGGGACTCGACCAAGTGCGTGTTGCGCATATCGCCAACGCGGAAGAGGAAACATAATTGACCATCCCGTAACGAGATGCACGCGTTCTTGCTAAATATCAGCGTCTCGGCTCGCTTTTTAGGCCTGGCTAGTTTAGCGAACACTAAACCGGCCATGAACGATTGGATAAGAAGACCGCATATGGACTGGATGCACAGCGTAGTGATGGCGGCTGAGCAATTAGTCGTGGCGTACCTTAAAAGGATAACGAGGTCAAGGTCCAAATTGGCCAGCGGGTGTACACATCACTCACCTATTTCCATATCCGATAGTGTGCTGACTCTCGACAGAGAATAGGAACACGGAAGTCATATCATTCACGTTCTTCACGCATGCGGGCCACGTCGCGTTCTTGAAGTTCTCTAAATCACCGTGTACATAGCATATGATATAGTAGACGATGGCGAAGAAGGTCCAGCTGCACACGAAGCCACTAGCGAACACGAGAAGGATGTATCGCCATTTTACATCGATCAGGGTCGTGAATATGTCTCTGAAAGGAAAGCATTGACGGATGCAAAAGAATTGCCACTGGCGGGGATCGAACCTGCACTAGACTACCAACTGACTGACGTGAGTACCAGCACATATTGGCTGTGTTGAAACGTCAAAGATTTCGCAAAGTTCGCTGGGGCTACGAAACGTTGCTCCTGTCGAGGGTAGAACTCCCACTCATCGTCAGTCAGCTATGGCTACTAGCATTTTGAAATTATGGGTGCCCAGAAACTTTTTTAGTGAAAGAACCCAAGATATTTGGCTCTTTTCCTTGCCCGTAAGATGGACCCTTACAGTATACTCGCAGTATGGTAACGCGTGACGGACGGAGAGACCCAGAAAAGTACACAAGTCTGTCAAACAGCAATCAAAGCAGAGAAAAAGCTTTTGCGCCAAAAAAGATCAGGGAATCTCTAAAAACGCGTGTCAAATGCTCTGTTTCTGAATCTGTGACGCAAGAGCAACACATAAAAAGTGCCAAGTTCTCTCGCTCGCTAGCACTTACCGAATGTATTGCCTTTCCTTTTTTGGCACGTTCATATGGGACACATTGCAATCGCCATTCTTCTGTACAAGTCGGCTATGCTTCATCCTTTTCACCGACAGTCTCTTGTCCCGAATCGATCCCGTAGCAGTCAAATGGACGCCAGTCGGAGAAGAATTTGATCCAGTGACCGGAATAGTGACGAAGGGTAAAGTGTCTTTGCCCCACGAACGGATGCTTTCTGAAACGAGAGACCAAGAGTGCGTGAGAGGAAATGGTGAGGGCAGGTGTTGTATCGATTGGGAAGCCAGATATTATGCCTATCAGCTTATCAGTTTATCATTGGCTAAATGTGAAGCCAGCCAATGACTATGTTTATCGTCCGGCTCTCTTCCGTGGTGAAAGAGGCAACTAGGGTCGAGGCAGGTGAAGAAAAAGTGATAGGGGTGATAAGTGTGATAAGGACTATGTCGGACCTGTTCGATTGGCTAGTGATCGTTTCCAAAACTGCATGCCCGAAGATTCCTCTTCGCCGCAGTCACTGTTCACAGAATAGCAGAAGGATCTATTCGAATTACACCTGCACGAACGCGGCCAGTCCATTTTAGTCTTTTATAAAGCTGGCCTTCGAAAAATAGGGTCAAACTCGAACGAGCCAGCCTGACTGGATGACACTGTGGCACTATGGCTAGGAGGCGGGCTTGCGAGTCGGTGTGCGTTTTTCATCCTCCATGCCCACATAAGAGATCGAAGCTCGTATTGCGGAGAAGGTGGACGGCAGAAATTAATTCCATGAAACCAACAAAGCGTTCATTGGCTAAATGGAAACGAGGAAGCCCGAGCGGATGAACTGATACTCGGCTCGGCTTGGACATGGAGGCATCGAAGACAAAGAAAACAAACGGAACAAAATCAACAGTCTGCTATATGTTCGGTCGATAAGCCAGGGGCATTGCGGTCACGCATAAACGTCCCGTTTCAATGGCCGACCTATGATCACTGACTTCCAGGGGACTAGTGGCCAGTGGTCTTAGCTAGGCACTCGTTAGATACCATAAAAGGAGGCTTCGAATAAGTCATATTTGCATTGGAAGCTTCGAATAGGCTAGTAGGCAAATAGAGGGGCGAGACCTTTTATGATCGAGTGCGGGGGGACCAAGGCTTCTTATAAGCCGGAGAAAAATGAACGCCTTGCGTAATGGACAGTGGGCGGTGCTAATCACTGATACTTGCATCTGTGATAAGAGATACCTTTCGGTCACTGATAAACAAGAACTGGGCCTGACAGGAGAGAAGGCGTACCATAGGGCACACTTGTAAGGCATTGACGTCAGTCAACTCTGTTACGTCACTGACAAAGGGAAGCTGGATGGAGGACTGACTGAGACGAAACACATCACCGAGGTCCTGGGTGTTGCTTATCACTACTTGACCGATGATAAGAAGCCTGTAGTGCCACTGATCGCGAGGAAGAACTGGATGGACGCAATGACCTAACCAAAGGACATGTGGGCATCACCCGCTGGCTTATGTAGCCAAAAAATCAATTAGTCCTGGTCATTTTTTGTGCCACTGACGTAACTAGCGCACACAGGCGATAGGAGATTGGGGAGAGAAGTCTCTGGGATTAAAGGAGGAAGGCAAGTTTCGCGACTATACCTGCCGATGAAACATCAACCGAAGAGGTTGACGTCTTCCAGCCAGGGGAGAATATCTCCCGAAGGAAAACTGGACGAAGAAATGGAATGGATACGGCATATGTATTTCTGAGCAAAAACTCGGGGACAACCTAGAAAACGGCATCCTCGAAGTCAAACTCTCATAGTCAAACAGCAAAAAACCAGCAAAGTTCATTGCGCCTCTTCGCTCACCCGGGACCGAATCAGGTATGGATCAGTCAGCAACCACTTCTCGCACAGATCGTTCAAAGTATTCAAACAAGTGCCTGTTGGTCACTAGGGAGCTGCCGAACTTGGGCAAGGCTAGGAGCTTGGATAAAAAACGGTCGCATTGATGGTGGCATGCCAAATATCAAAGCAGACGGGTAGCCTAGCAAGGATGAGACGAGACATTTATTCTGGCTGTTGAAAGAGGAAGTAGAGGAAACGGGGAGAAGACGGAGCGGCAGTCGTTCATTACGTCGATGACCGTTCTTTGCGGATCAAGCTTTGGAAATGCGGCCGGCAGAGAACGGGATTGTTGAGGACACTTGAAACCGATACCATTCTCAGAGAACGGGAACTGGAACAAAACCAAGGCTTAATGTGTTTAAGTGGTGAAGTGGGCAAGAGACAAGGAAAGGCTCAATCGAAGAGGAATGACGGAAGCAGAGAGCTTTCGCCTGTTTTCGAAGAGTTTCTCTTCCACGCTAGAAACCCCCACTGTCACAATTTGTATAACACGTGGGCTTTGACCGAGCTAGTTCGTGGGAAAGAAAGAGGATGCAGTCGGACGATGCGCGATGAAAAACAGGTGCAAAATGTTGGTCTCGAATTAAAATGGGGGGGGCCAAAGTTTCAACTATTTTGATATATTTCGATGAGTTTTTAGATGAATCGAGTCTCAAGTCACCTTTCCTTGGTGCATGTCTTGAGAAAGGCACTCGTTTCGAACCATTGACGTCAATCAGGGTTCATCGGGGACACATTTTGGGTTGGAATTAACACTTTCGTCACCTCGTTGCCTCTGGTCATCATTCTCGTTAGTGCTGGCCCATGCCCTTTATTGGAAATGATGGATAGCTCGAGCCTGAGTGATGGACGCGAGATGGTTGCTGGGCCAGTGCAATGAGCATCGGTCATGGTCTTATGCGAGTGCACGCAGCTGTGACTTCGTTTTGGCGGGGATTCTAAGAAAATATGGTGTTGGAACTTGATCGTGAGCCAGAATGCAAAAGAGCCGAAAAAAGGCACAAGCAGGCATCGCATCTGGAATGAATAGGAAATGAGAAGATTTGATTGAAAAACCAATAAAGAAATTTCCAGAACGTGTTGGAACATGTCATTACTTGACCAAGTACACATCGTCATTGACCTTTCTCACGTGGGAGTTGTGAATAGGAAAATGTAAACATGATTTCCAAGCGGTTAGGCGGGGGGGGGGGGGAGTACTATGGAGGAGGATGATGGCCAATGGTGAAAGTTGGCTTAAGGATAGCACGCTGAGTCATGAGTGGGATTGAAATTAGAGGAAGCCAAGTAGGCGTAGGTTTAACGGTCTGTAAGGGATAAAGCGGATGTTATGAGTGTGGGTGCAGTAATTAAGCGGGGGTGATGTGTCACGCTGTTTCCTAATCCTCTAACGAATTTTGTGCTTATCAGAGCGGACGAGAATAGCGAGTCACCCATGTCATGTCATGTTTTGTCCGCATGTTACACGCGGGCCCACCCAGGTGGGGGTCTACCGCCGCAGGCCATGACCCAGCAAGCTGGCAGTGGTATCATGTGAAACTGTGCACGCGGCTGGCGGCTAGTTCTCTTGATGAATGACCTGCGTGACTGGGCAAGACTAGTCTGTCGTGTCACAAATGAGCCCCTGCGGAATACTTTGCTTACCTGCACTCCACTTAGTGAAGGCGGACCAGCCTTTGTGTTCCAGTTGTTGAATATCGTCGCAAGTGAGGGCGCCATTCGACGTTGCACTGCTCGTGTCCAATCCCATTGTCTCCAGGCTAGCATGCTTGGATAGCGTTCGATTATGATTGGCCCAGAAGGAAGGTCGGAACGGCAAACCGGATCTGGGCATCGGTAAGCTACAAGCTCGACTGCGGTGCTTGCCATCAGTCGTCGGCTGATGCTGATCGTTGGCAGCGGATGAATAAGTGAAATTTGACGGGGATCGAGTAGATAACGAGTAGGTCGGAGGTTGCTTCTGTACCATTCTCGCGTGTATACGTCTGGTCTAAGAACACGCCTAGACGAGCATTGAGTCCACGCGGAGCTTCAGCTTGTCGAGGGAGACGGACGAAAGCGAGTGAGCGATCCAATTTCCTTTCGCCTTTGCCTTTATAAACTTGTTGCCCATCGCATTCGTACTCACTCAGGCCGGAGCCAAGCCAAACGAGCTCGCAACCTGCGTCATAGGCATCCCCTATTTTTAACTTTCTAGGGACGAAAAAACTTCAGAGCATACTCGCCTCGGGCCTATATTTGGACGCAAACAGCAGTGGTCTCTTACTTAGCCCTTCCTAAGACCCGGCTCATGGGATAAGTCAGCATGTGGCCAGTAGCCAAGCATATTTACCGTGTCTTTTGCTGACGTCAATGCCCCCTTCGAGACTGGTCAAGTGACTTTGGAGAACGAAAACAGAGTCATACGAGACTAAGGTGACCTGCTCGTGTGTCGGGACAAACATGGACTGGATTGTGTTCAAGCAAGCGTTCCTCCTTAGGCCTGTCTTCAGGCCTGTACCCGCAGAATACATAGTACCTATATAACAATGACAAATCTAATTTGTTTGAAGGCAAGTTGACGTTTATCTCAAAAGAAAATTGGATATTTCGAGGTTTATGCAGTGAACCCAGTTTGCACCCGTCACCCATCACAGAACGAAAAGTACCGTTGTACACTTTTAGTTAGCCAAGAAAACATAACGCCCAAGTCAAAGTGGACCATGTACACGCAAAAGTAGGGCCTCAGTGTGTGGTCTGAAGATAAATGAGGTCGGAAAGAAAACTAGCACCGGAAAGTTTGTGGAGCAAATTCGAGATGTAGGGAAGAAATCATGAAAAGAATCAAAAGCGGAAAGTAGGGGCGATGGGAGTAGCATACCCTATCACAGCAATGATACACAGTCGCATGGTAGTGAGTGGGCAGGTGTGAGGAGACAGCGGGTGCGGCACCACCAATTATGGGGCCTACAGTTGTTTAGCCGTGCACGAGAAAACATGAGTATACTGGTCGCTCTGGCCATGGCCATCCATGCAAGTGACCTGAGTCTTTAGAGACACATGCCCATCTTGGTTCAGCACTGAATCAAGATAACGTGTTCTTGCAGGCATTTCAGATAACTGTGATTGTGGGTCTGACTGCAGTGAGGGGTTGGCTGCACGAGGAAGCATTTATCAAACGCTAATGGCCACTGGAGTGCTAGCACTGGTCAGGTGCATGGACATTTTCATACGGGGCTTATACTGACCACCTAAGGTTATCAACATTATCGATTAGTGATTAGTGCACCTCTTGGATTCATGCTGTCGCATAAAATATCACCTATTTTTAATGCAATGCATGTAATGAGGGAAGGAAAGGAAGGTGAGGGTTAGATCTGACTGGAGTATATCTGACGATGAGCGCTCCTCTTTGTTGGGCTCGCCCCTACAGGGAAAGCAATGGGGAGCTTCTTCCGGTTTATCCGGCATATTTTCTTATTTTCCAGTCGACCCTACATAAAGTAGGCTTAAGAAAAAAAAGACTCCTAGCAATAAAAGAACCTGCATCTCTTAGACTTCGTCTAGATTTCTAACATTTATATGACCTTTTGACTAACACGCTTGAAAGACCAGTGTATCTGAAAACGGGGAATTTTGAATTACGAGGCATGTTTGGCGGCTACTATTTGTCTTGTCCAATAATGAGGATCAGGCCACTATCGTCCAAGCCGCAATGGTCACCTGGTTCAGTTCTTGCAAGCCACTGTATGTGCAATCACTTAACCAACAAGGTCCAGATTTCTTTAGGTCTGGGTACGTATTAAGGGGAACAGGAGGGGTGGGGTCATACTGGTATGATCAAGGAAGTGGTTGAGCAATGACGACTCGCTGTAGATGGGTGCCCCGAGCTAATGATGCACAGTGCATGGTGCAGCCGCGGTGGTGCAGCGCTTCAGCATTCTTCTAAAGTATTGTTTGGTAGCGCGGCTGGGCTCCAGGTGATGGAGGTCGGCTTGCCCTTGCCTTGCACTAGGGCCAGACAATGGCTGACTGACCCATTACCGTCGAGCTGCTCTGAGCGGAGAGACGGAAAAAAGACGTGTTGACAGTCTCGGCTGTCGAACACCGCCGCGTCATGTCATGCCATACTTTATCCATAGCCAAGCACCACACAGCGCACTCGAGGGCAAAGGGACACATATTTGAGAATCATTTTTATTCGGGCGGGAGTCGAACCCCCCCCCCCCCCCCTGTAAAAGCGCACCCAGCGTGAGAGGCAGCCTTAAAGCTAATGTTGCACGGACGTCTGATCATTATTTACTCGTTTTGCAAACGCATGGGAGAGTGGCGTTGGCTGACGATGAGATGCGTGCATGTGAGAGATAAGGCTGGTATGGGCTCTAGCTCACAAGACAGCCGTTTACCGTTGAAGCCCTGAGGCCCTTTCGCACCACTGGTACCAATGTTTTGCTCACCTAATCGTATTTTCACATGGTACCCAGTGCCAGGTTCTGATGGCCATCTAAGAAAGTCCTTTATGTAAGTTGATCACACAACTTACCTCAATCGCCTTGGTGTCCGCGGTGTCAGAGCGAGCCCAAGGTTCTCATACGGTGATACATAAACGCACAGTAGACTACTGTAACTTGTAAGCACACTTGCGCTACGCGGCCATCTACGCACCCAACGCCCAGCCAAGCTTAGCATCACTCTATCACGCACTAACTCCCGACAATCCTGAGCGCTCTCACGATCAGCAGAAGAGTTGAATAGTTCCTTAAAGGTTTTAATTTATTTATGAATTCAATCATCTAGCTCACTGAAAGGAGTATCGCTTTGGAGAGCCGTTGCGATCAGGCTCAAAAAGAAGGAGGAAACTGGCTCGAGAAACCTCATTAGCAGCCATTTCGCCTTTGACTAATTTCACCTTGTGGCGGATGGGCCGAACAGTGGTCTGGGTGCTGCTCGCCCGCCATAGATCACAGATCGATTACCTTGACTGTGGACCTGGCAGGGCCTGTGATGGCTGGCTTGTACGCGCGCCTTGCGTAATAGGCGGAATAGCTCTACACTGGAGAAAATACCGCGGGGAGCGGATGAACTCAAAAACCCGTTAGGCAGGTCACCTAGTCGTAGGTGCCCGAGACATCAACCCGACGGGTTTCAGCCTCGCCTGGAGGAGCGTATCGAGCGGCCAACGAAGGCAACTAATACGTTGTATGCGGCGGCTAGTCAAGACAACCAAATGCACCACCTTCTCCACAGGCCAAACACGCCTACTATACTTGTCCGCATGCTCGTAGTGACAGACCTGGGTTATTAGAGTATTAGCGATAAGGACAGGACAAAACCTCCGCGTGCCTTCAACCAGGAGGGTCCAAAGATAATCATTTCACCTAATAGTGGCTTTCATACCATGTCATACTTAATCCAGCGCACTCGAAGGCTGAGGAACACATATTTGACACTCCTTCTTTACCGAGGCGGGAGTCGAACCCTCCTCTGTAGGTGCGCGCCCAGCGTGAGAGGCAGACGCCTAACCCGCAAGGCCACGACCCCGGCTACATTTAAATAGTTCAAAACGACCATCAAGCACGTCGCATAGCCAGGTCATAAGGGCCATATTGAACCCTCTGGCCTAAGTAACCTGATGTTTCCGCCATGTTCTCATAATAGAATCTACTGGCAAGCATGGCAGTAATGCCAGCAATTATGCAATAGAAGAGAAGAAGGAGGGAAAATGTTTGTCAATGATGACGATGGGCAGGCTCGATCAAAGCAGCTTTTTTAGCCGAAACAGGGTCCGAACTGAGAAGGTGATTATTTCTACCAAACAAGGAACATATACCAGACCTGCCAAGTCAGGTCCAAAGCGGAACTAAAATTTAAAATCCCTTTTTTTGATGATCACACCAGTCCAGACACGTTGCGGTAGAGTTCAAGAGCTTGGCCAAGGACCAAGAGACACCCATGACGACTAAGATATACCTGAAGTGAACACGTTAGCAAGAAAACCTGACATTTCGACTGTCGCGTTATCGATCTTACGCGTATTGGTATTCAGACTGCGCATTGAAGTACACTGAGCCAACCAGGCCGTTTACCCCCAAAGCCTCAACCAACACACGACCGTCTGCCTTCACTGCGCTCCTACTGTATGCCCCGCCTAGTCTGCGCGTGAATCGTATTCAAACAGCATACGAGAATCGGTGCTTATAACATGAGCGCGCGATATTCAAATCACTTATATCGAATCGACCGTCAAAAATGGCGGACTGTCTCCGATTCACTTATGTTTCGGCTTTCAGTTTGTATTATACTTTTTAAATGTCCTACACTACGGGCATGTGATTGGCAAAATGCACACAGGCAAAACCTACAGTAGGTACTGATTTAGCCCGATTGTGAGTGGGAGAAGGACACGGCTGCCAGCTCACCGACTCGTGAAGCTACAGTTCGATAAACAGGATCGTAAAAGCAATTGAAGAAAACTGTCTTCCAGGCCCACGCTCCAGAAGATGATCTTCGGATAGTCCATCTTCGGTTCGCTCATCAACGACCTAACCAGGCATACTTCGACTAAAAAATCTGTAAAACAGAGAAAGTTCCACTGGCTAACAGAAAAACCAGACTTAAGGTCTGAGGCAGCAGATTGCCTGAATGGCAGTGTGTCAATTAAAAGGACAATTTTCGCTCGTAAAAAAAATCCTACGCTTCGCCCATGTGCGAGCTGTGCATTCGGCTGCACAGGGTATAAATACAGGAGCAGGCCCAGGGAGCGGCAATTCGTTTATTCAGTTGATCAAAGATGACTCGCAAAAATTGGCTGTTGTTTTCTTCATTCATTCTACTTTTCTGCTTTAAAATCGAGCACGTCCATGCTGGCCGACTAGGCTTGTTTTTAGGTGAGTTTAGGACAGGATTCTTGGATCCACTCGCAGTCAGATGACCAATCCTCGCAGATCCCGGTAGCAGCATTTGCGCTCGCAATATAAATTATACACGGGTCTCGACGGGTCAGTTTGAAGGTTGCTTCGGCTTCACGGAAAAAGAAACCACGTGGGAGTTTGGCCGAGATCGATGCCGCGACGATGGTGGCACGCTGGCTGTTTTTCAATCCTTTGAAGAATACGTAAGGGCAGCCGTTGATTTTGTGACCCACAGTCCCGAGATTGCTGCAGTGACACCCGAGGCTGCTTTATAGCGAGCAGCAATGATCAAGAGTCCCATGCTGAACAGCTCGCTCTACTATGTTGGGTGGAACGAGGACGGCAAGATCAATGTCAGTGCTGGCCCCGAGACTGTCTGCTGCTTGGCGACACCCAACTTTGCAACATACGATCAGTAAGCGCCCTACATTGCATCACCTGAGTCCCCTGACTCCCACGCTTTGTCAGGCCCGCCTCGCTGCTGGCAGACAACGACAACGATCGAGCCATCTTCAGATGCGGGGTCATGCCGCAGACTAGCCGAGCGACTAAACTGAACCAATTCGCCATAAACCCAGAACCAGTCTACAACAAGACCTGGCAGGCAATGCACAGCCCCAAACTTTTCAAGTGCCCCAAGGACGCCTACGATGGACCGCTGCAGCCGTACATTTGCCGTCTCCCAGGGGGAGCCGACCAGAAAACGTGCCTGTGCGGCAAGTGGAAGGAGCCCGGGGTCAGGAATTTCAAGGGCGACTACTTCACAGTGGCCGACCAGACCGAGTATGTGCTCGTAGACAACGGGGCCAGCTACAGGATTAGCATCCTGCTGTGGAGCGACGGACCACCCGCCTTCCCCGACACCAGCAGGTACACGCCAGACCACGGACTGCCAGTGGCGGTGGTCAGGGTCGAGGTCGGAGGAACGGTAAGCCAGTGATGGGGTGGGGCATTTTAAGTAGAGGAACAGGGATCGTTACAGGGAAAGGGTAAGCGGGGGAAGGAAGACAATTTTGTCTCTTCGTCTTATAGTGCCCACACTGCAGACCAGATGACGGTGTCATTCACTTTTGTTCAGGTCGAGTCTGTTGCAGATCCTGGACATGACCGCACGCAACGGGACTGTGGTCTTGCTGGCTAATGGCGTCGAAAAAGTTTGGCTGGGCACCACAATGAAAATCGCGGGTGTGACTGTGGGGACTGCCTCGACAGCTGACGGATGGCGGGCAATGGTAAGAGGTGTGTCCCCTTGGGGCCAATATTCAGGTCCACCCTTTGCAGATTGTGTCCTTCCCCAACTACAACCGGATCGTGTACGATGGCAAGAACGTGGAGTTCATGACCGTCGATTTTTTGGGCAACTCCCTGAGGAACGGACTGTGCGGCACCTGCCATCCAGGAGTGGTCAGGGGCAACCCACTGAAGAACGGGCGCCTGGTGAGTAGGACTGGAGGGAGGGGGGGGGACGTGAAGGCAACCATGACCCCATCTCTTCTTTCAGACCAAAAGGAAGACCCTTTTAGCGTCGAGTTGGATCAGCCCTCGTGCTCGCTGGGTCAGCCAGCCCCCGGCCATCGAGACCTGCCCATCTGAGACTGCAAGGCGTGCGGCTGCCGACAGGTGTCGTCCCCTCATTGACACGACGGGGGTCTTGGGGCCGTGCTTGGCTGGCAACAGGACTGTCGCTGACATAGCGGCCAGGTCCTACAGGGAGTGCGTGAGGAGGGCGTGCTCTCACGGCCCAGCTGCCGCCTGCAAGTACTTTAATGACGTTGCAGCGCACCCGAGTTGTGGCGTCACCTACGCTGTCCAGGTCGCCAATCGATTGGCTTGCAGTAAGTTAATAGAAGGGTGCACTGTACGAAAATATTGGGCAGCTTGGCCTTGAAAGAGCCTGGGGAGCTGGAGCAGAAGAGACTCACAATCAATATTAGTAATCAGGAAATGCATGAAAAGAGGTTAGGCTGTCAGACGAACTAGCGTTTCTGAGATTAGTGTGCACTGGCCAGAGTCTTGATTGTAAGTGCTTTATAAGTTCGACCGGAATGAGAGCGGATTTCAATCTTGCTGAAGCCTTGAGTTTTGGAAAGTTTCGAAGCGAAACTTTGCATAGTTGACACAAGCCACATTTTTGTCGAAAGACAGACAGAAATGGAGATTTTTATGTTGCATTTGCATTAATCCAATCATTTTATGCCAGTCACTCCAAGCATGACCAGTCGCTTTTTTTTCAGGCCGCCTCGCTTCCTGTCCAACCAACAAGAAGTACTTCGAGCCGAGTTCTGGCGGCATCTGCTACCACGTGGGCGACAAGGACATGTACTGGGACCAGGCCTATCGCTACTGCCACTCGATCGGGGCCCAGCTGGTCTCGTTCATCGACAGCGACGAGTCAGAGTTCCTCAAGTGCAAAGTGAAGTAAGTGTGCGGATCCTCTGTGCGCGGGATCTGACTCCCATGAGTCTCAAACGTTGTGTTGATAATTCAGGAGCTCGCTGGACTCTGAGTCGGAGCTCCTTTGGTTGGGTGCCGTCAGGGACAGCTTGGACCAACGCCACTGGACTGACGGCCGGAGCTCGAGCTATGACAACTGGGGTATGTGCAATGATGCAGATGCCGGGAGTGCTTTCGTTTTGGTTTGTAAAAATGCCGAATTATTTTCAAGCTTACTAACAAGAACCCTCAGCGCTCGAGCCATCAGGGTAGTCCTCAAATTTTCATGACCAGCCTGCTATTTCTGACCCCTGGTGCAGAATTAAAAATCCTTAGAAGATGCTTGAAAAATTGACTTTGAGCTCAAGGCTAGATCGATCTTCAACTCTCTGATGATCCTCTGAAGCTAAGTGGCTTCTATTTCTACTGACAGCTCGAGTGTTTTGGAATATTGTCTCTTTTGGTATCGCCCCATGCTTCCACTTCAATTGCAATCTTTTATCGCTTTTTGCAGGCGGGGCCACGTAGGCTCTGGGTTTTTGGAACATTTGTTCGGGCTGATTCAAGCTGAGGAATGCTTGCAAAGCCTCATTCATTTGTCTCACAGTGCATTTGACAACAGTGGTGCTCGAAGCAACTTGTCTTTGTGCCCTAGTATAGGACTAGGCCGCTCTCAAATTTCCTTACTCAATCTGGTATCTATGATCTCTCGCAGCATAGAATTAGAAATCCTGTAAAATGAAAAAACTGAGAAGGATCGATGTTTAGCTTGACTTCCGCCAGGACGATCCTGCTTTCTCTGAAGCTGTGCGGATTCAGTTCTTGTCGACATCTAGTTTTTTGGAACTTTGCCCCTCTTTGTCATCTTCTTAAGCTTGATTCTCTTTTCCACATTGCCTCGTCTTTGGTGCTGGCTATTTAGACTCTGTGATTTTGTGTTTGAATGAAATCCGCGAGACGCTTGCGACACCTTGTAATACGTTTGGGTCCGCATTACTGAAGGGAGTGACCGGCGGAGCTTTTGCGCCTCGCCAAAAGCCCATGGCAGCCTACCAAGTCTTCCGACCTTGTATATGGCTCTGCGGAGTATCGATTGCCAGTCGAGACTCTACATCCTCATTCATTCGTCTCGTTCAAAATTATGACAACAGTGTCGCCGCACATATTTCAGACAAGTCGAGCGAGTACGATGACGATCGCTGTGGCTCGTTCCGCCTTTCTGACGGCAAGTGGGTCATGAGTTCCTGCGCGACGGACGCGTTCAAACCCTTCTGCTATGTCTACAGCACGACACAGCGTGAGTGGTGCTGTTGGGGTGTGCCTCGTGGGACTGACGATGAGCGTGGTTTGGTTTCAGATACGTGCTCAGATTTGCCCTGCCCTCCCCCCAAAGTGTGCATCGATGGAGCGTGCATGCTGGCACCATTGCAAGGTGAGGCTAGCTTTGTCATTTTTTGTGCTCTGAGGTACTGGTATTCTTTTTTTAGTGAAAGTGTGCGAGCCCAATCCGTGTTAGAACGATGGGTCATGTTTCACCAGGGGTTTCTTTGGATTTGGGTACATGTGCGTGTGCAAAGACGGGTTCTTTGGATCGAGGTGCGAGAGAAGAGCCAGTGGAACATCGACCATACCACGTAAGCTGATATATATTTGAAGTTCAGTGCGCCCACTAAGAATGCAATTGTGTCATTTCTAGATCCTCGACTTGACTCCACACTCTTCAATTCTCTGGCCGTCGTGCCCAGTCGCCGCTCCCCTCCGAGTCCGTGCTGGACGAAGGGGAAGGGCGCCGATTACTTGCTGGTCAGCAATGACACCTTGCCCTGGGAGCTGGCCCGTGAAAAGTGCAGGAGCTATGGCGGACGACTAAACTCCTTGGAACTGGATGAAGACGTATGGCCTCGCCAATTATGACTTTGATTTACAGAACGTACTGTTTTAGAGGAACGCGTTCGGACCACTTCCTGTATATTCGGCTTACATCAGGCTGAAGGATAGATACTACAGGGACGGCTTTGAATACAATGAAACCATGCATACTTACCCCCAGGAATACTATTATTACAACTACGAGTATGACTACTCTGAGGAGGAGTACTTATACGATTATTATTACGAATACCACAATACGGTCGACTGCGAGTTATGGGCGCCAGGGTAATGCGATCTAATGTTGCGACTCGTATCTCGGGTGGCTGGGAGATCTGCAAGCATGGTCAGCAGGGTGTCATCACACTGATCAGCTTCATGTTCCAGCCGTTTTGCCATTTTGGGGAGAGCTCGTCCTTAAAAATTTTTTGCCTTAGTGAATTTGGCTCCTCATATTCCCCTCTGCTTGGGTGCGCCCACATTGTCCGAACTGTCACTCTTAACATTGGGTATAATTATTGCTCTGACAGATTTTGTTTCAGCAGGACCAACTAAAACACGTCTTTATTGTACTTGCAGGTGTGAAGTCCCTACAGACAAGTCGATGTGCTCGATGGCCGCGGCGGGTGCGGTCACTGAGCCAAAAGAATGTCCGCAGTCGGCCAAGGAGTCGGAACCATACATGTGCAAACGACACACGGACACGTGCTTGTGCTCGAAATGGTTCGAGCCCTCGTTCCGCACTTTCAATGGAGAGGACGTGCCAGTGGACGACGACACAGCCTACACACTGTTCGCCAACGACAAATTCAGTGTGTCAGTTATGGTGAATGAAATGTGCGCTATGGAAGGAGAAGTCTGCTTTGAGAATCGGATGAAAGCGGCGGCCGATGGCTATGCACCCGACAAGTGGCCTGTTATCCAGTCCGTGCACATCACTTTCGCCATGCCAAACTCGACTGATGTTACGGTGAGAAAGATGATATTTATGCCCATGTGAAGAAATTAATACGACTTGATGAGTTTCAGACTTGCACCCTGTTCGTATGGAGCATCAGAAAATCTTTTCAACTTGGTGAAAATGTCGACATGTATGGTGAGCACTCCGATTATGGATGGAATTTGGCGAACAGATGTGATCCACAGGATTGGCCTGAACGAGTTAAATACTCCTCTCAGATCGACGCTGGTATATCGGTGAGTGTGTGTTCATGTCGAGTAATTTAGATCGTTACAAGACGGCGTGAATATGAGGCGATTTCTGGCGCGAGACCCCGCTCTTAAAAGTATGTGAAATTGATAGAAACCGCAAAAAAATTAGGCACGCTCTGCAAGAAAGGTCAAAAGCATTAAATTAGCAACCAGCAAACATTCTGCTCGATTGCAGAGAGTCGACGCCATTGGCAGTTACGGGTTCTCGTTGGTATTTGACAAGTACAATGTGGAACTGTCGGTCAACACATCCATCGCTGCAGCTTCGAAACCAGGGAATGGCCTGTGTGGTTCGTGCGATGACCAGCTTCGAGATAGGCTCTTCTCCAGTTCGCACATGGAAGCAGGACGACCAAGCTCCCATGTTATCTAATCCACTTCTCAAATATATCTCTTTAGGTTGTCAACAAACGAGTGGCTGCTCGAAATTGGGTTCTGGCCGACGATTTTTCGTCTTTTAGCGGCCGTCGCGTGCCAGAGTGCACAACCAGCACGCTGATGGATGCTGCAGTGAGAATTTGTGCTGCAATCATCTACTTCGATTTTCGACCTGGTTCGATTCCCGACGAGTCAACATTCAATAAAGTTTATCGCACCTGTTTAAAAAGAGTTTGTCAACATGGACCAGCGGGAATTTGCGGAGAATCTGACGAATTCTCAGTTCAAGCTCATACTTATTCTAGCGGTTCGTCTGGTTGCAGTAAGTATTCATGTCGTATGCTTTTACTTTTTTCACGAATCATGAGACGACGACTTCATGAAGTCACATGCACTCGCATAACTTCACAACAGAATTGTTGTTTATTGTATAATGACAACGGATTAGGACAAGGATGTTTTCAAACTCCTTCTGACTAAGGATAAGCATCCTCAGCTTGTGGCCGCGTTGTCGTGGAGGCTTTGCAGCCGTTTTGCTTGTTGCAACGGCCAGTCTAATGATAAGCAGCCAAAACAATGTGCCACAAAGTACCTACAGAAACGATTCATTTCTATGCTTTCACGCTTGAGAGAACACACAGAGAACAGCCATAATCAGAAAATAATGAGCTGCCAGCCCGCCGCTTGTAAGCCTAGGATGAGATAAAGCGACAAGAAACGCTAAAGCAAACGAGAGACTCCCTGGTCAAATTTGTGGATGCAGATGCTACGGCACAGGGGATAGTTTTGAGTGATGTCTAGTTGAATGAGCGACATTTCGCGAGATCCCAACTTGGAGTCGGAGGGGCTAAATCTAGTATACTGGTGTTCAAAAAATTATAAAAATCTTTCGAACAGCCATCGAATAGAAAATCCTTCTACAGTAGAAAAATACAGACTTCGTTTGAAACGTAAAGTGCAAAATTTTTAAGGTGCTGAAAACTATCTTTGAGCAAGTATAGCATAGACTTTTAAATCCATGTACAAACGTGGTGACCAGCGAAAGGCAAGCATATGTACGATTTGTGCAGAAGACCATTTCAGGGTAAACTCATATTCGTTTTATTCGAAAATCCCTTCTTCGCAAGTGCCTGTAGATGAGAAAACCTTAGTTTCAAGAAGTTACTCTATAGTAGCTTAAGATGACTTCGCATTAGCTTGATTGATTTCGATTATCCGTTTGCTTTAGTGCGCATAAATATGTGTTTGGATGAGACGTTAACTCGCAGGTAGCTTGACATAATCACGTTGTGGAAAAGCAAGCAAGCAAGCCCGCAAGAAGTCCCGCAAGCAGTAAGTGTAATTTTTTTATTAAACCTATGTACAACTTTACAGACTCGTGCCCATACCGGACATATAGTGGCCCCTGCCAATACAGTCAGGGTGCCATGGTCAGAATGAATTTCCACGATGCCTTGGTTCAGTGCAACAAACGAGGTCTTGGTCTGGCCAGAATCACTGATCAAAATACTTATGAAAACGTACAGTAAGTCTAATCCTGGATCATTCAAATCATTTTGTAATTGACCGCCTCCTTCCAGCCTCAATACGAGCCCTTACTGGGGCGGAGTCATTGCCGACATTGAATTCCAAATACCATTCTCATTGAAGGGGACTGATGACCCTTATGACCGTAAGCAGCCTGTCTTGCCTTAATTATTTGCAGTCTTGTACAAACCGGTAATTCCGTTTTTCCCAAATAATATGAACCCCTCGAAAGTACCAAATTTTGATTGCTACATTGTTCATACTGAAAGCCTGATATTGCAGTTTCTGTAGAGAATACTCGCAATTCTTTTTTGCGCAAATGATGAGAACCCTCGAAAGTATCAAATTTTAATAACTTTGCAATCCCCCATTCCGCAAGCCTGAATTATTTTATGTAAGCCTTCTCGTTTCAGGCGAGATTCTCGGCTCTAGCTCGGTATGTCCAGCTCTAACTTCTCAAAAGCAAGAGTTGACTTCCGCCGACTCATGCAACGATCCACATGCTTTTATTTGCGCTACAGGGGGCACATGTAAGCGCTTCTCATACGTAGCTGCCTGCCTTTGCTTACTGTAATTTTTCAGACTGCGTTGACGAAAAGTGCATTCCACCCAAGATTTGTGACAATGGAGTGTGCAGAGATCTAATAAAGGCTACGTGGTCCTGAAGAGCACCAGATTTGGTGATTGGCATCAGTGAATGATTCAGGCGGCAGTCGAGTTATGAATAGATGCCTGAAGTTGAGAATAAAGAATCTGCATTGCCTTGCGCACATGTAAAGAAGGACAAACACAGCTAGCGATATCAGGCACGCATAAAGCAGCCGCAATCATGTTTTATTCACCAGGAAAACACCGTAACGCACTTGAGGTCTAACGAATATTCGAGAGACAAGTTCGTGTTCATGTTTTTCCACATCACCAAACGCTTATGCGCACTCGAGGGTTGAAGGGACATTGGAAATGATTTACTGGACCGCGAGTCGAACACTCGCCCTTAACTGCGCATCTGGGGTGAGAGGCAGACGCCTAACCCACCAGGCCACGAGGCCAGTAGGTTAGTCGTCACGACACGAAAGTGAACAAGTTCAATTATAAAAAAGACGGAAAACTACAATTTCAAAAGCAAAGACCATGACGATCGAGTGTTTCACGACAGCTGATTCGACGTGAAAAATGAAGCTTTGCTTATATGTACGCCTGGGAAAAGTACTGATCGTGAGGTGCGTTTAGATTTCTAAAAAATCTGTTACCAGACAACGAAAAGGTTAGCCCAGCCACCCTACTCTAACCAAATGAAAGGCGAGACGAGGTTGGCTGGGCTCCCTCGGCGACGCATGCTCGAGTGGGTTATACTTATCTAGATGTTATAAATCTACGTTTGTGTTGCGTTCAGGGCGAGGCTCAAAATCGTACTCACCAATGATGCCTGCCTCTGTGATGCACAAAAATGACGTGGGCCTGGATTTGAGGTGGATGTGGCCCTCGAAGGTCAAGCCTTGGGTCGGCGGGGTGTGGTTGGGTCAAATTTCAGATTCAATGCGGGACTTACACGCTCATCTTCTACAATTCGTGGGTCTTTGCCAGGCATCCACGAATGTACTTCAACGCCAGAAAACCGCCAGAAACACGCCAGAACCGCCTTAACGCGTCAGAAAATTCTATACAGGTAATCTCAAACACCAATTCTGAATGGGAGATCAAAGAATCCCAAATACGATCGCCTTATTAGGGAGGGGGTGACCGCAAATGTTTCAAGACTATCATTGTGTATGTCTTACCCACCTTGATAGTTCGCAACGGCTATTGCGCCATTTGCCACCAAGGTTTTCCAGAATTCTTTTAATAGAGCCAAGAAACAGCTTATAACCACCCACAATATCAGTCCCAAGGGCCCATTGCAAAGCTTTGCATGCTCGATTGCAGAGAATTGCTGCCATCAGCAGTTACGGGTTCTCGTTGGTATTCGAGAAAGACAATGTGGAACCTTCAGTCTTTGTATGGTCTTTGTATGACCATGGGTACGACTTGATAGTTTCCTGCAACTGATGAGAGCTACAGTCGCATTTGCTTCCTGCAAATAAAGAGGTGAGTTCTTGGGTCTACTGACTCGAAAGCCCAACATTTATTCAGCGCATCAATAATAACCCCCTTGACCACCAGTCGCTACAGTGCAAAACAGTTTTAACTGTCTTCCAAAAGTTATTTGAACCCATACATTCCTTCATCAGTAGCAAAGGTTTTAACGGGAGCAACGGCTCCAGCATAATATGACTTTGTAAAGACTAAATGCCTAGGCAGTATCTCTTTGTAGAATCAGTACAGCCTGTCTCTGACTCCAAAAGTTATGCAAGTAGTCTCTATTATTCGGACTGGTAAATGTTGTAAGACAAGCGCTCAGACCCTGGTCGCTTTTAGACCTGCCAAGGCTTTCTTAAAAATTATTTGACCAATTTAGTGGAAATAATGACAGAATACTGTTTTAAAAAGATTAAGGATTAGTAAGGAATAACGAAAGAAGAAAATTCGGGTGCATAAATTAAGGTGTCTCCATATTTTCATGATGGAAGGCATCACACAAAGTTTTTATTTAGAAACCGCAGCCGCTTTTTCGGGTCAGGGAGTTTGGGGTCAGGTTGAACCCGACCTGATGCAGTGTCTAGAGAAAGGGTAACGCAAGGTGAAAACTAGCTTATATATTGCTTTATACTCCCTGACGATGAGTGATCCGGTGGTACTTGAGCATAAAAAAGTATGAGTGTGAGCTGATGCACCCTGAATTTCTTACCACCCTGGTCGGTCCAGGGGAGGGTCGACTATTGGCCCTTTTCCCACGGGCTAGGGGGCTTGTTGGCTGACCCTATCTTGCCGTCGACTAGGGTCAGTGCGGGCCGTAGGCTGGGGAAGCGAGTGTTTCGCTACTCCTCGATGTCGGCGGTTACCCTGTGGGGAACCACACCCAGTCCGCGCCCCTGAGGGGACCCGGATTCGGCAGCCTCCCCTCATTTATCGACCCTGGAGGGATGATGGGTGAGTCACTCACCGCCAGGAATGCAAGGCGTGGAGAGAATTTTATTCAGATGGCCAGAGTTGAAATCAGTGCAGTAACCTGGGGGTTGGCTTGGGCAAAAACGATAAACTAAACGAAAGACTAGTCACTGATCGTCAGACTTTAAGTCTGTCTATCGCATGGGCCACTCACACAGTAGACTGACTTACGAAGCCTCGACAGACCACAGGGCAACAAAACAGACAAAGCACGGCACCAAATGGGACCAGGCGTCAGGCGCGGAAAGCAAGGAATGGGCAGGAAGTGATTGCCTGCAGCTACGGCTAGGCCGTTTGTCTCCAGTACGAAAACAAGAAAGTAGGGGAAGGTACGGAGCCACTGCTTCAGTGCAAGTCTCATTCAAAGCTTTGAAAGCGGTTGAATTGCTTCTAGACAAGCCCTTTCACTGCCTCATTTGCCTCAGAGTCGATACTAGTCCTGCCAATATCACGCGTCTATTGCATCATGAACTTCGACTGGCCTCGACGACTCATCGAAAATCAAGGTAAAAGAGAATATTGTGTACGCAAAGAATGATATCAGATGAGTGACCGTACTGTATTGACGAGGAATGGAGTCAGTAAGAAAAGAAGATAACAGATGTACCCCTGCCCGGTGGGTTGTGGAGAGTGGGGGAGAATTATCGATCTCCCCAGGCTAACAAATGCTAAACACCTTGCCCATTTGATGGTCCAGCCGCAGGTGTCGTACTCGCCTTGCTCTAGCCGATGCTTCTGCCTAGCCGATTTCGGTCAGGCACATTCTCTTGCTCCTGAAGCTTTAATACCAGCGAGATTTATAAGAACATTTGCTGGACCAAAGCCTGTTTTGCCAATAGCAGCCAGAGGCCGTACCACAGAAAGCAGGTAAGGGGTACCTTTTGGCAAAGATAGGCATACCTGAAGGTAGAGACAGGGCTATCCTCACCCTTACCAGTACCACAGAAAGAGCAGCTAGACGGAGCCAACTGGTAGAGGTAGGTGTCTACCCCTATCATTTGGCTACCCTGCTCTAAAGGAGGGTAGCAAACGTGCAGGGAAAGAAATCAATACGAAAGAGCGCGAAAAAGATGGGACGGCTGCACAGAATGATAGACAATGGGTAGGACAAGGTAGTCGACCTATCTAAATGCGGAAGGATGTCAGCCTTTCTTCCCGGCAGCCATGGCTATTTTATGTGTTGCCGCCACTAATAATGGGTAGAAAAACCTGTTTCCTTCCAAGTGCAGACTTATTAGCGGAGTTTAGCAGAAAAACGTAATGGATTGCTGGCAGCAAAGATCAGGGGCCTGTTTCACCACGACTCCCTGACTCCGGACGCGAAACCTGTGGAGCCTGGAGTCGTGGTGAAACAGGCCCCAGGTAATTCTATCCTTTGCCCACCCGCCTTTAGTGGTAGCGGTAGGCCTGTCTCTACCTCTACCCGTTACCAACTGGTAATCCTATCTTTTGGCACCCCCTACCTCTTCCAAACGGTAGTACCCTACCTCTATTTGCTTTCTGTGGTACGGGTCCAGGAGTCGAACCTTCTAAGCTATAAGCTAGGCTGTGCGGGGACCAGCACACACATGTGCGACTCTGTGTGCGTCTCCACGGAGCACCGCCCCATGAGTGGACTGGAAACTGACTGCTCCTTAGACAATGGCGGGCGGGCTTTGAACCCTGTCGGTGTTCGACAGCCGAGACTGTCTTCTTATCTAGCTTACGTCCCTTCACTTGGAGCACCTCGGCGGTACCGGGTGAGTCTCCCACGCCATGGCCTGGCGCACAAAGTCATTGGGGGTTTATGGTTCGCAAACCGACCTTCATCACCGGGTATCAAACTCGAGACGAGTCCAGCCACTTGCTCCCAAGCAATACGGGGAGACGAATGCCGAACTGCTGTGTGAAAGACAAAAGGGAGGCGCTTGCCACGCCAGAAGAGGCCACTGAGGCACCGCTCTATTCGACATTACAAACACGAACCAACGATGAACCCACAATAGTCGAAACACAGGTTACCTAGTTATGCCGTGTGCAAATAGTCCTACAGCTGCACCATGGCGGCCGCTGGTTACACTGACGATGAGATGCAGTCCTCACTTACCTATACCTACCTGTGTGTAGTTTACCATAGTGCACACTTGAGTGTCTCTGTAAACTGATACAAACTTGGAACAGCCCAGACCCATCTGGTGATCTGAACATCGTTGCCATGATGGATTTTGCTGTGCCCCCAGGATGCAGGGGCATCTCATCTCGCTCTGTGCGTGTGTTCTGGCAGACAAATGCGGGTTGCGTGTGACACAACACTACCATTTTGGGTCCCTGGTTGCCATTAGGCGGCCGCTGCAGACCCACCTCCAGCCAGGTCAGTTTCAGGGCCTGATATACCACCTAGATTCGTTTCAGTCCAGACTATTTGGAACTTCTGCTGCTTATGACCCCCATAGAGTGGAAATCTGTGACCACAGGTCCGTTGAGTCTGCTCAATCTAGCGCAGTAAATTTTATTTCCTCACATCACACACAGACTGTACCACAGAGGGGTGCGGGGTACACACGCACCGAAGCGGACTATCACTGAGCCCATATCACTATGCACTACTGTGCAGTCGGTCTGCCTGACTCGCACTCTGTGCTATGGTCTTGTCATAGCGGCACCCAAAGATACATCAGGAAACAAAGTAGAATAGGCTGGTGGCAAACTAGTGGACGGACAGACAGGCTCCTTGACCGCAGTGTCTTGCGTACCCCGATCACAGTTGACAGAGACCAGTTGCTGCACAACCACCAAGTTAGTGTAAGATGGCAAAGTAGGAGTGGGCAGTTCACTCGGTGTCGTGTCTTGACTCCTCCTAGCTTGCCCCGCTTGGTCACCAATGTTGGCAGTGTGACTGTCCAAGTCCAATGGTCCACTTTGAGTAGCCATAGTCGAGAGAGCGTTGGGTCTCATTGGAGACGAGCTGGTCGATCTACTCCGGCCAGCATTCGATCCTGAAGACAACGAATTTTGGCTCCCATTCGACGACGGGGAATGACTAGGCGAGACCAAACAGTGGTGCATACGCGGCGAGGGACTTCGGAAATTGCTGGTATGACCACTACTGGGCGTCAAAGTCGGACTGCCAGTGCCCCCATTCCGCGGGGGTGGGGCAGGATACATGGCCGAGTTGGGCCAATGGTGATCGCTGGCGAAGTTGGTTCGAAAGGGTTCCCGATTCGACAGCACAGTCAGCAGTATATCGGCCCTGTCTTGCGGGTAGGTTATGACCGAGCGAGCCAGTACACCGCGTGCCGATGGGGTACAGTCCTCGATCAGGGGTGGTGTGTTACCGAATCTTTTGGACACGTCGAATAAGTAACGTCGAAAACGAGCGCAGCAAAATAAATTGAACAATATGACGAGTGAGCCACAACCGAGGGCTGGTATCAACCACGGCCAGGCCGAGTCTGGTCCACTACTCATCCTAGTCCACGCACACTACAGCTTCAACTGCCACAAATATGACCTTTTCTGGCCTCGCTCTTTTTTGAAAGATGCAGAAAAATCCATAAATGGAGCCAATTGACGTCATAGGGCCAGCTTGAATGAGCCTTAATTCACTGCCGGCCCCAATTTGCCTTTGATCCGGACCCCCAGCTCGCTCAAACTCGTTACACGTCTTGGCACGTGGCGGGTCGGCAAAGACGTGCATTTATGAGGCCAAGGGTTATTAAATAGCACTGGCACTGACGTCACTAGATCGCCCACGTCACTCCCCCTCACGACATATACTGTATGGCATACACACTGTCATGCTCTAATACAAAACATCAACCTAAAACCTCGTCTACCCATAAACCAATGCATAAAACTTCCCAAGGCATAGTACCTAATGTATACAAGGAATGGGCACGAGACGCACTAACACTCTACAACGGGATTATTGGTATGCACAATCGCTTCACTCCCCACGCCTACGTACATAAAGCGAAACGGGTGGTAACTTGACAGCAGCCCTAAGTAAATGCAACAACCGACACCAACGTCGCCATTCCCCCCTCGACGAGAGTGCCGGACCCCACGCAATTAATCGCCATCACGTCGACACCCTCCCCATTCACCCATTCAAACCGGGCATCGTATGCAGTACTTCGTCCAGCAGTTGCAAAGCGCGATGCAAATGCACTTCGATCCAACACGGGGTCTCCTTTATGCTCCGACGTTGATAATCGGACCCCCAACCTTTAACGAACGACCATCGCAAAATACAAAGACGACGCAGATCATCAACGCCAATGCCCGCCGCTTCGGATAAAGCTAAAAGAACATCCATGAATTCTAATTCCCAAAATAACCCAGCAAAAACCGACTTACTCGCAGTAGATGGCATTGACACTGGCGATCCCTGAACTAATCCAGCTACAGCAGCAGCATGAGCTGCTGCAGCCGCCTGCGCCGTAGCCGCTTGCTGCAGCATTTGCTGGTGACATTGACGAAGATCGAAAACCTACAACAACCCAAAAATGAACCAATCCCCTTCGCAGACTTAGCCCTAACTAACCTTTATATACGCTTTGGGATAAATCTTATGAATTGTGTCGCCTGGAGCTCGACCAGCTTCGCGATCCAAATAATAGCTTTGAACAAAAACGCTATAATCGCTGTTAACCAACATCCAAACATCGCCTTCGCCTTTCAAATCCAAACGAACACCTCTACCAATACGTAATCTAAAAAGATCCGCACCACTTGATGACAATACACCATCAAGTGAAAGAGGACCCACCTCGACTTCTCGCTGACTTCGGTTCGATGCACATTCGACAAAGCGCCGAGACAAAATCGATTGACACCAGACGGGTCCACATAACCGTCGATTGTGACCGACGAATATAAGGAAGGCACTTTAAACGTTTCGCCAACTTGCGAATCCAATTCGTAATAGGCGACCGAACACCAATACTCCGGGACTAAAATGAAATCAGCATAGCTTCCCTACAACATCGACCGAGCCGACCCATAGTCTGGATCAGAGGGGCTGAAAAAGGTTTTAGTCTGCACAGAAAGATATTTCGGCGGGAATTCAAAATTCCGATCCGGCCGACCCACAACTGGGGCTAGCTCCCACAAACCAATTCACCCCAGGTCGGTGGGTCGGTCGATGCCGGACCTCCCTTACCATCAGAGAATATTAGGGGCACTTACGAGGTTGAGATGATAAACTTGAAGCCGTTTCATTGGCATCCGCACCTACATCGGAGAACATCAATTCAGGTTCATTGTGAATAGAATTCTGTGCTTACAGAAAGCATTGGGTCCTTGCGATCCTGTTCGCCAAGTTGGTGATGTCATGTCGGAACCTAAAGCGATCAGAAATTGACAACCTACCGAGAAACAAATAGTACAAAGAAAACTTGCCGTATAATCCTGGCTGCTGCAACGGGATTCCTCCTCCGAGACTATCTGAATATAGAGGCATAAATTTTTAAAAATGACTTAAAAAGATGCTCTTATGACTCACCTCTCCTGGGATAAAGCGCTTGCGGAGTTGTCGGCGAAAGTTGTTGAGACCAATTTGATGGATGATCAATCGGTGACACGGCTGAAAAGGTGGATTTGTAAGAAAAAAATGAATTACAAAAAAGGTCAAAATTACCTGCACCGCTTGCCTCGTACATTCCAGACGTAGCCGACGATTGAGGCATGTGTAGAATTTTTTGCGTTGGTGTTATATCGATGGACGATGATGCACCCGAAGTTTCGGTCATTGCTCCGCCTCGAGGACTGATTTGGGACGATGCCGCAGCTGTCACCCCTTGTCCATGTCCAACTGCTTGAGATACGCCCGCTCCATTCTCGTCATTATATTCCCCTTTGATGGCGGCCGCATCGGCTAGAACACGGAGACTGTTTGTTCATGGAGTATAAAAGAGAAAAACAATTTACTTCCATCTAAGCGTAATCTTTCGAAATCTGAAAAAAACCAAGTCAAGTTTCTAGGTTCTAAAAAAAGATCGATATCTTACCGATATTCCCGATCCCAGGCGACACGACGCGTTCGTAGTGGTAAGGATTGACGCAGACCAAATCGGCTTTCAGATCGAAGGCGTACTGGCATAATTTCGTGTGTTTTAGTTCATTCTTATGCAAATCCGGCCATCGCCATATTCGAGCGTAGACAACGTGCGGAAATCCTTTTCGACCAGCAACCTAAAAAACCATGTAATCTTAAAAACTCGCAGACAAAGTTTGAAAACTAAATTTTTAGCGTGAAAGAAATTGTCGAAAATTACAAGAAATTGGAAAAAACCGGTCCTTTGATTCAAAAGCGTGAATACAAAAAAACTGCTTTTTCATTCCTAAAATTATGCAGGCAAATCTAGCTGACCTGTAGCCGTCCATCCAAAGTACGCTGAATGGTGACACAACGAGTCGCATGCACACCGCCAGTCGTAATTGCTTGAATAAGTGCATCGAGTTCGTCTCTTTTATCTTTCAACTTTTTGATCAAACTTTCGATTGCTCGACGGCTAAATGCTTCGTCACCACCCTGCAAATAAAAAAAATGGCACAAAAATTTAAACCTTTAAAGTTTAAAATTAAGAAAAATACGGTAATTTACCTGGCGGTGACACATTAAACTGTGGACAATACTAGCACAAGCATCGGACGAAGTGGGCGTATGATGACCGTGAACATGTTGGGACGACTGAGACGACTGTTGGCTTTGATGAGATAATCCCTGATGAACACTGGCACCGAACGAAGCGGATGGATGGCCTGATACCGTAGGACTGACCAAACCGGTCGATGCCTGAGTGCAAGACCTGATTCCACCGATTCCTAACGAACCAGCCGTTTGACTAGTCGCCGAACCGGCACCTGAACCAAATACAGGCAGTGATTGAGCCGGATGACCACCCGTCACGATTGACAAGTGACCGTGACGAACTTGATTTGAATTCTCACCCGACAATGCTCCAACTGGTGCTTGCTGATTTGACGCCAAGCGAACCGTCGATGCGATCGAACCTGGACCTGAGGTCGTTTCCGAATTAGACGGAACGGCATTAGAATTTCCTTGTAACATTTTTTAATAACTTTGTTTCCAAAAATTAAAACAATTTTTCAAAAATCTCGACAAGAAAAAAAATCTCGTCAATCTGTACCTTGCACGGCCAACTAAGGAAAACCGAACGCACACAGATGACACCACGGCTAACAAAATAATTCCGCTTTCACGCGCAACGCTCCCGCAGTCTACTCGAAACAAGGAATCATACGACAAAAAACCACCAAGTTTTTTATTTAGTCACATCAAACAAGAAAGCTTATCAAAATATACAAGTGAGGAAATCGAAATCAAAAATCGATATGTTTCCTATATTGCAAGACCAGCGGGTATCCCTGAAAAAACATTTATTTCGATTCCTTTCCGTTAAAAAAGATGAAAAATTTTACCCTCGTTCGCCATCGAGTACGAAGAATAAACTTCATCGTATGATCCTTTCCCATCAGTTCGTGATTACATAAAATATCGATCTAAAAAAGAGGTACTTCCGTAAAGGTCGAGTCCGAAATTAGCTCCAGTCACTGCACAAAATCAAAAGCCTTATCTAAAACCAACTTTTACACAGCCTGTGCAAGAAGGTTGCAGAGTTAGAACTGAACGAAGCATGGGGCATAACATTACTCATTCTACAGCCAGATTGCGTAAAATATAGTTTCAGAAAGCCCATCTGAAACCATATTTTACCTGAAGCTCGAAACCCCGCTTTTTCATAGGTCCAACTGGCTAGGACACATGAATAGGATAAAGCTACATGTAGAGACAGAGTGCCACATGACTGACCTACAGGGGTAAAAGTTAGTTTCAGATAAGCTGTCGAATCTACTGTCAGAACCCTCATAGATTAAAAGCGGAACACAAAAAGAACAAGCGCCTTACATCTTTAAAATTGTTGACGTTCGAATACAATTTGCTGGCCAAATATTTTTTCAAGTGAGTAACAGTAGCCTGCCCAGAACAACGAATAAAAGGTCGCTCCAGTTTCGCCATTCCTTCGCCTTCGCATGCCAAACTCAGATTAACCTGAAAAAACGCATTAATCAGCAAAAAAGAGAAGCCGTGGTAAAAATTTTTGATATTTGCGGGCAAAACTTAAGGGCCCATAAAAAGGTTGGGGTTCGTAAGACTGAAAAAATGCAAAATTTCAGCTCGTGCAAATGCCTAACGAGGGCGCAATTTGAGCTTCTCACCTGCTCATCACTTCGATGGCAATCGCCCTTTGGGTCACTTACGCCAGCGCACTGTTCCTCTGATTGTCTTGAATCGGCTGAAAAAACTTTTTTCTTGAATCTAAAGGGGGAAAAAACAAAAAATTTACTGCTCAAGACGAGATTATCGACGGGGATGCCTCGTTCGCGGCAAAATTCCTCGCGTCGCTTGACTTCGTCTAAATTAACGGCAGTTTTTTTACAGATGTAATGAAAAGCGAGAAATTCGCGAGTGAAAATCGCCACTTCCATGAAATGGCTGGAATATCAAAATAAAAAGTTACTTACTGTCGAAAAGGTTTGGTACCATTTTGTAGACAATATCTTGCATCGTTCGATCGTAACTGATGTAGTTTTTGGGATGACTTTGATGAATGAGAATTTCGCATTTTGGGCAAGTGTTATTGTTTTCCAAATGATCGAGTAAACAGCTTTTACAAACTGAAAGAAAAAGCTTAGGTAAGTCCCTTCTTTCGGTGACCAAAATGCGGCGTTTGACCGACTGTATGAGTCAGCAGCAAGAGCTCATGAAGGAGCGATGACTCGTTAAACTTAAAAAAATGACTCACATGTATGCAGACATTCGATAACTGTTGTGGCATCGATCAAGTATCCTTTGCATAAATAGCACGTAATATGCGGATTTAAAGATTTCAATCGAATTTTCCGACTGTCCATTTCGATTCTTGCATAAAAAGAACGTGTTAAAATAAGTGGGCCCGACTAGGCGTTGTCAGTACGATTGGAAATTAAAAAACATTGATTGACCACCTGCTTTGATCAATAATTCAAACAAAAGGTCATCGAGGCCCACCCATCGACTCTACGAGCTACGCTACAGGCCTGAGCGGAGCGTAGCGCACAGGGTAAAATACAGTTTCGGGGATACTGTACTACGATTGATGCCGTCGTGTCGAAACGAGGTGTCGAAGTAGGGGCTATCTGTCGATCAGCATTATTTATCTGTAATTCGGTTATAAAAAAACCAACTTTTAATTAGAGTAACTATATTCCCAATTTTGACGTAGGTTAGATATGATAAGATGGTGTTTTGTGCTGCCGCAGCGTATCTGCCGAGTCGTACCTTTCGTACGAAGAGTTTATACGTGGCCACGTAGCGGCGGTCACCTGCCCTGAGAATTTTGAGCTTATCGTTAGTCATATCAAGTCTAAAAATTAAATTGACTTAGTAATGGCTGAGTCAGGTATTTCTCAAGTATTTTTGGGCTGTACTTCTGATAAGCCTATCGGTTCCTCGCTGTTTTTTCAGGAAAATGGATAAGTACTCGGAAGCTCATTCGCGGCTACTGGGTTTTGAGAATAGCTCATCTACTATTCCCAGTCGTGCTAATGGATGTTCGATGAATTCACTCGATATGTTGGACCAAAGAACATCGCATTTATTTGAGAAGCCGTCGATAATATCGAGTCAATCGATGAAAAGCACGTCAAATCGATCGGGTTTACATGTTTCTCGAAATCATCGCCGGTCTAACATTGAAGGCCGTTCATCCGTCATTTTATCGCCTCAGTCCGACGAAAGTGGCTCACCTGATGCTTCATTGTCTGACACGGACGCTGCTCGAAGGCAGCCTGCGACTGGGAAGACAAAACCGAGCGGTAAGATCGTACGCCTCATCGAATTCTGTAAGACAGTGTGCATTGTAGAATCGGTGTCGGAATATCGAAAAAAGAGTATGATCTTCAGATTCAGCATTTGCGTTTTAGCGGGGTTAGTCAAAATTCTGGACCACAGTATTTGATTAAATAATTGAGATAGCGGTAGAAAGCTGAATATGAATCAAAACCATTTTTCGGTATTCCAACATCGATTCAACGCTGCACTTCGGCATTAAGATCTAATTGACATACAAGAAGCTGAGTAGTACCCAAAGTTAGGGGATTTATCGCTGAGATTTTCAAAATGTTTTAAAATCTTTGCTTGTTTTTAGATTTTTGTGTTGAATCCAACAATATGGCTTCTCTGATCTACGACGACGAATGGACATTTTCGATGATAGCCGAAATTAGAAAACGTCCCGCAATCTGGGATCCGGCCTATAGTACTCATCAGTATGTAAAAATTCGTGAGCGTGCTTGGAAAGGTGTTGAACACAGCATCAAAATCATCAGCGGTCATGAAATATCTGGTAGTATCTTCTGAAACCCTCCGTGGCGTCCCCTGTACATTTTAGTTTTTTAGTGGCGGTACTGAAGAGAAGGTGGAAAACAATCAAAGATGCGTTTAATCGTAAAAAGAAAGTGACAGGATCAGTGGGCGTGCAAGAAGTAAAAGGCAAATACGACGATTCATTGGCATTCTTGGCGACGCGTTCCAGTCGTCGAAAGTGAGTCATTAAGGTCCTTCAGGGTAGTAGATACGACTGGGTCCGTATTACTGAAGGGAGTGACCGCTGGAGCTTTTGCACTGCGCCTGGCGCCAAAGACCAGGGCAGCCAGCCAGGTCCTCCGACCTAGTTCATGGCTGAAACATTACTACTTTGTCGCTCCTAGCTAACAGTTCCGCGCAGAGTTTCAATTGCCAGTCGAGCCTCTATAGTTGAGTCCCAGAGGCGATATCACAAGTGTCCAGTCCTTGTGATATCGCAAATTCTAAGACGCAATTCTCCAAACATACTGTATCTTTAGAACGGCAGGCAATCTTGCTTCGAATGGAGCCAAGAATCAAAGCGAATCGACGAGTCGAAATGAAGGATTCCAAGTCGAGGGTTTTACTTACGAATCTGATCATGAATCAGTGGAGAAAAACGAGTCCTATCAAGACATGACTAACGCACCTTGTTCGGGTAAGACCTTTTCCTAACATCGCTGACTGTGGGAAGGGGGCTGATCGTCTTCCCGAAACAGGGGGGGGGGGGGGGTCGTTTTACATCAATCTGCATACAGTGCTTTCAGACCCCACTTTTTCTGGTTCGAATTTGACTTCCACTCGCTGCCGAGATTTTATTGATTATCACAGCGATCTTCCAAGGGCCAAGAAAGCGAGGTCATCAGGCAAGCGCACTTTAGATGTCGGCCAAGAACATCAAGAAGTGTGGAAACCAATGCCCGCCCTTGCGACATCTCCAAATGAGGAATGGGGTAAAAGAATTTACTGATAAGTTATAATGATGTATGTTAGAATGATTTTTTTCAGGAAAACTAGTCGTCAAGGCGCTAGACGCTTTAAGTCCATACCCAAAATGTCAAGATCACGCGATAAGGGACCTCATGAAATGGCTTTATGAAAACTCAGCGCGGAAAGCTGGCCGCAGAGAACTTAGAATCAGAGATAGCGATAACGACAGCAACAGTGGCGAACATGGCCATGAGTAATGGCCACGTTGAAAGACCTGTGAAGAAGTCAACTACTTAAACTTGACTTGGGTGGGGTGGGTGAGCAGATGTTGAAAATTTGAGGTGCTTTGCGAATTAAATTTTGAAAATCACTAAAGTGTACTTAAAAAGATTGTGCTGTAGAGAGAATTGCTGTTTTTTGTTGCCCGATGACTTTATGTGGTCGAGATTATGTTAGTGTTGCGCATTTACTACATCATCCCAGTTCTTTAATCTTGACGAAATAATGCAAATAAAAAGCATTTGATCCCAGTTCCAATGCTGTACTTCCTAGCGCTACAACGAACTACTGTTACTCACCACTGGGCTTGTCTTATGAAGCTGGCGATAATCATTGATGACGCTGTTTCTTTCCGGGCGGCGAATCGCCATTATCACCACCACGGTAGCCACCTCCAGCTCCACCACACGACGGACCAACGATCCTCGAAATAGGTAGCGCACCGTCTTCAGAGACGTTCGAGGCCGACGAGCATTCTCCATTCGAAGGCTTCGTTTTCTTCCTACAAGGCTCGATGGCGGGAATATAACAGTTTTCATCGCACAAGATATAGGACGAAAATGCAGAGCTCTTCTCCAGATCGACGCCCAAGCAGATTCTTGCGACATAATGAAAGTATTGATGTCGACCGTCTTCTTCTTGTACTCAAAACCCAACTGATCCATAACAGTTAAACCGCTGTGAATCGTGCTGACGCAAATGGCATAAGCAAGCTCCCCTCGGCGTCGAATTTCTGTCCGAAATACTTTAGTACCGAGAATCGAAAGGCCAAGATCAATTTGAGCAACAGCCACGGCAATGTCATGAACGATGCCATCGATCGACGAAACATTTTGGTCGAATCCGAGATCCCGTATATTCACCAAACCAGCTTGTACCGAATATTTGTACAATTCGTGAGCACTGACATGCGCCATGCCACCTTTCGCTTTGACAACTTCGATCAGTCTCCGCAATGTAGGAGATTGATCCCTATTCGGCAGTATTGGCACTATATATTTTGAACACAAAGCATAGAAAGCTGCCAACGACGTAGTGATACGATGTACACCAGCTGGAGGCGCTGTCAAACGAGCTTGAAAACCATCGTCGAGTTTTAAAAAACGTGGCGCCCCCAATTTCTTCGTCACGCGAGCAATCAAGTTCGGGTGACCTGAATAGATGAGCATCAGTCGAATGTTGACGCCGTGTACGCCTTGATAGATAGCCTTGGACAGATTTTCTTGTTTGCGTGGTTCAGATGGCCATATTCCGTTGTTCTTCAAGACTTTCAATACGGCTCCCGATTTCATAATACGACCTCGTTCCGTGTGATGATTCGTAACGTAGAAATTTAAGGCCGCGGCGTACAAACAAATCGACCAAACTGGTTTCGTAATTTCTTCGAGAACTTTTAGGACGAATTTAATCGGTACTTGGTTAATAATATCTGCAGTCAGATCATTAACAATTTCGAACTCGTCATTGATCCAATTGCTCTGAACCAAGATAAGACGCAGTACCATGGCTGGAACTTCATGCTCTTCTGCAGACACATAATTGGCCGCTATCAATGCACGCAGTTGTGGAATCGAAAGAGGATCCCTCTTTGCTGGAGTAGCACCGTACCACGCCAATTTATTGTCGCCCTCAAGTCGAACACTGATGTAGTCGTCATCGGCCAAGATCGATTTAGGAATTTTGGTCTTCTTGAAGTCGCCACCCATTAACGCGTTTGGAAGTAATCCCACCACCACTTCTCCATTCAAGAACTCGTAAGCCGCTTGTATGTTCCCATTAATTTCTGATCTCCATTCTTCATCTGATTTTGGTAGATCAGAATTCTGCATTTTGGACAGTGTTTTTTACTTCTTAATTGTCGAACAGGTCTAGAAAAAGAAAGAAAAATTCGATTACATCAAACTTTTGAGTAGCGTTGGTTCGGGCGAGATCACTTTTTTCGGGATCGGGACCGGGATTTTTAGAGTGTTATTTTTTCACTTTTAATTCGATGTAGGTAACCTGCAACCCGCCCAAAGTAGCCAGAAAAATATAGAGCTAAAAACTTTTTTACGCAGTATTCATCATGGCATTCAAAATCAGGCAAGCAAAAAGACCTAATTACAGTACTCACCAATTAGCAAACAAATCCCTCACTTTCTCTTTACCAGTTCAATCATCCACCAAAGTTTTTCCAGCTTACCTTTCGGAAACACTCCCTTCCCGATCCCTTCCTCCCCCCCTTCTTCACACATCTCCACAACTTTCAATCCCGACCATTTTTTATGGGGATCGGGATCGGGTTCGGGAGGGGCGATCCCGAACGAACGCTAGCTACTTTTGAAGTCAACAAAGTGAAAGCAAATGATTAATCGAAGGTTCTTTAAAAAACACTTACATGAAGAAAGTCAATACAATAAAATCGCTGTCGTATCGATCAAATATATTTTGTTCAAAGATTTTAATCGAACTTTTTAGCTCCTGATAAATTCTCGACGAAAAACAAACGCGATACAGAATTTGGCGTGAATCAGGCAAACACTTTTAAAAAAAATTTCCACTGCTTTGGGGAAGAACAAAGAACAAACTGACAACTTGCGAAAATGGCGGGAAATTATCGTGATCCGTCGCGCACACTTTCACAGAAGCCATGCTTATGACAAAAACCAAGTACCTGCAGATCCGAAATTCCAAAATCTTTAAAAAACGCTTGTGATTTTTTGTGAAGAAAAAATCGTTCTGAAATTTTTTGATTTTTTGTTTGTAAGCAGCATAAGAAAATAAAATGGATTCGAGTGATGCGAACGATCCGAAATCGCTGTCGGTTTCGATCGATGATTCTATTGATACCGAAAATGGTAAATCGAAAGATAATCAGAAGGCGGAGGTTAATTCGGGATTAGCATCGGGTCCAAAAGCAACGAATGAACCAATTAGTGAAGCGAAATCAGTTTCAAGAGTAGCGATCGCAAAGATGCCGTCATCTTCAGTCGTTGCGGTCCCTAAGACTCCGATCGCAGCGACTTCCACGCAGGCACCGATTTCAAAAGTATTAGATTCTAATGTTGCGCCGATTCAAACAGCGGTGGTTTCCAAAACGGTGACGGGTCCGGCAGTGGCGACAGCAAAACCGACTTCGCCTTCGACTGCAACTGTGGAGATTTCTAAAAAACCAGCTCCGATCGCCCCGACTCCAAAAAATGCGTCAAATCAAACCGTGCCGAAAACGACTGCGACTCCAACTCCAACTGTGTCGATTTCCAAAGCATCGGCTCCAAACGCTCTGTCAACTCTGAAAGCGGCATCCGCTCCAACCTTGGCAACCCCCAAATCGGAGCTGGGCTTTGCGGCGATTCCAAAGACATCGCTTCAAATAGCATCTGGTCCAAAAGCTGCGTCGACTCAAATCGTGGCGACTCCGAATACACCTGCTCCAATCGAATCGATTCCAAAAACGACGGCAGCTCCAGTCGCGATTTCCGAAGCATCGGCTCCAAACGCTCTGTCGACTCTGAAAGCGGCACCCGCTCCAACCTTGGCAACCCCCAAAGCGGAGCTGGGCTTTGCGGCGATTCCAAAGACATCGCTTCAAATAGCATCTGGTCCAAAAGCAGCGACTCCGAAAGCGACTTCAGCTCCAACTGTGTCGATTTCCGAAGCACCGGCTCCAAACGCTGTGCCGACTCCGAATGCGGCACACGCTCCAACCGTGGCTACCGCCAAAGCGCAGTTGGGCTTACTGGCGATTCCAAAAACCCTGGTTCAAGTAGCTCCTGCTCCAAAAGCTGCGTCGACTGAAATTGTGGCGACTTCGAAGACACCTGATCCGGTCGCACTGATTCCAAAACCAGCGCCAGCTCCAGCGGCGATCACGAAAACGGTCGTTCCGGAAGGACCAACTCCTAAATCTGTGCCTCAAACTGTGGAAATTGCCAAAACGGCGCCGAAATCGGACGATGAGACTTCAAAAATTGCACCCGGACTCGAAACAGCTTCGTCTGAACTTCAAGAGGATTCGAAGAAAGAAATGTGAGAGCTTTTTTTGGTCTTGGACTCGAAAAATCAGCACTTTATTTTCAGAACGCAGAAAAAAGAAAATTTGGATACGAGGCAAGAACGGGCGGCTGAAAGCGATTTTTCGAAAAAAGAGGAGTGAGTACTTTAGTTTTGTTCGCATCATCTTAAAAGTGTGTATTTATTTCAGACCAGAGAATAAGGGGAAAATAGAGTCAAAACCAGAAAAAGAGGATCAAAGCGAAGTCCAACCAAAACCCAAGATTCATTTTGTGAAAAGCGTACGGTAAGCAAGACGTGTGCCTAATTGTTAGTGAGATGTTGCATAATTGCATTACATTCACAGGCTTCGTACATTGCAAAATTTAAATTTCCCGCTTGAAACCGCTTATGACAATTTTTCATAGATATAATGTCCCTCACTTTAAAACCTTTGCGCTAGAAGTAGTGAGAAATTTTCCATTGAAATTCTTTTCAAAAAGCGGCTAGAAATTGTTTACATTCTAGTAAGCTTTCAAGAGCGGGACGCATTGAAGCTACGAAGTGAGGGCCTGTTCGTCTATGTAAAACTGCAATAAGCGGCTTGCGGCGGGAAATTCAAATTTTGCGTCATACGAAATCTGGGAAATGGCCTATTTTAGGAGGGAGGAAAGCTCTTCGTCATCGTCTTCAGATCGAGAGCGAATCGGCGCATCGGTCACACCTGACCTTCCATCCGTCATTGGCGGGATAGAAAGCCCGAAAAATGGGTAAGAGCGGTGCGGTGTGGTTGTATAATATGGGGAAATCAGTGTTACGGGCTTTGTTTACGCGGGAAATACAAGTTTTGCAGGCATGTGGCCTGGCCTGGCGCCTGGGCGGGAGCTAGCGGCGTGGCTGATGTTAGCATTGGTGTACATTGGATTATTGCCAAGCTGCCGTAGTAAACAGGGAATGTTCTAGTGTAGAGTTTCACATAGGCTGAACATAAGATGATGTTTTGCAGGCCTTCGCTTTTGGTTATCGACTCGAGTAGCTCGCCGCGAGTTCAAGGCACGCCAAGAAAAGGCTCGGCACAATTACGTATGGCGAGTACGCCGGAAGAATTTGTGAAAAAATTTGGTGGCAAGACTGTTATTAGTAAAGTAAGCAATTGCTTGATTGCATAAGGTTTTTCTGGCAGTTTTTTTGGTTAGGTCTTGATTGCCAACAATGGCATTGCGGCCGTGAAGTGCATTCGCTCGATTCGGAGATGGGCCTATGAGACGTTTGGACACGATCGGGCCATAAAGTTTGTTGGGATGGTGACACCGGAAGATATGAAAGCTGCTGCAGGTAAGACTGTCTTTATGAATTGGAAAGGTAGGGGTATTTATTCCCAAGAATCATCGCATCTTGATGGAAAATACGGTTTCTTAATGAAAAATTCAAATTTAAAAAAAGGCGGGAAAGTCGAATACCCGAGCAAGAAAATATGTACAGCGGTCGGTCTTATTTGTTTTAGAGTATATCCGACTGGCCGATTCTATCACAACTGTACCAGGCGGGCCGAACACCAACAACTATGCCAAGGTCGATTTGATAGCTGACATTGCCAGGCAGGAGAAAGTACAAGCTGTGTGGGCTGGATGGGGCCATGCATCGGAAAATCCTAAATTGCCTGATTTGTTGGCGAAAAAAGGCGTTGTTTTTTTGGGTGAGTGAAAAAATTGAATTTTTATGGGCTTTTTTGAAATGTTGTTTTCTAGGACCACCAGCCAAAGCCATGTGGGCGGTGGGAGATAAAATCGCGAGTGCTATCGTAGCGCAGACGCTGAACATACCAACGTTGCCTTGGAGTGGTAGTGGATTGCGCGTGAATTGGACGGAGGCTGATGGGGCCAGGGGCAAGAAGATCGTTGTTGCACGAGATTTGTACGAACAAGCGTGCGTGCGGACTGTGGAGGAAGGATTGAAGGTGAGCGTTGCAGGAGGGGTAAGATGTCAGGGAGAGTCCAGAGGCTAGATGGTCCCTTAGTGCTTGGACCAGCAACCGGGTTGGGAGACCGGGAGGGAACATCTTGGAGATCCAGTCTGGGCAACCTGTTTCTGTCGAGGCGCCGTTAGGAGACCCTCCTTTCTCGTTTGCTGGCGATCCAGACAATGACCGAACCGGCTTTTTTAGTCGAACAGGACCCGAACCGGACCATGCGGCTGTTTATACCGAGCCAGGACCAATCCTTGCCGGACCAGGGCCAAAACAGGATCAAAATAAGCCACAGTTTTCTTGCCGCTAATCAGGCTAGATCAGACTGACTAGCGGCAAAAATTGATTGAGGTGAGGATCAAGAGACAACCATGATGATTCCTAGTTTATGGTTGTCCTTTCACCAGTTTGCTGATTGAACTAATAGCTTTTCTAGTTTTGCGCTGTCAGTCAAAAGGCGCGCGGGTTGGTCCTGGTTCTGTCAGGTTTGGCTCCGGAACGCCAATCCTGTTTAGTTTGGTCAAGGTTAGGTCGAAGCTGGATAGTGATTAGTAGATGGTGCCTGGGGAGAGACTCGTCTAGCAATTGTTCCCTTGCGCGGAACCGTCAGCCCTATCCTACGTCGTAGTGAGATGGCCGTCCAAATTGAAGGACACGTTTTTGATGATTTCTAAACCAGCTTAGGTCCAAAGACTTGGTTAAATACCCTGGGTTTTGGCGTGGTGCCAAAAGCTTCACCGGTCAGCCCCTGTTAGGATTCGAGCTTATTACAGACACCTAGGGCCACGTTCTAACTGTGGACAGGTCCTAAATCCTGTGGCATCCTAATCGTAAGGCATCCTGGTGCCTGGGTGCTCGTCTAGCAATTGTTCCCCTGCGAGGAGCCAGCAGTCCTATCCTAGATGGCCGTCCCAAATGAAGGACTTGTTCTTGAAGTGGCATGGCATGACGCTACCCTTGGCCATAGTGATGCGACCGTCCTGAATATAGGAAGTAGATGGATGTGAAAGTTTTTCGTTCCAGGGGGTCGATTTTTGGCCCTTTACCCGCGGGCTGGACGGTTTGTTAGTGGACCCTATCTTGCCATCGACTAGGGTCAGTCCGGGATGCATGCTGGGCGGGAGCGCGTATTGTCGCTGCTCCGCCATGTCGGCGGGTACCCCACGGGGTAACCATACCCAGGCCGCGCCCCTGAAAGGACCCGGATTGGAGAGCCCCGAGGGCTAACGGCTGTTTGAGTCGCCCACAACCAGCTCAGGGAGAACTTTACCAAAGCCAGAGTTGAACCCAGGCCGACCAGTTTGCAGCTCTTCCAAGCAAACTGTGATGCAGGCCTTACACCACCCAGGCGGCATGAGCAGTGGCCCCAAGTGTACGAGCCCAGTGCCTCCCTGGCCACAGTCTGGCGTCTAACTTAGCAAGCTGTCCAAACTCTCGGCGGGATCCAGGTGACGAATATGCTCAGGCTCCCTGATCGCGAGTCGTCCCCCCAAATTCAGGCTGCCAGGATGGCAGTAGCTTGTCGAAGAGTGTTGAAAGGGAAAACCAGTGCTGGGATTCGAACCTGGGACCCGCTTGACAGACTAACATTACTAAAAAGTGCCTGATTCGATTTTAGATAGCTGAGAATATCGGTTTTCCCGTAATGATTAAAGCATCGGAAGGTGGTGGTGGCAAAGGAATCCGTCGATGCGAATCAGTTGAATCATTTACGATTCAGTTTTCTCAGGTATTTTTCGAAATTAGCGTGATTTTTGGGAGATATGACTTGTGTTTCAGGTTCAAACCGAAGTGCCTGGTTCCCCGATTTTTATAATGAAATTGGCGAAAAATGTGCGACATTTGGAAGTGCAAGTGTTGGCTGATTTGTACGGGACGGTTATTTCATTGTTTGGACGAGATTGCTCGATTCAAAGGAGGCATCAGAAGATTATCGAAGAAGCACCCGCCACTAAAGCTCCGCCCGAGGTGCTGGAGAGTATGGAGAAGGTGAGTGATCCCTCAGGCACCAGGCGGGGAGATATGAGAGATCAAACTTCCTTTGGCAAGTAGGGCTGGCCCAGTTTCACCATGGCTCTGAACGAAATTTTGAGATCGACCAGCTTTGAGATGAAGTGTCTTTCTGATTTTTCAGTCTTCCTGATGTTTCACAGGAAGTCTAGAGGGGAGGAGGTGAAACATCAGGAAGACGGGTCTGATGGGGAGAGTATACTGTCGAGTGGTGGACTCGTTTCAGGATGCTATCAAGCTAGCCAAGATGGTGGGCTACGTGAGTGCTGGCACAGTCGAGTACTTGTACATGGCCGAGAGTCAGCAGTACTTTTTCCTGGAATTGAACCCACGTTTGCAAGTCGAGCACCCGTGTACGGAGATGGTAGCCAATGTGAATTTGCCCGCTGCCCAGCTGCAGATCGCCATGGGTTTGCCGTTGCATCGTATCAAGGATATACGTGTGTTGTACGGGGGCAGTCCGTGGGGCGATTCGCCTTTGGAATTCGAGAATCCACTGCTGAAGCCAGTCCCGCGAGGACACGTGATCGCTGCGAGAATCAACAGCGAGAATCCGGACGAGGGTAAGTGATGGTTGGTTGTGGTTAGTTGGATTGAATTGGTTTATGTTTGACAGGATTCCAACCAAGTTCGGGCACAGTGAAGGAATTGAATTTCCGAAGTAGTAAGAACGTATGGGGCTACTTTAGTGTGGGAGTGGCTGGTGGTCTTCACGAGTATGCCGATTCCCAGTTTGGCCATTGTTTCTCATGGGGAGAAACACGCGATGATGCCAGAGCGTAAGTAGTTGTGTTTGAGGGGTAATTTAAATGTGATTAGTTTCCCGCCATTTTGTAGATTTGAATTTTTTGGAACATTTGAAAAATTCAAATCTACAAAATGGCGGGAAGCTGTAGGTGTATTTCTTGACCCAAGAGGCGCCGCGCTGGATAAGAGTTCCTACTGGCTGAGTGTCGGTGGTTTCTGAATCTGCGAAACATGGGGGGGGGGGGGTAAACATGCGCGGGATTGAAGCCCACCTTTTGTCTCACGCATCGCATGTAGTGTGGCACCTTTTAGGAATATGGCATTGGCATTGAGAGAACTTTCGATTCGCGGCGATTTTCGAACGACAGTGGAATATTTGACAAAATTATTGGAAACTGAAGATTTCGTTGAGAATAATTTCGATACTGCGTGGTTGGACAAACTAATTGCTGAGAAAGTGAAGGTAAGGAGATTTGGTTCATGGGCTGAAGCGTGGGGCTTAGAATTATATATCTAGATATTACACAAAAGTTGAGATAAGCGATAACTGAAATTGAACTTTGAGCGACTCTCTCTTGAGCGGGTTCGATTCCTGGTCAAGGCTAAAGTTTGTTTGTGTGTGTGTGTGAGTGTACTGCACCACCATACTGTGTGTATACCACCATACACTCACACAAACACACAACTGTATGGTGGTATACACACTGTATGGTGTGCAGTACAGTCTAGACTCACGATCAGAGTGAGAGAGTCGCTCAGGTTCGATTCCCCCACAAGCTAAAGTTTCTGTATGTGTATCTAAGGTGGTTCTGTTTCAGGCTGAATCGCCAGATGTGATTGTGGGCGTCATCTGCACGTCAGTCTTGATAGCGAACGCCCAATTGATGAAAGCATTCGAGACTTTTCAAGCTGCCTTGAAGAGGTAATGAACCCATCTTGCCGTATGCCCATTTCTGGAGAAGTGGGAGTAAGGCATTGAGAGATAGGGGCTGTAAGAAAGGCTTGGAGGGGCGTAACTTGCATGGAAATTTTCCCGCCATTTTTGAATTTGAAGTTTTGGTGAAGTTTGTACCTTTCAAGATTTTGTAATCATGTCATGTCATACTTTATCCATAGCCAAGCACTATACAGCGCACTCAAGAGCTAAGGAACACGTACTCACAATCACTTTTCCCCAGGCGGGAGTCGAACCCTCCCCTGCAAGCGTGAAAGGCAGACGATTTAACCGCCAGGCTACGATCAGGACCCGGGAAATCGATGTCTCATGGGCGGTGTTCTTACAGTATTTGCGTGCGAATCGGGGGTCAGTGTAAAGTGTGTTTTAGGGGTCAAGTACTGCCTGCGAACACTCTAGCGGATACGTTCGAAGTGCACTTGACGCGGGAAGGTGTCAAGTACAGTGTGCAGGTAAGTGCCAGTGGTGTGTCCTTGTTGTGGATATGATTACTTCAATTTTAGGTAACTCGAAGTGCACCGAAAAAGTATTTCCTTTTGATGAACAAAAGCGGAATCGAAGTTGAATTTTATGCTATGGCCGACGGTTGCCTACTGATAACGTATAATTGCGATTCGTATACGTGCTTCATGAAAGAAGAAGTGGATAAATATTGCGTACAAATTGGAAATCAGACTATAGTTTTTGAAAAAGCCACTGATCCGTCGCAATTGAGGTAAGAACATTTTCAAAATAGGTCGACAGGTACATTGAAATTTTGGTCGTCACCTTTTTTGCTGATCATCTTTTTTGAAATAAGATCCCATCCTGGAGGGGGGATTATTCGAAGGGACACACCCCATGGGTGCATGGTGACGCAACAGGATATCACTCAGCAGAGGAATAGACGGCAGTGCTGTTAGCTTCGTGGGGGATTGAGATTAGCTGATCTGCATGTTTTAGATCTCCATCGGCGGGCAAGCTCATAAGATATTTAGTGCCTGACGGAGGCCATGTTCGTGCCGGGAAACCATTCGCGGAAATAGAAGTGATGAAGATGGTTATGGCCTTGAATGCACCGGAAAGTGGAAGGTAAGTACGAGGGGCAGTGCATGAAGGGGGTAATGGAGTTTGGTTGTAGTATCAATTACATAAAACGACCCGGGGCTGTCATGAACAGTGGAACGGTGATTGCGAAATTGGTGTTGGATAATCCGAATTCTATTAAATCGGTATGTGATCGATTTTTTGAGGAGTGGCAGGAAATATTTTTGCGAGGGTTTTTGGTTTAGGCAGTACAATATACTCAGCCATTTCCAGTCGCCTCTTCGTCGCCGGTACAACATAGTGCGGAAAAATTACATCATACGTTTCGAGATTTAATGCAAAATTTTGCGAATATTTTGGGCGGATATACGTTGCCAGAACCATTTTTCAGCAGCATGATTAGACAGAATGTGGATAAATTGTTCGCAATATTGAAAGATCCTGCGCTGCCTTTGTTGGAGTTACAAGTGAGCCATTTGGGTTTGTTGGGCGTAGGCCATTGATCGTGCAATGTCATACTTTATCCATAGCCAATCACTAGCGGCCAAGGAACACCATTGACCATAATTTTTTACCCAGCCGGGAGTCTAACCCTCCCCTGTTAGGGCTTACCTGCGACCCTATCTTGCCATCGACTATGGTCAATCCGGGGTGTATGCCAGGGATGCATGGGCGCGTGTTAGTCGCTACCCCGCGATATCAGGATTACTCCGTGGACTAACCATACCTAGCGTATGCGTCGTGAGGAGACCCGGATTACAGAGCCTCCCGTCCCATAAGGCCTCAAGGAGTGATGAAGGGTGAGTCAGAGTTGAACTCAGGCCGACCCGTTTCTAGCTCTGCCGAGCGAACTGTGCCACACGCGTTTCACCGCTTCACCGCTGAGGCGATTTTTATTTTTTGGTCATGCTGTAAATCAGTTAAATTGGGCGGTGTGAATTAAATTCGGAAAAAATCATATTTTTGGTGTGAAAAACTTGGAAAATCAGGGGAAATGCTTTTCCTATTGTCCAAACCCTGAAAAATCTGACCTCTTCTTCCTGGCTATGTCCTGGATCGTGGCCTACCGGGTTAAGGTGTCTGCCTCTCACGCTGGTTGCGCTGTTACAGGGGAGGGTTCGACTCCCGCCTAGGTACAAAGTGATTGCCAAATGTGTTTCTTAGCCCTCGAAACGCTTGGAAGCTCTTGGCTGCGAATAAAGCATGACATGACAGGGTCGGATGTCTGGGCGGGTACTGTCTAGCCAGGTCCGACCGATATATCGGTTGACCGATAATTTGTGCTGCCGATAATGCCGATAATGTAGATTTCCCTATCAATAAGAGTTTAGGGCTAACATACGGCCTGTTGATAGTGATTATAACTAGGAGCAGGGAGCTACGGATTCTCGATCAAAGAGGTCAGTGCCAAAGAACAGTCTGGAACTAAATCACGACAAGTCACGATCATCATGATCATGACTTTTCTTATTGGGATGCCCGCAATGGCACCAAAGCAGTTTACACTACAAGCAGTTGGCTGTCTGTGTGTTGCATAGGCTAAGGTTATGGGAAGGAGGTAGGCTAGCCCTGTCTTGTTACTTGAATGCTTCTCAATGAAGGCGACCTCTTTGCCTCGTGTCGTGTTGTTATTATACTGTACACTCAGAAACAAGAGTGCTTCTCAGGCCCCCGCGGCACAATAAATTACAGGCTAGTCCGACCTAAAAAATGGGCTATGACTACAAATTATCGCTGTAGTCGTAGCATTCCCCCTTGGGTGAGATTTTGGGGATAAGGTTAGTCTTTCCCCATTTGGAGTCAGGGACAGGGATGGTGATGGCCTTCAGGGTCTTCTGGGGTTGGAGATAACCCTGACAAGGCTGGGATAGAAAAAAGCTTTCTGGCTGTTCAAGTCCGTCTATGTGTTCACTTCTTTTCTTGACATGTTCTAAAAACTTCATGAAGTTTGCCCTGCATCGGAACTATTTTTTATGAGTATAAACATCTCAGTCACCTCACAACGTTGCACATAATGCTGATACTATAATTCGTGGGTATTTTCGTTTATCTGGACGTGGAAAAGTGTTTGAGGGTGAATCCCCGATGCATGTTTTTTGGGATGGGGATCAGGGTCAGGGCCCCAGTCGAAAACTAGAGCCCTCAAAAAGTTGTGAAAGGATTCTGCTTTGCATATTTCATTCATTCATTAACCCATACCTAAAGTCTAACAAAATGAGTTTTAGACGGTTCTGGGTCTCATTCAAGTTTCCAGGGTGTGCATGTGCACATAATGTACCTCCGCCTGCAAGATAGAAGCAACAAAATCCAGTTTGTATTCCAATTTAAGTAAAGGGAACTCTGCTGTTTCATGAGAACCTTCCTTTCACTCAAGCATCCAGACCCTGTCCTGCCAGCTGGGTTTTGATATTCATGCCCACTTCTTGACAGTGTCACACGGCCGGTCCTAGAGGTGTCATGCGTTGCCTCAAATGTATGACATCTGCGAAGAGGAGTTTTTAGTTGGGATATTGCAAATCACATAGTCTTCGGTCCCGAGATTTTGGGCTACCAGATTGATTCAAATTGGTCTTCAAAGGAACCCTAGCATGCGAAATTAAAAAATTGCATGTTTTAAGGATGGGGATCTGACCAAAATTCAAATTTCCCGCCATAAAACTTGAATATTTAAAGTTTTCAAAAATTATCGGTTTTATCGGCCGATAATTGCGTTATCGGTTATCGGCCGATACCGATAGTTGCCTTATCGGTCGGACCTGGCTGTCTAGTTGTCTCAAGAATAATATTTCTGTATTGGGCCCCTATCTGGCCCTGCTCTCCATGGAGTTCCAATTTGTTGTGCCTAGCTGGTCAGCAGTCTTGTCTTGCTCCCATTGAAGGCTGCCTCTGATGTCTCCACAAGGAGAATCTCCCCAACGAGCAAAGCCCGGGGATCCCCCCCCCCCCACCCCCCCCCCCCGCGGTACCTTCTCCAATGTACGGCCGTTCAGCCTGTTGCACGAGGGTCCTGGGGGTGCGTCCGAGGATGATACTGGGGCGAGAAGGGAGGGGCCTTCTTGACGTCCGTCACTTGATGGTGTACCTGGTTAGTTGGCCAGAGACAGGTTGCAAGGCCAGCGACAGACTTAGAAATAGAGAGAGCGGCTTACACTCCTGTTGTCAGCAGAATAAAACTGCGTCTTAAACGCCCGCAAGGTGCGGGGGTCGTCCAAAGAGGGTTCATGACACTTCAAGGCGGGGAACCCGAGTCGAGCCAAAGGTCAATGGCACGCCAGTTTGAAATGTATCACTACCACCTGGGCTGACCCACCATACGGATATGAGAGAGTGGAGTCTCTTGGACAAGAAACAGTGTTGCTGGCCCAGGCTTTGCGGGACTGAGACCGCGGCTCCATCTTTGCTGTAGTCGACTGATTGTGAGTCCAAGTTGTGGGGTTGCTTTGACGATTTTTGTGTGGTGTCCTCCTTGAGATGGTCGAGTCAGGAGATGTCTTTGGCCAATTCGAGGTCTGTGCAGTTTTGGGTTGACAGAAATGGCTTTATTTTATTGCAGGAGGCCATATCAGTGGTCGGCAGTCGATTGCCTCAAGAAGTAGAAAAGGCGATCAGTCGTTTAATGGCGAATTATGCAGCCAATTTGACGTCGATTCTTTGCCAATTTCCGGCTCAACTAATTGGTTATATCTTGGATGATTACGCGTCGAAATTGCAACGAAAAGAAGATCGAGATGTGTTCTTCTCGACGACTCGTCCATTGGCTACTTTGCTTCAAGAGTGAGTGAGAATTTTTTTGATATTTTGAGGGTTTAATTTTTTAAATTTTAGTTATCAAGGTGGTATTAGAAATCATTTGAAAAATGTAATCAATGATTTATTACGGCAATATTTGGAAGTGGAAAAACATTTTCAAAAACATCAATACGATAAAAGCGTGTTATCACTTCGAGATTCGTGGAAAGAAGATTTGGAGAAAGTGGCTCGAGCTGTTTTATCACATGCGCAAGTGAATAAGAAAAATAAATTAATTGCGACTTTAATTACGCACGTTTCGAATCACGAGCCCGGATTAGTTGATGGATTGAAATCGAATTTAGATTCGTTGACGGAATTGGGTAAAATGGAACATTCTCAAGTGGCCTTACGAGCGAGGCAGACACTTATTGCTGCTTATCAACCGACTTACGATAGTCGATATCATCAAGTGGAAGGAATTTTATTGGCGTCGGCTAATCAATATGGGCAATCATATCAGCCGGATGGATTGAATAAATTAATTACGTGCGAGACGACAATTTTTGATGTTTTACACGAATTTTTCTATTATTCGAGCGCCAGCGTTCGAATGGCGGCCTTGGAAGTGTATGTTCGTCGGGCATATATCTCGTACGAAGTGGCTTGTTTGAAAAGTCATCAAGTGGGAAATGAATGCGCTATCGAATACTTGGTCACATTACCAGATACTCATCCGAATCGAGTGGCTACGAAGAAAACATTGGGCGATGCTGTTTGTCGAATACAAAGCGTTGGAGATGATTTTTTAAGTTTAAAAGTAGTTGGATCAGCGATTTATCAACGAGTTGGTATTTTAGTGCCGTTTCGATCGTTGAACGATTGCGATGCATCGTTTCCGGAATTGGTGAATCGATTTACGCTGAGCGTTAGTCCGAGTGTGGACGAAGACAAGCCGAGTCCTGGACGAAGTGTCGTGTCGCCAGCGGCAAATGAAGGGGATGAACCGAAAAGTGAAGAACCAATTCATATTTTACACGTGGCAATTAGAATTGGAGAAGAAAATGAAGAAGGACCGAAAGATGATGAATTAGCGGCAAAATTTCAAGCATTTTGTCTTTATCATATGACGATATTAGTGGCGAAAAGGATTCGAAGAATTACATTTTTGGCGTTGGAGAAAAAAAGGACGCCGAGATATTTTACTTATCGAGCTCGAGATAATTTTTCGGAGAATAGAATATATCGACATTTGGAACCGGCTTTAGCATTTCAATTGGATATAAAACGTATGAAATATTTTAATTTACAAGCTATGCCGACGGAAAATCGACGAATGCAAGTTTATTTGGCGACGGCGAAATCGGATCAAGGACACGAAGTACACGATCATCGATTATTTGTGAGGAGCATAATTCGACATACGGATTTAGTTTCGAATTATGCTTCGTTCGAATTTGTAAAAAGTGAGGGGGAACGGGTATTATTGGAAGCGATGGATGAATTGGATGTGGCATTGACGTATCCGGAAGCACGACGTTGCGATTGTAATCATATTTTTTTGAATTTTGCACCAACCGTTTCGTTGGATCCGCCGAATGTGGTGAGTACAGTACGGGAGATTGTGTTACGATATGGTAATCGATTGTGGAGTCTTCGAGTATTACAAGCCGAATTGAAATTTTTAATTCGTCTTCCGAAAGGTTCGATAGTGCCGATGCATTTGACGGTATCGAATGAGAGTGGATATTATCCGCAATTATATTTGTACAAAGAAATAGTGGATACGGAAAGTGGACAAATTAAATTTATGACGTACGGGAAAGGAAAATTGGGTCCTTTGCATGGTATGTCAGTCGGGACACCGTATCAGACAAAAGATCATTTGCAACAGAAAAGATACGTGGCGCAGAAGATGGGTGCAATATACGTGTACGATTTGCCGGAAATGTTCAGGCAGGCGTTGATGAGGATGTGGAGAGAATTTAATGACGAACGAAAAAGACACGAAGATGAACAGAAAGGAGCCGAAATAGTTTCGTGCGTGGAATTAGTTTTGGATGCGAAAGGAAATTTGCAGGTGAGCAGGGCTTGCACAGATGTCTGACCAAGGGGAAGGGCCTGGATGAAGAAGAGGATCTTGGATGGGCAGACAAGAGGGTGGTAGCTCAGGGGAGGTCTGATAGAATGTGGGCATAGACAGGGGCACCAGTGGCGTATGAAGAACAAGAGACAGCTAGACAGCCATAGAAGATTATGGGAGTGACTGCAGAGGAGGACTCTGGAAAGGCCTACAGCTCAAGGGTGTCAGGCTGGATAAGCAGGCAGCCGATCGCGAGGTTGCAATCCTACAGTGGGCGGGCGTGGGACCTGAACTCCGACTGGAGCGAGGCGTGTCTAGGGCGACGCCTGAGGTAGCTGAAGCATCAAGCCGAGGGGTTGATTTCCCAGCCAGGAGAGTGGGTAAACTTCTCCCACCCGCCCCATCCACTAGCCGAGGTTTTTCATGAGACCTGAAATCATCGGCCCGCTCTAATGTTATCTTTGGCGAGCCAGAGGTAGCCGCAGGCCACAGTGTAATAGGCTGGAAAAGATACCGCGGGCCGTGGATGGAGTCAGGCAGGTCTCCTAGTCGTAGGTGCCAGAGGCATTAACCCGACGGGTTTCTGCATCGCCTGGAGGAGCGTATCGAGCGGCCAACGAAGGCAACTGATACTCAAGGCAACCGCACACACTACCTTCTCCACTGGCCAAACACACCTGCAGTGTGATAGGAACAATGCCAAGTAGTCCACGGCATCTTGTGCTGAGCTTATCGATCAGCCACACCTCGCCGTAATCCACCAGGCACGCACGGGGCCATGCACAGGGAGAGCCTGGTCACCACTATCCAAGCCTAAGGGGGTCGCCCCACACTGTTGGTCCATTGTTGAGCTGCAGGAAACTCAAGAGCTCAGTAGCTAAGACGGCCCAAGCGAGGGTCTGATTGGGTATCTCGGACAAAAATCGGACTGTGATCCAAGATGGGCTATTTTAGAGGTGGTGGTTACAAAAATTTCGTTAGAGATTTTTTAGCCTTGTCAGAATCAAGACAAGCTTGCGGGCATTGGGCTTGTGGGGATTGTGAGACTATATTTTTTATGTGTAGGAAGTTGCTCGATTGCCGGGCGAGAACGAGTGTGGAATGGTGGCTTGGAAGATGACGTTGAAAACACCCGAATATCCGGACGATGGGCGGAAATTGATTGTGATCGCCAATGATATGACTTATTTGATCGGGACGTTCGGGATCAAGGAAGATGATCTGTTCCAGAAGGCGTCCGAACTGAGTCGTCGAAATGGTATTCCACGTATTTATATCGCGGCCAATAGTGGTGCCAGGATTGGATTGAGCGAAGAAGTGAAAGATTGCTTTAAAATTGCTTGGGAAGATCCGGAATGTATAGAGAAGGGGTTGAAATATTTGTACTTGACTCACGACGATTATACTAGGCTGACTTCGGCTGGAGTCGTCGTCAAGTGCCAGTTGGTTGAGGAAGATGGCGAGAAAAGGTGAGTGAATGCTTTGAGGACTGGAATGGGAGCTGAGCACGGGGTCATTTTGAAGTTCTGGAAAGTGCTGCGTGCCAGTGCAACCCACGTGCCTGGCGGGCCTTAGGGAGAATGATTGATACTCTCCCCTGGCTGGTGTAACCCCCACCGGGTAGGCAATGGCGAGTGGGAGAGAGTAATCGCCCCTGGCTAGGAGACGTCAACCTCTCGGGTTGATTGATGTTTCAGTACAGTCGTAATACTTGCCTGATGAGAGTGTTTGCCTCGCTGACTTCGGTTGGCCCCATTCTCTCCTACACCGGCCAACATAGTTGCTCCAGTGCTCTGCACAGGATGCCCTCGTGTGGAGTAGCGTTCGTTCGGGATCATTATTTTCGGGATCGGTATCGGGATCGGGACTCGCTCAATCCCGACCGGGATCGGGATCGGGACAGGATCGGGATTTTGTGAAGAGAGCGCTTTTCATTGGCTATAGATGACCTACAACCTACCCTGAGTAGCCAGCAAATTAAAAGCCACAGATTCCCTTTCCTTGGATAATTTTTAGTGCAGTATTTATCATTGCATTCAAAATCAGGCAAGCGAAGAATCAGTTACAAATCAGCAAACAAATCCCCTCCTTCTCCTCTATCAATTCAATCATCCGCCAAGGTCTCTATATTTCCCCTTCTGAAATATTTTGATGGCCATGACCATCTGAGTCAGTGTCAAGCAGAATGTCGCCAGCTTCTGCAGCAGGCCCACCATCTAATGATGGCAAATGCGGGCTGTTACTGTATCTAACTGGGCGCAAATCGTACATCAGAAAAAGCAGGACTTGTGCATTTTATGGGAGTAGTTTCATCCGATCATGCCATTATCACCCCTACAGCTCGTTTCCCATACACCAGCCCCATTCCCTGTTGCAATAAAAACATTCTATCACCACAATATTCAGTCCCCAATCCCGAACACTTTTTATCGGGATCGGGATCGGGTTCGGGTTCGGGAGGGGCAATCCCGACCGGGATCGGGATCGGGACCGGGATCCCGAACGAACGCTAGTGTGGAGGCGGGAGGCAGAGAGGAAAGCTGCCGTATGGGTGGCCATATGACCTCCCGATAGCGCGGATGCTTTCACCAGGAGGCCGCGATGGTGGCTGGATAACTCGGGTTTGTCCTGGGTTACAGCCCTATCATCCCAAACCATCGAGGTAACATAAAGGAATAGAACTGATGGCCTATAGGACTCGTATGAGGCATTTTGCAAGTCTTGTTGGGATGTTAATGGTAGAGCTTTCTGCCTGGGACCATCCTCTTCAGCCCCGCCGCTGGTGTACCTGTAGACACAAGCTATATTGTCCCCATTGCCCGCAAGGTGCCCCCTCTCGGTTGCTTCGACATCAGCAAAGCCCGGACTTAAGCTCTCTGATCCTTATTCCATGGGAAGAATCGAGCATAGCATACTAGACCCTATGCCTGATCCAGTCGTAGAGCAATGCAAGCCTAAGCTTAGTCCCCGAGCCTGATCCCAGACTTCGAAGCGAGTGGAACTGTTGAGCCCCAGAAGCAGCTGTAACCTCACTGGCTGGCGGGCCATAGCGAAAGGGGGAGAATAATCGATCCCTCATGGCTATGATGATGTTTCAGCCACAGAGTATAGTCGCAAGATTGCCTGCTCCAGTCGGAGTTTATGTCCCGGAGACTCCAGTCGGCCGCATTCTCTCCTTTGCCTGCCAGGCATGGTTGCACAGCCACTTTTAAAGACACAACTTGTACGCGCAATTGTTGCAGGCATAAGATGGTGGACATAATTGGTCGTAGCGACGAATGCTTGGGTGTGGAGAATTTGAAAGGGTCAGCCTTGGTCGCTGGGGAGACGTCGGACGCGTACAACGAAGTGTGTACCATCAATTTGGTGACGTGTCGGACGGTGGGCATCGGCACGTACCTGGTTCGATTGGGCCAACGGACGATCCAAGTGGAGAACAGTACGATCATATTGACCGGTGCGGCGGCATTGAATAAGTTGTTGGGACGCGAGGTGTACGCGTCGAACAATCAGCTGGGTGGTCCGCAGATCATGTACGCCAACGGGGTCACGCATGCTGTGGTGCACAATGATTTCGAGGGCGTGTGCTTGGTGTTGAAATGGTTATCGTATATTCCCAAGTGTCAAAATGGACCATTGCCGTGCGTGGTGCCCGTGGATTTGATCGATCGGGATATTCAATTTTACCCGACCAAATCGCCCTACGATCCTCGGTGGATGTTGGAAGGACGTGTGAATCCGGAGACGGGCTATTGGGAATCGGGATTCTTCGATCGCGGGTCGTGGATGGAGATATTGTCCGGGTGGGCCATGACTGTGGTTTGTGGACGAGCCAGGTTGGGTGGCATACCGACGGCTGTGATCGCAGCCGAGACTCGGTCCATGGAAATGGAAGTGCCGGCTGATCCGGCCTCGTTGGATGCCGAGGTGAAAGTGACTGTGCAGCCGGGTCAAGTCTGGTTCCCTGATTCGGCGTACAAAACGGCTCAGGCGTTGAGGGACTTTAATCGCGAGGGATTGCCCTTGTTTATATTTGCTAATTGGCGAGGATTCTCGGGTGGAATGAAAGGTAAGGTGGGGGGAGGCGGGTCTGTGGCCTAGCGGTTAAGGCGTCTGCCTCTCACACTAGGTGCGCACTTAAAGGGGAGAGTTCGACTACCGCTTCGGTAAAAAATGGCCGTCAAATATATGTGTTCCGTAGCCCTCGAGTGCGCTGTATAGTGCTTGGCTGTGGATAAAGTATGACAAGACATGACGGGTTGTCGGACATATTGTAATGCGACTACTGGAGGGAGTGACTTGGACGGGATTGAGCGAGTCCCGATCCCGAAAAAAAGTGATCCTGAACGAACGCTACAAGGGCAGCCAACCAAGCCAACCCGGCCTAGCTGAAGCATCACCCTGGCGGGTGACGCTCCCAGCAGAGTATCGATTGCCAGTCGAGCCTGTGCAAAAGCTCCACCAGTCACTCCCTCATACGGACCCAGTCGTCTTGTGACTACACGGAGCTCATGAGTGTAGCGAGGGGCCTCAGGAGGTCTCTCAAAGAGCACTGGAACAGGCCTGTTGCACCAGTCTACTTGGTTCCTAGTCCAGGAACATGAAGTGCTAACCCACTAGCACGTGCTAGTGCCGCATGCGAGGTGCATTTGACGCAGTCACCTGTCTTTTAGATATGTTCGATCAGGTGGTCAAGTTCGGGGCGTACATTGTGGACGGTTTGAGGGAGTACAAGCAGCCAGTCTTCGTCTATATCCCTCCCCTGGGCGAATTACGTGGCGGAGCGTGGGTTGTCGTCGACTCGGCTATCAATCCCCGTTATATGGAAATGTATGCTGATGCGACGGCCAGGTAAGGAGCTGGTTGAAGGGGAGTGTAACCCTCGTGCCTGGTAGGCCATGGAGAGTGGGAAAGTAATTGATCTGGCCTGGCTGGAAAACGTCAACCTCTCGGGTTGATGTTTCAGCCGCAGGTGTAGTCGCAAGGCCCATTCGGAGTTTTTGACCCGCCAACTTCAGTCGGCCACACTCCCTCATGCGCCTGCCAGGCTTGGTTACAGGAGTGTCCCGAGAATGCGTATCACTCCTGATTGACAATCTCATGAGCGGAGGGTCGGGAGGGCAGAGTGACGTGGCGGGGTGCTTTACTCGCGTCCTCATGGTCACTATGCCTTCTGCCGCAGAAGGGCTATCTGGCCGCAGCACGGGGTACAGTGGTCTCCCCAAATTGTTCCTGACTAGTGGATGGGATGGTTGGTATCCTGATTCTTGACTGATGGACTTGAAAGGCTGCTATTCACGGTCTTCGCAGGGTGCTTGCAGCTGATTGTGGTCCTAGCAGGCCACGATCAGCCACTAAGGTTGACTGCTCGGTGAGTGTGACCCTTGAGGGGGCGAAGAACTGACCTGTCCTGGACTTCAGTAAAGTGGGACCCTTGACCTTGAGAGTGTGATGGCCAGTGGGGAAGGTTGTGTATTTGCCTGCCTTGCCATGTCATGTCATATCTTGTCATACTTGTCATGCTTTATCCATAGCCAAGCACCCGAGGGCTAAGGAATACAGATTGAACATCATTTTTCACCCAGGCGGGAATCGAACCAGCGGGAATCTGTAAATGTACACCCAGCGCGACGGGCAGGCGCCTTATCCGTTAAGTCACGACCTTGAAGCCTCTGTTGGCTGGTCGATACACTCCCTCCAGGCGAGGCAGGAACCCGTCGGGGTGATGTCTCTGGCCCCTACTACTAGAAGGCCTGTCTGGAGTGCTCTGCTCCTCGCGGTACCTTCTCCAATGTACGGCCATGCAGGACCGGCCGGCCTAGCTGCTTAGGACACTTGCCAAATCTACTCTTCAAGATTCCATGAGGCGTAATCGTCTGTTGGATCGGAGACTGTCGAGTATGACGCGCACGATGTTTTAGGGGCAACGTGTTAGAAGCGGAAGGGACGGTTGAAATCAAGTATCGATGGAAGGACCTGAGGAAGACGATGCATCGATGCGATGATGTTTGTCAAAAGCTGCTGAAACAAATGCAATCGATCGATATAGCTGAGAAAGAAGGGCCGATCAAGTTCGCTGCTTTGCAGAAGGATTTGAAGAATCGCGAAGAAGTATTGAAACCATTTTACCACACGGTGGCCCTACAGTTCGTTGACCTGCACGATCGGGCGTGTGGAAGGATGAGTGAGAAGAATGTGATTACGGTAAGTCGAATGGGGACTGCTGGTATTGAAAGTAAACAAGGTCTCTCCAACTGCTCCTGACTTTGTTGGATGGGATAGATGGTATCCTGATTCTAGAATGATGGGGGTTATGGACTTGAAAGACTGCCATTCGCAGCCGTCGTTTGGTGCTTGCGGCTGATTGTGGGACCACTAGTCTGATTGCAGGCTAGCATGCACCATGAGTGGGTCCCCTGAGCTGACACCAATCCAAGCTTGACCGTGTGGGGGGGGGGGGGCAAAGAACTGACCTGCTCTGTGTTGTGAAGTGGGACTCCTGGCCATGAGAGGGTATTGGCTCGGCTTGCCTCCGTTGGTCAGTCGATAAGCTCTCTGCAGGCGAGGCAGAAACCCGTCGGGTTGATGTCTCTGGTTTCTACGACTAGGAAACCCGCCTTTTGAGACTATCCTCTCCCCGCGTTACCTTCTCCAATGTACGGCCATTCAGCCTAGTTAGTACTAGAGGAATGCCCAAGATGTATAGGACACTTGCCAGGAGGTCTGTTCCCTAAGATCACATAAGGCATAATCGTGAAACCTTGCAGAAAGTCATTCCATGGCCAAGGGCACGACAACAACTTTTTTGGCGTCTGAGGAGGCGATTGTCCGAGGATAAAGTCAAAGCCCAAATCCGCGACTCGTTCCCGGATTTGAGTGATGGACAATTGGACGTTAGGGTGAGAAGGTGGTACACGACTGATCGAGATGGACAGGTGAGTTGGGGGGGGGGGGGATCAAGCTACTGGTTTGAGTGAGCCTGATAATCGGAGGTGCGGGTTCGATCCCCGCTCAGGGTAAAAGTTTTGGTTTCTGTTTTAGGCCAATAACAATTGGGATGATGACAAGATGGTGGCCTTGTGGTGGGAACAACAGCTGCAGGAAGGAAAGTCGAATTCATTGGTGAAGGAAACACTGGCGTGTCTTGTTCGTGAATCGATTGTACAAAAAGTCGAAAAGTAAGTCGTTGTTGATTTCGAAAATATTTATTTTAAAAAATCTTTGCAGTTTGGTGTCGTCGAATCCCGAAGTGTTGTTGGAGACGATCATCAAACTGTCTGAGAAGCTTACTCGAAGTCAGTGTGCTGAATTGCAGAAGGCTTTGGAAAATCGCAGAAACCAATCGGAAAAGCGATGATATGAATAGAGTTTTTATGTCATACTAATGTCAGACAGGCTCATTTTAAAGGGTACAATACTACAATGCGGTCAAAGGCTCTGGTTCGAATCCTGCTCAAGGCAAAATTTTTTTATTGAAAATATCAAATCTTTTAACGAATCTAGTAATGAAAAGACTTTGAATGATTTAGTGTGAAAGAGCATTAAAATTTTCGTGGTTATTTAGTGTTTCTGTTTTTAAGTAATTGCCCAGTAAAATTTGAATTCGCGCTGTTTCTTACTGAGCCTGCGCATCAATGCCAAATACTGTCTGCTACATTGCGCGAAAATTCAGTTCGAACGGTTGTTCGCTGAGTTTGAGTGTGTGATTTCGGCTGGCGTTTTGTACTGAACGAGGAGTAGCGCGAGTTTTAATGGCTTTTTTACTTAATAAATTAATAAATAAATTGTTCGATACGTTTTCGTTAGCATGTGCTATAGCGCTGGCTGCGTCGCTGTATGCTTATATTTATAAAATTCCGGAAAATCGATGCGAGATGACGTACATGTATCAATTGCCGGAATACATCGTAAGTTTGGATTTACGTTTGGCCTCTTAATGTACAAGTAAACGCTTAATTTAAGGAAATTCCGCTGCCGAAAAAAGTTAGGACGGCTTTTCCAAATTACGGATTGTACGTGTACGGAGAAGGGTAAGTTTTCTGAGACCTGCCAAGCAAAATAGCAACGTTTTTTTGATTTTAGAAAATATGCAGCTGAATTGAAGTAAGTAGCGTGTAGCAAAATAGGAACGTAGTACGATCGCTCGTGTTTTAGAGAAGGGCGATTACGTGGCATTCCCGTTCTGTTCATTCCGGGCAATGCCGGAAGTCATCGTCAAGTGCGTTCCCTTGCTTCGGTATCGATGAGTAAGACGGAACGGTATGGGATTACGCAAGGTAACATTCCAGTATTCAATTATTTTTCGATCGATTTTAATGAAGTAAGCTGTTTGAAATGCGAAGACTACGTCTATGATGATATTGGTTTGTTTTCAGGAATTGTCGGGATTGTATGGCGGTTATTTGGAAAGGCATACTGAATTCACGGCCAAATGCGTGGAAAAGATTATGTCCTTGTACAAAGATGTGCCGAGACCGCCGAAATCTCTGATCGTCGTGGGACATTCAATGGTAAGATCTGAAGTCGGCGCAAGTTCTCACAGATTTTGTCTTTAAAAAAGTAGTGCAATCGAATTTCAAATTTTCAGGGTGGAATCATTGCTCGAGGACTGTTCTCCACTTACAACTTTTCGTCGTCTTTGATAAACGTTGTGATCACATTGGCGACCCCGCATTTCGCTCCTGGTAAGAATATTTTGCGTTTTTTTCCTTTTCTTACGATTTTTAAAAAGTTTGTTGCAGTTTTTGTATTCGATCGGGCCATGGATCGATATTACGATAATATAAGCAAATATTGGTGGGAAAATATGAACGAAACATTGGCGAATGTTACCGTTCTGTCGGTGGGAGGCGGTGAACGTGATATCCTTGTACGATCGGAGTTGACGAAATTCGAAAATCGATTGAAATCGGCCGTTTTCAAGAAGAATCAAAATAATTCGGGTCTTGTGCTATTTGAAACGTTGGCGACGAAAGTACCGTGGGTTTGGGCGACGACGGATCACCTATGCATCGTATGGTGTAAGCAATTGGTGCTGGCCACAGTTCGAGCATTGTTCGATATGAAAGAGACCATGACGAACGAGACTGCCATGTCGTTGCATGGAAAACGCCCGGGTCCGGTTGCGGCTTCGTTTAGTCGAGATCCGAATATTCATCGGAAAGCGATTAGTCATCATTTTTTCCAACGCAAAGATTGGAGGAAAAACGAGAAAGCAAAGCTCGAACACAAAACCAGAATCGATGACGAAAAGAAAATGCGTGAAAGCCGTTGGTTCAAGTTGTCAGAGGTAAGGACGGGAGTGGAGGGAGGGTGGGTAATTCTCTCCATGCACAAGAGTAGGCACAGGTCAAGGTCGGGCATGGGTGCAGGGACACGTACAACACGACTAGTATGATACCTGTGCAGAGGTCGAGCCGAGGTCGAATCCTTGGGTTGTCCTATCCTGACCAGAAGGATGGCTCAAGCCACTAGGATTACCCCTCGCTGAGTTTATTAGCCACACCAAGAGGGTTGTGTAGACTCTTAATTTGGGGAGAAGCCACACGCGTCAGCCGTCAAAGGGGTTCTGACGGACCTGAGACCGAAGTGCTCACAGAGCAGTCCAAACCAGTCCTCTACCCATACCTGCAAACCAACCCAGACACCCGACCTCGGCCTCGTGATGGCCTAGGAGTATCAGACCGGCTCCTTGAACCAGCGCTGATAAGCCGGAGAGAATAGTCCATGTCTATTACAGAGGTAGTGACCTGTGGAGCTTTTGCACCGCGCCAATAACCCCAGGGCAGCCAGGTCTTCCGATCTAGTCAATGGCTGAAACATCACTCTGACAGGTGATGCTCCCAGCTGGAGACTCCGTGCAGAGTATCGATTGCCGGTCAGGCCCTCTGGCACGGTCAAGTGCTGGGTTAATTTATTTGACAGACAAAGACAGAGTGCCCTCTCGCTCGGAGTCTAGGAAAATAATATTTACAAGGGAAATATAAAAAATTTCTTGCGTTCATGTGGGCGTCTAGTGAATTTAAGGAAAAATTGCAAAAGTTGATAGTTCCAGTTGCAAATAAAGGCAAAGTTCATACAAGGATGAAAAACTTGGGAATTCGAAAAATGCCTGGGAAACCAGGAGATACAGGAATTTTGCAATCAAAGTCAGGGAGAACTGTGAGCGACTGCATTTGAAGGCTTGAAATTTTCCATTCCCGCATTTTGTGTGACCTTTTTTGACCCTATCCTGGTCGCTCCAGGGGGTGCCTTTTCTTATGGGCGAGGGACTTGTTGGTTAACCCTGTCTTGCCATCGACTAGGGTCAATCCGGGATGCTGGCAAGAATGCGCGTTAGTCGTACCCCTCGATGTCCATACCCAACACTTGCCCCCTGAGAGGAACTGGATTCGAGAGCCCGCCCCATATGGCGTCTACTGGAGGGATGAAGGGTGAGTCACTGACCACTAGGCGGCGTCTGAGAGCTTCACCATGTTCTCAGACGAGCAAAGTTGAACCCCGGCCGACTAGCCGAGGGCTCCTTGAACCAGTGCACTGATAGGCTGGAGAGATTAGTTCATGCCTAACTTAACATAGATCCGTGCTAAACTAGCTTCTGCCAGGCCTGTCCTTAGCTTCAAGCACCACCTGTTTATGTTTCACCACATCACTAAACGTAGGTATGCGCACAGTGGGAGGGGGGCAATTATCGAGCTCTCACCCCTCACTGCGCGTCTGGTTTGACTCCCACCTGGCCTGATGTAGGAAATGTTCTTTTTCCCTCGCCTGCACACTTACTACTGGACTTCTTTATAGATAATTCGCAATTACGCTCATTTTATGCCTAGCATATGCCTGGCTTATATTTGCGTGTTATTGGTATTTGGTAAGTTGGCTCAGACTGGGATTGTAGGATGGAATTAAAGGGTTTGTTTTCAGATTGTCATGCGAAGGGGATCTTGTACAGGGTGGCTCAATATAAGTTTATTCGTGTGGTGGGGTTTTTCCTGCTGGGTTATCTTATTACGTGCAAGTAAGCGCACAATGGCATTGAAGAGTCGGTCTAATTGAATTGCCATTTTAGGATCATGAAAGAGGACGATTTTGTGCCGGCGTTGGCGGCTGTTGGTATGGCGTATGGGATGTTTTCGGTGATCAACTTCTTGGCCTATGCTGTATTGGTTGCGATTGACTTTTCCGGGTGAGGCTTCTGATTTGTCTGCCAGTTTTCATCAAGGAAGCAGTAAAGGGCCGGCACTGATTATGTAGGAAACAGTAGGTTTAGATTATGAACTTTTCAGTTGGTTTCGCCCTTGCGAGAAATGTCGCCATGTGCTCTGTTGAGGGTCAGTGTAAAAAAGGATATTGATATGCTTGCATCAGATCCGTCGGTTTGATGTTTCAGCTGTGTTTCACTTTAAATTCCATTTTTTAGAAGTTTTTTGTGGAGCGACTTTTGTTTCTCGATTTTTCCATTTTGTGAGAGATTATCCATTGTGACAGCGTTTTCCTTTGTGTGGGAGGTTATGGACGGCGATGTTTGGGGAGGGGGTCCAAATAGACCAACCTGGTGTTGAGGGTGGAAGGTGGGATATGCAAGTTGGTGTTTGCAGATTTGACTACTGGGATCCTCGACTGGATTTCCTTTGGTTTATAATTATTTCTGTGCTGATGGCTGTGACGTCCTGGTTCAGTTGGTCGTTGATTGCTTTGGCCTGGTTGGTCATACTGGCGTTCAGGATTCAGGTATGTGCGGTGGAATGGGCTTGGAATATGATTGACTGAACTGGGGTGTTTTCTAGGCTTATACGACGGATTTCGAGGACCTGGCTTCGAGGAGGCTGGCCCGACTGATAACTCAAACGGGATTGGTCCTGGCGTGTATGATGGCGCCGTGGGCGGTTGTGCTGATAAAGAATTTCAGGTAAGTGGATAGTGCATGCAGTGAACGAGCCAGTTCTCTGTGCCCCCCTCCCACACACACACACAAAGGGGGAGCTGAAGCTGCTTTCGTAGTTGCTCTAACAGGGTCAAGGCAGACCAGGCTGTCCAAGCTCGCTCAGCGAAGTGCTGGTCCCTGTTTATCTACTTTCTTTAATAAACTGGGACCAGCACTGCGCCCAAGAACTGTTAGGTTTGACAGTGGCGGCTAGGCTCAGTTTTTTAACTTACGAAGAAGAAATCAGGTGCCTGGGTATTCGAACCTGGGACCGCTATTGGCCAGCTATCGTCTTACCGCCACCCATCGGGGAACTGGCAAGCGAGGTCTGCCGCGAGTGCTAGCGGGTGTGTCTCAGCGGGGAGGGGCTGCCGGATGAGTCTTTGGGACTCCGTTTGTCCATATTGGCCACTGGCCGTGTGAGGTCGTGGCCTAGCGGGTTAAGGCGTCTGCCTCTCACGCTAGGGGGAGAGTTCGACTCCTGTCCAAGTAAAAAAATGATTGATGTGTTCCTCAGCCCTCGAGTGGCCCTGTAGTGCCTGGCTATGGATAAAGCATGGCATGACTGGCTGACGGGTCTCCGGGTTTCCATGAAGGGGCCAAAGGGTAGTCACAGAGTTGACACTGGGTTTGATGCTTAATACGGCCAGCGTTGATGGGGCGCCAACTCTGTACCCCTGTCTCCGAGGACGGTCGCTCGCCCTATCCGCCTTTGCTGGGTATCAGCTGTGTGCCTGCTGCCAGTCTGCCAATGAGACGCTCGGAGGGGATTCAGTTTGCGAGCAAGCCGCCCCTTGGCGTTTGGGCGGGATGGTGAACTGTTGACTGGTGCGAGGGGTGGGTGGTACAGGGACGCGTTTGTTTCGTTGCATCATAATGTCAATTCAGGAATGGAGGAACAACTTTGCCGCACGATCCCGCCTTGGTACCATCGGTGTTATGGCTATTGTCAAATTTATTTTATGAGCGATTCGAAGCTCATAGTTGGAAGTGAGTTGGTTTTTGGTGTTTAGATTGTTGAGGCAAATAGGCAGATGGGGTGATGGGGATGCGTCTGGTCTGGTATGTTGTGATCGTTTCAGACTGTCGGTGATACCGTGCGTGGTGGGCATAGTGGCGATTGGATTTGGCGACAAGCTGTACGTGACGGCGTATTGTTGTAGCGTATTGTTAGGATTTTACTCAAGTGCTGGCGGCTTGACGGTGTCGTTGAGCGAAGTTGACTGATTAGTGCTTGCATAGCGTCCTTTAGTGTATAGAGTCTCGTTTTTGTACAGCGGGTTCACTGGTACCGCCTACTCGCGCTCGTTCAAGTGGCAGTGAATAAAAGAAGGGAATTTGGGAGCGAATGATGTTTGTACGATCTGAATATTCTGCTTCATAGCAGACCACAGCCAAGGCTGGCACGGCGCCCTCGCCAACCAGCGAGCCGTAACTATTTGCGCAATGTCGCCGAGACGGTTTGGGCCAGTCTGTATTGTATTGTCCACCTGCTTTATTTAAAACTGTCAAATAGCGCCCGAGCAGCCGACTGGCCTGATTATGCTCCATTCCAACCGACGCTAAACAGTTCACTCGAACCCGACTCCCATCACTGATCTCCCGTGCCCGCAATGGATTATCGATTTGGGTGCTTATTGGGTAAGTGCTGATGCGTGGGTGATCGGACAGTGTCTTCAACGTCTTCTGTTTCAGCTCTGCTTACGCAAATTTCGGCTCAATTCCAGCCTCAGCTACAACCGCAACCTTTCCCCAATGCTCAGCCTCTGCCACCTCAGTTCCCCAACTTCGGCACACCGCAGTCGCCGTGGGGGTCGTCCACGTTGGCCCCAGTGCCCCAGCAGTGCCCAGTGCACAGCCAGACGGCGATCAGGCAGTGCGCGCAGGAGTTGAGGGCCCTGGGAGTGTTCACACAGAATCAGGGAGAGATCGATGCCCTGACCTGGGAGCAGATACGACGTCGATCGAGGCAGTACTTCACGCAGATATGCGAGTGAGTGTGGGGAGCTGGCAGGGGCACGTCTCCCGTCAGGGTGATGTTTCAGTCATGGACTAGGACTTAAATGGTCACCCTCGAGGAATAGCACCTGGGATAGACCCCCTTGATGGTACTTGCCCATTTCAGAGCCTACCGAAGATTCGAGCAGTGCGCGCAGCCGCACAAACCCTTCTGCTGGTATGGAGAGCCGATCAAGGGCGAATTCTCAGTGGCCGCGGAGGCATTGAATTATGTGTGCGGCGAGGGATATTACGGTGAGTGACTGGGTCGTGGCCTAGCGATTAGGGCGACTGCTTCTCGCGCTGGGCAGGCGGGGGTTCGAGTACCACCTGGGTCAAAAAGTTATTGTATGTGTTCTTTAGCCCCTGAGTGGGCTGCATGGATAAGGTATGACATGACTGATCTGGCAACCAACTTAGATGCATGACCCGTCAAGGTCATGTTTCAGTCACATACCATAGGATGGCTTGGCTGGCATAACATGCCCTGCAGTACCAAAGTTTGGGCGGGCCATTGTGGTTTTTCAAGACCAGTCAGTCAGGCACCTTGGATTGCGCTCACCGCCATGAGGGCTGAGCCTGGTAAGATTGGGAGCTGGAGTGGTCAGGCTTCATCCCAGTAGGCCCACCTGGTCTGCATGCTTGAGTGGCCTTTGGTCAGTGAGTCAGGTCAGTCAGCCCTGTTGCCGCCAGGACACATTGGGCCTGCTCGTTTAGGCATGCTGAGTAACTGGGACTGCTTCCTGCAAGCATCGACCAGAGGCGACATCATCAACTGCGAATCCCGTATCATGGCCGAAGCCCGAGCTCTGCAGGACGCCACCAACACGAACGGGGGACGGTACACATTGACCGACGATGGATCGTGCAGGTAAGAGGAGTGGCTAATCCTAGCTCGGCCAAAACAAACAAACCAGCACACCCTCTCGAATTGAGTAGTTGGCAAATAATCTTGGCTAAATATGCTCTCCGTGAAGGGTTCTGCAAGACTACATGACTTGCATCAAGCAACCCATATTCAATCAATGCGGTGCCGAAGCCTGGCGTCTCGTCCGCGAAGCAGTCCAACGTCCCACCCGCGTCTACCTGCCCTACTGCACTCTAGCCGGAGCAGCCACCATCCCGTCCATGCTCGTCATCGCACTCAGTTTCCTCTTCGTCGCAATCATCAATGCCAAGTCGTGAAGTGCAACCCCCTTGTGCCTGTTACAGTGTGAAATGCAAGTGCTACTTTTCGCCATCGAAAGTAAACCAGTCTCGCCTACAATATGTGCTCCCTCCCATCCACAGCCCATCTGATCCTCAGAAACTATGCATCCATCGACCAGGCTTGTAAGGAGGGAGCTCCTGCAAGACATCCTGTACACCAGCAGCCCACCCTGCCCCCCTCCGATCAAAACAGTACATCCATAGACCAGCCCCCCCCCCCCCCCCCCTCGAAAATACTCCAACCGAGCGCTTATTTACGAACGAGTGAAATTGCAAACAGCGAAGAAATTAGATAACAGGCGTTGCATTAAATCCGAACTAAGACCCACTCACACAATCATTTCCAATTGCTTAGCATAGAAAATATGATTCTGCACCAAACGATCGCTGTCCAACGTGCTCTCGTCCGTCTTACGATCTTTCTCCGCAACGAATACAAAGCCAGACTTGTCTTTCGTTTGGCTCCATCCTTTCTGAAATGGAACAGTTGGTCAGGGGAACGGGTGCATATAAAGCCCGTACTGGCTTTTCTGCATTTTCTGCAAGAAACACAAAACAGAACATCGTGAGGTGGGATGAGAACAGAGAAAAGCCTAAAGATGACCCTTTAATTGCGACCACCCGCGCCCGCCAAGCTCTACAAAGCGGTAGGTTAACTGTTAAGGAGAAAGTCGAGTACTGCCACAGTGACAGTTTTCATAGTCCATTCCTAGGCAGCCAGTCCTGTAGGAGGCGTACAGTCCTCAACATCATCAACAAGCCGTCGTTCACCAACCTTGAAGTCCCGTACTACCAGAAAGAGTTTTGGAAGTCCGTTGCCAGAATGGAGCCAGTCCTCGACAACATTAGCAAGTCTGTCGCCGGCCCTGCTCTAGGCGACTACGATGAGACCAAAACACAAGTCGAGACCTCCTTCCTTTTCCCCATCGTTATCTCAATACGAGGTCCTCCTAGTGGATATGCCAGAGGGGGGGGGGTGCCCATCACAGCCCCGCTCATATCGTGACCACCACTATTCGAGGCCGGTGCATATGCCAGGAAGAGTGCTTCGCCCCTTTCATGCCGTGACCGCCAACAGACCAACGTGTCTCTCTGGAGAAACTATGTGGTGGGTTTTTTCTTAAAATAAGATTCAGAAATCAAAACGAACTTACAGTTTTAGCGTAATTAGACGTATCCTGATCACCGGACTTTCCATCAAACAGGAGCATACGAGCTGTTTCGTGCGCACTCAAACGAGAATAACTCTTCGAGATACAACTGGCGATTTCGTCTCTAAAATAATCAACTTTTAGACTTCAGACCCTCCTAGCGGACAATGTACCGTGCCTCCCCACTTGTATCCCCATAGATTGGTCAGACCCTTCCGAAAGCTCCCAGGGTCACAATTTGAGGATTTGCATAACCAATTTCTAGACTTACCGAACTGTTTCCAACAGGATTTCAATAAAATACGTGTAATATGGGGATGGAACATTCGATTTGGAGAGGAAAATCTGCAAAAATGTAGAAAATTGAGTTAAGCCCTGCATAGGGTGGGATTTAAACCCAGAAAAATCTCAGTGAGCAATTGGTAACCTAGGGCACACGTTCGATTCCCACTCAGGGCTCAAGTTTTTTAAACGAAAAAGCCTAGTTATTCCTTGAAAAAACTGACCTTATTGTACGTTCCTTCCATCAAGTACTGTTCCAATTGCACGGGCGTCGAAATATAAATATTATCAGATACGATTTGACAAGGAATACGTTCCAATTCCTAAAATTTCAATCGTCGATATATCTACAGTATTCAAAAACAAAAACATAAATCTTACCATATGAAATTCAGGGAGCTTATTTTTCGCCAATAAACACATCAGATTCAAACCGAGCATCTGATATTTTAGAGGCGATTCCAGTTTGGCTGCATTGGACAATTTTCTGAAAAGAATCACAAGACTATACTATAATTGGTTAGAAGGACACTCGATGACTTACCCAACTTCTCCGTAATAATGTTTTAATTGAGTCATTCCACACTGAAAAGCTTGTTTGTCACGTTTCAAAATGGCCGTCAGAGCTCCGATTTCTAAAGTATCTCCTGAAACAGCGTTTTTGTTCGACTGGTTAAAAGTGATAAAAAAACTGGGGCATACGTTGCATCACTAGCACGTCCACGTTCGGTTCTTTGCCGGGAACGGGTAGGAAGGCGGTAGACAAGAATTCGACCTAAAAATGCGACTGAAAAGGTAGAGGAGGTTTCGACTAACGTGAACTAAGTTTTCTTGACTTTATATGAGGGATGATAGTTCATGAAACTGCTAGAAAATAATGATTATATAGCGGCGAATCGAGGCCATAAAGTTAGTATGTAGCCCAAGAGGACATTGAGTCCTAACCCAAAATTGGACCCCAAAGGTAGGGTAACTAACCAAACTGGACCCGACCAGCGTCGAATAAAAATGCAAACGGCACGATGAGGAAGGCCACCGAGAGACTGCCGCCTTCTCTAGTAGAAGATATATCTGTCCTGTCCAGTGCATCAAAGACTTACCTTCAATTTTTCCGTCAATTCCTCCAAGCGAGCAATATTCTTAGCATTGTCAGGTTTCTCCCACTCCGATTTCAATTGTTGAAAAAGTGTACGAATTTGTTGTTGCCCGGCTGCCATCACAAACAAATAATTTCTCCTTTTGATTAATCGAAAAATCGAAAAATTAGAAAAATTCTATCTGAAATTTGACTGGCCGTGACAGTGCAGGTATAGGTGGTAAAATATAGTTTCGGTCACATTACTGCGAAGAAAAATTATAAGTAGTTTTGCTCTTAAAAATAAGGTAAAACTTCTTTGTTAGAAATCGATTAGTTAATTTCTCAGTTAGGCCAAAAATCAATTTATTTAAATATTTTGTATTAAGTCTGAATCTGAAACTATTTTACAACGCGAGGGCACAAGTAGGCGAGAGCAAGTGGAAGGAAGGGCAGTGTGATGAAATCATTTGCAGTCGGCGGGTGGTTTTCACAGAATCTGCTGTTTTCTTCGATAGTCCTCTTTATTTCTAATTGCATGTAATTTTTGTCTTCTCACAAGAGATTAGGTAAGCTATCAGTTTTTGTTCTTGCCGTGGCATGGCGGGAATAGCAACTTGGATAATTCACAAATGTAAGATGGGGAGGTTGAGAGTTCGAATCTCTCTGCTGGAAAGTTTCTTGGTTCTTCTCTATCGGACCTCTTCGTTTTTCTGGAAAGAAGTTATGCATTGTAATTAGAGATTTTATTTAGATATTGATCGATCTTCAGAAACAGCGCGGTCGAGACATGTCTGCGAAAACGTGTCCTCGATGCGGTTGCACGGAAATCGATAAAGATGCATCGAAAGGCGGTTCGTTCTGTACAAATTGCGCAGCGGTGCTTGAAGAGAATGCTATCGTAGCCGAAGTTGAATTCTTCGAAACCGGCACTGGTGGTCATGGAGCGTTGGGTCAATTTGTATCGGCCGATGCACCTAGCAAATTACGCATCGGCTCGTTGCCGGTAAGTATATTGTGTTTTTTCAGTTAATTTTTACTATTAGCTCACACAAATCAGGGGCCACAGACACAAAACGTCAACGATGCATTAGCTGTGCTGTTGGGGAGACAACAGAGTAGACGCAGAGTGGCTCCCCCGTAGTGCGGATACGACTGATCACAGGTGCATACGTTTCAGATTTCTAATCGCTGTAAAGAACAGTATTGAATGCATGGTATTCGCGAAAGTGCTAATGCTATCGGTTTCATTCCAGGGCGTATCGACGAGAGAGTCTCGCGAAGTCACTTTGTTAAAGGCTAAACGATTGATCGACGAAGTGGCCAGTCAATTAGGCGGACTCAATCAGCATTGCAAAGATATGGCATTGAATTTTGTCAGTATGGCCGTCCGGAGTGGACTGACTCGTGGTCGTCGTTCGACTCATGTCATCGCGGCTTGTCTCTACATAACTTGCCGTTTGGAAGGCACACCGCATTTGTTATTGGACTTTAGCGACGTGTTGCAAGTCAATGTTTTCCAATTGGGTAAAGTTTATAGTTTCATTACCCGAAAATTAATGATTCGTTTATCCCATATTGATCCTTGCGATTATATTATGCGATTCGCGCATTGTTTGAAATTTGGAAACAAAGAACACGATGTAAGTTTTGGGTGACTTGTAACCAGCATTCCAGGCGGTGGAGGGATCGATACTTTCCCTGTAAAAGGCGGGATAGCCCTACATTGGAGAAGATACCGTGGATACCTCCAGGCAGGCCTCCTAGTTACAACTGAACTGGGGTTAGCGGACATCTGACCAGACCGGGTCAAAATCAGCGAAAACTGAGGGGTTGCATTTTGAGATTTAAAATCTCGAATTGTTGATCGATCTCGAAGTCAATCAATCAGTTAAAATCTGATGTCCGAAAATCAGGCTGGGAGAAGAGTGGTTTGTTCCCTGAATGAGACCATACTGCATGTCTCACCTGGGTTTTCCTGTCTCCACGACCCGGTCACCGTTTTCACAGATTTCTACATCGGACTTTCTTTGACACACAGCTCATATGGTCTTTTCAGGTTGCAATGGTGGCTCTTCGTTTAGTTCAAAGAATGAAACTCGATTGGATGGCATTCGGGCGCAGACCAACAGGCTTGTGCGGAGCGGCATTGCTGCTGGCTGCGAGATATCACAATTTCAACAGGTAATTTAAATTTTTGTTTTTAAATGGCAAGTGTGTTTGAATTTTTTTGAAGCATTTCACGTCATAACTTAAGGAGGGAGAAAAAAATTGAAAACACAGAAATAAGTTACAAAAAGGTGTCAAAAAATTTGAACGGGAGTCGAACTCACACCAATGTCATCAAACAGATCGAAAGATCGATCAAATTTCGTTGTCTTATTGCACGATTCGTAAGAATATTATGTCAGAATTTGTTGAAATTATATTTTTTCAGGACGGTCAACGATATTGTGCAAGTAGTGAATATTAGCGAATCGGTGATTAGAAAACGATTGGAAGAATTCGCTTCGACTCCGAGTAGCGAATTGACATTGGACGAATTCCAGACAGTTGATTTGGAACATCATTGCGATCCACCAGCTTTTAGAGAAGCACGAAATAAGGTATTGGGTGAATTTAATTAACTTTTCGACACAGGGTTTAGTCAAGGCTGGAAAAGTCAGGGAATGCAAGAAATGCCTGAAAACTAAAAATTTAAGAGTCAAAATCAGCGAAAACTGAGAGGCTGCATTTTGAGATTCAAAATTTCGAACTGTAATCGATCTGAAAGTCAATAAATCAGTTAAAATTGATTTAAGGTTAGTAATCGTAGGAATAAGATCAAAGAAAAAATCGAACTTTTATCTGGGAAACCTGGAAAAAGTTAGGACAGGGTTTCTGGTAGACCCGACCCGAAGTCTGCTAAGCAAAAATATTGCCTTTCCAGTTGACTCAATGGGCCGATAGGGGTCCAACTGGAAGTACGCAGACGGTCACAAATTTCATATCACGCGATATGGAATTTTCATGTTTCGAAAGTGAACGAAAAAATTTTCTAAGAATTCAAATTTCGCGGTTTTTTGCTTTAAAGTCAGGTAAAAGGAATTAGAAAACGCCGTTGGAGGCATTGTAAAGTACAGTACGTTCATTTCCGCGTCGAATGATGTGTCGACAGTCGAGTTAGCTTTCAAAATCGATTTTTGGTGATCAATATCGCCGGAGCCCCATTTTTGGTCAGATTTGAAACATGAAAATTCGATATCTCGTGAAGAAATTTTTTCTAGGAGATCGGACCCCTGTTTGCACACTTTCAATAGGACCCTCATCAGCCCGTGTGGTCAACTGGAAAAAGAGCCTTTTTTGTGACTGCTGATTTTTAACCGATTTGGTTCGAATCTACCCGAAATCCTGTCTAAAATTTCTTATATTTTTTAGGCCAAACGTAATCCGCAACATGTGCAATCGCAAGTGGACGCCGATTTGACTAGTGCACGTTTTAAAGCAATGGAAAAAGAATTATTAAAGAAACAAGTGGAAGTTGAAATGGCATTATCGATCTCTTCGAAAACGGATTCAAAAGAAACGAAACCAAAGAAATATGGTTCATTATCGATTGTTGGTGAAAGAATATCGGGCGATGAAGAATTGAATGAAGATGAAGTTCGAGAATTTGTAGAAGAAGAATTATTATCGGATATTATATCGGAAGAAAGTCAGCCTGGAACATCGGGTATCAATTCGGAATCGGAAACTCAACAAACACCTGCTCAACGATATCAAGCTTTGCGACCGACCTTGGAATGTTTGGGAATTAGAAAAAGTTTGTATAATTCTGCTTCTTCTATTGCTTCAACATCAGCGGTAGCAGCGGTTGAGGAAGTGGACGATAGCGTATTGACTTCGGATATCGATGATGAAGAAATCGATAGTTATTTATTGAATCCGGATGAAGTGAAAATGAAAGAAGAACTTTGGTTGGCAAATTATGAAGAATTTATGGTAGCCTTGGAGGAAAAGAGACGAGTGAAAGAAGAGGAAAGATTAAAAGAAGAACAAGAAGGGAAAAAGAAGAGAAATGTGGTTAGAAAAAAGAAACAAATGGGCGAAACTGCAGCGACGGCTGGCGAAGCTATTGAAAAAATTGTTCAAGAAAAGAAATTATCGAATAAAATTAATTATGAAGTATTAAAATCGTTGAGCGTAATTGAGACACCGACGAGTTCGAATGTCGAATCGAGTCAATCAACGAGTAAAATTATGGAAGAAGGAAAAATAATGTCGAATCGTTTTAAACCATATCCCATCAAAAAAACCAATGAAACGCCACCGACTTCGAGTGAACGACGATTTCGAATTGGGGCTCGTGTAAGTTTTGCATCGGCTAGAAATATGAAATCGGAAGAAATTCGACCACGTGAAAATGTGAAGAATGTGGAAATTGATTAAATTATGTCTAATTTGTGATTTTTTGGTAAAGGATTAATAAATGGTGAATGTGAGGAGTGTGGGATGGGAATATGGATGAGGATCCTGTTCTTGACTAATTGTTTTCGATCGGTTATTGATTTTATAATTTTAGAGGATGAAAAATCGATTAGATTTGATTAGTCGAGTATTGATGAGAAAATCGATATATCGATTGATTTGTACAGAAAAAAGAAATGTAAAAAAAGAAACGAATTTTGTAGTGCCTAATTTGGAATTATTTCCGCCGAGTATGATTCGAAATTTTTGTATAATTGCCCATGTGGACCATGGAAAAAGTACGTTAGCTGATCGATTATTGGAAATGACAGGTACGATTGAACGGAATGAAAATAATGCTCAAGTATTGGATACTTTGGAAATTGAAAGAGAAAGAGGAATTACGATTAAGGCACAAACGGCGAGTATGTTGTATGAATCGAGGAATAATGGAAAATATTTGTTAAATTTGATCGATACACCTGGCCACGCCGATTTCAGTTACGAAGTGAGTCGATCGCTGGCCGCTTGCGATGGTGCTCTTCTTCTAGTCGATGCCAGTCAAGGTGTACAAGCGCAGACGGTAGCCAATTTTTGGATGGGATTCGAAATGGATGTGACCATGATCGGATTATTGAATAAAATCGATTTAGTATCGGAGAAAAAAATCGATGAGGTTGCATTTCAAATGGAATCGTTATTCGATTTTAAAGCGGAACAATGTTTGAAAGTTTCGGCCAAAATGGGTTTGGGTGTGGAGAATGTGTTGGAAGCGATTGTAGAACGAATACCATCGCCGGAATCGAATTTGGATGCGCCGATGAGAGCGTTGATTTTCGATTCGTGGTTTGATCAATATCGAGGATGCTATTTGATCGTTTTGGTCAAAGATGGACATTTGAAAAAAGGACAATCTATTATGGCTATGCATTCGGGAAAACAATACGAAGTGCAGGTGCGAATATATCGCTCAGCTAATTCGATGACCGCGCACAGTTTTTGAATTCCCGCCAATTTTCCTACTGCAAAACGATGTGGATTGTGGGGAAAAGTGACGTAGTGTGCGCACGGAGCGATCGCTAAAACTGGAGACAGTGGGGAAGCTTATGATATATGCTATATTTCTTTCTTTCCTTTTGTCAGTCTGTGCGCACACAAAGCTTATAATCCCATATAACTTTGCAGAGGGAAAATTAACCAGAATGGCGGGAATTCAAAAACTGTGCGCGGTCTTTGTTCAAAAATTTCAAACTCGCGGATTTCAAAAACGTCATTTTATTAAGCTTTTTTAAATTAAGGAAATATTCTCTGACTAAAATACTATGACGGAAAATAAATGCAAAACTTGCAATTTTGAAGGAGATTTTATTTCTCCGAAACTCTAATGAAAAAGTTCCGTAATCTCGAATTGTGAAATCAGAGATTAATCGAAACAGAAAAATAGTTTTTGAACATTTTGAGTCTTTCTCAAACAGCCACGTAAATTTTTTTTGGAAATCCATGCGCTTTTAATAGAGGAAATGTAAAAACCGGACACCTACTAAACTTTAAATTATCTTTAAAAAATTTTTTATGGAATTGTACGCATAGAACAGAGTAAAATTTGAAATTTTAAAATTATATTAAATTTTTTAATTAAAATTTCTGCTCAAGTTTTACTTGATTAAGCACTTTGTTCGGCTAAAGCTTTGAATTTTAGCGGAAAATTCAAATTGTCCTACTTTACTTTAATTTGTTTTCTATAATATATCCATGGATTGCTTCAAAATTGGGGGAGGGGAAGGAGAAATCGTACAGCTATAGAAATTAGAGCCATCCATCGCTCCGCCAACTCGAAAACTACGTATTTTTTGAATCCCCGCTAATTCTGGTCAATTTTCAAATTCTATCCACTGCCTTTCTTGGAAAGTTTTTTCTTAAAAAATTCAAATTTTATCCGTCGTTCTGCTAACTTAAAGACTGCGCAGTTTTTGAATTCCCGCCAATTCTGGTCACTTTTCCTACTGCATAACGATGTGGATTGTGGGGATATCAACGTAGTGTGCGCAGGGACCAATCGATTGAGCTGGCAACACAGGGCTGGGTTTTGATTGAGCCTTGTCTATACTCTGTTCTTTTCTCTTGTCTGTCCGCGCGCACACCGCCTTGATCTCAGCGTCGTTTTGCAGTTGGAAATTGACCAAAATTGGCGGGAATTCAAAAACAGCGCGGTCTTCGAGTTAACGATACGATGGATTGCACCACGTTATAGAAACTCCCGTTCTCTTAGCATACTGGGATTCCTAGGGTGCAATTTGTGTCAAGAAAGTTGAAATAACCTTTATAAAACACGAGAGTCGAGAGGGAGTCGAACCCGCACTATGTTTGCCTAAAGCATGTCAGTCCTTTTTGTCGCGCGGGTTCGATTCCTGCCCAATCCTTTAATTTAGTTTTTTAAATTTCTGTTTTCTAGGAAGTTGGTATCCTGCATCCTCGTCCGATAGCCACACCAGTTTTGTACGCTGGGCAAGTTGGTTATGTGACTGCGAATATTCGTCATCCACGCGAGACTCAAGTAGGCGATACTTTGTGCTGGACTCGATCGGATATTGTCAATTCGGGATCAGTTATTGAACCATTGGCCGGATTTCGTCAGCTTAAGCCTATGGTATTCAGCGGACTATATCCAGTCGATCCGGCAGATTACGAATTGTTGAAATCGGCATTGGCCAAATTAGCATTGACTGATCCATCAGTCACGCTGGCCATGGATAAAAGTCTAGCATTGGGAGCTGGATGGCGATGCGGTTTTTTGGGTGTTTTACACATGGAAGTATTTAATCAACGATTGGAACGAGAATTCGATGCCTCGACTATCATGACCGCGCCGAGTGTGCCATACAAGGCTAGGTTGAAGGATAACGAGAGTATACGACGACGATACGGGGGACAAGAGGAGATAATCCTCGTCGATCCGAGCAAATTCCCCGAAATACCAACCGATGTAGAAACGTATCTGGAACCAGTGGCCAATTGTACAGCTATCGTCCCATTGGAATATTGTCCCAATGTTCGTAATTTGATCGCACAACGACGAGGATCGATCGATAACGAATCGATTGTCGATGATCAACGACTTCTATTCAAATTTCGATTACCTTTAGCCGAAGTTATAACTAATTTTATCGGCGCCCTTAAACAGTCGACATCAGGCTATGGAAGTTTCGATTATGAAATGGCTGATTATCAAATTGCCGATTTGGTAAAAATTCGAATTTTAGTCAACGATAAACCAGTGGATGAATTTTCACAAATTGTCCTCAAAGATCAAGCTCGGATTCGTGGTTTAGAAATATGTCAAAAATTAAAAGAAAATATTCATCGGCAACAATACGAAGTTATTATACAAGCGGCCATCGCCAATAAAATTATCGCCAAAACTGTAGTTAAACCAATTCGAAAAGATTTCACTCAAAAACTCAAAGGAAATTTTGGCGATCGAACTCGATTAAGAAAATTAGTAGAAAATCAAAAAGAAGGAAAAAAACGGTTAAAATTATTAGGTAATGTTGAAATACCTAAAGAAGCTTTTTTGAGTATTATAGGTACCTAAATATGTTCTCGATTCAAAAAATTTTTTTCCTCGTCTTTACATGAAAATTTCGAAACGCGAAACGCAAAACGCACGTCATCGGCTACGAAACATGAAATCTTCAATCATAGGTTAAATGACTGCTATTACGAAAAAACCAAGCAAATTAGCAATGGGGAGCCCGTCGGCGCACCAAAAAACATTTAACACCAATTTCCAATTTAAATGCCTAAAGCTCCATTGATTCTTGCTCTATGGATCAGCCCAGGCGAAGAGCTAAAACAAATGAAACCCATTCATTAGGCGCCAACTGATGACTTTCACACTGACCTAACGGGGTCAAGGCTGTCCTAGGCCCCCTCCCCAAGTGATCTTGCTTTCCCAAGCTTCCACTCCCAACTCCCAAAGAAATCAGGTGCCAGGTTGATTCGAACCTGGGACCTCCCGATTGACATACTAAGCCACTCGCCGCCCACAACTTACTTTGCTTAGCCTCGTCAGCGAAATAGCGAACATCGAATTCCCCATCTTCGTTCAATTTAGCCAAGATCGGTTTGATTTCCGCGTTCAAAGTCCTGCAAGAAAAGACTGCAGTCAGACGCATTCCCTGCTTGTCCCTGTCCTCTCTCCGCACACACCAAGTTTGGCGACACTGTCAGCAAAAAGATATCGAGACACGTTCAAAAACACAAGCCCTGACTGAGAATCGAACCCGGGCACCTGCATTCCAGCGATATAATCTGACATCAGCTACTAGTACACTGCACCACGAATTATAGGGCCCAGCATCCGAGACCGAGGCGAGGGTTGCGCTCGAAATTGGCCAGTTTATGACCACACCCTCATCCTAGAAGGAATCAAGCTGACGTCAAGTTCAAGACCCCAGTCACAAAGGAGCCAAGTCCAAGGCACTACTAGAAAAATGAAACTCTACTCTGGATTGACCACCAGTGCCAGATTTTGACTTCTCTGGACTCTAGACTGACCAACTTTTGCCCCTGCCAGACCACGGGGATGTGAGGCATCCTGTCTAATCTATATTGCTGCCTCCAAACCATGCACTTACGCAATGCATGCAGCACGATCCCGAGGCTCAGGGCTGAGCACGCTTCAGTCAAGTTGGGAAAAAAAAGCAAGTCAGGAAATCCGGAGAATGCCTACAAATCCTGGGACAATAAAGTTTAAAGTCTAAATCAGGAGAAACTTGACAAGTTGCATTTTGAAGGTTTCAAATTGTAAAATGTATAAAAAATTTTCAAATTATGTCTGAAAAACTTGAAAAAATCATTTTCCACTCCCTGTACGAACCTTGTCAAGGTACAAAGTTTATAACGCGACGGGTGCAAGAAACTTGCTTTTTCACTTCCTTGACCCCCTTTTCAAACGACTAAAAAATTTCAGACCCCCATCTGGCCAGAGAGTAGGCTTCGTATGCTGAGGCTTGGTCCCAAAAGCTGGTTCATGGAGTTGAGACACTGCCCGGACTGTTCCATCATACGCACGCGAGGGACCCCAGAACCAACGGGAAGTGTCCCTCCGCCGCCTCAACCCCGTCAACGCCAGCCAACTTACTTCTGATCGAAAACTGTTCCGATTCTTTGCAAGGTCTTCGCCACATTGAAGCGTACATTGGGGACAGGATCCTGCGATAATTTGATAACCGTTGGCAATAAATGCTGAACAGTCGTGGCTTGACCGCACGCCTCAGCCAGGACCTAAACGCAACAAAAAATATTTAGAATCTTTCCACAGTTCATATTTTCCTCCCAATTTCTTCCCCGCATGCCACTGGAACAAGGGACCCATTGGATTGGGGGGGGGGGGGGGGGAATGTTTGTGGACGCGCCCAAGCTGTTGGCAAGCATGCAGCGTGGGAGGGGTTCGATTCCCACTCAAGGTTCAAGCGTTGGACTTTGGATGGCACAGTACAGATAACCGGCACCTATCATTTTGTGGGTTGGGCCCGAGCTCCTAACGGGACTTTAAAACCCGTTTTGCCTAACCTGCCAGCAGTCCTGATCTGTAAGCGAGGCCGTGAGATGACTCGCTCTCATGGCAGGTTCCGTCTGTGCGTCTCCGCTAGCAGCATGAGATCATCTTGTGCCAACGCCAGCATCCCAGGATGATCCTGGGCGAGAAGGGAGGGGTCCTTCCTGACTGGTCGACTCGTTCGGGGTCCGCCACTTGACGGCGCTGGACCGGGTTAGTCGCCCAGAGCCAGGTGTGCAAGACCAGCGACGGGCTTACTAAATCGCCGTCCAAGGGCGGAACAAAACTGCGGACTCCCAGTCAGGATCGCTGGCCCGAGCAATGGGGCTTACAATGAGGACACCTGACCGAGGCCAGCTCTCTTTCCTCGCAACAGCAACTCGAAAACCCCACGGCTAACAAAATAACACAAGTCCAAAGGAAATGAACTTTGGATCGCCCATCAGAAACTTGACTTACGTTAATACTAAACAAGCAGGTCAGCCGTTGTAAATAATTTGTTTGCGTAGCCAAATTTAATACTTTTGGAAAAACCGTTTTCACTGCCCATTCCGTACCAAAATTTTCTGCCAATCTTTTCAAATTATTCGTAGCCGCTTCACGAATAGCGTAGACTGAAATATAAGAATTTAACCATATAAAACCAAAATATAAAAACCATTCGCTCCCACTGGGAATCGAACCCCCCCATTCTTCGCAGAACCAATCGATCAATCTACTCACCATGATCGGTCAACCATTTCACGCAATATTCCAATAATTTTTCATCAAAAAATTGTTGTCCCTGAAAAATTTAACATCTTTTTGAAAAACATTACTTGGACTCATTCAAACTGGCAAACCAATTGTGCCGCCAACAAGGGCATGTATTCGATAATGGCCAATCGAACACGCCATTTCCCATCCTCGGCCAAGTCAACGATCGCCGGCAACAAACTCTGCGACAACTGCTGAACACCGATCACTTCATTCACCTGTAAATACTCAAATGCTAACATCCTCAAAAATGGCGGGTGATTCAAAATTTGAAATCTCAAAACGCATTTTCTCAGTTTTTCCTGATTTTGGCTCCACAATTCTAATTTTCCAGACACTTCTCAGATTCCTTGACTTTTTCATCCTAGTCCTGAACCCCGTTTAAAGAGCCCCGCTGACTTTGATGGCACCTCGCCTCCTGCTCAAGTCTTGCTCCGAACACAGAGAGGCGCTACAGAAAAATAAGGTTTCGGCACCAATGAGTTGGCATTTTTGGCACCAGATGCTCAACCACAGAAGCGGGTAGGCGGTTTATCGGTATATGAAACCTACCCCTCAGCGGGAGGTCCGTCCATCCGAACACCAGAGACCAGTTTCACAACCGGCTATCCAACATCATTGTGATTGGATCGTCCTTACTTTAGGACGTGTCCTGCCTAGCCTAGGATAGGATTTAGGGTGTTCTAGAGTTTAGGACATGTTCTAGCCCATTGTGAAACCAGCCCCAGGGATCCTGCGATGTTCCTGTACGTGCTTACGATCTTGGTCGGTGTCTTGCACGTGTGCACACGGTTTCACAGGCATCCACCGTACACACATACACAGTGAAGGGCTCCCGCAGGTCCTAGTGCCCCCAGTTTATGGCAGTGAGTTCAACTTCCGAGACACACGCGTAAGTTTAAGTCTAGCGCTAGAGGCTGCTTCCGGGTAGGATCGGCTTCCAGTCTACTGCTCGCTTCCAAGGGATCTAGGCGTAGCCATCTGCATCAGGATTCGCAAACCTGGTTGATCACGAGCATGATTTGTCTTACTGCTATTCATGTCAGTATTAGATCCAAGGCACTTTACATTCAACACAACTAACGATGGGCATAGGCAGGGCGGGAGGAAGGAATCGGCCCTGCATTACTATTTGTCGGCTTCACAAGGGCCTGCCCCGTTGGATAGGCTTCCATCCTACTGCTAGGTCTCGGCTCGCTTCCAGGGGGTCTAAGCTTATTAGCCCTGTCCAGGGGAAGGCCCAGTCAAACAACAGCTAATATTTCCTGAAATCGCAGCTACCTCGATACGAAACTCCGCCTGACTGATCAAGGAGGATCAAGTGAAGGCCCAACCCCGCATGCCGTCAATACACCTCCGCCTGTTTTCTGTGCCAGACACGGCCTCAGGTCAGGGAGTACCTATAAACTAACAGCTTCATATCTCCACCTATCAGCCACAGATCAGCTATATCCCCGACCCAACTCCTCCAAAACACGGCTCACCTTATCCAAAGAGGAAATAATATTCAATCGAACTTCGGCCGTGTCATCTTTCAACAACAGCAAATACAACGGCAACAGATGTTCCACCGTGCTAAAATGAAACATTCCTCCTACCATCAGGCATCACAAAATTCAAAAAAGTCTCCACTCTCACTTCTCTCGTCCCAATATCGGCGCTAATCCCATAATTACCGATGCCAACGCCGTTTTCACATGTTGGTTAGGATCTGATACGAGATCCTTCACACACGGCAGTATGCTCGTCATCAATATCTGATCGCGACCAGCAGCTGGCAGATTCGTTGCGAAATCTGAAAAACATACACTCTGATCAGCACAAATCGATACTTCCGAATCGATACCCATACTTCCGAAATCTAGCCCCTGGCGTTTTCTCAAGTTCAAAAAAATTGCTAACATAATTTGATTAAAAACTCTTTTGCCGAATTCAACAGCATCGATTCCATTATCAGTCTGATAACAGATCGATAGGCTCAGGTGCCTGATAGTATCAACCCTATCAATTTCCCGCCACCCATCATAATTGAAAACTTGTTCGCCCGCCAAATCAACAGCATCGATTCCACTATCAGTCCGATAACAGATCGATAGGCTCTGATCGATTTTCCCTCGCTCTGAAATCTCATTCCTAAACTCCTTGGACTATCTTACCTTTCACCTTAGCCGCCGCCGCCGCCCTCACTTCGGCCTCGGCATCTTTCAATAATCCAGTGAACGCGGTCACCAATTCCGTTTTGGCAATTTCTTGTCCAACGGCGCTTTGTAACTGAAAGAAAGACGTCTATTTGTATGTTTCTGCTAAAATAATTATAGACCTTACCTCGTTGAACTTATCGGCCACCATATATCGTACACGCCAGGATTTATCCTCGGATAATTGTACCAAAATTGGTTTGATCATTTCACGAACATCGTCCGGTTTCAATAAACCAGCGATCGACACACAAGCATCGACGGCCAATAAACGAACCGAATCTTGTTCGTCTTGAGCCAATTCAGTGAACATTGTCATCAAATCTTGTTTGAGATAATCCGCTTCGACTACTTTCGCAAATTCGCCCAATTTACTCGACGCTGCTCGTCGAACCATCGGCGTATCGTCGCGACATAAATTACGAAACAATCTAAAATATCAAAACACTATTATCAGATAATCGTTTTGCAAAATTTTAAATTCTTACGTTCTTAATTCATTTTTTAAAGCCGGCGAAACACGATTATAACAAACACTAAATAAACCGCAAGCCGATGTACGCGATGTGAACCAATCACCTAAAACGAGGACACATCAGACATATCCTTGTACGACCAACAACTGCAGCTTACCAGCAGCCAATCGTTTAACCATTGGAACAAAATATTCTTCCAATGCCGAAGTCGAATGTTTTTCGGCGATCGTACGCAACGATTCGACGGCCTTGTCACGAACTACCGTCTCTTCCACTGTGGCCAGATTTTCCAATGGAGGCTTAAAAAAGACGACAGTTCCAATCAGTGATCCTTAGCGGGGTCCTGGCCATGTCGACACGCACTCGCACTCATCAACCTTGAATGGGGATCCCCCCTCCTGCACCCAAGTTGAAACTTGATCAATCACAGCATACTCTCGCCTCACAGGGCTCACTTGATTTTGGGTCTGAGAAATTCCGTGCAGTCTCCCGATCAGGCGATTTCGATTAAGCCCCGAATTAGAAATACCTAAATTGAAAATCGATAAACTTACAATCAAACAATGAACGAATTCCGGTCCGCCAACCAACGGAGTAAAATTGCCCAATTGTTCGGCCAAAGCCAATAGCACCTCGTCTTCGTCATAGATCGTATCTGCAAAAAATGCGCGATTTCACTTTTAAGTTAATTTAATTTCTTCGTTTAGAATGCGAAAGAACCTTGGACGGTTTTTTTCAAGCATCCAGCTGTTTTTATGGCCGTGACAAATGTAAACTGACAGCTAACACTTAAATAACCTTTGGGGGTTTTTTCTCTCCGGAAACGCCCTTTTTTTGTATTTAATTTTTTTCAGTCGACTTTCAGTTTTCTGGAGTATCTCACGTCGGAATGTGCTCCATCGCCCCCTAGGCTACTTAGAGGAAGAAATACATCCGAGCGCGACCTCAGACTCACCTGTCAAAAAAGGAATCAATTCCGTTCGAGTACGATCGACCCCGAGCGCCAAAGCGATTGTAGATAATTTTCGGATACTGTTCAATCGCAACTAAAAATCCAAGGTTATTTAGGTAGACGAGTAATCTAATCGATTTTCTCCAAACCCACTTGCACATCCTCATTTCGTAATTCATCGATCAAAATAGCGATTGGATATAACGAGTCTTCATTTTCCGATTGCGAAGGCTGAGAAGCCGCTTGAGACATTTTCAAATTTTTTTAGCAGAGTAACTGAAAAATTATGCGACACCCAATAAAATTTTGAAGTATTTCCTAGGCCTATATGTATCGATTCTCACCTGACAAAAGATCCACGCAACGGGCATACTGTAGCAAAAAGCACACATCCACCCCGAAAACGTGTCAGTTTGACGTAAGTACATAGTTACCTGAGCATCATCTAAGGTTTGCGCGCGAACTCCAACTAAATTTCAAATTTCCATTTCCTCACCTAAAAACGACCCATTTTATTTCAAACCGCATTCTTCCCCTCACAAATCAACCGAATGACAAGGCTTCAGTGATCTCATTGCGCTGCATGCCAGTGAGTCATCAACCCAACTCTATGAGTCATCATCACGAATGTATTCCATCAAAGTCACGTGACACATAGAAACACCAAATGGGAATATTACTGTCATTTCAAATATGCAATCAAAGACCAAACACAGTGATTATTGATTTTAGCCTCATCCTCTCCCCTCATCATTCCCCCATCGATTACGCTTCTCACTTGACACGCTCGTACAAGTACACGTAGCCAAAGCCTTTCGGTGGTTCCTCAGACAAGGCTACTTTCTCATCGTTGTAAATGACCCATCGTCGTCCAACGCCCGGCACCTCCTTCAACAAATGACACACATAATGACCACTGTGCGTCGACGATCCCATATGACTTATGAAACCGATCAATCGATATTTCCCAGGCCCACTGCGATACGTCTTCGATCCACTGGTCGCCTGAGCACTGATCGCCACTGCCTGTTCCGGCTCACCGGGATCACCAGGATTATCCAACAACCAACCGATCGCCTGTTCGAAATTGCCATTGGCCAATCGAAGAGCTTTGCGAGCTTGATCTCGAGTGAATCCCATATTCGTTATTCCACTGATCGCTTCTTCATTCGCTCCCACTCCCGCTTGCACACCGACCACCGCTGGTTCAGCTGGCGCTTCGTTGAAGTCTGGATCGCCGCTATGCGCCAACAACCAATCGAACGCCACGTCCATTTGGCCGCCACTCTGCTGCCAAGCCTTCTTGCACGCGTTCATCGGAAATCCAGCATCGGCCAATTGAGTCAACGCCGCACGTTCAACTGGACTCGTTGGTGGCGGCGTTTGAGGTCGGGGCGAACGAGGTTTCGTCGGCGACGCTACCAAATCTTGCGATCCCGCCGGAACTCCCAAATCTTCGATGTTCAAATTATCCTCGAGTAAAATCTCCACTTCCAATTTTTTCGGACTCCAATCATCAGCGATCGTAAATCTTTTCAATTGAACCAATAAATAATCGGGAAACGTAATTAAACGTTGCGTTTTCAAAATCGTCGTCTTTATCTTATCGTCGAACGGACTGCGTGCGTCTTCGATTACGCAAGGGGCTGCATATGCTTCGAGGCAAGCTCTAAAAATATATTTGAAAATTATAGAAAATAAAATCCAAATCTATCACTTACTTGAACGGAACTTTTGAAAAAACAACAGAATCCACTTTACGTCCCGCAGCCGCTTCATTTTTGCGTTTCTCTTCAAACGCTCGTACTTCATCCAAATTAGTCGCTTTTTCCATTGGAACAGTCAACGATAGAATAGTTTCGGGTCGACGTTCCTTGGCATCGCGTCCAGTCGCTTGGCAATGTAATTTTTCCAATACTTCGAATCGAAACGCTTCAACCACCGAATCGCCACCAATTTCTTTTTGTTGTTCAAATTTTTCAAACAAATGACGCAAATATTCTTCCACATCTTGTTGACGACGAGAAGAAAATTCCGGATGATTTTTACCAACCAACGAGCGAAAACTAAGCGGACGAACTGAACTATCTAAAAAATTTTTAAAAAATCATTACAAAACTACTCGAAAAATTCAAACTTTACTTACCAGGCGGCACTTCATCACCGTCCACTTTTTCCGGTGGTTTTCTTGAAAATTTTCCCGATAATAAACCATCGAATAATTTCGCAAATTGCAATTGCAAATTTTCCGTTAAATTCGGCGTTGTTGCATTGTTTATCGACGAAAAGAAAATACGATCGGCCGCCTGGCCCGTATAAACGCGTTGTACTTCCGGGATCAACGACAACGTTTGCACAGCACTATTCATGTAACAACTGCTGCCCAAATTGACCAATCCAGTGAAACCAGGACCAAAAACGGGTATTAAATCGCGACCAGTTTCTTGAATACGAGAAAATTCATATTTTTGATTTAAATCCAATTCTAATTCGAGCATTGTCTTTTCCGTTTTTTCCATCGCTTTCATATTAATTCCAAAATGAGCCAAATGCTCTTCCAACTTTGGATCCAATACCTAAAATGGAGTCCGCCTAATTGACGAGTAAATCGAGTCTAAAACTCATTTTACCATTTCATCTTCGTCGTAGCTATACACGTCGGCCGTACCGTGAGATGTGATCGTCCCTAGCTTGACCGCTAAAGGATATCCGGTATTTTTATAGTGATCGATCGCATGATTGTTGCCACCGGATCCATCGTGAAATCGTCGACCGCATAAAATCTTTCCGTCGGTTAAATTCAACCAAAGATTTTCCGTTTTATCGCATCCATCAGCTTGGCATTTCCATCCTTTGGACAGAATTTTAGGAGCCGGTGTCAATTGTGGTAAATCGATATGCTTAGTTGGCACGACGAACGAGCCGTCCCAAGTGCCAGCCAATGATTCCAATTCTTGCAAACGATTGGCCGATTCGCAAGCGATCATTGCATCGCAACACGAACGTACGCTTTCGTCCACATTCGGATCGGTTAATAAATATTTGGCACCGCCCGGAAAAATGACCAAGTCGTATTTGTCGTCGAATTCGAACTTTGCTTCCTGAAAAAATGACAAAATAATAAGAATTATAAACTGAAAAAGCCATAACGCTTATTTCTGTAAGACCCCAAATTTAAATACAAATTCCCTTACTTGTAGTCCTCCTTCGACACCGATGGCCAATTTCGTGATCTTCTGTTCGGGTTCCCCACCTTTCGTGGCCACCCTCTTCCGAGTCCGTTGAATATGCAAATACCCTCCGTTACCGAATACTGGATTCCCATGAGCTCGATACATTTCCGACAATTTCTTTAAATGATCGGCGCAATAACCGAGGTGAGTTTCCAAGGACACGTACAATCCATCTTCGTGTTCCGGAGTTTGAAAACAAAAAATACATTCTTCTTTGTGAACCCGAGAATTTTGCAAAGCTGGAACATTGCAAGGAACTTTTATTTTCTCCGACATTTTAAACTCGTTTAAGACTTGATTTCTCAAAATCTAACCTTCACCAAACTTAATTGACTAATACAAGTTCCAGCAAACCATCTCTCCACCCCGGCCAGCAGAAACGCAAACTCACTTTACGCTGACTTCCCACCTCTAGCAGACATTTTTCTCCTTAGCGCCATTTTAGCGCCAATTTGAAATTAAGACCGTTCTCGCTTTACACCAATTTATTAAGTATTTGTAAAATGAAGCCAATAACAAAACAAAATTCAAAAATCCCTAGTAATGCACACAATATCACAACCACCCTTGGCCATAACCAAAAAAATCACATGCCCAAAAAAGGAAATCCTTGTATCAATCAGGCACTGATATGTCAAAACAGAATTATGCCCAAATGAAATCTCAAAAAATTAAGAGAACAATTTAACTTAACGAAAAACTGAACCAGGCACAAATTTGCCAACTTCAGCTCAGTTTGCCGATTTCGAACTTCTTGTAAAATTCGGAAGCAGTGAAAACGAACGAGTCGATAATTCCGGCCACCGTGAATGTTCCTCCCACAATTGCACATACCTGCAACAAGGCGCAACGTGACACAGCTCCCACTAGTCATCCCACACTAGCCTTACCGTAGTCAAGAAGCTGTAGACGGGCTGACGTCGTTCCTTGTAGCGCACTGCAACATAACATTCACTGACTACACTCCACTGACCATAGGACCCTTGCAGAGGGAGTCAATGACCACACTCCACTCACCTTCACCATGCCTCCATCAGACCCATATTGAGAGAGGCACAGCGAACGAAACCCTCAGCAGATTGCTACCTTGAGCGAGCCTCCATCGCAATCACCGCCTCAGGATAAAGCCCAGCAACCAGGGGGGGGGGGGGGGGATGGTTACACTTACCTGTGATCGGTAGCAAGTCATAACGGAACCATATGGCGGGCACGATCTGACCAGAATGATGGTATGCCACAAATTCCTGAAACCATACGACATGACAGCACTCTCCATTCCACCAGCAAAGTTTAACTCGAGCCAGTACACTACTGTATGCCGAACAAGACACTCCCACTGCCTGGTTTATGCAAAGGCCTGTCTCCATCTGGTTTCATTGGAGAACGCCCCGCCCCTTACATGACCCATCAACTAGCGCAACACTGCCCTCTGTCCTCCCCGACATAGGCATCCGATGCCAGTGCACAGTATCACCCCTTCTCGTCTGTGATACTGTGCACTGGCTGGGGTTTCGATCACAACCCAGCCAGTGCAGGACGGAGCTACAAAATCGGTCCCCCATCCGAACGGACCCTCAACATCCAAAGCAGGGCTGCACTTCCTCCATCAGCTCATACTCTCCCTGACGTACCTTATAGCCGAACGTATACTGATACGATACCAAGACGCTGCCACCGAGCTCTTCGTAAATACTCGGGACAACTTTCAAAATGTACTCGTGGGAAGATAAACCTAGAAAGTCAGAAATATCAACCCCATTCACAACCATCAACTAACATCGACTTACCATTCGCTTCCATTACTGGCCTCTCTTTCAATGGATTAAAGCTGCCGTGAGCATATTTTTTCTGAAAAACATCCACTCCCGTATTAGAGCTCTATCAAAAACTTAATCTCGAGCAGGAATCGAACCCGCGCCACTACGCAAAATCAAAATCTCATGTCCTCAGCAGGAGTCGAACCTGCGCCCTCGAAACATGGTGTAGTGGATTGTACACATGATCGGGTTCGACTCTCGCTCAGGACATCAGATTTTGATTTTTATCTTCCCCACATACCGAAATGTCATCGCCGAACCGCAAACTATGCACGATGTGTCGCATGTCGGGATTCTGCGGTTGCGAAGCTGCGCTATGAGTCGATAAGTGAAAATTGCCCGGCACCTAAGAGAAAACAAGAGTCTCATTCCAGTCCGGCCAATTTTATCCATTAACTTACTTTATTCACTTGAAATTTCGCTTCAAAATTACATCCACCCTCGCCTATCGGTTCTTTCTTGACATTCTCAACAAAACCAACTTCGTGCCTTCCACGATCGTCTTGAATATCCAGGCCAATATCTTGAAAAAACCAAAAAAAATTTTCTCCACATGGAAATTCTTCACAACTCTTTTTTTGAATTTACATTCGCAGGCCATGTGGGGAAGCGAAACGTTCAAATAAACAGGTATCCGAGATTGCTCAGTGTTCGGATCATCCACGTATAATTCGTTGACTCTAACAAAATAAAACTTTTTACCAAAATTATTCGTTTCCTATAATTTCAAAAAAACTTACACATCGACCGTAAGAAAAGCTAATAATTCGGAAAAAAATAAAAATGCAATAAAAGCCAGGCAACAAACGGATATGAACGCCCCTGTCAACGTTGGCTGCGTCAAATCCTTTGGCACTTTTCGATAAATATCCAAACTGAAAACAAAAATTCATGATTTCACAATCTTCCAAATCAGCACAAATCCATCGAACCTTACCGTCTAATGTCAAAAACCATTTTCGACAATAACACTAAATTAAAAAATCTGTCAATTTCATCACCAAAAAATTCGATCTAACCAAAAAATTAACCGATTATTCGGCTAAATTTCCAAAAACAATCTTTCTGCCAACAACTTTTAATCAATTTCAACATTCATAGCATCATCAAAACCAAAAAACGCGAGTAAGCGCACGTAAAACGCCAACTGCACGATCTATCTTCAAATGGTAGCTCAATCACCGCCGCCTTCTTCTTTCTCGGGTTTCGTCGTACGGGTGTAAACCAGTTGATTGCTGCTATGTACGACTTGCTTGATCAAGCCTACAATAACAAACATGCTTAAAAAGCCAAAATTTGAATTTCAAAATCAGTTTACCTTTACTCAACAACTCTCTCAAACCGGCCTTGGCCAAAGAAACACGCACTTTCAATCGTTCGCTTAAAAAAACTCCATTTCACAGGGCGGAAGAAGTTGGAAAACGTGCAGGTTACCTAACGACCGATGGGGTGATCAGCTTATACGTGATAACTTCCTTATACAGCTTGTCGTAAGTTGCCTTATCGAACAAGACCATATTATTCAACTTGTCACGGACTTTTCCCTTCGACCACTTCTAAAACATCAACGACCCTCTTTAAATCTGAAATATCTTAAATAAGACGTTTTCCTAAAAGTAGATTTACCTTCTTCTTGGCCTTTCCTCCACCTCCTCCCTCTTTCTTTTGCTTTGTAGGTTGCGGCTTCGAGCCTTTGGCATCTTTGCCTTTTGCCTGCTTCGGCGGCTAAAAAAGAAATATTTGAATAAAATTTTGGAACTTTACTTTTACACACACGCTTTTACCATATTTTACGTTTTTATTTCCGGAATTGACCGATTCAATAAGAAAGGCAGACTATTCCTAGTAATTTCAAGACCAAGAAAAATTCTGCAGAACTTGCTTCGCCAACGGGGCCATTCCGCGCACACTTCGGCCCGGGCATGTTGTCATAAGCAGACTCTAAACGCGGGTAATTCAAACTGCCAACAATATGAAACCCGTGATTTTTCATATTTCTTCATTCCCAAAAATCTTTCACCAACGTCAAAAAGCGCAGCTCGTACATCCATATTCTACGATGAAGCAAAAAAAACTAATTCGTCAAAGCATAGGACCAAAAAAAGAAAATGTCGGACACTTTTCAACCGAATACGCACGAGGATATATGTCTGACAAAAAACCAAGGCTCATAGCGGGAACGCATGTTTTGAGAAACGCAAAATGTTCATACACGAAAAGGAACAAAATGAAGTACTCTCATCCCCGTGGTCACCGTCGACACCGTCCCACCGACATCTCTTCACGCATCGATCCCACCACGGCCTCCCCCTCGCTGATGGAACCCACCTCCACGCCCGCCACGTTGTTCGTATCCACCTTGACCACCACGGCCACCTCGAAAGCCTCCTCCGCGTCCCCCACGCCCTTGCTGACCACCCGACTCGTCATTCCGATAACCACCTCGGAACCCACCACCTGCAAACAAGGACTGACTGAAGAAAACAGATCAGAGGCCAATGCTGACCAACTTACCACGTCCACGATATCCCCCGTCGTAACCACCTTGCCAATGACTCTGTCCGTCTCCTTGACGTCCACCTGGAAAAAACGACACTGTGACACAGGCCCCTCTGCCAATTCTCACTTTCGCTCTCCTGTTCTACTGCTTGTCCACGACTCGAGGTCCCCCCCCCCCCCTACTTACTGGCAGCTCCCACCTCTCGCTTTCCCCTCTGCTCGAGGGACCCCACTTACGGGCAGCTTCACACCTCTCGCTTTCCCACCCCTCTTTCTGGGCGGGAATGTCCTACCAGCCCTCTACTCAAGGTACCTCGAACTTACTGGCAGTTCCCACCCCACGCTTTCCCACCAGCCCTCTATTCCTGGGAACCCCTCTTACCGGCGCCGCGGTACCCTCCTCCTCCACTGAACCTGCCTCGACCCGTATATCCACCTCGTTCACCCCCGCCACGATAACCGCCCCGTCGTTGACCACCGTAACCCTGGTTATTCCGATCCGACTGCTGTACAAATCCGTCGTTGCCACTCGCATCATGGTTCTCATCTGCAAAGCCAGCCTCAACCTAAGACAAGGCAAAGTATATAGCGACCCAAAAACCTACCAGTCGCCGCCTCTTGCTGGCCCACTCGCTGATCATCGGCAGTCGGATGAACGTAAAACTGAGCAACGGTCGGTTCTTGATGCATTTGCGGTGCGGACACCAACGTCGTCGCGAATACAGACGTCTCCTAAGCAAAAGTACAATCAGATAATTTTAGCCAGCACAAACCCCCTCTGCCTGGGTCTTGGCCTAGTAGGTCAAGGCGTCTGCCTCTCACGCTTACAGGAGAGGTTCGACTCCCGCCTGGGCAAAAGATTATTGTCAATCTGTGTTCCTCGACTCTCGAGTGGTATACTGCTTGGCTTTGTATAAAGTATGGCATGACAACCCCTACTCTTACTGTTTGAGATACGAAAGTCGGCGCATTTGGATCGAGGTGTTTTACTGGCATCATTTGCTCAGGTCCGCCACTTCCGTCCATGTGCAGATTCGAATCGAATGCCATACCGTAACCTGCAATAAAATAGCATCATCGCAATTCCATCAACCCAAGTCTTCGCAACTCTGGTTCCTACCTCCCAACTGATTCGTAGTCAAATTTGGTTGCTGTTGCTGACTGAACATGACAGCAGATCCCACATTTCCACCCATGAAAGCCACCGATTCTAAAAAGCACAGCAAAATTTAATTTTGTTTGGAAAAAACATGACCTATTTGACTTACCCGATGAGTAAGGCAACGTGGGATTTATGGCCGAAGCATCAAAAGTACTTGTATTTGTACCTAAAACAGCAAACTTTGGACTGGGATCAGGACCGAATCAATGGTTATCAATTACCAACAACTCCCCCGCTTTGGTCTTCTTGCAATAAGCGGATATTCGATTGGCCACCCTGTCCGACCAAAGTGGAAGGCGAAGTTTGTCGAGGCGGCGAAACCGAAGAAGCCGTGGGAGCCCCGACAGAAGCAGCGCCATTACCTCCATTATAACCCGATAAGTTCGTAGACTGAGCTATTTGCTGGCCCAAAACGTTCGTCGCTTGTTCTTCAGTTTTTTCTCCACCCGTGCGAGCATTTTCATCCGCATTACTAATCGTGCTAGCCGCTTCTGATTTTGCTAATAGAATACAAAACTTTTCAGAACTGCGTCGTCAAAACGGTTTTCGTACATTGTACGGTTTTCGCAGCAAAGGACATCCCGACTTACCTTGTTCAGGACTTTGCGCTCGGCCAAATTTGCTTTCGAAATAGCTGCACGAGATAATGCCGTCGACCATGTTTCGTAAATCGCGATCTGCAAGAGTGGAATTCTAAAACGCTAATTCATAGAATCAGTGAGTAAAACCTACAAGTCTTTCCTTCGAAAAAGGGCACAGCATTCGTGGAATTCGTCAAGATGGAATAAGCGATCAAGGAACTGTCCTGCAAGCACGCGGACCAAACTTGTTCCTCCGTGAGATCCTCATGACACGGGCAAAGTTTTCGAAAAAGCTCGTCCAATTTCTCCATTTCAAATTCCGTCAATTTCTATAAAATTATACACAATACGTAAAACACAAAATTAGAAAACTAAAAACTTACTTTAGCTCCGTTAACTCCATTCAAGAAATCTTTACGAACGTCGTCGTGACCCAAAGTGCTCAAAATGTCCTGAATTTGTAACAGCTCACGCAAACGAGCAATCTCCGCTTGAACCCGTTCTTTTTGTTCCGCTTTTCGCTCCATTTTCTTTTGCTTCAATTGCTGAAAAAAAACACGAAAATTTTGAATTGAAAATTTTTTGAATCTGAAGTTTTCAGCTCTTACCTGCTTGACGCCATCGCAAGCAGTCTTGAGCAATTCCTTCATGGCCTCCAATTGTTGCTCGACTTCTCCGATATGCGAAACGGCTTCTTTTTGATCCTTGGTCACTTCTTTACCATTTTTGAGATCTTCATCGATACGGATCAACTTAGACTAAAAACAATAAAATCCTTAAGAAACAAACTTAAAACTTTCATCTTTTCTTTTATACTTTTCGTTTTTCTAAATTTCGAATTTTGTTTTCGATAGCTGCGATAACAGGAGCCGCATCGGAAGCCATCGTAACAGCGGATTGATCGCCGCTGGCGGACGTCGTTGTCGACGATTGTTTAGGCAATTTTGTTGCCGGAACGGCAGAAGGCATCTGTGCTTTATGAATTTTAATCGAAATATAGCTAAGCAATTAAAGAAAACGATCAAAACGTATCGAAAAGGTACCTCGAGAACTCAACCGAAAAATTCTTGCGAAATTCAACTCGAAACCCCTTTTGTCGCCGATTTCGCACCGCGAAAACATACACATTGCGCACAAGATTCCGGAAGATTCCGTGATTTTCAGGTTCATTTTGTTCATCTCAAAAACCAAGCTCAGACTAATTTGTCATAAGTAGTAAAAAAATCTGACGTCATTGTGCGGCGGACTGACACATTCACGTGGTTGAACAATTTTCATTGGCTAAAATTTTTGGTGGACGGAGATCTTCCGTTTTTGGGAAAATCTACATTCGTTGGTTTTCGTAGCGGATAAAATTTCCGCTTTTTTATTTCGTTAAAGAAGCAAAAGTTTCATATTTCCCTTTATTTGAAAAAAAGGTTTTTACGTAGGTAAGAAGTACTTTTCTGAAAAGAATGGAGGCGTTCATAAGTGGGTTACATAGAACATTGTTACAACCCCAAAGAGAACTTATTATTGTTTCTCTTTTGGGTCCATGGGACCTTTTTAATACATATCCAGTCTATTGTTTCGTCGACAAATTTTCGGAATGGGCTCTTACTCTGGCACTTTTGTTTTAGGCATTTACATTCCCTTTACTGGAAAAAAATGGTTGGATTCCGTGACGAATCTCGGTAAGTGCACTTCTTGTAGGTACTGTAATAGGTTTTGTACGGAAGCTTGCAGGGTACGTCCTACTTCACTGGGTTTTAAAATTACGTTTTACGATTGTTATAATTTCGTAGGAGGCTTTGAATTGTGGTTTCTAGACCTGATTGGTTGATCTTTTTAGTAACGGCACCTATCAAGCGACTGGGTACGGAGCTTATGGAGGCCGTGCAGGAGGCCCAGCGGGTGGCGGTTACGGCGGTGGCGGCGGCTTTGGCGGAGGTAACAGTTATGGCGGCGCCGGTGGCAGTTATGGCGGTTATGGTGGCGGCGGAAGAGGAATGGGCGGTGGCGGCGGATGGCGCGATAAGGACAGCCAACCAGGCGAAAATTTACGCCGTCCTAAATGGGATACGATCAAGCTGTTGCCGTTCGAAAAGAATTTTTACAAGGAACATCCCACAGTAACGAAGCGATCATCGGGTGAGATCGATGAATTCCTGAAAGAAAATGATGTTACCGTGAGAGGAAGAGACGTACCACGTCCAGTGTTTAATTTCGATGAAGCCGGACTTCCAGGTAAGCTTTAAAAATCCAACGCTTTTCCGCGTATTAACCCTCTTTTTTCCAGGCGACATGCTGGCGCACGTGTACGAAAATTTTCAGAAACCCACTGTTATTCAAGCCATCAGTTGGCCAGTGGCCATGAGTGGACGTGATATGGTCGGCATCGCCCAGACTGGATCCGGAAAGACTTTAGCGGTAAGCTAATGGAAGTATTTTCCCCGCTTTTTCAAAAATGTTGATTGAATTGATTTCAGTTTTTATTGCCGGGCATTTTGCATATTTGCCAGCAACCGCCGTTATCGCGTGGTGATGGTCCAATCGTAAGTCAAGTGGTGCTATATGGAAAACTCGATGTTCTAATTTGATTAGCTTTCAGTGTCTGGTTTTGTGCCCGACTCGCGAATTAGCTCAGCAAGTGCAAGAAGTCGCCACCGAGTATGGATCGCGCGCTAAATTGCGCAGTGTTTGCATTTACGGCGGAGCTTCACGTGGACCTCAACAACGTGATCTGACCAGAGGTAGATTTATTGAAAATGGGTTAAATTCTAGCTTCGCAATATGCTCAATTTTAGGCGTTGAAATCTGTATCGCAACTCCTGGACGATTGATCGATTTCTTGGAATCCGGTGCAACCAATTTGCGCCGATGCACTTATTTAGTATTGGACGAAGCTGATCGAATGTTGGACATGGGCTTTGAGCCGCAAATTCGTAAAATCGTTGAACAGATCCGAGTAAGTTTTTGGGAATTTGTGTGTCAATAACTTGTTTATGGGAGTACTCAATTTCGACCCGGGACCATTTTGGAAGATCAGTTTCATGACCGTATGAAACTTACGGTTGCAGCCGGACCGCCAGACGCTTATGTATAGCGCTACCTGGCCGAAGGAGGTGCGCCAATTGGCGGATGATTTTCTATCGAATAACGTCCACGTGACCATCGGCTCGTTGGAATTGGCCGCTAATCATAATATTCGGCAAATTGTCGATGTTGTGGACGAGCACGAGAAACACGACAAGTTCGTTTTCGCTGCTTTGTCTTTTTTTGAAAGACGAGTTCATTAGGCTTATAAAGGCCGACTTGAACAAGTGGCAGGCGGATGCCCGTGTTGTTCTTAGTTGGGTCCTAGAATAATGTGCTTTCGATAACCGTTATCCCCGCCTTTGGAATTTGTAGAATACAAGGTAATAATGAGTAGCCTGCCCTTGTTTTAGCCGGATCGTCAGACGCTAATGTACAGTGCCACTTGGCCCAAAGAAGTTCAACGATTGGCTGAGGATTTTTTATCTGAGCCTACCCATTTGAATATCGGTTCCTTCGAATTATCAGCCAATCGTAATATAACTCAAGTTGTGGACGTTTTGGAAGAACATGAAAAAGCGAACAAGTTCGGGGTTTTTTAATTTTTTTCTAAATATTTTTCTGTTTTTGATTTTTTTGTATTCATTCAAAATTTTCCTTTCCCATCCTCTTGTCGCTGGTGCTGTACACGCACGTTGAATAGCTGCAAGTGGTTTGGTGATGGGGCGCGGGATAATGTTGTATTTGTTTTAAGGTTGCTGAAATTATTGGAAGAATTGACTAAACAAGGAGATCCGAAAATATTGATTTTCGTGGAGACGAAACGTAAAGCGGACGAGCTTACGCGCTGGATGCGCCGAGACGGCTGGCCAACGTTGTGTATTCATGGTGACAAGGCGCAACAAGAACGCGATTTTGTATTGAATGGTAAGTTGAAATGACTTTCGTTGAATTTCTGGAGAAAATTTAGGTTATTTTTGTTTAGAATTCCGTCAAGGCAAATCTCCGATCTTGATCGCAACTGATGTTGCAGCTCGTGGTTTGGGTATGTATTGGTTTGTTGTTTTGTTACCGGAATCCCCTAACCCGTACGTATAAGATATTTTATATATTGGGCTTATATGATAAACGGATTTAATTTTTACTCGTTTACGTAGGCGGGACGACCGAACGCCGGGCGTGCGCGTGGCTGGGAGTCGTCGGAGGTGGCGGCATTAAATAAGGTGGTAGCCACGCCGCCTGGTGCGATTGGTTCATGTCAATTTCCACCGTTCTCTGATTTCTGAACATGGTCGTCGGAGGATGGTGGATTTGTTGAACATTCGGTCGTTCTGGGAGGAAAATTCCACATACTCACAAGCAATATTGGTCGGAGCCGATATGCATATAATTATTCGGCACCGAAAAAGAATAAACGGGCGGTTTATGTAAAGAGTTATAAAAACGTCGTCTCGTCATTTCGAATTTGTTTGACGAGACGAACGAAATAACAAGTGTCGCCTGAAATTCATGGCGTACACATACAATAATAGAATATGCGGAGTCAGGTACGTTGATGTGCCTGACTCTGATTAGTCTTTGTTTGGATTAACGTTAGTGTTAGTTTTGGGGGCAGGAGTTTGAGGGGGATTGTATAACCATGGGTTTAGTAGGGCTCGAGGATGGGGAGGGTCAGTGGTAATTGTTGTTTGACTTTTAGATGTGGACGATATCAAGTTCGTGGTCAATTACGATTATCCCAGCTGTTCGGAGGATTATGTGCATCGAATTGGACGTACGGGGCGTCGCGATAAGAAAGGAACGTCGTACACGTTCTTTACTGCGAACAATGCGAAGAGCGCCCAAGATTTGATCAAAGTGTTGGAAGAGGCTGGCCAAGATGTGAATCCAAAGTTGTATAATCTCGTTGAAATCGGCAAGACGATGAGGACTAGAGGTGAGGCGAGGGGGGAGTGGAGGGTGAGTGGATTTGTGGTAGAGGCAGAGGATGAGAGAAGGGGACAGTGTTGGCATCGGCCATGGTTTTTCCCAATTTGTAGGACGTGGTCGTTGGAAGCGCGATGACGATGACAATGGCCGCGGGGGTGGGTTCAGAGGAAAGCGAGGAGCTACGGACGATTATGGTGGAAGTGCTAAGCGAGGACGATTTGACGGAGGTGGTAAGTAGTGTGTGCTGCAGGGACACTAGTCCAGGTGTCTTCATGGGAGGGGCGCGGGAGATTGTCTAGTTGAGTGACGCTTAGTTCCTGAGGCTGATCTTGGCATTGAAGTGGATAGGGTGCCATCACGGCTAGGTGGGACTTAGTCATTCTTAGCTCCTGGTATGTCAACGCTCAGGCAGCTCTACCAGTTTTCTGTGGTATGGTCCCTTGTTCATGTTTCGCCACATCACCAAACGCTTATGCGCACTCGAGGGTGAAGGTCGCCACCCTCAAAATGTAGAAGACAAGGCTAGCAGGGAAGAAAGTCCATCTTTCTCGGGAGAGCTACCGTGCCACTTTCTGTGGGACATCTGGTGAGACCGATTTTGCCAGCACCCGTCTTGTGGACTTGCCGAATTTAGAGTCGAGCGGTATTCAGGGGAGGGAGTACTGTAGGCACTGCAGTCGTCGTGGTGCGGACACAAGTTTTAGCTATTTGCTGAGAGAGGTATCGTTTTCAGGTCGTGGTGGCTACGGTGCAGCCAACGGTCACACGCGTTTCAATGGAGCTGGACAATGGGCGAACGGCAACTCGTATCCGGCTCAAGGAGGAGGAAGGCCCCAAAGTTTATTGACGATGCCACCAGCCGCTGGCGCAGCCGGACGCGGTTGGTAAGAACCATGATGAGACTACAAAAAATTTTTCGTAAATTTCAAATGATTGATGGTTTAGTTTATAATTTTGAACTGCCCTGTGTTTAAAAAGGAACTAAAGTTGGTTTCGTCATCGTTCCTTCAATGTCTTGAAGTTAAAAATTGATATTTGTCGTGTTTCAAAGTGATACAGCTTCTTTGGCGATTTTGGAATATGTCTGGTGGAAAATAAATGTGACTGTTAAATGGTCTGGTTTCGGGGACAAGGACCTGTTGCAGAGCACAAGAGTAGTTCCTTTCAATTCAATGTAATAAAAAATCGAAACGTCAACAACAACCTGACAGTGTCAACAAATCGTAGACGCGTCATTCCTTCTTCGCCTTGGGCGGTGGCCTGAAAAGGGTGGTCAGTCCTGCCGAGACCGGTCATACACTGGGGATGATGGATGTACCCTCTGACACCCCACCCCATTCAGGTACGGCCTGAACCACGACTGAGATAGCCCATGCTCAGCACTGGTCAGATCCCACATGCACATTCGGGACAGTGACACATCTCGTTCACTGACGGCAGAAATCTGATACCAGCCTGATCCCTTCGAACCAATTTATCATCCCCGACCACATACCTGTAATGGCCGACTACAACGGCGTGATCTCGTTCGTACGGTTCCAAGGTCACTTGCTCGATCGGCTTCACTTTTTCTTGTTTCAACTTTTCAACTTCACCAGCGAACACGGCTTCCGGATTCGCCGTCGAATCAATACAATTGGCCTGAAACGAGATTCGCAATTGAAATGGTTGGTCACAAGACCAGTAGGATCCTTCCTATAGCCCACCACGATATCTTACCTTGATCGACATAACCACGTGGCCGCCGTTTTTCAAAAAGTAATGAGAATTCAAAGCCAAAATACGAGCTTGATCCGGTTGAGCTACGTCCGAAAAGACTGTGTCCACCATGCCTGAAATCAAATTCGTGCAACGCTGAATTCAAAACATTCCATTTGCAAGGGTTCGAATCCCTCAAGGGTCAAAACTTTTAAACACCCCAGAAAACTTGTTTAGTTTGCAGCGAATGCCGGTGCATCCAGTACCCACGTAGGCATTCACTGTCCGACTTACCCACGAGCATTCGATATTTGTGAGGATGTCGAGCATCTTCGATGATCGGAATGACATTGGTACGTTTCTTAGCCACATTGATCAAATCACGACCCGACCTGTGACTGAATTCCACAGCGTAAACCAGACCTTCCTGAAAATACCATCACTTTTAGCACATGAGGCACTCGATTTCAGAAACAAGAACATACCGGTCCAACGATATCGGACACGTGCGACACGGTGGTTCCGCTAGCAGCACCCAGATACAACACTTTCGAGCCAGGCTTCATGTGAATATCGTCCAAACCACCCATAATGGCCGCCGCCAATTTGCTCCTGAATGGATTCCAAACGCGATATTCCACTTTTCCGTTTTCGTCCTTGAAAAAAGTACGATTTGGAATAGGATGAATCTCAGCGGGTCGGCAGTGATTTACCTCAACTGCCACACGTTTCTCGGCGTAGACCGATTCGCCGACCACCATGTTCAAAGTAACCAATGCGTCTTCTTTTCCTTTCGCGATGAAGACACCTGGAAAGAAGGCATTTTAGTCATCCCGACTTGATTGATTTTGGTTTCCAGCATTGACTAAGGGGCTTCGACCAAACCAGCTTTTGTAGCCGAGCCAGGACCCGAGCGGGACTGGGTGGCTATTTTTTACTGAACCAATTAGGTCCTAGTTCCGTTCGGCCGGTTTAGTGGTTTAGTCGAAGCTGGCTTGGGACAACCCACACAAGCTGTGGCTTAAATCCCTCGACTAGAATTTTACATTCCCGCCAGAATATCAGGTTTTACCTTCGTGACGATGAGGTTCGATAATAACTTTCCTTCCGCCCTTGAAACCACCGCCTCCTCGTCCACCACGCGGGCTTCCTCTTCCGCGTCCACCTCCACGAGGCGAACCACCTCGTCCTCGTCCGCCGCCACGATCCCCAAAACCACCACGAGGAGAGCCACGAAATCCTCCTGCAAAGATACGAGGTGATGATGAGGACTAGGAAATCATGGGTTCATCCAAAAGGGCGGCTTCAAATCCCGCACAAGGCATAACTTTTTGTTTACTGTGTCTAGATTGAAAAACTTTGAAAGCCCATCGTTTTAAAAATTGAAACATAAAGTCTGCAGGGATTGCCAGTTAATTCTGTATGCCCTCTAGGTTGATACATGGCGTGTGCTGCTGCAACAGAAAGCTGGAATTTTCTGAACACTGATAATCTACAAGAGATTTTGATGTTTTAAAATTTGTGCTCTGTGCCACTTGAAATTGGCGGTCAAGTCTTTTTGGAGCAATAAACTCAGTCCGAGCGGTCATACACAAGTACAGTAACACATTCAAAAGGATGACACCCAAGGCTATAACCCCAAAATCAAAATCATCCTTCTCTCAACGCATCCCTAGTCGATCGAAAAACGATACTTACCTCTGCCGCCCCCACGATCCCCGAATCCTCCACGATCCCCGAATCCTCCACGATCCCCGAATCCTCCACGATCTCCGAATCCTCCGCGGCCTCCACCACCGCCGCCATCGCCGAAGCCACCTCGCCCACCACCTCGAAATCCACCGCCGCCACCGCGGCCAAAACCACCACCTCGGCCACCTCGATCACCACGGGGTGAAAATCCTAAAAATAAATGCCCGCTGAGACAAACTTTATCAAAAATTTCAGAAAATCCAAACTTGTCATCACCAATTCGCAAGAATCGGGAGAAACTCGCAGAACTTACCTGGCCTTCCCATAATTTTTTAAAAAGTTTTCAAATCAGAGATCGTACGTTCAAGATTTAACGAATTTGCGAAATTATTTGCAAATCAATCGATAACGAAAAAAGTTCGATCAGACGGAAATGCTAGCTCGTACTGTACCGACAACTATTTGTCACTTGCTTAAAAAAAGTTAGCGCCGTCTTTTTATAACTTAAGACAGTGAAAAGATTATTGTACTTCTTCGATTAATTTTAAAAGCTCTGTTGAGCATATCCATGTTTAAAAGAGCTTAGGTTTCAAAAAAGCAATCACAAACACGAAATGACTTTTACTTAACGAGCTAGAAATACTGCGGATACCGTGTGCACCTGCTTTTGACTTGGGCAGATATGTCTGCTACTTAGCGCGTCTTTTGCTGAAATCAGTTTGTCTTTCGTTTTGCGATTCCAAATATTTTATTTGAATCCATTATTTCCTCGATATATTGTAATTAATTAAGGTAATTAGCTGTCTTCTTTTTGAAGTTTTTCCAATTTTTTACAGGAGATCGAACAGTTTTCCAGCATGTCATCGAATTCGCCCATGGACGATAGTTCGGCCCACGATTCGGTTTCGTACACACACCGTCCCGAATGGAAGGACGTCACACCGATCTATTTGAACGATGCGGAAACGGCTGTGGTCAATATCGCGTATTCTGAGCGCTGTAAGTTTTAGTGAGTAGTCATGGAGGCAGTGGCAGCTAAAAGATGAAAAGATGATTTTAGTTCGTGAAGTTTTTGCTTATTTTCGAGCCATTTTACAATCGGGCGAAAAAAGCGAACGAGTTTTGGAATTGACAACCGAAGCTGCTTGGTTGAATCCGGCCAACTATACACTCTGGTAAAAAAATAGGAAATTTCTTATCACATCCGTAGGTTCATATAGGAAAGCCGCCCACTGCAACAGGAATAGGTCAATACCCACATCGGTGACTGCCTGTGGATGGGGGTCAGATCGTCTTCCCAAAACAGGGGGTCGACGACATGGCGGAAAATTTAAAATTTTGGCGGGGAATTCAAATTTATGCTTTAACCCTTTAAATTTAGCTGGAAACTGCTTAGCCTGGATTCAATTCTGACTGGCCTTCTATCTGTGCAGGGTCGATAAGAGGGGCTCCACGTGGGACGTACCATGGGCTGGGCGGGGAGCGACCCTGGGGGACTGGCTAGATAGGGTCCACTCGCACTAACGAATCCCTCCACACCCCCTGAAATGACCAATCGCATAGGCCATAGAAATCGATACTAGAATTTTTCCGTCATTTCTAGGCAATATCGCTTGGCAGTGTTGAAAGAATTGAAAAAGGATTTGCATGATGAATTAAAATTTGTTAGCGAATTGATCGAAGAGAATCCGAAAAATTATCAATTATGGTAAGATGTTGGATTTGGATTAGTAATGATGTATTTTCTAGTAATTATATTTTTCAGGCATCATCGTCGGGTGATTGTGGAATTGACGCGCGATTCATCGAAAGAATTGGATTTCACGGCGCATATGCTTCGCGATGACGCAAAGAACTATCATGCTTGGCAGCATAGGTAAGTTGGATTTTATCGATTTTTTCAAATGCGTTGAAGAATTTCAGGGTAATGCATAAGTCCTCTTTATTATTAGCCATTGAGGCCTAGGCCGGGATTCCGATCGCGACGTTTAGGTATCGGGATTCTGCATAAATAAATACATTATTGACTTGGAAAAGCCTGATTTTCTGCCCATGAAGCCAAAAGAGCTTAATTTTTTCTCGAATTTTCGTCATGAGATTTTTTGCGTCGCGCTTAACTTTGAGTTTCCGCGACGCCTTGACGAAGAGACAAACAGGCTTAGAAGGGAGTTAGTTGTTATGCATCGTAGAATATCAGAAGAAATCAGTGATTTTTTTGGTGAGAAATTGGGGTTTTTCTTTTTCCCGCCAAAATTTTTGAATTTTGGTCTAATAAAATGGCTTTATTTTATAATTTTGAAAAGTCCATGGGCACACTGAGTGCGCTTTAGTGAAACTCATACGCAAAAACACAGAAAAATTCAAAAAATTCCATCCTGAAAACAGTGATCCTGGCTTATCGCTATGAGGTCCTGAGATGAGTGAAACATGAGCTGTTTTTTTTTCAGGCAATGGGTGGTTAAAGAGTTCAAAATTTGGCAAGATGAATTGGATTTTGCTAATAAAGCTATCGCGGATGATCTGCGTAATAATTCGGCATGGAATTATCGATACTTCGTGATATCGTCGACAACTTCGTACACGCCGGAAATGCTGGAACGAGAAGTCCGGTGAGTGATTAGCAAGTAGCACAAAGGCCCAGTGGGGGGGGGGCGTAGAAGCAGGGTACCCCAAACTTCTAGCGTTCGCTCGGGATCCCGATAAAAAGTGGTCGGAATTCAGGGCCATGTTGTGGAGGTAAAATGTTTTTATTGCAACAGGGAACGGGACTGGTGTATGGGAAACGGACTGTAGGGGCGAGAATGGCATGATCGAATGAAACTACGTCCACAAAATGCACAAGTCCTGTTTTTTCTGAAATACAATCTGCGCGCAGTTGGGTGTAGTAACAGCCTGCCTTTGTCATTGTCTGTCCAGGTCGCGATGGTGGGCCATCATCTGCTGAGAAAGCACGACCAAGTATGGGCAAGGTCTGCTGGGTTAGAGAGATCAGATCAGATCGCCCAAGCCTGATCTGATTGCGTGTGAGACAGGTTTGGGTCGAGTCGAGTGAGTGAGTTGTACGACTGACTGTTTACATACAGTACTGTAGGCTGGCTGGACAATTGGCCTGTGCTTGCAGGCCAGGGCTGGACCTGAGGTGGGGGGGTACCCCCTGCCCCCGCCTTGCCCATACTTGAGCACGACATTCTGATCGACACTGACACAGATGGCACAGATGGATTTTTCTTTTCTTATGAATGATGTCGCTTGCTTGAAAATGACTTGGCGCTTCCGCGTGCCTAGAGCCATAAGAGTAGACCTGATACTAACGAGGTCTAAGATATAAGGGTCGAGTCGCGAAAACTGACCTTCTAGCCCAGAGGAGAGTAAACACTCTACCTAGGGCAGACTGAGTACTTCGGGTGGGCCGCCTCCCACTATGGCTACTCATAAGAGCGAGAGCATTAGAATAAGCTTCTGACTGGGCTGGTAGTACCGAGGGCCATAAGCCAAAGTGCTCCCGGGAGGCAAGGGGTGACGGAACCTCTTTTCTCTCGCCCATTTCATTTGTATGGGACAGGGTATGGCCCGAGGCTATAGGCCTGATACATACCTGGGAACGCGAGCATAGATAGGAGTGCGAGTGGACCTATATTATGAGTACTTTCGTCTCCGTCCGACTTCAGTTGTTATATTCCTATCTTCTATCCTGAGGTTGGTTTTACAGGGTGGAATACTCTTTTATAAGACCTATCATAGTGTAGTATGTTCACCCGCCACGCGCCAAGCGACTTTACTAGACGGCGACCCGGGACAAGACTACTTAGTTAGTCCACATCTAGGCACAGACGATGAGACCAGACACAAAAGGTTGAAGGGCATGATTAGAACCAGTTATGAGTAAACATCACGTTATCACTACAATAGGACCTTGCCTATCGGGCCTGTGCATATAGATATAGTGATTAGCTGAATATACCAGTCATATGCTAGTATGGAGAGTCCCTCGAGGTGAACTCGCTAGGGGCTCTATAAACCAATGCAATATCGAATAATGCCGCTTGTTCATAAACAACAGCGATCGCGGCTAGCTTAAAGTTATTAACAGTAGATCCAATATTATCGAAGTCTCAGATATATAGGTCGAGGTATAAGACCTGACCTTTCTAGTCCATAGGCGAGTACTCTCTCGACCCAGGACAGACTGAGTACCTCGAGTGGGCCGCCTTTCTCCCACTATGGCTACTGATAAGGAAACCAAGGTCATTATATAACCCTAAAATGGATGGGTAGTAATCCATGGCTATAAGCCGAAATACTCCCGGGGAGCAGTGCGCTTGACATGCACTGCTCTCTGTATCAATAAGAGCGTGCTGTGCTGTGGTCCCTCGTTGCGTCCGTTCAGGATCACTTTTTTCCGGATAGGGATCGGGATTTTAAGATGGCGTTTTTCATTTGCAATAGATACCCCAAGTAGCCGGCAAATAAAAAGTCAAAGATTCCCTTTCTTTGGATAATTTTTAGTGCAGTATTTATCATTGAATTCAAAATCAGGCAAGCAGGAAAAGCGGAGATTCTGTTACAGATTAGCGAGCAAATCCCTTTCTTCCTTCCTCTCAATCGATTCAATCATCCGCCACAGTCTTTATTAACCCTTCTGAAACATTCTAATAGCCATGACCATCTGACCATGCCGATTGTCAGCCAATGCCGAGCCGATTGTGAGTCAGTGTCGATCAGAATGTCGTGCTTTATCAGCTGATGATGGCCCATCATCTAGTGACTATTCAGGCAATGGCGAAGTCAGGCTGTTACTATATCCAACTGCGCGTAGGTTGTATTTCAGAAAAAGCAGGACTTCAGCATTTTGCGAAATACATTCATTCGATCATGCCACTCTCGCCCTTCCCATACACCAGTCCCGTTCCCCGTTGCCATAAACACATTTTATCTTCACAACATGGTCCTGAATTCCGAGCACGTTTTATCGGGTTCGGGATCCCGAACGCACGCTAGCCCAGCATCGGCCGATCCGATCCGATTGATCGGCTTGAAAAAATAGAAGATGGATGGGGATGATGTGTTTGACACTGCGTTCTTGTCAACCTGCCCTGGTTTCTCGCTGTCACTCCGTCAGACCACTGCAAAGGACATGGGAGAGCTAAGCAGCACCTAAAACGGGATTAAATGCCTGATTTGAGAGAAGAAACGGGATTTTCTGGTCATAGTTGTCACATTTTATCATTTCCCAGCAGATAAAGCGGAAACAATATTAGTTGCCGATCCAGCAGTCGGATCGGGGGATCGGTCGATGCTAGGTTCGTGTCGATCAAAATGTCTCAGAAGGGGAAATACAAAGACTTTGGCGGATGACTGAATTGATAGAGAGGAAGGGAGACGCTTTTTTGCTTACCTGATTTTGTATTTAATGTTAAATTCTGCACTACAAATTCTCCAAGGAAAGGGAATCTTTGAGCTTTTTCTTTTCTTGGCTACTCATGTGGGGTCTAGATCATCTACAGCGAATGAAAAAATCCTGATCCCGATCTGGATTGAGCAAATCCCGAACGAATGCGTAAAACTTTCGAGGGGTTACATCCCCCCCCCCCCCACGATTTTGGATGCTGCAAGGCCAGGTCCGACCGATAACGCAATTATCGGCCGATAAAACCGATAATACCGATAATTTTTGAAAACTTGAAAATTCAAGTTTTATGGCGGCAAATTTGAACTTTGGTCAGATCGCCATCCTTTTAACATGCAATTTTTTAATTTCGCATGCTATGCTTCCTTGAAAGACCAATTTGAATCAATCTGGTAGCCCAAAATCTCGAGACCGAAAACTATGTAAGTTGCAATATCCCAACTAAAAACTCCTCTTCGCAGATGTCATACACTTGAGGCAACGCATGACACCTCTGGGACCAGCCGTGTGACACTGTCAAGAAGTGGGCATGAATATCAAAACCCAGCTGGCAGGACAGGGTCTGGATGCTTGAGTAAAAGGAAGTTACTCATGAAACAGCAGAGTTCCCTTTATTTAAATTGGAATTCAAACTGGATTTTGTTGCTTCTATCTTACAGGCGGAGGTACATTATGTGCACATGCACACCCTGGAAACTTGAATGAGACCCAGAACCGTCTAAAACTCATTTTGTTAGACTTTAGGTATGGGTTAATGAATGAATGAAATATGCAAAGCAGATCCTTTCACAACTTTTTGAGGGCTCTACTGTTCGACTGGGGCCCTGACCCTGATCCTCATTCTAAACAGCATGCATCGGGGATTCACCCTCAAACACTTTTCCACGTCCCGATAAACGAAAATACCCACGAAACATAGTATCAGCATTATGTGCAATGCTGTGAGATGACTGAGATGTTTATACTGAGATGTCAAGAAAAGAAGTGAACAGATAGACGGTCTCGAACAGCCAGAAAGCTTTTTTCTATCCCAGCCCCGTCAGGGTTATCTCCAACCCCAGAAGACCCTGAAGGCCATCACCATCCCTGTCCCTGACTCCAAATGGGGAATGACTAACCTTGTCCCCAAAATCTCTCCCAAGGGTGAATGCTACGACTACAGCGATAATTTGTAGTCATAGCCCCTTTTTTGAGTCAGACTAACCTGTAATCTATTGTGCCGCGGGGGCCTGAGAAGCACTCTTGTTTCTGAGTGTACAGTATAATAACAACACGACACGAGGCAAAGAGGTCGCCTTCATTGAGAAGCATTCAAGTAACAAGACAGGGCTAGCCTACCTGCTTCCCATAACCTTAGCCTATGCAACACACAGACAGCCAAGTGCTTTTAGTGTTAACTGCTTTGGTGCCATTGCGGGCATCCCAGTAAGAAAAGTCATGATCGTGACTTGTCGTGATTCAACTCCAGACTGTTCTTTGGCACTGACCTCTTTGATCGAGAATCCGTAGCTCCCTGCTCCTCGTCATAATCACTATCAACAGGCCGTATGTTCGCCCTAAACTCTTATTGATAGGGAAATCTACATTATCGGCAGCACATATTATCAGTATCGGCCGATAACCGATAACGCAATTATCGGCCGATATTATCGGTCAGCCGATATATCGGTCGGACCTGGCTGCAAGGAGGATGGCACTGGGAGTGAAGACTGCTCAGGTGCCCATGGTTTCCTCTGTAGTACTGTGAATGAATCAGAAAATCAAATGTGGTCGCCACAGTCGGGGTTTATATGTACAAGGAGCGGAAGATAATTCGAGTTTTTACATAGTCCTAGCACTATTGAATTAAGTTTAAATGATTCACTGACTTACAGTCTGATCAAGAAGTACATAGAAAAGGTGGGTGATTCCGAATTTGTAAACACGAAATGCAATTCAGCTTTTCTTGACTCTGACTATAAAGTTTGATTTTACCAGCCGTGGCACTTTGCCTGAGCAAAGACTTTTCTGCATTTTAGTCTGTGCATGGAACTTATTCGCAAAGCTCCTCATAACGAAAGCGCTTGGAATTATTTTTCTGGGTAAGCCTTTAAGGTTCTTTCCAATTGAGCCACCATAAAATGTTTTTTTACAGTATTCTGGAGCAAGTGGACGCGTACACTTATCCTGGTGTCTGGCCATTCTGCACTCAACTGCTGACAGAGATCGGATGCAAGGCGCCCTACTTGCTCGTGTTTATGGTCGACTGTTTGAAAGATCAGGCGGAGAAAGCTCGAGGAGCTCCAGAAGCCAAGGCCTATGTCAAGGAAGGAATCAAGGTGAGAAATTATGGTTTTCGATAGAAAGTTACAATTCAAAAACTTTAACCCTGAGAGGGATTTGAACCCGCGTTTATCGATTACTAGTCTTGGTCATTTGCCAAAAGCGACCCAAACCACTTAGAAACCTCGGGGGTCTGTTAAATCCATATTTTACCCCTAATTATTGAAAAGTGACTGAGTTTCACCAAAAATTCAAATTTGAAAATGGAGGGGAAAGATGCCTATTCTCTCCGTTTCAGCTATGCGACGAATTGACGCAAAGCGATCCAGTGCGCAAAGGTTACTATTCGTTCCTGAAAGAAAACCTACTCGAATTGGCTTGAAATAATGTGATCGATCCATGATTAGAATTGTGTCTGCTCATTTCAGTGAGTCCCCCATTTGGATTTCTATTAAACATTGCTTTTCATTTTTATTGAATACCAAACTCAGATTTTCACTGGCGCATTCCTTGTAACTACTACAGCAGATGGATGGTCCCCTACGTAGATTGGGGTAAACTAATCGAAAAAGAAACGTAGTTGGCGCGACCAGAAAAGCACAAAATGATTTTAGGCCATTAACCGAAATACGCAACATTACATTTCAAGTGGCTGCTATCATTTCATAGTTTGTAAATTAATACTAACTTCTCGAAAAATGAAACTTTTCTACTCTTATCTTTCAAAGCAGCCCCCCTTTTCTTATCTCGCCATCCACCCTTTGGCTCACTCTTCCTTCGATGCCGTTTCGGTCTTGGTCGTAGGCATCGATTCCTCATCTTCTTCGCCTTCCTTCTCCATTTGATATTCGGCCACATACAATTTTGGATCGATGGCCTAAACCAGGACGGACATTAACCTCAGTCCATCAGTGCGTTCCCCCCCCCCCCCCGCTAACTCACCTTCGGAATCGGCTTGATCTCAGTACGCAATTCCTGTTCGATACGATGCAAAGGGAAACGATCCTCGTACGTGATAAGATTGATGGCGATACCCAAATGACCGAAACGTCCCGATCGACCAATTCTGTGCAAATACGTTTCAGCGTTGCGTGGAAAATCGAAATTGATCACCACATTCACGGCTTGGATGTCAATACCGCGAGTCAAAAGATCTAAAAAAACAGAAACTATATTCTTCCTCTCAGCTTTCACACGACGCATACAAGATCTGATTTTACCTCAATTTTCAACATAATGCATAACTTGAATTCCCTTTTTTATTTCCCTGCACTTCGGACCCAGTTTCACCAAAACATCATCATCAGAAAAGGCGGGTGATTCAAACATTGGAAACATCAAACTGCAGCCTCCCACAGTTTTTCCTGATTTGGTTCTGAATTTCCAGGTTCACTTCTCGAATTCCCTGGTTTTCCTAACCTTACTTCATCTTACCCGAGCAAACCAAGTTTCTGCAATGGCCTTGACGAAAATCGTGGAAAACACGATTACGATGAGCCTGCGCCATGCGAGAATGGATATAATAACACGAGTAACCCAACTCGGTGATCTTTTTGGCCAACAATTCAACACGTTGAGTCGAGTTGCAAAAAATTATTGATTGATTGATTTGCAACTAAAATTTAAAACCTTCTCTCCTCAAATTATTATTCACTTGACCCCCTCTGGCCCTAACTTCTACTCGTCATAGTCTGCCTTATGGTGTCGACAAATCACCTTCCGCAAATGGCGTGTCGCCGTTTTAATCATAGAGACCCCAGAAAAGAGCACCAACTATCATCCCATATTTAGCGCATACCTTGCGGAACAACGTGTTCAAGCAATGAACTTTTTGTTTTTCTTGAACGAACGCGTAATATTGAGTTACGCCGAGCAAAGTTAGTTCTTCCATCAAATTGATCTCGTACGGTTTCTGCAGATGCTTTTTCTGAAAAGAAAACATTTTATTTATGATCAATGCCCTTACCCGGGCGACTCCATACAGAGACAGGAAACGGACTGGGAGACACCATTGCCACCAAATCAATGCTCACTGTGTTGTGCAGCCCAACACCGGCGAGCAGGGCGTCGGCAGGGGGATCAAGGGCCCCCGTTTGGGTCAAAGGTAGACCAGGATAGAGACTGAACAGACTCTCCAAAAGCAGGAACAACGCCAGGATGAAGAAGAGACTGAACAGAAGCTTATGTGCGGCCCAACATCGGGTTTTGTCAGCTGGGGAATCAAGCGCGGGATGGTCCCACGGGCCCCTTTTGGGTCAAAGGTCCCACAGAGACATAATCATCTAGGCTCTGCACTGGCCCCCTCCTTTTTTCTACTGGGTGAGAGGGGGTGGTGGTCACTGCCTGGCATCTAGATAGACCCTAAAGCCCGCACCCACTCACCATGAACTGCTCAACCGTTTGCGGGAATGTCGCCGAGTACAACATGATTTGCCTCTCTTTCGGCAACATACCAATTATGCGGTCTAACATGCCTTTGAAATCTTGCGACAGCAGCTTGTCCGCCTAGAAAAGAAACAAATCTTAATTCTGAGGAACCGAAAACAAAGTCATTAGCTCACCTCATCCAACACCAGCATCTTGCAGTGGCTAACATCGGCCACATTCTTATCCATCAAATCGAGAATACGACCCGGCGTGGCGATCACTAAGTGAACAGTACCGGACAAGCGCATGATATCGTCTTTGAGATCTGTGCCACCAGTCGTCACCATGATCTTCAATGGCAAATGCTTCGACAATTCGACGCAAATTTGGCTCGTTTGCAATGCTAACTCGCGAGTCGGAACTACGACCATTCCTGCAATCGAAGATAGTCAATTGCCTGTTTCTCTTCATACATGGTCCGCTGCCCTACTGCTACGCTCATGAGCACAAATGCATCGTCAGTCATGCTTCTGCACAGGTCTGTGTGAAATAATCATGGCCATATCTCACGAGCAAACACTCCGAACGCCCGCTTACCTTGAATATGCTTCTTTCCTGGATCGATACGTTCCAAAACTGGAATACTGTAGGCGCCCGTCTTGCCTGTACCATTTTTGGCTCGCGCCAATACGTCTTGACCAGTCAACGCAATCGGGATGCTGGCTTCTTGAATCGGGCTGGGTTTCTCCCAGCCTTTCTCGAAGATGCCCATCAAAAGCTCGCGTTGCAAGCAAAAATCTTCGAACTCATTGCCTTTGGTATTGGTTACATCCTTAAAAGAGTACACGTCATGTAAAGGAAATAAAGAGGACACTAACAACACAGCTTAGTGTCGTGATCAGGTGAGTCCTCACAAGCAAGCCTAATTAGGGTTCTGGTATGGTCTCAGATCAACAGGAGCCCCACGACCAGGCCCCCACTAACAGATACTATTAGTAAGGACTTACGGCAGTTTTGACACGACGATCTTTGGGCGGCATTTTCAACTCGCGCTTCCAATCAATAGCGCCGTTCAATTTGGTCGCTGCGGACGAAACCGAAGACACATTATCTACCATAACGCCGGCCATAATGAACATATACTAGAAAGAGCAGCAGATTCGAGATTTGAATAACAAGGACCCCCTTCAGCAAAAGTAGATGGTGTTGGGAAATTCTCGAACACTGTCCCACACCCAGGGTGCAGATCAAAGAGTTACTTCAAACCATGCACTTACTAGGGCGACGTGTACGTAGAAGTCGAGAAAACGGGAACTGAATTTAACGAGCAAACGAAAAAGCACCGCACGGAACAAGATCAACTTCTAACACTAAACGAGATGAATCGGACGGATAGGGTCCAAATTGGCAGGTACCGAAACGTCGATCCGAAAAAACCGGTCGGACGAAAGAATAATAGGACTTGGGGAGAAAACGTGAATTCTTGTCTTTACAGGGTCCTGCCCCGACTCGTCCGAGTATAATTTTGTGATTAGCGTGGAGTTTCACGAAAACAAAGGAAATTAAAGACGCGGCACGATTACATCAAAACAAGTTTTCCTATCGCCATGCAAATCGCGTGCGCACTTTCCTGGCTGCAAACCCACCGTAGTGTCTCGACTCGATCGCGTAAAAAAGAACCTGCGACAAGCGTGCGCATTGGCGACACCCACAGTAAGACATACAGTGTAAAGTAAAAATCGGCAGAAAATTATTGATTACATCAAGTGGAAAAATGGGAAGTAGCTAAATTTTGAATTTCACATCTGGTAAAGTAAACTTTGATTGGTTTTTCCAAATTTCAATCATTTGTCCTCTCATATATCAGCGATATTCAAATTCGTAATTTCGAATTGGCGCCAATGGTGTCTGGGCATAATTTCGTGTCGAGACGTGCTCAACAATCCACTGCAAGGAATGCGTGTGCTCGGACGTAGGACGAGACGGCGATTAGCAACTCAAGACGTACTTCCTATCATATCTATGTTTGTCTAAAAAAGAACTTTCCCGTCGCGGTTTGGACTTTTGTGAAAGAAAGAGAATTTCGCCGTCTTATTGAAAATTTCAAAATCTGAGTTATTTAAAATTTGTAAATCGCGCCGTGATGGTGAACAGTTCACAACCAGCCAACGAAACGATGGCGGTGGCGAGTGGTGGCGCGGGCAAACAACGGCAAAGAGACTATAATCGAGGTGAGTCCGTTTGAACTAAGACAATATGATAACTTTTTTGAACCTAAAAAGACTTCCAAAAAGTTTAGGAACTTTTTTTTGAAAATTTCCGAAGAAGAGGTGACAGGAAACGATTGAGTTGATAAATCTGTCCCTGAATCTGGAACAAGAAGCTTTTTTTTTGAGCTGGTCATTGTCTGCAATTGTTGTGTCTTGTGTTTATTGCGTCTGTCGAACATGTGGACCCGGGAAGGGGGCATTTGGGTTACGAAAGGGTGCGCTTGGGTTACTGTAAATGAGTGAGCAATCTGGTTTTTGAACTGCACAGGCCTTGAAACCGTTTCTGTCTTATTTTTTCAAAGTCCAATTCTTTTCTGTTGTTCCTTTATACTTTTTGAAAATGCTTTCAAAATTTTTAAAAAATTTTGATTTTCAGGCGGTGAGAGCAGTCCAGAGTCGAAACAAGACTGTCATAGTGTTGTCAAATCATCCGGTTTGGGACCTAAGCGAGGTATTTACTTGACGGGGGCCTGAGGGGATCGTGGAATTGATGACGTGTTCATTTTAGGTCGATTCTGTTGCGAACACGGCCACAGGATGAAGTCGTTGAAAGTTAGCGTGGCATGTCAAACCGACGACGCCGCGGGAGGAGGCGGAAATGGGACGGATTCAACTAAAATTTCTTCAACAACAGCACTTGATTGTAAGTTTAACAGGATTCATACATGGCTGGGAAACCTGGGACAATGGGAATTTTGGAGTCAAAGTCAAAGAAAACAGTGAAAACTACATTGTGAGACTTCAAAATTTTGAGCTACCTGCCTTTTTATCATGCTAGAAATCAACTCTGTTTCAGTTTTATTTGATCATAAAACTGCAATCATATTTTCCTTTTTTCTAGCCGCCGTTTTCTGTAATCCAACCGAGCCTGCATTATCAGCTGCCACGGCGCTTCGTATTTCCGCTCCTCAGTCGTCGCCTAAACAAGATGGTAAACGATGTTTAAGGATGGCTCTTCCTGTTTGCCAGTTACGTGTGATTGCTCTCATCCTTTCAGCTGATGATTGTTCAAAATCGGAAGGCACCTTACGTTTGATGATACATAATTTTCGAAACATGAACGACACCGTACGAGGCCCCGCTAAAGTGGTCAATAATGTCCCGTGGTAAGAAGTATAACATGATTGGTCAGTATCATGTGATGAGCAAATGAGATGTCCTTTTTAGGAAAATCATGGTTATGCCACGCCAACATGTCGTTGCAAAAAAGGGCACGCAAAAATGTTTGGGATTTTTTCTTCAGTGCTTCCCGGAATCTTATTCAGAGTAAGTTAAAATTGATTTTAAAATGTCATTTATGAAATGAAAATTATGTTTTTTTTTGTCTTTTCAGTTCGTGGTCTTGTCAAGCTGCCGCAGAATTACGATTAATATCGCAGAAACCGGGCGTTCCAAATTTTGTTCGAAAAACCAATCACGTTTATACAGCAAAAGAGAACGATTGGGGATACAGTTGCTTTATGACGTGGGCGGTAAGTGGATTGAAATTTATGAAGTTCGAAATACTAATTGAAGTTTTATTTAGGATATCCTCGATGAAACTCAAGGATATATGAAAGAAGAGAACGTCATTTTGGAAGTCTATGTAAAAGCAGAAGCGCCTAAAGGAATTCTGTAAGTACTTGGTCAAGTCTCTGAGTGGGATTCGAACCCGCGTGTCCAGGATTACAGATCAAGCGTGCTATCGACTATATTGCGAGGAGTACTTTTGTAATATGTGGATCAGGGGCATGGGTTCGAATCTCTGTCAGGGATGAAGATTTTTTAGATATTTTTCTATTCAAATTCTCGTCAGTTCTACTTTTTTCTGTACTTTTTTAGAACTCACGATCAGTTTTGTAAAAAGATCCAAGATTATATGCGATTAGCCGACATGCAATGTAGTCGAAATTTGATCGATAAAGCGTTGGAAGTGAATCAAACGGCGTTGAAATTTTGTAAAGATAAAGACGAGAATATGAAGGACGAATTGGAAAAACAGCGGGCAAGATTAATCGAGCAGAAATTGAAACAATCGATTGAAAGGATTGAAAAAGGTAAGATTGAGTTGGAGGGGGGGATTTCGGAAGGGATGCGCCTGTGATTTAAATGGCTGATAGGCCGTGGGCGGAAGTGTTTTTTGTCGACCTTATAAGGCAGACTATGAGGGCATTAAACTGCCTAGTTTTTAGTTTTTTTGTTTTTTTTAATTGAAATGGTTTTTTGTTTTTTTTTCAAGGTTCCACGGATGTAAAATCGGTCGAAAATGGAGAAACTGGTACAAATTTGAATACATTGCGTCAAGCGTTGGCAGGAAATTTAGCGGCCATGAAAAACGCTAGTGGTTCAACGGGAACGAAATCGTCGAATACGAATTCGAAAGAAAAAATTAGTGGGGGAACGAAGCAAATAAAAGAAATTTCGAAAACGGAAGATGTGAAAAGTGGGAATTTGCAACAACAGCCGATTGCGGATGAAACGAAAATGAATACGGATTCGATAAATGAGAATTCGAATGAGGCGACGAAACGAGTCAGCGATAGAGAACAGACGAAAACACCTCAAGTTGTCGATATGGACGATCCAGAAGCGGGCACATCGGACGAATCGGAGGATGAAAGCGATTATGAAGAAATCGATGAAGTTTGCGATAGTTGTTTGGTGGAGAAATTGGAGAATATGTCGAGCGGTGGTGGAATTGGAATCGGAGTTGGAACTGATACGTTTAATACGGTCGAAACGCAGGTGAGTTTGGTTTGGGATGAGGTTCAGGATGGAGATTAGCTGTAACATTTTTCTGAAATTTTTTGCTGCAGGAAAATGGATGTCAAACTGAGCCACCAGTTGCGAAACCTCGTCTGCCGCCGATCGGAGCTAGCTTGGATGATGGGAACAAGAATCGTCAAATATCCAATAATAATAATACGACACCGATTGCACCGACTGAGAATCAAAATCAGCATCCAACAGCAAAAAATCAAAGCCAATCGAAGACGGCGTCGACGACGCCAGTGGCATTGAGTAACGAGAGCGAACAGAAATTGTTGCAGTTGATTACTGAAGAAAGTAAGCAAAGTTTGAATACGATCAAGGATACGTTGGAACGTTTGGTGTTGTTGGCTGGCGGTGAAACGACTTTATCATCGAATGTTCAATTCGACTTGGGTTTGAAAAATGCCAATGCCATAGCGATGACGAAAACGAATTCAGCTAGTGGCGATATTGTAAAAACGGATATCGTGGAAATTCCGCCACCACCGCCGGCGAACGCGGGTGGAAAACAACAGCAACAACAACAATTTTTGGACGAGAATGCGAAAATGGTAAATTTGCACAATCAATTAGTTGCTCAGAAAAAACGTCAACAACAACAGGAACAATTGGAGAATGTTTTGACGGAAGAATTGGACGATACGTTGTTACATAATGCTTTGCAACGTCAACAACAACGTCAACATCAACAATTTGTTCAAACCGATTTGAGTTTTACACCCAGAGCCGGATCGCCGACCGAAGATCGTACGTTGTTGGCTAGAGCTCAAGCCATCGTGGAGAACAAAGCGGAAGAATTGGTGACCAAGTACAGCCAGCTGATAGAACAGTCGGAAGCGAATCGATTAGCGGAGACGGTGAAGAAGGTGGAGAAGAGGATGAAGGTATGAAAATGGGGGGAGGGAGGATGGCTAGCATCGAGACCAGACCCTGGATCAGATCGGGATCCAGGCCTTGGGTTGGATCGGTTGATGCTGGCAGGATGGGATGTAATTGAGTGCGAGTTTTGTTGTAGGATATCGAAAAGCAAACGATGACTTGTCGGAAGGAATTATCGGACGAATGTGAACGCCATTATCGGGAGGAGCAAAAATTGATCAAAGCTAATAAGCAGTTGAAACAACAGCTGGATCAAGCGAATGAGAAGATTGAAAAGTAAGTGGGATTATTTGATCGATTGAGGGTGTAGTTGGGAGATATTATGTTTAAGATTGAACAATCAATTAAAAGACAAACGTTTGGAAGTGAAAAAACTGGAGAAACGCCTGAAAGTCGAATCGCAATCGTCGGCGGAAAATGCGGAATTGAATAGTAAGATCGAGCAATTGGAAAAGGATTTGGCCGCTTCTCGTCAAAAGCATAACGAAGAGAAGCAACGTTGGAATGAGGAGACGCAAAAGTTCCAAGAGACCAAGCGTAGTTTACAGCAAGAACTGACTTTTACGACTGGTGAAGTGGAAAGGTAAGGAGTAGCTGTGATCAGTGCAGGGTGGAAGTGTAAGACAGGCTGAGAGGTGGGCAGTGTTTGTCTTGCAAGTGGAGAACGGAGGCACGTCAACCAGTCAGGTTGATGTTTCACTGGTCTTTGACCACTAGAGTCGAAGATCTCTGATTTGACGTGAGTTTTCTGCTGAGCACTACCCGCTACCGGTTTTTTAAGCTACCCGCGGCCTCGCCTAAGAAGGGTCGACCTTGAGTCAGTGGGCTACCATCCTCCCGGGGGTGAGAGTATGAAAGATTTTGGTTTTGCAGGTTGCATACTCAATTGGAAGAAAAGAATGCGGCTGTTAGAAAATTGGAGACTTCGATAAAGCAGGATCGGCAACAAGCGCAATCGTCGTTTAAGGAGGCTGTGGAAAGAGCGAAGAAGGCGGAGGTAAGGATAGGCTGGGACGTGGGGGGTGAATGGGATTGGGACATGTTATGTTTCAGGTGGGCCTGTTGGAGCTGCGTCTCGAGATGGGATTGAAAGGTTTGCAACGCGCCTTCGACGAGTGTCAGTCGCATGTGGCTCAGTTGGAAGATTCGGCCAAGAGGTATGGTGAAGTTCTAAGATTAGGGAGAGTGTACTGAAGACTCTAGTTTAGGTTTACTCGAATGCAAATGACGGAAGAGGCGAAGACGAGCAACAACTGCCTTCAAGAATGGCGTAAGACGAAAGACAAGATTCAAGAGCTGATTCAGAAAGCGAAGGTGAGGGGATTTATTTGATTAAGTGTCAAGTCAAGTTCAGGGAGTGAAAGCTTGGGGGTTTCGTAGAATGACTTCGGCCAACAGATGGACGCTATTAAGTCGGGAAAATCGCTGGCTTCGTTACCGTCCCTGGAAGTCCCTCGTCCACCGCCGCCGCCAGCCACGCCGAAATTGTTTCTGTCAGTGCAAACGGTATGGTCAGAAGGGAAGGTGAGAGGTTGATAATGAGCTACATGATTTCGTGACTTTAGCCGCCAGAGCAAAGGCAACAACATATCGCTCCCATCGGCACAGCGAAAGGTCCGGGTGGTGTGAGTTCGGGCGCGCCACCGTCGCAACCACCGTCGGCTTCGAGTTCGAATCAGCACGCCAACGCGGTTCCGAACGGCGCTAGTGGTGTGCCTCATACGAACCAACGTGCGCCGAGTGTTCCACCGACATCCGTCTGCAATGGTCCGACGAATCAAGGCCAAACGACTCCGAATGCTTATCACGGAAGCACGACTCCGCAAACGCCGAACGCGTCCGGTTCAACGCCGACGATGAGCCAATCGACGGAATCGCCTGGTGGCCCCGCATCTGGTCCGTTCGAGCATTTGGTATTCCCGCAAGGAGCTACACCAGCGACCAGTAGCAGTGGCAATGGTCCATCATTTTCGTCGACCACATCGAGTGCGAACGTGGCCGCGTCGCCGTCGGTTTCGGTATCGCGGAGTAAGTCGTCGTTGGAGACTGCCAATACGGCCTCGTCATCGGGCGGCTTGACGGATTTCACTCCGTGGGCAACGGACCCGTTGAATATAATGCACACATTGATCGGGACGAATCGCGGTTTCAACATTTCCGGATTCGATGGCGGTTTCAACGCGAGTTCTGCTTCGGCTTCGGGGCCCGCCACGTCGACTAATAGCGCGTCTGGTCAAGGCGGTAGCCACGAATTGATGAACGGAGGGTTCGGTATGATGCCGAGTGGGGGCGGTACGCCGAGCGGGCGACACAGTCAAGACGGGCAACAAGGCCATTGGTCCGGCCATTCTCATCATCAACAACAGCACCATCAACATTGGACGCAGCAGTCGCCAGCCGTGCGCCCGTCGGCATCGAACAGGTCGCAAGGAAATGGAAGTCCTCCGCAGGTATGACCAGGCTGGCAGGGATGGAATGTGCCATCGTCAGACGTGGTCAACATCCCGTTCCCTCAGTGTTTATCGAGGCCTATGTTCCGCGGGTGCTCATTAGCAGTGACTCGATGTGACTGGTGCATTCGACTCGTCTACAGTTCTCTCATCATTTTAGATGTATGACAACAGATCGGATTCGCCCATTGAGAAAAGAACGGAAGCGTTGTCGGAGCAGTTGCGCAACATTTTCCCCAATCTCAGCCCGTAAGTAGAATGCTGGATTTTTCAAGTGGCTCCAAGATGAGACTTGAATTTTTAGCGATTTCATTCGCGAATGCGTCTACGAATTTCGTCATTATGGAAAGAATTTCAAAAATATGCCGCTGGATCAGTTGTTGAACAGCGCAGTGGGCTTCGTGATGTCTCGACAACAGCAGGGGCCGAAGATGGTGAGTGTTTTGTAAGAGTATGTTGAGAATTGGTGGTGAAATTGTTTTGGTTTAGGGCAATTGGAATTCGTCCAATATGTCGGGCATGATTGGCGGCTTTGAGAGTGGGCACGGTTCTAGCGCAAGTACGGCTGCCATGTTGGGCGAGTCGAATATGGGCGCTAACGAGGAGGTGTGTGCAATTTGCGGTTACGCCTTACGTCTGCAGCCCATGTGCTCTCTTCCGACCTGCTCGCACGTTTTCCATAGCTCGGTAAGTGTGGGCTTAGGATTGGATGAACGGGATCGATAGGATGCTCGTTTGTGGTTTTAGTGCGCGACTCCGTGGTTATTAGCGCAGAGAGCGTGCCCGACGTGCGGCGTGTTCGCATTGCCGATGGAGGAGTACCCGGATCTGTCGTAGTTGGTACGCTTGTCTTGAAGTAGGAGAAAGTATGGCAGAATAATGAACGAGATGGCTGGCATTTATTTCCTTTTTGTTAAGGTATAACTAAGAATAGGAGTGGTTTGTGTGGAATGATGGAAGCCATACTGTGTATGCTGGGTCCCCCTCTCTCTCCTTGGCGTGGCAAAAGTGTCGAATTTTCTTTCTTTTCGTTTTTGACGCTTTGGTCAGTTGGTTGAATTAATGAGAGCGGTTTAAAAATTAACGAGGCATAAGTGATGGCGAGGCGTACCAAGCTGTGCAAGTGTTTATGATAAGGCGATTGGAAATATATTTGAGCGTAAGAGGGTCGAGTGCGAGCTAGATCGAGTGTGCACCAGAATAAGTAGTTCCCGCTCATCTTATCACATAACTAAGACATCCCTAATTCGGAATGCTATCGCGTATCACGAACGCTCGAGTAAACTGCACAAAGAAATCGAGACAATATTGAAAATCACTACGAAAATACGATCCTAATTAAACGAGGCATAGTTATCTCCCATATTGCCTACCTCATTACGCCCATCGATGGCGGGTCTCTGAACAATTCTATCTTCTATAACATCAAACTAATTTACCTAAGCACGAGGAAGCGCATTCATCGTTCGGGCTCGATAACTAATCTTCCAAATTCCTAAACGACTGCTGCATTTGTTCCAATAATTCGTCGAAATCTTTCTTGATCTTTTCTTCGCCATCTTTTACTGGGTCCTATTAAACGAGCATACACCTCACAGTCAGCCCCCAAGCACACACTGCGTCTTACCTTGAATTTCATGCTCGACAATTGATACATCAAGTCGCCCATGTGATCACGGATTGTGTTCCACGTAATTTTATTATCCGACTGAGCTGTCGATTCGACCGCGTGTCTGGCCAAATCGTAGAAAGCGATACTGAAAATCATGATTCAGAAAATCCTTTTATGTGAAAATTACAAAAGAACTTACATATTTCTCAACATTCCGACCGTTTTATAAAATGGGCAAAAACGATCGTAGGGCGTGTATCCATTTTGTTGCAAGAAATCGTCTTTGATCAATTTGGCCACTTCCAGCGTAATTTTATCAGATTCAGCCAAAGAAGCTTTGCCGACCAGTTGCACAATTTCCGACAAGTCTTCTTCTTCTTGCAAGATTTCCTTGCACTAAAAATTTAAAAACCCACTTTTGCCTGACTCCTTCAAATAAGGTAACAACATTTTTGCTCACCTTGGTTCGATAAGGCACGAACTCTGGATAGTTCTTTTCGTAATAATCATCCAGGGCGCGCATATATTTACTGTACGAGATGAGCCAATTGACCGACGGGAAATGTTTACGTTGGGCCAATTTCTTATCCAATCCCCAAAACACTTGCACGATACCGAGCGTAGCCGAAGTGACTGGATCCGAAAAGTCACCACCAGGCGGCGATACGCTGAACGAAAAGAAAAAATTCTAAAACCAATTCAAAAATATTTTTTTAATTACTTACGCTCCGACAATGCTAACACTGCCTTCACGTTCTGGATTTCCCAAACATTTCACACGGCCAGCTCGTTCGTAGAAAGAGGCTAAACGGGCAGCCAAATAAGCCGGATAACCACTGTCGGCAGGCATCTCTCCGAGACGACCAGAAATCTCACGAAGAGCTTCGGCCCAACGCGACGTCGAGTCGGCCATCATAGCCACATCGTAACCCATATCGCGGAAATATTCCGATAAAGTGATGCCTTAAAAAGTAAACCCTGTCTGGCTCCACTTGGCAATCGATCCCCAGCACTCGTAAGGGTCATGTTTCAGGTACAGGCCAGGGCGGGGCCCGTGCAGTGGTCAGTGGTCTAGCCTGTCAGTCTAGTCTCGTCTAGCAATCGATCCTCAGCACTCGTAAACGTGATGTTTCAGGGGCAGGTCAGGTCGGGGACTTGATGGGCCCAGCGTATGTTTCCTATCTTACCAGTATAGATAGACGCTTCTCGAGCCGCTACGGGCATGTTCGACGTGTTGGCCACCAATGCGGTACGTTTCATAATACTCTCCACGACGCCATCGATTTCAGTCGTCAGCTAAAAAATTGATTTGTCAGAAAACGAAAGAGCCACGGAAGAAAAATCAATACTAACCTCGGGGAAATCTCGCAATACTTCGGACATCTCGTTACCACGCTCGCCGCAGCCCACGTAAATGATGACTTGGCAATTACTGTATTTACTCAGCGATTGAGAAATTACAGTTTTACCACAACCGAATGCTCCTGGAATGGCCGTCGTACCACCCTGCACGCATCTGTAAAATCAACTATCATTAAGCAGGGTTCGACTCCCACCTGAGGCAAAACATTATTGGCGGTTTTATGCGCTCCTTAACACTCGAATGCTCTGCATATAGTACTTGGCTATGGATAAAATATGGCATGATAAACACGATCGGGCTCCGGTCGTGGTCTAGTGGGTTGGGGCGTCCTGCCTATCACGCTAGATGGTGAGGGTTCGATTCCCACCTGAGACAAAATATTATTGTCGATTTATGCGCTGCATAGTGCTTGGCTATGGATAAAATATGACATCGAAGGCTTACGGGAACAAAGCGTCCAACACGCGTTGACCGCACAACAAAGGAAAGTTAGCAGCCAACTTCTCGGAAACGGGTCTCGGTTGACGTACTGGCCACACTTGCAACATGGTGTGCTGAGCCTTTTCTCCAGCGAATTCCGTTTCCAGAACAACGTCCTATACAGAATGTAATTAGCAAAAGACTATGGCTCCTTTTTGAGCGCTTACATTAACGGTGTAATTTCCAGCCGGCGCGATATAAGTAATGGTGCCGCATGCACGAGGCGGTAACATAATTTTGTGTTTGACCAATGAATTCTCATGAACGATACCGAAAATGTCACCGCCAGTGATATGACTGCCGACCTGAAACGAGGGAGAAATCAATAAAAATTAGGAAATGCAAAGATCATGAAAAACAAACCTTGAACACTTTCGATGGAGTGTAATCCCATTTCGTGTCCCTCGACAAAGCAGCCACGTTGACACCCTTGGGAATGTAAATGGATTGTGTGAGCTCGGCGATGTCCTTCAGAGGACGCTGAATACCATCGAAAATGGCCGTCATAATACCTGGTCCCAATTCGACGGACAGTGGTTTGCCTGTACGCAATACGGGATCGCCGATGGTTACGGCGGCTAAAATAAGCTCACGTTTAGCTGATGCTTTGATTGATCCTGCAGATCATGCAAGATCAAAATTCCCTTCAAATTAGAAAAGACAAAATGCAGAAAATTCAAGTCCTAAATTGCAAATTTTAAAAATTATGAAAGAAAAGCGTAAGATGCAGTCAGGACAAAGCAAATTAGCCTACTTACACGTATCCTCGTACACCTGAATGGTAGCCATGTCACCTTCCAAACGAATGATCTCACCCACCAATTCGGCGTGTCCTACACGGACCAACTCGTACATAACCGACCCGGCCATATGCTCGGCGATGACCACTAAGCAAAAAAATGGTGTTTGCATTTTGCAAAATTGCAAAGGGAAGAGTTTGCAAAAATGTTTTACCAGGGCCTGATACGCCGTACACGTATCCGTAAAGTTTTTCATTTTCTTCATCGCGAACAGTTGGAATACGATCGGTAGGCATGATTTCAAGTAGATCCTTCGTTTATCCGAAATGGAATGATTGATGCAAATGAGGAATTGCAAGCGAGATAGTTACGGCGAAAATCGATGCAGCCACGTGAAATGGGTGCACGAGACAAGAATGGTAATCACATGCCACTTCGTGACACCCGCGTGATGACAGCTGCCGCACATTGAAACAGATATAATGCTGCTTATCCGTAAATGCGGTAAATTCAAAAATTGAATGTGTGTGAGAAATGATAAAATATGCAAATAGCAGCTAGCGCATCAGTGATTATAAAAGTCCTGTACTCACTCTCAGTTTTTGAATTTCTTTGCAAGATTAAGTAAGTAAAACGGCCCTTTCAAACATGGCATAGCAGTGCCTTTGAGGCGCACAGTATGTACCCACCCACTTGCCCCCTCTTGTCTGCAGATGCAACAAATTCGAGCGTGAATTGACATTTTCTTGTATTCAAACAGACATATAATAAGAGAAGTGTGCAAAGATGACTCCAGCTGCGCCTTGGACAAAGGGCCATGCCACCGCGGCCAGCCCAGATCGGTTATGAATAGCGGGAGGACGCTGCGGAGGAGAATGGAGTAGTCGGTGCCTTGCAGCACCCTGCGGAGACCCCGTGCCGTGCCCCATTCTAAGGTGCTAATTGAAAAGTAGGCTGAACGGTGGGGACGAGAGGGGGTTGAAAATTTATAGGACTGGCTGAATGATTGGGCGCGTAATAGAGAGTGGCAGAGGCAATGAGCGGAGTAGACGAGGGATGAGGACTGGTTCGGGTGGGACAAGTTTGGCAGAGTCAAGTTCACGATGAGTCAGAAAGCGTGGACAGAACAGAGACTGGGCACTGCCCTGTTGGCACCTTCATGTTTACTGTATGTCGGCAATGGCTGCAAGAGTGAGCAGTCGAGAGGCGAGCACACGTGTGACACCCACTCGCAACAGAAGGGGATAGGACTGGTTTTGACAATGTGAGTGAAAGGACTCATTGCGAGCATGGCAGCAAATGTCACCTGTGTATTTGGATACAGCCGTGAGTGTCCTTCCAGTGGCACTCTTTCACTACATAGGTCACAGGTCACATGGCCCACCAACTACATGTGGCGAAGTCATACAGCCTCACTTGTCAAGTGCAATAGCATTGCCTCCATTAACCTTGGACCAATGGTCTTCTGGCGCATCCCATAAGCAGAGCACTCTCTTCGATAAGCCCATGCATCATCGATGTGGACGCAACCTATATTCTACGGGCTAACAATAGCCTGCTCCCATGGGCAATTACATAGGGGTACAATTTCCAGCTAGACCAGTCGATCGTCGACGAGGCTCCTAATCCAACCGCGTCCTATTTGGCGATTAGCTGCGGTGGTCATTTACGGCTAACTGCTTACTCGGACTAATTGTTGTCCACATGACGAGGTCGACGGCCCGCGCTTGTCCCCGTGAATCATGATCAAAGCTTATTACCGACACCCCGTCGCAGTCCGCTAGGGGGCGTCGTTGGCGGCGAGAAGGCGGTAGTGGGATGGCATGGTGTATTGAGCGGGCATGAAAAGAGGAAGAGCGGTTTGGTGAATAGAAATGTGCGATCACTCGTCGAGGGCATGTAGGCCATAGATGGTCAAAATGATGTTGGACAAGTCCTTGGATCAGAATCGATCGAATTCGTGTCGACGACGCGTCTTGATCGTTTCTGTATTGAGTCTCATTTCTGTCCTGGCTTTTGTGTATTTATTGAACTCTATCCGTGCTGATGGCCGTGCAATCGAAAGTGAGCAGATCGAGTCGAGGATACGGCGATCGATTGGAATTGCAAATGGGACATTAGATGAGGAGAAGCCGCAGAGACGATTGCCTCATGCCATTATCATCGGAGTGAAGAAGGGCGGCACGAGAGCCTTGTTGGAGTATTTAAGAATGCATCCCAGCATCAGAGCGCCCGGACCAGAAGTGCATTTTTTCGATCGTCATTATCACTTGGGTTCTGATTGGTACAGGTGAGTGGACAGCATTGGGGGGGGAGGGGGGGCAGATACTATACTCCATGCCACGCATGTCATCAGCAAGTTCTGACAGCTGCCTGGGAAATTTGTAGGAAGCGACCATAAGTCAGTCTCCAGAGAGCCATGTCTGATCCATCCCTCGATCAGGGTTCGAATCGCGGGCTCTTTTGCTATTCGGTCCCCAAGCCCGCCATCCCGCTAAACCCGCTAAAAAACCCGCGGGATTTTTGCGATTCAAAAACAGCAGTGTGCATGGTGCCACTTGATGAGTGACTGCAAGTCAATCCATGGCTAGTTATGTCCCAGCTAACGTCCTGTGCTCGAGTGTGACTCTTCACGCAGCCAGGTACAAGTGTACAGTATGGTTGTCTGTGTACACACTGTCCGTCTAATCCGTCATCACCTCGCAACTTTCGGGGCCACATCGTCTCACGCAGTGCAGTGCCAGTTCTCAGACAGCTCTCGACGTCTCCTATTGTTTCCTCGAGTACCGTCTTTCGTTTCTAAGATCCCGGTTTTTTCTGTGTATCCATGGAATAGCGCTTGGCTTTTTGGCTTGTTAGAGTGGACAAGGGTCGGTGGGAATCTCGTTGTGAGACGGGCCGCCTGTGGCGTTAGGGCGAGGAGGATGACGAGTTAATGGGACGGTAATGGCTTTGTTTCGTTTGCCGCCCTTCGATCGTCGATTAGGGGTCTTTGCCTTCGCAACCATCCGCCTCTATATCCGCCCTAATCCTCTGGCCCGTTCGACATCTGGCGCACGTGCCCGTTCGGACATGGTTTTTTGGTGCATCGTTGGCCAAGCTCATTCAAAACGATACGAAACTAAAGGCGTCTTTTTCACGGCGTCAAAGGCCTGTTTTACAGATCGTATTATTTCCGAGGCATTTGCTTGGTCGTGGTCGAAGGCCTTGGTGTCACTCAATCGGACGGGCGCAGATGTTTTACGAGCTCGGGGCGAAATATCCATGCCATTTTTTCCACTCTTACACCCCACCAAACCTGTTGAACACTCGGTGTGGCCTTGGAGATTTTTTGTATTTATACTTAATCACCCAATGTCAATGAAGAAAGGCAAAGAATTTAGAAGAAAGAAAAATGCGATTAATCAACCAACTTATCTCTCAATTCAAGCAGACTAGTCCCCCGCACTCTTATCTGCCTTCCACCTCAACACGTGTCGGCTGGGGGGGCATTTGATGAAAAGGCACAATCGAAATTGAACGCAATAAAAAAGTTTTTGCACAATAAAAATTGATTTTTGCCCGCAGGGTTTTATGTATTTGAGAACAAGGGAGAAGCAAGTTTTACGAGTCCTCTTTCCGGACTCGTCCTCGGCAATGGGCAGCGGGTGGTTGTTTGGTTGTCAGGGACGGTTATTGGCCTGCTAGCCATGAAGGAAATTTATTGGTTCGTTCGACACACGACCAGCTGTTTGAAAAATCATAGCCGAGAGTGAAGGGGATAGAGTTTTGAAAATATACACGCAATGTCAGTACCAGGACTGGATTTATAGTTTTATAATAGGAGCATGGAAATATGTGCCGTGTCGCCTGGCGACCGATGGCTATTTTTCAATAAATTATGACTCTAGGCGAGCGGACAAGATTGTTTCCGTCCGAGTGCTCATGCCAAGTTGGAGCGAAATTTATTGGAGCGCACCGAAATGCGAGTGTGATACCGGGTCCCTGGTCCGACTGGGGGGGGGGGGGGGGGGTAATTTGAGTAACGTCGAATGGACACCCTGGCCAACTCGTAATGTTAGCATTGGGGGCGCGGGGGGCACTCGATAATAAAGCTTAGTGCGGGCGGGGCGTCAATTTGATATCTGTCCAAGCGGTGCGAGACCAAATGTTTGGGCTTAATCGTAAATCAGCGCTCTTCTAATCGCAATGGCAAATTGACAGCAAGGTGAACGAGCTTAGACTCGTGTTGACCAAATGTCCACCGACGGGTCTGGCATTATTATTGTACGGCTCGATGGAGCGTAGTTTCGTGCCCGGTTGTGTTATGTCAACAAGACCCCCTATCCAAATATGGCCAACGGATTGCGCATGAAAGAGTTTTCTTAACCTATTAGCACAGGAAACGGTACCGGCAATGGACATCTGCTATGGCGGGGGTCGGGCGTGATGCGAGAAGCTAAACGGGATCAAAAGGCCTGTGCCCGAAACTCGTCATATTGGCCCAATGAACATGGGGGCAGTGCATCATTAAAGGGACTGAGTCTTTAATTATCTGCAAAAACGAGATTGTCACTAGCGTCCACGCGCAGCTGGGAAAGGCAGCTGCACGTCGGCACCTGCCCCCCGCGACGCGCCAGCCCCATTTTAGGCCGGTCTTATAAGCCTAATTAGTCGACCGTTGGTCAGTCTGCGCTCATGTATGTTTCATGGAAAACAAGAGGCCTCGTCCGGCGGCTCGGACACGCGATTGCCGTGCTCGCGCCTAATTCGGGAATGAGGCGCGGGAAAACAGGATACGCCTAAGATGGTATGTGTCAGCCAAGATTGAATATGCTTTGTGTCTCGAGTATTTCCTTAGCCATAGCCTTATTTGGCGTGTTGACGCCTTTGGTGAATACGAATAACATTGGTCGATGAGTGGGCGTCTGGCTGACCTGCTCGACTGGTCTTGATAGGATCTGTAGGAGAGCGAAACGCTGACCGACAGCCGTGTCGAATACGCCAGCACAAAACATAACTACACGCAGTTGGTAAAAGAAGAATTGGCTGCGGGCGACGAATCTAAGATGACGATGTGAATAATGAGACGAAGACGCTCGAATGCACTTTTTGGCCTGTGGCTAGGAAAATGCGCGTTCGATGGCACGTGCCAGGCTGGCAGCAAACTGACAACCAAGGTCGAACAAACGATACCCAAATGCCGTGCCAATGTGGGTGGCATAGTCTTTGAATGACTGACTTGTGACTACGGGTCATCTTTACACTCACACTCAGCTGGAATTTAGGGCGATCATCGACATGATGTAGAGTCACAGCGGCAAAAGAATTAACATTTCATAAAAAGGAGGTCGGGCCATGAAACGTCCTCTAGTCCTCTAGTGGCTTTGTTATCTTCGATCGCACCAGAGAAAGTAAAGATAGTGCCCCATCTCCGTGAACAGATCTACCTGTAACGTGCTAGGACTGCCTTCTTTATCACCTCTGAACCCTGCTGCACAGGACACATCCAAATGGCATGGGCAGGTCTATCTTTTGTGTAGTGTAGCCTCTGGTGGTCCTGGAAGTCTTGTCACTACAAGCAAGAGCATTGACGCGGAGTCACACCGAATCAGGAACACTGCCCCCCCCCCCCCCCCCGGCTGCTCTTTTGGACGCATCTGGCCAAGACCAAGCGCAGATGGGCGCTACGTCAATGGCTCGTGGGAACGAGTACTCATAAATTATACATTTCGAATAGCATAAGTTTTGAAAATGTTAAAAGTTTTTTGCGTACATTGGCAAGGGCGAGGCGTGTGAGTTGAGAAATTCAAACTGCCATAACGACGTCTGGATAGAAAAAACTGGAAACAGTTATGTCGGGATGGTTGCGTGGTGAGTGGGGGTTCGTAATCGGCATCATCTCGATGGCCGAGTTTGAATGATGGCACCGAATCGTTATCAATAATTCGATGATGGGAAACCAAGGCGAACTGGTGTTTTTTATGGCAGTTATGTTTGGGAGGGACCTTGAACGAGGAGGGGGGACAGGACCAATACACACTAGTTGACTTATTGACTGGCTGGTTTAAATTTCAGACGCCAGATGCCGCCGACAGCAATCGGACAAGTGGCCATTGAAAAAACGCCCAGTTATTTTGTGACGAAAGAAGCGCCGGCGAGATTGAGAGATTTTGATCCGTCCATGAAATTGATCGTGGTCCTGAGAAATCCTGTCACGAGAGCTTTATCGGGTAAGGGGCCAGATTTGCAAAGGGTGGCTGTCCGTGCAGTCACCTTCTCGCCTGCTGATCCGCTATCGGAACTGCTGTCAGGGTGCACCTCTGATTGTGATGGCTTCCAAGAAATGCATAGGCGCATGTACTGTAGGAGACCTGGTGAGAAAAAGTGTGTACTCAAATTGTAGGGAGTCTACTGTAGGACCACCTCGGCTTAGGCTGGTGGTGGGATCGATCTTACTTGCACATGCAGGAATGCAGGAATTTATGATTTAGATTACGCCCAAAACGCTGCAAAGCGTTCTTCGATGCTAAGTTTTGAACAATTGGCCTTCACGAATGCGACAAAACTAAAAAACGACTGCCGATTTCTTCCGTCCACTCGGCCATCGTCTTACTGTAACCGGTCGAGTGTGGCCCAGAGTGATCTCAATTCGATGGTGAACACGTCTTGGGGTGCCATCAAAATCGGTCTGTACCATCGATATGTAAAACGATGGTTGAAATATTTTGATTTGGAGCGGGTCCATTTCGTGAGTGGTGAACGCTTGGTTACAAATCCAGCCCAAGAAACCAACTTGGTCGAACGATTCCTCGATTTGAAGCAATCGATCAATAATGCTCATTTCGTTTATCCAAAATCGATAAACGGTAGCAAACCGGCTCGATTTCCTTGCCTTAGATCCAAGAGAGGATCGAGTGGACCGAGGTGTCTGGGCAAGACTAAAGGCAGGAGGCACCCTGACGTCGATGGAGGTCTGTTGCGAGCACTGACTGACTTCTATCGACCACATAATGAACTGCTGTTTGAACTGATCGGACGGAGGTTTGATTGGTGATGTGTGTGTTGAGTGTACATGCCATAGGTTCTGTAATCAGGCTGAGCGAGTAGAGATGGTTTATGTACATTTGTCAGTGCTGTGATATGAATGCATAATAGACTAGGTCGGAGTGCAGACCAGGACAGTGGAGTGTGCCGTGTACAGTAGACATGTCGTTTAGCATGGGCGGAACAAGTGCGAAATGTGATCACCTTATTTGTACACCTTGGCGGTGGACAGGTGAATGGAGAAAGGGGGTGCATCGTTGTGCGAGAAACAGGCTGTATCGTTTCCATCTCATTGACTGGCCTAGTCGAGTGTTTGGGGGCACAAGACACCCACTTGACACTTGCTCGCTTTGTATGCAAACCGAGGACACGTTTGGAGAAAACAAAGCTCTTTCGCGCTTCGTTTCGTCCATTTGATGCCACGGTGGCAGATGGGCACTCCAAGCGGGGGGGGGGGGGGTGGACAGAAGGGGAGTGATGCATGGATGATTCGCGAGATGAATCTAGAAATGAGAATGTGGTTCAGTGGACACACTGTGCAGCTAATTCCTCTGACACCGGATTTCCATGAAGAGAGAGCAGTTCATGCTTTCACATCAAACTGGTGGTCAGCAACGGCGCTTGGTAAAAAAAGCAAACGCTTCACCGTGCTGTGACCTCACTGAGTCATGGCGAGAGGAGGAGAATTAATGATCTCCTCTGTCTGTGGGATTAACCTTGCACGACTACGACTCGGACAGCGTGTAGCCTGTGAGAAGTCAGTACATAAGCAGGCCAGCACCTAATTTGGCTGTTGCACGCTGATTAGTGTCACTTCCAAAGTCCAAGGTACAAAGTTGGCACCACATGGAAATGCCTAACACTGTATGGTGTCATGGAGTTTTTACATGATATGCAGCACAGTACTGCGGGCGCGCGTTACGGAGGGGTGAGGGGTAGATGGCACTTTAGTTTTGTATGGTTCTCTGTCTTTGGTACCTTTCCAAAGAACGTCTGTGTTCACTGCCACCCTAATATGCGTTGTGGAGTAGTATGGGCGGTCAGAAAACTCACCTCTCTTCTATTTTGCGTTCAGTTTTTGACCTGTCGTGGCCTAGCGGGTCAGGCTACCGCTCACGCTGAGTGCGCACTTAAAGGAAGGGTTCGACTCCCGCCTGGGCCGAAAATGATTATCAAACGTGTTCCTAAGCCTTCGAATTCGCTGCATGGTGGCTTGGCTATGGGTAAAGTATGATTTCCCCTGCCCTTGTAGTCCCATGGGGGGGGCTCTTTACAAGAAGAGAGTGAGTATACTGTAGCACCCTGAAGCTGACTCTGGCACTGCATTGTACCAGCATTGTCAAAGTGCCCTTTGCCTTATGCTAAATTGATTACCTCTTTGGAATGTCGATTCTCGACTGGTGTGCTTCAGTGTAAAGTCGAAGGAATTGTAGGAGTCGAAAACAATGGGTAGTCTCGCCTTTGTCGATCGCACTTGACGACTGAGTGACTCTGACGTAAGCCACATGCTGTTTGGATTTGTGTAACCTGCTCTTATATTCCTGCGGTGAGTGCCCCGTTTGACGAAGTGGACCCTGCACAGTCAGCGCTACTTTACAATTCATAACGTGATCTGGACGTACAGGCTTCAAGTGACCACGAGCAAGCTGGTAGGTCGATATTGCTGCCACATACGAGCTGCATGAAGAAAACTACACTAGAGTAAGGCAGCTCTGCAAATTTTCGGTAGGCTCGAAAAACTTCGAAACGGAAGGCCGAAACGGTCAAAATTGCAGGGAGAACTTTGTCAATTGTCGCATAATTGAGTCCATTCCATTGCGGGGTCGGCATGGTTCTGTCGCAGGCATCTTCAGTCAGCTCGGGAGAGACTGCAGACAACTGCTGCGATCACGTTGCAGGGCACCCTGGAGTATCTTCGGTATGTGGGTGGGTGTGACGATGCGTAGTTTACTCGCCTCAGCGCTCATCGCATGAGTTGCAGGTATGAATAATCGTCTCTCAGAGGGGCGAACACGTGGTTATTCGTGTTCGCCCCTCTGATCGTGAGTGGTGCCCTTGACAGCAAAAAAGAACACAGCAATAATTCCACTCATATCAGTTCACAGAGCATAGTTCTCAAACTTGCACGCATGAGCACGAGAATGAACGAGCATAGAAAGAACAAGGGCAGAGTATCATGAGCACGAGGAAAACCGGTTTTTTCACTTTGAATGACCATTGGCGAAAGATCTAAAAAGGTAGAAAGTGCATGGAATCAGTGCACTGGGTCCCCCCCCCCCAAAATTCGAGCGAGTTCTGGTTGGTCCTGACAAGCAATCACTCACGCACCTGCTGGGGGGGAGGGGGGTAGATGGACTAGCCCAAAGCAGCATCCCTCTTCGCCCTTACGCGCGGACCTCATGTGCTGGCTCCACGATGCGACTGCTGGTGGGCCTTATACCATTTCATGGTTAGAAACGCAACTTGTTCCTTTTAAATCATCCTGGAAGGCGGCAGGGTTTGGTGCACACTGGCCTCTATAACAAGGATCGAGCATCCTAATCACCTGCGCCACTTCGGCCCTGATAAATTCTTTCGCAGCACCCATCTGTCCCAGTTGCCCACCCCAAATGTCATTATTTACTCACCAGAATCAGGCACGGTAATTAGATTGAGCCAGACCGCCGCCTCCATATCCTCCTCCACCTACACCTCCACCTCCACCACCGCCTGCCTGCTGAAAAGTCGGGGATATTTTCTTAAAACTAGAACTACTGTAAGCTCGTCAAGCCTACGGGTTTGAAAACGTCCGATTTGGCGTTGTAGAGTGTTTTGTAGGCCGGATTTCCTTGCGCCGCTTTCATTCGAGCCTAAAGAAAAATATGGTTAAAAATGTGGGTAAAACAATGCTAAATAAAATTTATTACATCGTCAGCTTCAGGGCCAGCCATAGTTCCTTGCGCAAAGCCTCTCTAAAACGGTACATCAATAGAATACTTCAAAAAAACCTGGCTTTCAAACTCGACTTACTGGCGCGCCACCACCACCAGGCTCACGAACCATTGTCTTGTGGGCGCCGAATCCTCCGCCACCGCCGCCAAACTTACATGCACCACCGCCACCCTAACGGAGCGATGTGTATGGAATCCAGAAAGACATACCAGATTCTTACTTGATCGAAGACATTCGACTTTGCGTTAAAGATAGTCTTGTAGGCAGGATTGGCTTGAGCAGCTCGCATTTGATCCTGGCAAGTGTCCGTTGCAAATTAGCACATCTCGAAACATTATCAGCCTTACCTCTCCAGCTTCCATGGCCGGTGCGGCTCCCCTGGCCGGGGTCTACGAAGGAAGATCAGTGGAAACTGTAGATCTCATCGAATCGATATCTTACCTTGAATCCGCCTTGACATCCCGGCTGATCGAACACGCCCGACTTGGCACCGTAGAGCGTCTGATAGTTGGGCTGATTCGGTGGCGTCTTCAAACGGAAGTACCCTAGCACCATTATCGAAAAAAGGAGTGCGAAACGGCTTACGAAGACGGTAGGCGCTGCAGGCGCGACTGGGGCTGCGGGTACTCGAGGGCCTGACGACGGTCCTTGTTTGGAACTGGCGCTGTTTCGAGGCGATGCTCGGCTGGGAGCCATGCTCGGTCCATGCTCGAAACGATGATTTCGAAATGTGGTGGCAGGTTGCCTGTCCGTTCTACTTCGCCCGCCTCGAGATCTTTGTCGCCGATAATTACGCGATCGTGGCGATCGTGGTCTATCATTGTAGCTAGGTATGTAGACGGACGGCGCGTAACCCGCTTCTTGCTTGCGAGCACAGTCTTCGCAATATTCGGGGTCGTTGGGATCCGTGCTGAAGTATAGCGTCTCGATGAAATCCGGATTCTCACGCTTGCTGTTCGAACCGGAGCAGCACAGCAAGACGAGCAAAATCAACGAAATTGCAATCAAAAACGAGACCGCGATCGGCAGAACCATGGGTGACAATTTCAGTGATACCGGGGCCAGAGACTCGCCCGACATCGGAGCCATGATAACACAACCGCACGGCACTGAAGACAAGATGGGAATAAAAGATTGGGAACAGGGGATGCAAATGGCTACTTTACACTTCTCGCGAGGATGCTGGGTGCAATGTGCAGAGGAGATTGTTGGCGTGGTTCGAGTTGCCTGCATACTTCGTCATAGCGCATGCCCTGTGCCCAGCTCGCTTGATGAGTGAGCGTTTATATTGGCACGCTGGATCAGAAGGCATAAGGCCATGGTAACAGAAAAGTGGTCGAGCGTAAAATTTGAGACCATTGCTTGGCATACACACTCAACGGATCTCGTCCAAACAACAGAGTGGACACGATGCGAAGTATGAAATCAGCAGGCACGACCAGCCAGTCTGGGGCCGTTTTCGCACTCACTTACGACATGCCCTGAATCTGAGACGGTCGTAGGCACCATGAAAGGGTAAGGCTTAGAATAAAAAATTCAGGACATGTATAAACTAATTGTGAAGCTACCTTTCCTAGAAATTCAATGCGAGAAGGGCCTTGTTTTAAGTGACGAGAGGTAAGATGTGGGGAAGGTACAGCTAGATCGTGGGCAATGGGGACATAGAGTACCCCCTGTGCTTTGGAATCACGTAACCCAGAGCCTATCGTACCCTAGGCTACATGATTTCAAAGGGGCCCAGCCTAAGGGATCTACATGGTACCTACAGTAGGTGAGGGCAGGTGCACCACACATTGTGGGCAGCCCAGGTTAGCGTTTTAGCTATATGCATATAGTTCACTGCGGCTCTGCTTTTGCACCGCTTATTCTTAAGTCTTACGTCACCGAATGACACGTCAGGCTGGCAAGTGAGCTTTGCTAGGAAACTTTTTCTCTCAAGTGTAGCGGGCTTGTAAAACGGTGGCTTATAGTGCTCCTATACATGGCCCAGCATCCCTTGCATGCAGCTTTCAGGCACGAACAGCATGTAAACTGTATGGTCATACATTGGAGAAGGTACCGCGGGGAGCTGATAAACTCAACGACACTCCAAGCAGGCGCAGTTGGTCTATTTTTGGGTCAACCTAATTCGACACTTTAGAACAAACGCTCGTTCTTGCACGATGCGTGTACAACTGGGATTTTACTAGACGAGGACAGGCACTACTAATCGTGAGGTTTCCACCAGGACCATGGTCTCGAAGACGTGGGAGCCACGGATGGGCTTCTGCCTCGTCTGGACCCGACGCCTATGGCGTATATTTCCGGGCAGGAATGCAGTGGAATGCCCTTATTTGAATAAGGTTTTGGACTAATAAGCTCACTTGAGCGAAGCTCGTTTTTGCGTACACCCAACCAGCAGTCAAAGCTTACAAGCTGTGGGGCAGCTTCCATCTGTGTCTCCGCTAGGAGCACCCCCACGCGGCCATCGTGGACAGGACACCTGACGGAGTGGGCTCTGAACCCTGTCAATGTCCGGCTGTTTAGCTTCCGCCTCTCCACTTGGAACACCTCTACGGTCCCGGGTGAGTCACCCACGTCATGGCGTGCAGCCATCGAGGGTTTATGGTTCGCAAGCCATCAGTCACGGGGGAATGGGACGAGGGACGGGACGAGCCCAGCCACTTGCAACCAAGCAACATGGATAAGCCAACGCTGAATATTGAACCACCACGACCAGAGGGCCTAACCAGATACTGCTGCGGGTTCGAGGCAGACAACCAAATTATCTTCTCCGTAGCTCAACTCAGCATCCTTATGGCACTACTCCCATTGTTGGAGAGGCTCGACTGGTAATCGATACGCTGCGCAGAGCTAATAGCTGGGAGTATCACCCATTTGGGTAATCTTTCAGACATGGACTGGGCCAGGAATTGGCTGGCTACACTTGGTTTTCAGACTGTGCAAAAGCTCCACTGGTCACTGCCTCCAGTAATACGGACCTGGTCGAAATACATTGTGACGTGGACGCCGGATATTCTGGCTCTGCAGTTAGTGCGTGGTAACTGCTCTACTCTGGCGGCGAGGCAAAGTCTTTTACAGTATCTACGAGACGGACCCGTATCCGACGCACCACGGTTCGATGAAGCGGGTTGCGTCCTGCTGGTCTCAGAATCAGCTGACTGTTCGTACCAATGGTGGCCTGTCATTCTGAACATACAAGGCACTGCAGGCAATAGTATATGCATATAACCCCCCTGAAGTGGGAGAATGATGAAGAGGTCCATTACACCAAAACAAGTATCGGAAGTTCGCCCGGCTTGGGCAGAATGTGCCAAAAGAGATTAGCCACCTCCCTCTAATCCCCGCTGGGGGCAGTCGATCGTGTGTCTTGCATCCTACAGTATGCTCATCGAATCACCATGGTGGGATATCTGACTGGCAGCCTCGCCTTTCCTGGGTCAAATCCTGCACCGCACCCCTGCAGTACAGCTCGTTTGGTTTGGTCCAGGGTACTTGGTCGATTCTGGCAGCCCACGGTCAGCTTTACCCAGCACCCACTATCGTTGACGTGCGAGTTGATTGCCAAGCATTACACCTACTCAAGGCAATGTGAATCTGGATTCGGTATCGCATCTGGGTTTGTGCTCCCAAGCACTGGGAAGAGTGCGCTAATTTTAATCATCATGTGACTAGTGTAAGACATGGCTAGACAGTTGCTATTGCGCCACGACGTACAAATCTCCTGCCCTGCTGCGGGAAGCAAGCATCATGAAAAGGTCAGAGCATGCTGGTACATACATCAGCATAATCATCAGCACTACACTGAGACACAATCTTCCATGCACTGATCACTGATTTTCAGACTTCGCTAGATCAGCGAAATTTGGATTGCGTCATCGACGCACCAGGTTTGCCTGCAGCCGTGCCCTGTTAAGCAAAGAACTGCACATTTGCTGGTCATCAGAGAAAATACAAGTTACCCCGAAAACTTCCGACTTGGCGCCGTAAAGTGTTTGGTATGTTGGATTGACCTGCGATGCTTTCATACGCCCCTAAAAGGCAACAAATATTACAGTGTTTGAGCGGAAACTGACCACGAGGGCTTACGTCCTGCGTCCCAGCACCAGCCATACTCTTCTGCGGAACCTGGCTCTGAAATCCATATTCAATCATGCAAATATCAGCATGCTGAGTCTGAAACTATATTTTACACATCTTGAAGGAATGCTGCGCTTCCACAACATACATGCCTTCCCTGTTTGGTCTATGGAGGCAAGACTTCTCTGAGCGTGTCTTTTCTAGACCAGAAGCACCACATTCCTTCACTGGGTGAGTAAAATATAGTTTCATATATCGTCAAGTACTCACTGGTGCCAGCCCGCCGACTTCGCGCACCATTGTTTTTTGTTCGAACACTCTTCCACCACCGCCTCGACCGCCTCCCCCACCAGCCTGAAACCAAGAACCATGTCCCCGCATAGTCACGCCACCCGCACTCCTTACATCGAACATGTCCGACTTGATGTCATAGATGGTCTTGTAGGCCGGATTCTTCCACGCATTGTGCATTTGCGACTGAAAAGAAGCATGGTTTCGGGTGCTCGAAACCAGCCGGGGTCGTCAACTTACGTCGCTCGGTGCAGCCCCTTTTCCACCCTGCAAAATGACCACACTGTACTGTCTATGTCCAGTCAAGACAGTCCCTCATTTCCAACTGAATTCGGGTCTGCGGGACACTGTTTCCCTGCGGGCGACTCCCTGTCCTCTGTGTCCTCAGGGAAGGCTCATCTGGTTTTCTAACCATGGCCTCGTGCAACAGGCGCGGACCTCATTGGCACCTGTCACTGCACTGGTTCAGAGAACTGGTCTGCCTCACCTAAGTCTGGGCCAGACACGGGACCGAGAGATTGAGGCCCTTGGATGTCATCCCATGTAGTAACCTTAACGCCTTCATGAGTCCCCTTCGGTCTGCGATGATCCCACTTCCCTCATGAGTCCCCCAGAAGGCTGATCAGGCTGAGGGGGCATCTCGTAGAAAGACTACAGATGCCCCCTCAGCTTAGGCTTCCCTTGTCATCTAGTTTGCTGAACATTGGTGACCCCCTGTAGTGGGCATGACCCTTCATGAGTCCCCCAGGTCTCTGATGGTCCCCGCTCACAGGGCTTCCCTTAGAAGACTCCAGATGCCCCCTCAGCTTAGACTTCTCGAGGTAGCGCCCCTGTTACGGCCTTACCCTGACAGAAGCAGCGGGTATTCGCCGATCATTGTCCCCGCTCCGTTCTGGCGATGTTTTTCGGCGTTGTTGACGGCCTCCCGCTCGAGCTGACTTCTGAAGGAATTTTTCGAAGCAAAAAATCGAAAAAGTTTAATAACCTTACAGCACTGCCGGACGATGGTCCACTTCGAAACGATCCTGGTCGTCGTGACAAAAATCCCGGCTTTTGTGACCGTTCTCGAGCCGATTCGTACATGCTCTCTCGTTCCCGAACCATGGAACGTAACTTCTCTTTGGACATGGCTGGCCGCACGGACTGCTGGTTCCTGTCGACCGGCTCGCATCCGTGGTCATAGTAGTGCAGTCTGGTGTAATAATCGGGTGCCCGGGGGACGATGACCTTATTGTTCTCTTTGCACCAGTACCAGAGATCGCTGCGGAAATGATTGGCTTCGTTCGGGCATTCCTCATCGAGTCGCATTCGCGAGCAATCTTCGCAAAAGTACGGGCTTTCGGGACTCATCAACACCACGTGTATTCCATCTTCGAACGGGTCCTGCGACGGATCGTAGGGCAGTTTACGAAGCAGAGTATCCTCGTCACCACCACCGCAGCAACAGCACATCAACACGATGAGCACGAGCGAGGCGGCCACACACAACGTGATCACCACCGACCACACGTAGGGTAGCACTGGCCACGCTGACACGACCACCACTGGCGCCATCATCCGCCTCGACCAACCGCACCTGCCCGCAAGTGCTTTGCTTCTGGTCAGCTGCCACCAGCAAAGAATGGAGCATGCTCGTACGTTTCGCTGCAGCGTAAAGTACGAGCATGCTCTCATGCATGTACTTTACACTGCATGGTACAGTAAAGCGCAGTGACGGCCTCTGAGCAACTTTACACTGCGTCTCATTAAAATTCACATTTTAAAGTGCATGCATGTCTGCTATCTTTGCACTTTTATATCGTAAACCTGGCACATAAACACAATGCAAAAGTGTTGGAACTTCCGGGATTCGAACTCGACCAGTCCATATGTCATCATTCATGGTACAGGGACGCGCAGCAGTTACCTCTGTGCAGCTTTACACTGCATCTACAGCCTGCCATTTGCATCTTATTACAGCCTCACGTTCGAGTGCATGCGCTTCTGTATCGTAAACCTGATGCATGATACAAAAGTGTTGGAGCTTCCGGGATTCGAACTCGTGCATTCCAATCGTAATCCGTTTATGGCTATACTTTTGATGGTTTATTCTCATCTGCGTAATATTGGCCAGATTCCCAAACGGAATCGAGTCTGAAAAAGTGTCCTTGACTTTTCGTCTGGCACGCAGTTGATGCAAGGCGGGCGACACCGATATACGTCAGAGTGTGACACTGTAATTCTGGGTCGTGCATACAATCTGGGCTTCGTATACGCAAAATGCGAGGCACGTGTTGAGTGTTGCCAGGCCCAGTGACCCTGTAAGAAACCGTCACCACTTTCCTCCCGCCTCGCCTATAAACACTCCTCACTCGACAGCGTTTTCAGTTTCAACCATCGACACTTGCCCACCATGGCCCCTCTCTATCGATTCTGCCTCCTTTTAACCGTGTTGCTCGTGGACCGAGTGAGTGCGCAGCAAGGTAGAGCCAATCAGGGAGTGTGCCCCAGACCCAACAACCCACCCGGACCCTGCACAACCCTCTGCCAAGACGACGCCCGCTGCGGACCCGGATTCAAATGCTGCGACACTGGCTGCGGACGAGTGTGCAGGAGAGTGGTGCCCCCAGGAGGTAAGTGCCCCAGCCACAATAGAGAGCACTCCCTCACTACTTTTTCAGCACAGATGCTCCCCAAGGCCAACAGAGTCCCCGAGGCCAGCAGGGTCCCCAAGGCCAGCGACCACCCAACAACGGACAGCGTGGCCCCAATGGACAGCGACCCCAGCAAGGGCAACAGTCTCAGCAACTGCCCCCTCAGCCATCCCTGGTCGGTCTAGGCGGATGCAGCAGTGGGGCCACACTAAGGAACCCTGACGGTAGCACACTCGTGTGCGGGTTTGGTCCCCGCGATTTCGCTTGTCCCGCCGACTTCTCCTGCGTCTTCGACAGCGTCCTACGCTCGCTCATCTGCTGCCCATCAGGTAAGTGAGTCCACCACAGCCCACTGTCCGCCACCTGACACTGCCTTTGCAGCCGATGCCACCTTGCCTCCCACACCCAGCCCCCCTAATCCGTGCCCCGACGGCGAGCCATTGAAGGACGAGTTTAACAATCACCTGCCCTGCGACACCGATGGGACCACCGGCATCAGCAACTGCCCCAGCGGCACCCTGTGCACAGGCGGTGCCTGCTGCCGTCCCAAGTCCGTGGCTGGTAAGTCCACTCGTTGCCCCCACCCGACCCCCATGACACCTTAAATTGCAGGCTTCCTGTCCATCAAGCCCGGCCAGTGTCCACTGCCACTCCCCATCGGCCAAGGCGGCTCCTGCACCAACGAGTGAAGTCCACGCGCCCCCTCGCACTCCTCTCTCCTATCGATTCCCTTGCAGGCAGCTTCGACGCCGAGTGCCAAGGCTCGCTCAAGTGCTGCTTTGTCGGGTGCGGCGCCCGCTGCGTCCAAGTTGCCAGCGACCCCACGCCCGGCCAGGCTGGTGCCTCGCCCCCGGGCACTCCACTGGCGGCCGGTGGTGCCCCCGGACAACAGGTGCCATTCGAACTGGTGCCCACTCGCAACGACGGCATCTTCCTCCAACAACAACGGCAAGGTTTCATCCCCCAGCAATCTGGATTTCTGAATGATCAGCAAGGCGGTGGTCTGGGGGCCGAGGACCCCAGGGGGCATTTACACCCCAACAACAGTTCGGGGGACCCCAACGAGGCGGCCCCCAGTCCTCGCCCCTATTCCCTGGAAGAATTCAAAATGATTTCGCGTCCAAGAGCGAAAGCTGCCTTAAAGGCACCATCTTCCGACCCGGTGTCGGCCCTGGTAAGTTCCCACTGTTCCTGTTGGCCGTGCATTTCACATCGCCTTTCGCTTGGCGACACACATCAGTCATAGCAATCACATGAGTGTGTCACCTGCCCATACCTGCGCATAGAAAACCCTTCAATGCCCCGCACGGCTAACAGGACAACAGACAATGCACACGGCCTCTTTCAGTGACCACCAACGACACATGCGAGAACACATCGTGCCCAGCGTGCCACGAATGCAGCGAGACGACTGGCATCCCTCGCTGCATACGAATGCCCGACTGCTGCCCAGGTAAGCCCCCCCCAGCCCTGACACCCCATCCTACACTGGCCCATTTCAGACGGCACCACTCCGACGGCCTGCCACACGAACCCGTGTCCCCACAGGAAGTGCCCCGACAACGCAGAGGCCTTCTGCTTCCCCGACGGATGCAGCAACTCGTGCCGAGCCGTCTACTACGATCGATCGGGCAACGTGGTCGTCTGCCCCACAGCCACCAGTCTCTAAATGCTTTCCTACTCCACTCACACAATCATGATGCGTTTGATGCAGCAGCAGGAGGGAAAAGGCCAAGGCGCGTCACCAGAGTTTCAGACGCCACCAGCATCGCTGATCAAGAGTGGAAAGCCACTATCGCCATTATCCGCTCGTCCCACTTCACCAGCGCAGGACAACAGCAAGCGTTTGGCACTTGGATGGTCGTGCGAGATGAAGCAAAGCCTGTGGAGACAACTACGAGTCAAGGACAGATACAATGTGGTCAATCCTGCATCAGCAGAACCAACCGCGCCCCCCCCCCCGCAACGTCGCCTCAGCCTATGGTCACATCCGCTTCAAACTCGACGGTACCAAGCTCAGGACTGGAGGAAATAGCAGACGGTCGAGGACGATTCGTCGCAAAGCCCCGGCGTATGCAGTGCTGTTTCCTTACATTACGCCGCTGGATATTCGATTTGGGCAAAGTCCATTCAGGATAGGGAAAGACAGAACCAGGAGTTGGATCGAGGTAGTCGAGGACACTTTGCATGATGCAATAGGACCTGACTTAGGTGTGCACAAACCTGTTCCTCTTGAGTTAAGGTGATCCAGCCCCTATGTTAGTGCCAGTGTGATTTGCATATCGCCTGGTTTGCTCGTCGACCCAGGAATGGCTATTGTGCCTAACAATAAGATTGGTTCATCTGGCCAGGTTCGGGAACTAGTTGCGCCCTATACCAGCGTGGATTAGAAACGTATATAAGGAGCCCGTTTTGTGATGCTCACGATCAGTCAGTCGTAGCGGTGTCGATTTCAAACGCGAAAGCGGTGTCGGCCATGTCCATCACCACGACTTTGGGTATCAGCAGTCTTGTTGAGTGCAAAAAAGATGGTAAGTCTTTTGTTAATGAATCTACGGCCAGGATGAATTTTGACATAGGCTTTGGTAGCGAGTGCGAAGGTGGAGCACCAAGATTCAGGAATGTATGACGCGAAAAAAGGAAAAGCGACGGAGAAAAGTAAAAATGATAAGAACGGGGCTTACGCGGCGTTTGTCAGTGCTTCAAGTAACGCGCGATGCCGCACGACATCAGAGCACGGGGCGTCCTCGCGACCACCCACTGCTTATTTCTTGCGGAGTATGGTCAGAGGAGTGCGCAATCGATCGGCCAACGATGTGCCCAAGGTCGGTTTGAACGACGTCACGGACGATTCGGACACCGACGTCGAATAGAGGGAGAAGTTTTGGGGGTGTTGTACTTACAAGACTCACATTTACTAATCCAAGCGGTAGGCGTTTTATCAACATTACTAGTCTCATAATGTGTTTTTTAATTAATTTGGTAAATACTAACATTTGTTCTATATTTGGAGAAGATGAAATAAAGATTAACAGAGTCGACGAGCTCTCTTGTTAGCCGTGTATTGTTCTCTCGTTAGGCGTGCGTGCGGCACCGCTAACGGGAGAACAATGGAGGGGGTCAGTGATGGTGTACAAGCACGGTACAGCATGGTGTACAAAACGTGAATAAGTATCGGAGAAAATGATGGATGTGGGCTCGAGTGGGACTGGTGCCAATGTAGGAGCTTCGTTAGAATCGTATTCAAATTGACTGAACTGGGGCCTGATCTCTTTGGGGTGTGGGTAGTGTAGTTCATGGCAGGGAGAAGCCAAGGCGGTGAGAACAGCCCCCTGAGTGAGATCGGGGCTCTGCCTTGCTTCGCTCGCGATTCTAAATTGACTGGGAGCCACTCTTTGTGCAACCCATGAGGCAGACCAGGCGCCAGCCAGGAATTTCGATTAGCTTACTCTCAAGGAGCCTTCCTTCCATCGCAGAATCCAGGAGTTGACTCCAGGGCAGGGACATGGTCTGTCGTGGGTGTGATCTGGGATTGTTGAGACATGGTCGTGCGCTGTGCTCGTAAAGGATCCTCTAGTGTCGACTGCGCCATCGACAGTGAAACTGGTGGCCAGCGTGGTGCATTCGACCAGGCCAGACGTGTATCACTACACAGAGCAGTTGCAGGCGCTTAAAGGTCTAGCATACTCGCCCGAGGGGCTGGTGAAGGAGTCGGGGTCTTAGTGACCCGTACTCTGCAGGAGTGAACCTTTGTACCAAACTTGGGCTATTGAGGACCATGGACCGCTCGCTTGTAAAATCAGCCCGAGCGCGCCAACTCATGAGCGTAAAACACCTGTCTTACGTCATACCAGCATCAAGAATGGTCATTGGAAGTATGTAGAGTACACTAAATTCATTTGCAGCACATGTCTGGGCTTTACTGGACTTCACGGATTCACAAAATGCCTCAGAAATTGGTGCGTGACCACTGGCCAGTTTTTCCGTTGGCGGGACAGCGTTACAGGCAGTGGTCGAAAGTGGGACGAACCCTGTATGTAATGGCCGCAGATCGGGCAGCCCCTGCAAGACAAAACTTGTGCGAATCTGATGGCCAAACATAGGTGCGTAATGTATGCCTCTGGCATGCCCGTCAACGTGCTTTGTCTTCAGTGTCCAGTCGCTGATATCAATCGCTATGCTATGAAACTTACCAGTCCAGTATTGCATGGTAAGCTGCCTTCGATATTTTGTTATCGACCAGGTGGTCATGAATCAGTTGAGTTTTTACATTTTTATAAAATGAAATCTTAGTACCTAGTCACGCACTGCCCTAATCCAGAAGCTGAAAATTAACAGCCAAGTCAGCTTTTCTGATATGCTTATACAGAAATGTGAACTAGCTTGTGCAAACTGTTTCGATCCACACAATCTGACCACACCAAACGAAATTACAGAAAAGAGAGCTTATTCTTAAAATTTTTCCAGGGCATTTACAATACAGTCATTTGCCAAAAATGCATGCGGGGTTATCAGACCCACTTGGCCGACAATGCGCGTATTTTCTCAGGAAGGTACTGTAGACAAGGACGACAGGTCATTCACGCGACTCGAAAAAGGCGTTCAGATCAGGCTGACTGTAATGTTGCTGAGTCAAGACCATTTTGAATAGTTGGCCTAAATGAGCAAAAATGATGCAATCACTCTGAAATATTCTCCATACAAAATACTGTTCGGAAGAGCCGCAAATACCTGGGATAATTGTGGAAGCAACCAGCAGAGAGACCAAAGACAGATTATGCCGACGACGTGACTGCAGACCTCGAAGCCATGAAGTACATCATTCGCAGCAATCTGCGGGGCCCAGGAAATGAAAAAGCAGGACTACGATCGGCAGAAAGAGAAGTACGAGTTTGCCGTCAACAGCTTGCTCTGGCTACAGACTGTCCCAAAGAGGCTAGACGCAAAGTTACGGGCAAAATGGCATGGACCATACATCATCTTGGCTAAGGCAAATTTTGTGGACAGTATGATTCGAATGTGGAACCAACCAATGGGCAATCGCATCTGTAGCGAGAGCTGTGGTCGACCGACAGATTTGCTTAGGCATTCTGGTGCGCGAGCGCTCATGCAGCGCACACCAAAGCAAGGCTTAATTATATTCCAAAACGGCAGTGACAACATGGCGCGCAGTGTGTGAGCAAAGGCTGCACGAAGTACACTCCATGAACCATAGTTCCATACATTGGCGAGGATGCTTCAATCGTTTTTATGCACATCGTCTACTGCTAGAACATTTCTAGTTGGCCAAGCGAGACAGGCGGCCAACTCACGTTAGTCGGCCAAGTGAGACAGTCAGTCACCTCTCAAAACCAGCCTTACGTTAGACGGCCACTGAGACAGTCGGTTAAGTGAGACAGGCGGCCAGGTGATACTAAATCAGAGACATGATCCCGATGGGTTCCTGCCTCGCCTGTGTAATAGGCGGAATAGACCTACATTGCAGAGGATACCGCGGGGAGCGGATGGACTCGCTTTCAGCTTTCTGCTTCGGACATGACCAATCGAGGAGTCTTGTATTTATTTCTTTGACTAAATCGTGTGTTCGCTAGGTGAGCGAGAGACATGGGGACATGAAGGGACATGTTCTGTGGCAGTAAATGTGGATCATTTGTATAGTGTATAGTGTAAACTCGCTTTGTTGTGTATCTGTGCTGGCACTCATTGCTCCCAATTAGTGTTCCAATGACTTGGGTTTTTCACTGTCTGACCTGACCCTGACCTTGATCGACCCCTCAAAAAATTTTCTGACCACCCTGACCTTGACCAGCCCCAAACAATTTTCTGACCTGACAGTTGACCTTGGCGAAGAATTGTAAATTTTCTGGCTCTGAAATTGATAAATTGGCACCAGCAACAAAGCTTCGCTGTGTTTGCCAAGAAATTTAGTACAGCTGACAGTTTCCTGCGTTGCATTATGCAAAATTTCACATGCAAGTTGAAGTTTTATCAAGCTCAAAAAGATATGTAGAGCTGTTTTTGAAACAGAAAAAAGCTCACACCCATTAAAAATCAAAAGTACTCGTACAGCTTATTCGTTCGGAAGAATCGCAATGCTGGCCTGCTAGAAAAGGAACTCTACCACGCTGAAAGCGGCTTGGGCCACAATATCTTGCGCCCATGAAGCCAAGTCTGGAAATGCACAAATTACAAATGGAGAGATAGAGTGGCTATGCCATAGATTTGTGTATGGCATACGCAAGCAAGCACTAGGCTGGCACACAGGTCTATGCAGACAGGCTGGTAGGTTACTGGACGAGTAAGATAACTGCAAAAGCACAAGACTCACAATGAGCAGGGGACCAGTTACACAATTCGATTCTAATTTTTGAGCGGGTACGTGTCACAATATCTGCGCTAGAGGTGTCTTATCCGTGGATTTAAGCGCGTCCTAAGACACATCTTGTTTCACAGTAAAAAAAGGATGACTCCAGACATTTTATCAGACCACAAAATTTTACGCTGGAAATAAGCCGGGCACCCATCACTAATCGAAGTTTATATCTGAATAATTTTACTATGTCACGAGGACTACTTGGCTGAGGCAGGCTGGTCCACATCCATGAGCTCTGTAAACGAGCCAAATCTGGTTTATTTTGTAAGCTTTACCATGGCTTTAATGATGTGGGATCTCGTTTTATACACAAATCTTCCATGTTAGTAGGCGACTCAGTGAACCACATCATTTGGTTATTACAAGTCAAAATTTTGAGTCCTACAAAAGGAGTTTTGTGTCTTTTGCGGGATTCTGGCCATGGGAGAATACTTGCTAGTAACTTTACCTCGCGTATGAGTTTTAATTTTATGTGTATCCCTCCTGTCAAGTGCATGTATTTGCTTGGGCAAGGAGTAATAGGATGACGATGGCATTCTGTCTTCCCTATTTGGCCTCAAAGGCTGGGGAAGGACGACAGAATTTCAGTTCAGCTGAAAAAGAACTCTTATTGCAGGTCGAGAGAGCTAAATCAAAGTGCCACAATCTCAGGGCCCCCTAACGATAAGATTGTTCTAAACAGGCCACTGCCAAAAAACCTGCCCTCAAAGCAATGACAGCATGGCAGTGGTGCTGGGAAATAAAGACACCAGAAAATGTGCGTCTGAGCGTCAAGCGGCCAAAGCGCACTGACAGGGCAGACATGACAATCAACAAAAAAAGGAAACAGATGTCACACAGAAAAAGACTTAAAACAAATATTCGTCATAAAAACACGCAATGATGATAAGGCGATATCTTCTGGCAAGTCATTCCATAAAATCTTTGCAGTCCATAAAACGTCTGGCCTGGTCGAATGCACCACGCTGGCCACCAGTTCCACTGTCGATGGCGCAGTCAACACTAGAGGATCCTTTACGAGCACAGCGCACGACCATGTCTCAACAATCCCAGATCTTACCCACGACAGACCATGTCCCTGCTGTCGAGAAAGGTTTTCTCGTTTAGTCCCTTTTTCTGTCGAATGGCACTGGTGAGACAGGTTTCCCTGATGGGTCAAGGTACAGATTTGTAGGTGCAAAGTTGTCCTTTGGTCTGGAACCCGTTTTTTCTTTGTGATATGCTGTGCACTGATGAGACTAGGAATGGGAAGAGAGCTCCAGGTCAGCCATAATATCTTTGGGAGTCCGAAGCGAGCGGCCGTGCTCTGTTTCTGGGTTTTTGATTGGAGTAAATTGTGGTGTGATACGGCAGTCAGGCCTGCTCTCTTGTCGCCGACTTAATTCGTTACGTTCCACTGCGCACATCGGCGACAAATTGGTAGCAGAACGTTTGGAATTTTGATTCGTTTCGGTCCCTTTGGTGGCATCCGTTGGTCCACGTTGCCATAGTCTTCGTCAGTGGCTCAGTTTGGACACTGGTCGCTCGGTCCCTCGATTTGTCAATGGCACGGTGCTCGCCTTGGTCCAGGACGCTCGCCCGTGGTCGGTTCGCCGTTTGATGGTCAAGTGGTCGCCTTCGTGTTTGGCTCGCAGGACAGGCGCTGGTCAGTAGTCGATGTTCCGTGGACACGATGGTCCAGACGGTCCCTGGCTGGATCCGACGTGCGTAAGCCGTAGTTTTTGCTGTGCTGCTGCGTGCTCCAGGCCTCCAGGCTGTTTTGGGGTTCGTAGGCTCTCCCCGCCCCCCTTTTGTTGCGGGTGTCTCCTCGGGCTTGTTGTTGCGTTGTACCTGACCAGGGTTTTTTGGGTCGTGGTTTCTTTTGAAGGGGTTTTCGGGTGATCTATCGTTTCTAATTTTTGGTGAGCCTCGCTGAGTTTCTTCTTGGGACACTCGCACCATGTCTGGGTATATTCGTAAGGCGTTGGGTCCTGCTCGCAAGTTTCTGACTGATTACCTGGGGTCTCCGCCGGACCTGACTGTTGACTTTGGCACCGCCCAGGAGCGTGATGCGCACTATCGAGTTCTTCGCACCTATCGTGAGAATTTGGAGAAACGGGGTGATCGTTTCAGTGGTTTGCACGCTCAGTTAGTTGCGGCTGCGGAGGAGCCGACTGACGCAGCTCGGAAAATCGTGGATGATCTTCTTCTGTCTGACGGCGCTATCTTGAATCAGCTGGACGAAATGAAGGCTGAGGTGGATGCTGCTATGGAGGATCTTCGCGATCAGCAACAGCGGGAGCGTGACGATAGGCATCGGGTGGAGGAGGTTCGTGTACTGGCGGAGCAGGCCGCGCGTCGGGAGGTTCCGGTGGGGAATGGAGCGCAGGGTGGTGGTGGTCGGGCGACAGTGAAGTTGCCTCGACTCGAACTCGCTAAATTTGATGGGAATCTTATGCGATGGCGGGAATTCTGGGATTCCTTCGAGGCTTCCGTGCATAATAATCTGAGTCTTCAGTCGATCGACAAGTTTAATTATTTGCGTGCTCAGCTGACTGGAGACGCGAAGCGGGCTATTGCAGGGTTAGGTCTGTCGACTGAGAATTATATGGTGGCTGTGCGTATGCTCAAGGAGAGGTTCGGTCGCACTCAGCAGGTCGTGGACGCGCATTTTCGGGCGTTGACTGATTTATCTCCTGCTTCTAATCAGGTGCACAAGTTGCGGGTTCTGTTCGATCTTGTCGAGCAGCATTTGAATTCGTTAGAGGCGCTGGGGGAGGATATCTCGGGGAATTATCTGGTGTCCATCATCAGATCGAAACTTCCTTCAGAATTTATGTTGCGTCTGGAAGAGAGTCGCACCGAGGCGGCGTGGACTGTGCAGTCTCTTCGCGCCAGTATTTCGCGTCATTTGATTGCTCGGGAATCCGTCGAGGGTTCTCAGGCTGGGAAGCAGAGGTCTGACTCATCGTGTAGTTCAAAGGAGCAAAAGGGTTCATTTCGTGAACAGTCGGGAAGACAGGAATCTTCCTCTTCGTCGACATCAGCGACGGCTGGTGCTTTGCTTTCAGCGAAACGGGGTTCAGCGAGTCGGAAGCCGAGCTGCGCCTCTTGCAAGGATAGTCATTGGTCGGAGGACTGCACGCGCTTTGCCACTGTGGACGCTCGTAAGGAGAAATCCAAGGGCAAGTGCTTTTCTTGTCTGCAGTCGGGTCACTCCGCCTCCAAATGTCACTCGAGGCGCCCGTGTCGTCATTGCAAAAAGACAGGACACCATCGTAGTCTCTGCTATCAGAAATTTGGTAGGCCACCAGAAGTCGTCAGTGTGGCTACTGAAAAGGCATCGGGTTTTGTTTCTGGGACTTCAGAAGGCTCGTTGTTGTCCTCGGGGGACACTGTTTTGTTGCAGACGGCTCGTGCTTTAGTGCAATCGCCGACAGGGTCGAGATCGGCCACCGTGCGTCTTTTGCTTGATGGGGGTAGTCATCGCTCCTACATCACCTCGGGTTTAGCAAGTCGTTTGGGATTGAAGCCCAAGGGGTCACAGAAGGTTTCTGTCCACACCTTTGGGGCAGTTGCGGCTAGAGAGATCGATACTGCTTTGGTCGATGTTCGTCTTCGTTTACTCGATGGTTCTCATACCACTTTGTCTGTCAATGTGGTGCCGCATATCACGGGTAGTTTGCAGCGTTCAGCAGTCGATGTCACGAAATTGCAAGGTCCTTTGTTCAAGTCCTTGCCTTTGGCAGATACGTTGCCTTCCTCTGCGGAGGACATGAATTTAGAGTTGTTGATTGGTGGTGACTATTACTGGGATTTCATTTCACCTCAAAAGGTGGAGGTGTCGCCTGGCATGTATTTGGTGGCTTCTAGTTTGGGTTGGATCCTGACGGGTCGCCAGGCGAGGGAAGGGGGTCGTCCACAATCAATCACTACTCTGTTCGTGTCGCAGCTAGTTTTGAGTGAGTGCGCGTTTCCTTCGTTTTCTGTTGCTGACCCTGAGGTCAGTGAGCGTTGGGATGTTTCGAAGTTATGGGACTTGGAAACTTTGGGTATCAAGGATCGCGTGAAGGACTCAGGGGATGAGGAGGCTTTAGCTCAGTTCAATAGTACGGTTGAATTTCGTGACGGTCGGTATTTCGTATCGTGGCCGTGGAAGGACAGGTCGGTTGACCTTCCTTTGAATTATGCACTTTCGTTGGGAAGACTGAGTAGCTTGGTCCGGCGTCACAAGGAGGATCCTTCGTTCTTTGAGCCTTATCAGGCCGTGCTTGACACTCAGTTGGAGAGTGGCATTGTCGAGAAGGTGTGTGACTCGAGTGTGGTTGGTCCTGTGCAGCATTATCTGCCCCACCATGCGGTCATCACGCCACACAAGGCTACGACGAAGTTGAGAGTTGTCTATGATGGCTCTGCAAGGACTCGGAAGGATCTTCCGAGCCTGAATGATTGTTTGTTGCGCGGCCCTGTCTTTTTGGAAGACGTCTGTAGCTTGTTGCTTCGATTTCGGTTGCATTCGGTCGGGTTAGTCTCTGACATCGAGAAAGCGTTTTTACAGGTAGGCTTGCAACCCCCTGATAGGGATGTCACTCGTTTTCTTTGGTTGAAAAATCCAAAGGTGTTGTCCGTGGAGGATAATTTGGCTACTTATCGATTTACCCGCGTTCCGTTTGGCATTGTGTCTAGTCCGTTTTTGCTAGCGGCTACCATAAAGTATCACCTGGCTAAGGAGGGCAGTGATATCGCGGATTTGATTTCGAGGAATATCTACGTTGATAACATTATTACTGGCGTTTCATCGGAAGAGTTGGCTATCGCTTTTTATAGGCAGGCGAAGTCCATTTTTGAATCTGCTTCGATGAATGTGCGGGAATGGGCGTCTAACTCGGCTACCTTCTTGGATTTTGTACAGCTTGAGGATCGAGTCACGAATCAGGCTGTTTCGGTGCTAGGTTATTCTTGGGTGTTAAAGGATGACATGTTGGGTGTCGTCCTTCCCACGGGTCTCATATCTAGCGCGCCTTTGACGAAGCGTAGTGTCTTGAAGTTCATTGCATCGTACTTCGATCCATTGGGTCTGTTTAGCCCATTCTTCTTGGTGGCAAAGCTGTTCTTGCAGCAACTGTGGGTGCTGAAAGTCGGCTGGGATGTGGTCCTATCTCATAACCAGTTCTCCCTGTGGGAGAAAATTCTGGCGGATATTCGTTCTTGTTCGAATTTAGTGTTCCCTCGATATTTGGGTTTCTCGGACGGGCAGGTCTCCTTGCACTGTTTTTGTGATTCATCGCAGAAGGCATATGGAACGTGCGTATATCTTCTTTTTCGCTGCGATGGACAGTTAGTTAGCCATCTCGTGTTTGCCAAGAGTAGAATGGCTCCTTTACGAGTTCTTACTTTACCACGATTGGAGTTGATGGCCATGCACATTGGTAGCAAGGCAATCTCGTTTGTTGAGGCTAGTTTGGGTCTTGAGGTCACTCAGAAAGTCTTGTGGACGGACTCGCAGTGTGTTCTGCACTGGCTGAACTCTGTCAAGCCTCTTTCGGTGTTTGTTCGTAATCGCGTTTCTGAGATCAAAAAAGTTAGTGGGTTGGAGTATCGGTATGTTCCGACGGCTGAGAACCCAGCAGATTTGGCTTCTCGTGGGCTTTCGGCAGGGGTTTTGGTGAGTTCTCCGCTGTGGTGGCATGGCCCTTCGTGGTTGTGCTCGGGTGCTGCCTCGTGGCCTTCTACCGACTTCCTTAGTCAGGTGGACAGCGGGACCGAGGAAAAAGTGGAGCGGGAAACTGCCCCTTCTCTAGCGGCTGTTGCCCCTGAAGTTGCCATCGAGTCACCTTTTGGTATCGAGTCTGCTCGATTTTCATCCCTCACTAAGCTTTTGCGCGTTACGGCTTTGGCATGGCGGTTTATTCAACGTCTACGTAAGCTGCCAGTAGAGCCACAACTGGGGGCTGCTGATCTTTGGCTAGCAAAACTTCAGTGGGTGAAGTATGTTCAAAGGAAGCATTTCGCGGGTGTCTTTGCAGCACTAGAGAAGGGTGAGAAGCATCCTCTGGTGGCTGAGTTCGAGCTGTGGGTTGACAAAAATGGGTTATTGCGGTGTGGAGGCCGGCTGGCTAACGCCGAGTTGCCAGAGGGGGCGTTATTTCCGATTCTACTGCCTAAGAATGAGTACTTTACGATGTTGGTTATTCGGAGTTTTCATGAGAAGTTGTTTCATGTAGGTGTAGCGCATACGCTGGCAGAGATTCGCAAGGAGTTTTGGATTCCGTCAGGTCGATCTCAGGTCTTTAAATACGTTCGATCGTGTGGTAGGTGTAGACGTGTGGATGGCGGCCCATATAAGGTGCCCTCCATGCCCGCGTATCCGAGATGCAGGGTTACTGCCTCTCCAGCGTTCACATTCACTGGTCTTGACTACCTGGGTCCGCTGACGGTGCGGAATTTAGGCAAGGTCTGGGTTTGCTTGTTTACTTGCTTGGCTACTCGGGCGATTCATTTGGAGGTTGTCGTGAATATGTCGGCAGAAGAGTTTCTTTTGTCGCTGCAGAGGTTCATGGCTCGCCGAGGCAAGCCTACTGCCATTTGGTCTGATAACGCCGCCCAATTTCGGCTGGTTCAGGCTGCGGTGACGGATTTGTGGGGTGATGTCCTGCGGGATCGTTCTGTACAATCGTATGTTGGGGATCAGGGCATAAAGTGGCACTTTGTCACTGAGCGAGCACCGTGGCGCGGCGGGTTCTACGAACGACTCGTGCGTTTGGTAAAGCAGTGTATGAGGAAAACTTTCGGAAAATTGTGCTTGAGCTTGACCCAGTTGCAGACGGTGGTCATTGAGATCGAAGCGGTGATCAACTCGCGTCCACTCACGTATGTAGGGGCGGACATTCAGTCGGGCCAAGCCTTAACTCCGGCGCATTTCTTGTCCTGGAACATTGCCACGGGTACGCCTTCTTGGGATCCACAAGAAAGGGAAGATCCTAATTTTGCGCAGGGTGTATCCTCGACCGATAAGCTGTTGGAGCATTGGAAAAAGGGCCAACGTCATTTGGAAGAGTTCTGGAAGCAATGGCGCGATCAGTATCTTCTTAGTTTACGTGAGCGCTCTCAGCGTCAGCTGAGGCAGCCTCATTCAAGGTCTTCTATCGTGCCTTCGGTTGGTGATGTGGTGCTGGGGTATGACGACGGTCCTCGTGGATCGTGGAGATTGGCGCGAGTTACTGAGTTGATTGCTGACTCTGACGGGGAAATCCGGTCCGCTCGAGTCATGCTGCCTACGGGCAATGTGGTCTCACGATCCTTGGCTCATTTGTATCCTTTGGAGAGCCATGCTGATCCTTGGTTGGCTGCTGCGGAAGAGCGAGATGAGGGTGGTGTCCCTCCTGAGGCGAGTGTGCATCGTCCTGTGCGGGCGGCAGCGGTGAGAGCTTCGGAGAGAATCAGAGAAACTTTGGTGCAGGAGGACCTTTCGGAATAAAAGTTCTAGAATGGGTACCCATAGTATTACGTAGGGTTTTCGATATGCGGTAACAGGGCTCTTGTTGGCATGAACCACCCAGTAGTGCCGGTAAAGGGTTCTGTTCCGTTTGTTCTAATTTCGTTTTTCTGTTTGGAAGGGTGCGCCATGGCCAGAGGTGTGGAGTGTCAGCATGGGAGCTTGATTTGGCTTACCAGCTTTCGAGTTTTTTAATCCCCTTACCAGACTTCAAAAATGTTTTCATGTCCAAAGGACCTGGTCGGGATGGTGCTTCGGCGCCAGTCTGGGGTTACGGTATGTGTAGGGTGGGTCCCTTTTGTTTGGTTATTTGGGAGAGTCGGTAAGCTGCGTGTATTTGTGGACTGCTCGTTAGAACTTATGTTTTCTGAGATATGATTTTTTTTCTGTACCGTTGAATTTTGTGATTTGGCCTGATTATGTTTACTGATTTCGAGTGCCCGTGAGAGTGTTTGCGTGGATCTTAACGTGACCTGAGCAAAGCTAACATCCCGGTTGCATGTGGTCGTTGGGAGCAGTGATGGGAACTGTCTATTGCAGTGAACCCTTCGGCTGTAACCACGATGTATCCTCTCACTGAAGATAACCGGTGTGCTGAGCAAAGGAAGCGGACAGTGAAGCGTGAACCATGAATTAAGACAATGGAACGTGTTTTGATTTGTTTTGATGGCGTACTGTACGTTTTTCAGCTACGTGTCTTTTTTCGGGGCTGTGCAATGGTGGGTTTTTCGGTATGATTCTGGGTTTGTGTACTCATAGTATCACATGGTCCTGGATTTGATATGTGGCATCGTTTGGGATTTGTATTGTGGGGTATGGCACTTTTGTGAGTCCAGTGATGGCTACTTTCTGGCCTTGGGAGTGTCGAGAAAGGTTTTCTCGTTTAGTCCCTTTTTCTGTCGAATGGCACTGGTGAGACAGGTTTCCCTGATAGGTCAAGGTACAGATTTGTAGGTGCAAAGGTGTCCTTTGGTTCTTTGTCTGGAGCCCGTTTTTTCTTTGTGATATGCTGTGCACTGATGAGACTAGGAATGGGAAGAGAGCTCCAGGTCAGCCATAACATCTTTGGGAGTCCCAAGCGAGCGGCCGTGCTCTGTTTCTGGGTTTTTGATTGGAGTAAATTGTGGTGTGATACGGCAGTCAGGCCTGCTCTCTTGTCGCCGACTTAATTCGTTACGTTCCACTGCGCACATCGGCGACACCTGCCCTGGAGTCAACTCCTGGATTTTTCCAGAACGAACCAAAGGAAGGCTCCTTGAGAGTAAGCTAATCGAAATTCCTGGCTGGCGCCTGGTCTGCCTCATGGGTTGCACAAAGAGTGGCTCCCAGTCAATAAAAAAACGGGGGGGAAGGAAGGGAGGGCCCCGACCCCCCCCAGGGGGCCGCCCCCCCCCCCCCGCCCCCCCCCCCCCACAAACCCCCCCCCCCCCCCCCAAAAAAAACCACCCCCCCCCCCACCAATTTGAATACGATTCTAACGAAGCTCCTACATTGGCACCAGTCCCACTCGAGCCCACATCCATCATTTTCTCCGATACTTATTCACGTTTTGTACACCATGCTGATGAGCTTCACTGACCCCTCCATTGTTCTCCTGTTAGCCGTGCCGCACGCACAGCAAACGAGAGAACAATACACGGCTAACAAGATAGCTCTGTTAGTCTTTATTTCATCTTCTCCAAATATAGAAAAATGTTAGTAAATACCAAATTAAAAAAACACATTATAAAGTAGGACGGGTTAGTAAATGTTAGTCGTGTAAGTACAAAAACCCAAAACTTTGAGCCAGCCCTCCTTATTCCACGTCCGAATCATCGCCGAGCAAACGGGCCCTTCGTCTTCGCATTCACCAGCAAAGCCTATGAAAAAATTTATTGGAAATAAAAAAATTCAACACCAATCAAACTCGTACCTTTAACCGCACGTTTTCTTTTTCCAATTCAGAAACCAACGTCGTCGGACTCCTCTTCTTCGTCGGGCAGCGGTTGGTTCAACGATTCAGCACTAACTGTAGTGATCTGTGCCCCGTTCACCGTAAAGTAAAGTGAACGTAAAGTTCCAAACGGTCTTCAGCCAGCTGCTCGGCCTCGGCAACGGCCTCATCTTTATCGTTCCTAAACCAAAACTTTGATCAGGTCACCCAGAAAAGTCAGCACACCACCCGCTTACTGATAATGCTCCTCCATTTCCCGATAAAGTCTGCCGTACTCGTTACAGACTTCCTCGCGAATCTCGTACTCCAACAAAAAATTACGTTACTTCTCTGCAATCAACTGCGTCTTCAAATTGTTGATGATTGCCAAATACTGTTGAATTATCTGAAAAACTGGGCAGTATTATCCTCGCACTCACATTCAAATCATTCGATTCTCAAAAGTCAGCTCAGACTTTGTGGTCGAGACCACAAAGCGGCCGTTTTGTCGGTCACCGCCCGTCCAGTCGAAACTGGATTGGTTCAGCGAGCAAGGATAAACTAGATCCTCATTGCAAAGCCACCCCTGACTGCCCATTCCACAACACACTCACCTCGTTATTTTCGTCCAACGTTTTATCCAAAACACCAACGTCGTCGGACTCCTCTTCTTCGTCGGGCAGCGGTTGGTTCAACGATTCAGCACTGACTGTAGTGATCTGTGCCCCGGCCGGTGGGATACCGGACGCCCATGCAATCGTGTGTTTTCTGTCACGGAATTCGTTCCACAGCAACGAAAACTTTGCCGGCGGGGGAGATACGACGGCTGGCGGCAATACAGCTGGCTGCTTGACAGTTTTGATCTGCAAGGCAAATTCTTTCAAAAATCAGCTTCACTCCGAATAATGCATTCAAAACCCAATTACCTCTTTGGCGACCGCGGAAAATTTCAAAACATTCAAGGTTTCGTCAAAACAGCTTGCGCACTGGTTGACATTTACATCCATACACGTCTGGCCGCGTCCACTCAGGTAATGCTGGAACAATCGAGTAAGCTTCGAATCACGATATGGAATTATCTGCAGATGATTCCTAAAAAAGAAAAATCTTGCCTTCATTACTCTCCACTATGTCCACAGACCCCTCCTCAGCTACTTGACTACTCTGAATTCCCCTTGACCAAATCCCTGCAGCACTACAGAAATGGCGCACCCGACCTGTGCTCCAGCATTGCTCCCACAATGTACACGCCTAAAAATCGATTCCCGCCTTCTAGTTCTCTCCCATCGGTTCTAGAAAACCCCATCATCATTCACCTGGTGCCCCTAATTTTTCAACAATGCCCGAAGCAAACTTACTTGTGAGCTTTATTCCAACTAAGCACTCTAATACATCGTCCGAGTGTCAGCAACGATGCGTTGATACTCCCAGTTTCCTTGGCCCGCTCGTTACACCCTTTGATCTTCGACGTTCTTCCGGAACCAGCCAAATCGCAGAAAGCCAATCTAGAGTATAACGAAAAAAAGGGCTGCGTATAAGATTTCGACAGCGATGCTTGTTCTAGTTCCTGCCCATTGGGCTTAAAAGCCTCATGAACAGTGAGACGGTCATGAGGCCTTCCACTGGATCATAGACATAGAATCGACCAGCACACGAGGGGGGGGGATGATTAGTACCGGCACAGTCTAGTTTACCTCACTAGAATTATTCTCAAGTCGACAAAGCGCAGCAAATTTTAAATTCTGGTCCTGAAAGGATCAGAAACTCTTCTCATGTGGCAATTAAAATTCCATCTTCCTGAGAAATTCTGTAAACAGACCCCAAACCTAGAGTAGATGGCAGAGTGGCACCATCAACAATCTCACCTGCTCAGCTGATGGATGGGCGAACCATCAGCGCCGACGTATTCCTTCAACAAACGGACGGCATAAATGCAGTGGCTAAAAAGTAATAAATACTGAGCTATACCAGTGGCCTATTTAGCCGGCTAAACGCAATTCACCCCATCATTCCCAGCATGAAAAGGACGACAAAAAAGAGGCCTCACCTTCTACTTGAACTATAATTCAATTTGGTGGCAGCTATTTGTAAATTGCGACGTCCAACCATGACCAATTTGATGGCTTCTTCCACCGAACTAATGAAATATTCATTAGCACCTGCAATACGATTGTTTCTATCTCTTAATTAGAGAAGACAACCAAATATCTCACCTCGAACGAAGACATTTCCACGCTCATCTTCGGACACTTTCAACGTCGGCCTATCCTTGGCTTTGGTACCCGTGAATGGCACCAACAAATCGCACACTTGGTCGTTGTATATTTCGATGAACGACACCCACACCGAACACCGATAATCCACAGGCAATACCAAATTGCCGTCGCTTGCATCACGTGAAATCGATGCATCGTAATCAACCGATTCTAAAAAAGAAAATTAGGAATGCTAGGAAATATTCGAAACGTACCCTGACCTGAGGGGTGGGGCTGTAACCAAACAGGGCAGACATGGGGAGAATGGTGCCAGCTTGAGGCGAGTGACTCCATCCACATGCTCTGCAACGTCAGCCAGAGAGGTTGCCGCTTCCAAGCCAGACGATATCAATAACTCTCTCACACTCGCCATAATCCATTAGCTGCTAATGTTATAGGATGGTGTTTTACCCATCCTAATCTGTTTAGGAAAGGGTAGATTTTTGACCCCTCACCCGCGAGGTGGGGAGCTTGTTAGTTGACCCTATCTTGCCATCGACTAGGGTCAATCCGGGATGCCGGGAAAGAATGCGTGGAAGTCCCTACCCCGCGATGACCATACCCAGTAGAACCTTTAAGGGAACCCGGACTAGAGAACCTGTTTGTTCATAAGGCCTCAAGCCAGGTCAAACCAATGTAAAGGTTGACTGATAATATCGGCTGATAATTGCGTTATCGGTTATCGACCGATACCGATAATTTAGCTGCCAATAATGTACACAGATTTCCCTGTCAATTAGAGTTTAGGGCGAGCGTATGGCTAGCAGATAGTGATTATGACGAGGAGCAGGGAGCTACGGAGTCTGGATCAAAGAATTCAGTGCCAAAGAACAGTCTGGAGCCAAGTCACGATCATCATGATCATGACTTGTCTTACTGGGATGCCCGCAATGGCACCAAAGCAGTTGCCGTTTCAGTGTGGCATAGGCTAAGATTAGGGAAGGAGGTAGGGCTTTGCTGCTTGTACGCTTCTCAACGAAGGTGACCCGCTCTGCCTCGTGGCGCATTCTTATTCTACTGTACACTCAAAAACAAGAGCGTCCTTCAGGCCCCAGCACAACTCAAGACAGGCTAGATTGGCTAAAAAAGGCGATGACCACATATTATCACTGTAGTTCTAACGTTCGACCTCGAGTGAGATTTTTGGGGACGGAGTTAGTCTTTCCCTATGCTTGGAGTCACAGACAGGTTAGCATCGATCGATCCATTGATCCAGGGGGTGGTTCGGTTCCCGATGCGATCCCACTGCTGGACGGCCGCATCGATAACTAAGATTTTTCGCGCTTTTCCTGCTAGAAAATGATAAAGCGTTGCATACCATGATGAGAAAATGCTGCCAGCATCGACCGACCCGGGTGTGAGGTCACCAAACCGACCCGACCCGACCCAGGGGCTGGATCGGCCCGACCCGATCCAGAACCGACCCGATCCGACCGACCCGACCCAAACCGACCCGATCCACCCGACCCAACGTTGTATTGCGCCCACTCATTTGTTTTCTGGCATGATGCACTTCGTTCCTTTGATAAAAGACCATCGATATCAGAAACTCGCAGTCAAGGAGGAAGGGGCTGACGGATTTCGGACAAAAACGGACAGGGGAGAAGAACTTTGGGAATAAGTTAACGTTATTGTCCCTTGTGTCATGCTGTCTGAGCTGACAGCGTAGAATTTCACAAATTTTTCTCGTATAACTTCACCTGCAATATCTCGTTCCGTTTTAGACTTGACTTCTTAGAGTGGAAGGTGGCTGGTATGATGACAGCTTTTTATATGTTTTTGGGGTGGACCTCTACCTACCTCAAATTCCTATGGGTTTTGCCAGTTGCCAGCCAGCAGTCATACTGACGAGCAGCCATTGTGAGGCTACTAACTCTTATGGAAGGTTCCCTCTGACAGCTCCACTAAGGGCTGCTCCCCGGATGATAGAGGGCAAGAACGGAGGGCCCCGACTGGCAATTGGACCAGTTTTCTCAATCAAGGGTGGCATGGGCGTCCACCACTTCCACCTCCAATTGAATTCCTGGTGAGTCGCCCAGGGCCAATTCCCTCTCTGAGAACGCGTTTCCTAAACTGATGTCTTCAGCCAGAATAGAATTGACGCGTTACAGTCAGGGTTGCCCCCCAATCAACCTCTTACAAGCCGAATGAGCCCCTGCGCTCCTATGTGCACAGAAGGTGGGTGGGGTCAAAAATTCAAAATAGCGTCGATGTCATGCATGGGCGGCCAGTCCAGTGGGTTATACTGTCGATCGTAGCTGCCTGCATGAAGACATGACTGGACGCCAGACAAGATATTTTGGCGGGAATTCAAAATTCCGATCCGGCCGACCCACAGCTTGGGTCGGTTCCCCCAAACCGATCCGGCCCGGATCGGCGGGTCGGTTCAGCCGGGTCGGTGGGTCGGTCGATGCTGGAATGCTGGTGGATTAAATGGATTAAATGCTGATTTGAGGGAGTTTCTTTCCCTCAAATCAGCATTTAATCCACTTTAGGCGCTGGTTATCTCTCCTGCGTGTTTGGAGTTGTCTGATAGATAGTTAGAGCGAAGAAACAGGCCAGGCTGGCGGGAATTCAGTGTTAAAGACCTCATCCTCACCCATCTTGTATTTTCTGAATCGGATCGGGATCCAGGCTTAGGGTCGGATCGGTCGATGCTAGGGGGACAGAGGTGGGCTTCAGGGTCTTTCGGGGTTCGTAATTTCGTGGTTAAGATGGAGATCTGGCCAAAATTCGAATTTCCCGCCATAAAATTTGATGTTTTATGGGTATTATCAGCCGATACCGATAATTACCTTATCGGTCGGACCTGACTTATTGGAAAAACTTGACCAAATTCTCAGACGGCCAAAGTTGAACCAAGGCCGATCTGTTTCAAGCTGTGACACACGCCTTTCAACGCTATACCACCCAGGCGGCAAGGTTACAGGATGATCAAACCGTTTCTGATCAGGATGGCTAATGACAGAGGCAACTTACGTAAACTGGATTGGGATGACGAACAAGACGATCCCATACCCGACTCTCCAGCAGTCACGAAAGTCGCAGTTGAAGCTTGGCTGCACATCGTTTCGAATTCCTAAAACAAACTATCCTTTAAAAAGTTTTCATGATCAGGCTAAACGCAATTTACCCCAGTATCCAGAAATTTCCACATGGCCGCTTTTCTCGCTTTTATTTCCAGACGCTTTTTCGAATCCATCATCTCGCAGTCAGAAAACATTTTGGGCATCAGGCTGGGCTCGACGATCAACTTATCTTTAAGAGTTTGAAACAGCAGGTCCAAAGATCTTGGAATCAGACCTGGCTCACTTTCTGTGCCTAAAATGAAAAGATGACTCGGTTTATACATGCCGACGGTCTGAACTTCAGCCTATAAAGTAATTGCGCAATCCCCCTAACAAAATGGGTGCGCAATCCCTAAATTTTGCTGTTTTTGGTGCGCAATCACTGAATTTTGCCATTTTCGGCTCAAAATCGCTGAATTTGGCTGTTTTTGATGCTTTATCACTGAATTTTGCTGCGCAGCGAAGGCGAAAACACCTTCAACGAATGATACCTAATGCGCACCAGAGCTGACAAAAGCTGGAATAGACTGCGCAAAATTCGCTTGAGCGCGCAGAATAAAGGTGAATGAAAAAATTTTCCTCGGCAGCGACTGCGCAATCCCCCCTTTTTTTCAAAATTTTCAAACATCCTACAGGTCAGCCTATGATGATTATAGGCTGTTATAGGGTGTCGACATGTGTGCAGTTTGATTGTCGAGAACAAAATCAGAAAAGCCTTACCTAGGAAAGTGTCCGTTTTGCCTCCGTTCGTGACGCCGTACGAAAACAACAAAGCGTCTTGACCGAGGAGAACGTTTCTAACAAATTGCTGAGTCGTATCATCGAAAAACTGTTTTTGCGTAGTTTCTGCCGGGAATACGCGGCTGAACATGAATTTATATTCCCGTTCTCCTTCGCCGTATAATTGGACGTTGTTCTTATACGTAACCGATTCAGGCGGCGGATGAGCCATGACCACTGTAGGCGATATGATTTCAACGCATTTCTAAAAAAAATTGATTGCATTTTGTTTTGAAAAGCCCTCAAGATGGAAAGAAAGAGACGGTGGGCCAGCTTAGAGCATGGATCAACCGAGTGTAGTAGGCGTGCTAGCAGCTCCTGCATACTCATAGTAACACAAGGCGATGAATAGACTGTTGGGACTAGTTTCACCATCAGCTGCGGACAAGTCCTAAATATCAGGATATTCGAATCCTCCCCTACATCACTCTGATTTACCAATACACGCTGTGATCGCCTTATATTTCTTTCCAGAGTCTTTCCCCGAAGGAAGGTTTGTCACGGGGTTGCAGCCCTGGGTATTTGTCTGCCAGTACCAGCGTAACAGTTCAGCTAGTGTGAGTAGGTGGGTACTGTTCAATGTCGAAGCACCGCGTGTAGCGGAGGTTTCGCAAACATGCCACTGAGGCCAGGGGGGCGGTCTCACATTCACCAAGGACATGTCCTCACTTTATGATGGTCAAATCAGAAAGATGTCGGGCAGGACTTGGGATGCCCTAAAAGATCGTGAAACTGGTCCCTGTCCGCAGGATGTACACATGAGACCTCAACTGGCCGCCGTGCTACGATGAAGAACGGTTTAGATCCTCATCTTCAGACTAGCTGGGCTGGTAGCCGAGACGGTTCTGACAGATAAACACCCTGCGTTACAACCCCTGGGCAACCCTTCCTTACCGGAAAGATTCCAAGGGGCGGACAGACTCTAAGCGATTTTAAGGGTTTTCTCAACAACGGAAACAAAATCAGCTTACTTTATCTTCTTTTCGCGCAATTTCTTCTTCCTTGAACGGACGAATCTTCAAAAATATTTTGATACAATCATCGTCGTCTTGTCCGGCCGCTGCGGCTTTCGGGACGACGTCTTTCGACTCAGCCATGACGGAGTCGTCTTCGATGGCGAATGGAAGAGGAGCCGATTCCAAAATACCCAATAAATTGCGCCTGGTATGTTAAACCTGGGCAGCGTTGTTGTTGTTCAATCAATGATATATACCGAGCCTTGTGACGATGAGCCGGTAGACAAACCAACAGCTCGGCACGACTGCCTTCCTCGTTCTGAAACCGTAGAGAGAAACAAAATGGCAAAAACGACGCGCTAGGCCTGGAACTAGATTGATTGAAAAACAACTGGAATAAAAGGAGAAATGCAAATGAAATCCGTAATTCAAAACCTGCCAGGAAAAAACTGCATGCCTTAAAGCTTAAAGCGCAGTCTGTTGAAAACTGCTTATGACAAACCCGTAGCACTGCACCTTTTTTGCGGGAAATTCAAATTTTAAAATCGAGTTTTTTTGGCCAATGTGTCAAGAACTTGTCAAGCAGGTACTCGACAACATTTCAGGCGTGATCTTGTTTTTAAAAAAATTGTTTTCGAAATGCGGGATGGGAAACAAATCGACATCACGACTTTCGAATTTGGACTTCAGAATTTTGCTTGCAGGTAGCAGCTCCAGCCTTGTTCAAATTCCCGCCTTTTTTGTAGTAAGCAGCAATTCGCGCAAGTGTGCGCGATTGTGGGACGCCATATTCAAATTGGTTTTTCCTTGGTGCTGGCTGTCTGGATCTCGTTCGTCCCTCGTCTCGTTGGATCAAAGTATTTTTCGTTCTTATCATAAGAACTTATCATGGCCACCTCGACTTATCGACGTGCTTTTAGTCAAATTCAAAATACGATCACCAAACCGGCCAAGTCGACCACAAAAAGTGTCAGCAGTCCGAGGGACGATGTGAGTGTCTTAAAGGACAAGAAAAATTTGAGCGTCATACCAGTTGAATCGAAGAACAAAGAAGTGCTGAGCGAGCGAAAAGTTTCTGTCGAATCAGTTCGTAAATCGGACGCGGTCGAACCAACAAAATATGAAGTTCCTGGTAAGCAAAGAGACATTTTTGAGATACACCTACTACTGAACCTACAAGCCTATTCCCTACCTACCGAAGCCTGAACCTACAGGCCTATTCTGCAGGCAGTTCTTGCATTGCAGTTCGGTGTTTGGTGAAACCGCAGTTTGCGGAGAAGAGCGCGAAAAACCTGGTCCTAATGCACTTAAAGGGGCGCAGGAAAATCTCTCTCACCTGTGGGACCAAAGAAATTATTGGTGGCTCATTTTCTTCAAATTTTCTCCAATAGACCTTTCAGGAGTCGTCGAACGGACAGTCGGGGGCATCTGTAGTAGGGAGATGCAGGGAAGACACGCTGGAATGACCGAGACATTTGAGTCAGCATCATAGTTTCTTTCTGTCACTTTAAAACCCCGGTTGCAAAAATACTTGCAGCACATTTTGTACCTGCAAAACAGACATGCTGAAATACGAATGCCTCCGCGAGATAGAACTCGAAGCGCTCGCTGTTAATACGGCTCATAGGCTGGATAGCTAATGAGCATATAGGCTTCTGTAAACTATGGCTTAAAAACTACTATGATGAGTTTTTCGTGTCTTTTTTAGGCGAAACATTCGACTATTTAGCCAATTTCGATTTCGACGCCCCGATCGAAACTTGTCCTCAGGATCCTGTCAAACCTTCCATGTGGTCCAGGAAAGGGCGCTCACCGCTCGATATGGACGATCTATTGCCACCGGAGGATCGTATTTCCAACATGGACCCGCAATCATTGGCCAATCTAATCGATTTCGATAATAAAGAAAATATTTGCGACGATATGTTCGCCAGTTTGACCGACTCGTGCGACTTGGACGAAATCGAAAACAGTTTGGCCACTTTAGAATTACAAAAGTTCCCTTTGCACAAGTAGTTCTTTCTTGCATTCGGCCCTATCATTCGGGTTTGTTCTGTAGACAGTGGCTTGTACATCCTTTTTTTATATTTAGGTTTTTATGTGGGTAGGGCCCGTGTATACTTGTGTTCTGATTTCTGAGGACATTTCAATGAAATTCTCATCTTATATTGTTTAACCGATATTTTCAACGAATTTCAACCACAAAGCGGGGAAAACACGACGCCGCTATTACCAAACAACTTCTCTCGTCATCAAGCATCGTTTTAGGCCTTGTAGCCTCGACTCTTCCTGCGACCTCGAGCGCGTTCGAATTTGCGTCCCTTGGATCGTACGTAGGGCCTAGAACAAGAACAAAATAAGCATAATCCCATCTCGCTATGAACTAGACCTCTTACTTGGTATGACTATGAGGAACGCCTGGCGCCGGACCGAAATGACGTTCAGCTTCGCGAGCTTTGCGTGGACCTGAAAAAGTGGCGTTACAGGCACGAGTTAAAAAAAAACGCGAAAAATTCATACCTTGAATTAAAACGGTGTTTTTGCCTTTCGGTGACTTCAATGCCAATTGATCGAAAGTCAGAATCTCGCCACCAGCTTTCAATATCCGAGCACGAGCGCGTTCAGCAACGTGCAGAGCGCATATCTTAAAAAACGATATTTTGTAAGAAGAGTGATCTGAATCTGCTCAAAGCCATTGGTGAGGCGCGGAAAAAACGGCACGGTTATTTCTGGGATTATCATGATGTCCTAGTCCAGTAGTCAAGTCCTGAGAAAGGGTTAGGCTTCAAAAATACCACGTTGTTCCTGAAAGTTTAAAGAACCCAAGGCAACCATGAAAGGACATACCTTCAACTTGGGCACGTCGTAAATACGCAAATCGTTGGTGACGTTACCGACAACCACGGCGATCTTTCCATCACGCCCGGGTTTTTTCATCTGACGAACGATACGAGCTAACGACAATGGCGGGCGATTACGTTTGGCCATGCATAAGCGCTTGGCAATGATTCGGTTGAATTTAGAGCCCGTGCGATGATCCAAGTACTTGTACAGCTAAAAACCAATCTTCAGTTACCAAAGATTCTAGTCTAGCATCCTAAAGTGCATTTTGTATGGAAAACTCGCGTATAACTCGCATTTTCAAGTAGCAAATGTGTGGGCCTACATGAAAATACGAGTTATGACGTTTCCATAACCACGAAACTGCTTGGAAATCTGTAAAACTCAATGTCCGTTACAGGCAGCTCTGCCATAGTCTATAAACTGTCCAAAGGTAAATCCCATCTTTTACATGGTTTATTCGTCGGATATCAGGAAAGCAGACATTTTTAGGGCTGCTTGTAATAGAACAGACTTCAGGTGTTGCCGTGAGTCTGAGGGTAACTTTCGGCCCTTTAATTAGATTACTACTTTTCTTTAGGACACATATATAACCAACGTGGCCAAATGGGCACTTCGCATTTTCATAAACAGGCATTCTATGTTGTCAGATAAGATCTTATCAGGAATATGATGCCTTATCTCTTAGGCCTATAGTTTTCAAGATCAACTTGTTAGCTTTTAATACACACCGCAGTGACTATTTATGCTTTATGCTTACGGGCTACGTACCTTGAATAAAAGCCGAACGTACGGATCTTGACTTTTTGGTGCACGACGTACCGCCTTGCGATCGTTCTTATGATTGATATCGACGCCCTGAAATAAATACTTTCGTGATTTAAGTTTCAATTGTATAAAAACAGTAACTCTTACCATTTTTTAATTTTATTTTCAAAAAAACTTATCTAATTTTTCTCTTCCAAATACAAACGAGAAACAAAAATTAGCGAAGAAAATTCCAAAAGAATACTATAGAAAATGTCTTTTGCGCACACTTGGACCATTCCAAATTCAAGCAGGGCGGTGCACCTAAACATCATTGCGGGAAATTTAAATTTTATGTAGGACGTATAACAGTTGACACGTTTCTAAGCAACAGAAGAAACAAGAGTTTCAGAGTTGGTGAGGAAGAAATAAGGGCGGGGTATTATCATTGGCAGCTTTTCTCAGTTTGATGATGGCCGATGAAGAGGAGCATGATGTGGAACAGGACGAGGGGCCAGGATTGGCCCACAAGAATTACTCGACCAATGAGGAGCTACTTGATAAGCTGAAGCTGCTAAAATATGATCAAGGGTTTCTTAAGAAATCTAGCGCCTACAAGCCAGTGTCCAAGTAAGGTGGCCTTGGTCATATGGGCCTGGATAATTGAGTGGGACCAGTTTCAGACACTATTTCACCACGTCGTCTAATCCTGGAGAACAGTTCTTCATGTTCACAAGTTTATGCGCTTGGCTGATTCAGAAAGTTGGCAATGCAAAGTTCGAGATGCCACAGGAGGTGCGGACAGTGCATGGCCAGTGGCAGTGTATACCAACTGGGGTACCATGTGGTGGAGCAGGGAACCTGACGCTGAGGTCCCATTTGGGGCTGTATAGCGTTCAACCTGAGTCTCCTGAGCCACACTTTTCAGCACGATGATCCCAATGCTCTGATTTCCAACATTTTGGACGAACTGAGACGACTGGTGAGTGTCTGCACCCTACGCCCTATCCTCGACCCATCACAGCACTGAGCCCATTGCAGGACGTTTCAGTTGACTTTCCACCCAATCGCTTGAAGACGGGGGCTGGTGAGCAGTGCCTGTACGTGCTGAATAGTTTGGCAGACGCTGCACTGTCTCGATCGCAGTTTGCGTGGCAGAAGTATGCACTGGAGGACCCGCTGCTCATAGGAACATACAGGCTCCCCTTTGCAGAGCTGTACCCAGGAATGAAGACCAGGCGGAGGAGGCTGGCGCGGGAGCTGATGAGTCAGAACTGACGACCGAACAGTTCGACGAGCCAGAAGAGGTGAGTGGTCTGGGGGGGGGGGTGGTGATATGACATGGTCACGTGACGCAGGAACCGGAAATGGCGGAAGACGACGATGACGAGACGTACATGGACTTGGAGACTTTGAAGAACCTGACGACTGGAGGCCAGGTAAAGGCACTATGTAGCTGAGGTCTGAAACTATATTTTACCCACTCATGAAAGAATGTGACGCTTTTGGTCTGGTCTTCTGGTGCACAGCTGTCCTTAGTTCAGTTGGCAGCTTGACAGCGACTGGAAGTGCCATATTCTTGCGTGATGGGTAAAGTAGGTTTCAGATCGAGGAGCACCTAAACTGATGGATGCTGATCAGTTTTAGGCTTACGTAGCGCAGGAGAAGAAAGAGATTCTGCAGAGCGATACTACCGCCAGTGATTGGAAGCTGGAAGTGGAACGCGTCATGCCCTCGCTGAAAATAGTGCTTAGACCTGATGCCAAGGTGAGCACGGGACCTTCTGCAAGCTGGCCATTCGACAGGTCACCAGGAATGTTTTGACCCTGACTCGGGGGGGGGGGGGGGGGATCGTGACACCCTTGAGTACACCCGAGACCCTTCAAAAGTATGGCAGTGGTGTGACAGGTCTGCTAATGGCCTCTTCCTGTTAAAGCCATCCCCTGGCCAGTCATACTGTAGTTTTCAGCGGCACGATTCCCACTCAGACAGTAAGTCTCCCCCCAAATCGCCACTCCCGTATCGCCCATCCTCGACTGGCCACTTCAGGACTGGCGCAGTCACATCGAGCAAATGCAGCAGTACCGGAATGGGATCGAGGATCAACTGAAACAGGCCCACACCCAACTCGAACGTCTGGCCAATGATATCGGAAAGAGTCTGGAGAAAATTTCATCCCGTGAACGATATCTGAACACGCAACTGGAATCACTGCTGTCCCAATTCCGCTCTGCCCAAGATCGACTGGCCGAAGTGAAGGAGAAGTACAAGGAGGCCAGTGTCGGAGTGACAGAACGATCGAGACTGTTGCAGCAGGTACGCCCGAGTCCCCTACACCACTGCTCCAATGCACGTAAGAGCCCGACCCAGTTACCTATCGCTCTGGGTACGCTTTACTGGAGGGAGTGACCAGTGGAGATTTTGCCCAGGGCAGCCATCAAAGTCTTCCGACCTAGTCCACGGCTGAAACATCAACCTGACGGGTGACGCTTCCGGCTGCCGGCTCTGCACTAATAGGAAATCGATTATGAAACGAGCCTGTACAGGTCTTGCGGAGTGGCACCCGTTGGGTTGATGTTTCACTCACTATCGCTGCTCTGATGACGCAGCTCAGGGTCACTAGCCACCATTGGGTGTACCGCACCGCGTGACTGATGAAACATCAAGCTGACGGGTGACGTTCCCACCTGTCAGCTTTGTTGCAAGGTATCGACTGCCGGACGAGCCCGTACGGATCTCTTGAGGAGTGGCAAGCGCTGGGTTGATGTTTCACTCCCTATCGCTGCTCCCAGGATGGAGCCTAAGCTGCCAATAATCAGGGCCAGTGACCACCATGGCACTATTTTGCCAGGTGACTGACGAACTCGAGCAAATCAAGCAAGAAATGGAGGATCGTGGTCTGAGTCTCACTGATGGAGGTAAGGACCCGCTGATCTGTCCAACTACTCCCTATAAGCCACCCCATTTCAGCACCCTTGGTCAAAGTTAAACAGGCCATTACAAAGATTCAAACTGAAATTATCGCCATGGACGTGCAGACTGGGGTGGTCGAACAAGGACTGCTGCAAGCACAACTGCGAGACCGCACTTACCTGCGACACGACATGCACGCCGCCACTGGACTCCACGACGATTTCGGTTACTGATCACATACGATAAATAAAGAACACATAAAATACAATTATAAAGCCACAATTACTGTAGAATAAAACTATATTATCTTAGAACTCATTCGCAAGCAATTCTTGATCACTGCTCAATTATATTCGGCCCAAGCGTTTTCCCGCTTTATCTAAATTAAAAACCGATTTTGTAAAGCGATTTATGAAACAACTACAATTTACCTCTTCCAATTCTTCGCTAGTGAAATCGCATTTGATACCGAAAGTTTGACGGATTTCTTCGGGCGATTTTCCTAGCATTTTCTTAGCCACGGCTTTGCAACATAGATTCAGCAATTTCTCAATCTTCAAAATGCTTGCAGCCTAAAAATGACGCTTATGCGGTTATACTGTATGGCGCAGCTCAAAGCATGCTTCTCGCATACACCCCGAAAAACCACTTACGGCAGTCAGCCCGACCAGACCACTCGGATTCAAATCAATAAACTTCGCGTCCCATGGATCGATATCGCAATGGATCGAAGATTTATCGTCGTTTTCCGTCACCGGATCGTTCTTGTGATGGTCACACCATTCGATCGCCTGAAGCAAAACCATTGACGAGCATTAAAATAGGATGGGTACTTGCCTTATCTAAAGTAGTCGTATCGATATTCGAGAAACGAATCGGTTCCTCGATGGTCTTTTCCGAATCTGAAAAGAACAAAAACGTACCCTATGAAGAAGCTATCTTCTAAATTTTATATTCCCCCCCCCCCCCCCCCAACTCCCGCCATAATTTCCCCACTTCGGACCCATTAAAAATACCCCGGGAAGCTATTTGAGGACAAGACAATGATAGAGCTTACTTTCGATCATTGTTTTCACCATAACGGACATCTTGGCGATTTCTATATCCACTTCGCGCTGAGCGCCGCCAGAGCTTACAAACAAAACTGACGGTTTCTTTTCCGACATTTCCGAGGGACACCTAAACAAGGCAGATTACAGAAGGAACATCGGACAAAACTTGAACATCGAATATCGCCTCACACGGGACTCAGAGGTAACGTAAAGGCGACACCCACTAGCCCCCAACTTCCCCAAAAATAGAGAAACGAGAGGTTTCAAAGCTATAAATTTTAAAAATCGGTATCCTACCTTATTTAGTTCGATCAGTGATAAACAAGTGTGCAGTCACAATCGACGTCCTTTAACAACTCTGCGAGTCTGCGGCAAAAATCGAGTTTCGACGACGATAGACGAGACCAGTTTCGAAACCAGCTCATGGAGATTAAAGATTCAGACTCAGTTGAAAATTAAAAATGTTCCAGAAATACATTCTTTTGGAATAAGGACGAAACATTATTTTTAATCTAGCACATATTTTTAAGTACCTAATTTCGCTTTTTAATCCCTAATAGCCATTTTATAAAATATTCTTTTATCTGAAACTTTATTTTACCGACTTCATCCTACTCAAAAATTTTCGGGAAATTTTTTACTTGATTTTGAAATTTTTGTAATCAATATAAAAAACGCGGATAATGATATCTGCAGCAACGGCTAAAGTTTTAAAGTTCAGCTCGTTCGGGCGACGAATCTGTCGATTGCAAAGATTATCAGTAAGATGTTAGACGACGTTTCCCTTGATGAAAAATAGGAAATCAGGACCTATCTATAGAATAATTGAATTCATTTCTCCCTTTTTTAGTCCGCAATCAGCAATGTCGATAAGATATCTGTCTCTGACGTGTCGACTTCGTCTCATGCAAGTCAAACTTCTCCAAATGCGTCAGTGGTCGGTAAGATTTAAAATTTTGAATCGTTCGTGTTCGTCGGTCGGTTCGTGAATTGATTCAGCTTTTTTCAGGAAATTCTGTGGATAAATCAACAATTATTCCTCAAAGTCCGTTTCGACAGAACCCGCAAACTTGGGTGACGACATTGACCGATGTGGAGGAAACTCGTGTGGGAATCATCGATTTGAATCCGGAAATTTTCCGACGAAGACTCAGGTATTGTAAAATTTATTTCTTAATTGTTTTAGTCTTGTTTTACCAAATTTTGGTTTTAGGCTGGATTTTTTATTCGAAAATATATCGTGGCAAGAGAAATACAGATGTGTGGTAAGTGTTGATGGGGACCTAAAAGGTTTTCAATTGGTTTTATAAAATCACTCATTTTAGTCGTTTACTAGAGCTCTAAACAGAGCGGAGATGAAAGGAAGCGGAAAGAAACCGTGGCCGCAGAAAAGAACTGGAAGAGCACGACATGGAAGCACGCGATCGCCGATTTGGTATGCAGGTATGTGAAGGGAACTTTTCTGCAGTGTCTAACAAGGGAATATCACCGACCGTCAAGTCGAACTTTGCAAAACCATAAATTGTAATATGTTCTTAGGAGCAAAAGAAAGCTCTGTGCAAAATATTAGAGGCGTCTGGCAATCTGGTCAGTAGTGGTCAACGCCTAAAATCCTGGGAACTGTTAAATTTTTGTGCCAAGGAAGCCGAGCGTTGAGAAAAACACGCAGGATTCTTTCCAAACTCGGTTTTTCGGTTTTCAGTTTCAAATTTAAGCTTCCAACACTCGGCTTGGGGTTTGTTCTACAAAAAATCTAGAAGAATTCAAAAATTTCATAGGACTTTAGGCGCTGACCGCTGCTGACCAGTTGGCCAAACGCCTCTAATATTTTGCAGAGAGCTTTCTTTTGCACCTAAGAACAAATTGCAATTTCTGGTTTTGCAAAGTTCGGCTTGAAGGCTGGCCATGTTCCCTTGTTTGGAATAAAATAGGGCGTGGGTTTGAATACAATCAAGCTATTTATAGCCATATCATTGCCATATATCATATTTGTCTTCAAAAATTTTAAATAGCTTTGGACTCGATTTTTTCTATGTCTATTGTGATTTGGCTCCGAACGGAGACACTCACTTGGGCGGCGGCGCTGCGAAAAGAGTCAATAGTTAGTAATGAGGAGTCGGACATTTCAGGCGGAATTCACATGGGTTTGCGAGGTCCAGCCACCTTGTTTTATATGCTGCCGGATACGAAAAGGATTCAAGGACTTTGTAACGCGCTGATGATCAAGCATGTGCAGGTAACGGTTGAAAAGAATTTTGCTTTGATTGCTAATTAATTATTAATTTTTCCAGGACGATTTGGTTATCGTGGACGATTTTGATTCTTTGCCAAGTGACGAATCACAGGTAGGCTTGGAAAGGAAGTAACCCTGGTGTCTGGTGAGTTATGTTCCCTGTCTGGAAAGTGGGTGTGGTCGCGAGACTTGCCTTGCTGCAGTAGTTCTTGCCACTCTTGTGCGCCTGTCAGTTTGGTTACATAAGAATTGTATTTTTTAGTTTTTGGAAGAATTGGCGCAAAAACGAAATTGGGGATATTCGGTTTTATTTGTACATGAGTAAGTTTTGAAATTTCTGGAATACTCGGGCTTGGTTTGGGGCTCCTGGTGGTGCTGCTTACTGCTGCCTACTTGCGCCCTGAGCCACCCTGGTTTTTAATGTCAGACTGAAGAACTGGTTTTTCAGCTCCGACGTGGCGCCGCGGAATTTGGCCCTGGCCACTTCGGAGATTGTGGGATTTGAGATAATGCCTGTTTATGGTAAGTTGGAGTTTTTATTTCTTTGAAAAATGTTCAGTAATTTGGTGTTTGCTGTTTGATGTTTCAGGTCTGAACTGCTACAGCATTCTTTATTTCGATACGTTGGTGCTATCGAAGGCGGCGTTGGAGAAAATAGACGAACGACTGATGCATCATTTGAATCGAGTTGAACCATTGGCTCAGAAGTTCCGTTATATCGATTACAAGAAGAAGATATTGAATGAAAGTGAGCACGAGGAGGACGAGTACCATCCCCCCTTTGTGTGAGTGGCAAATGGCGTTTGTGATTTGGAATGAGAGTAGGCGAGTCAATTTTCTTTATTCTTTTTTGCCAGAGGCAGCATGAACAATGAACTTGATGGAGATTGTAGCAAAGTAGGAGTACATTTAGAGACTGGTGGCTGTGGGGCAGACGACCACGTTGCCCGATCGATCGTAGTAGACGGCTCGGCACGAGTTGCTGCATCCGTCGGGGAAGCAGAAGGCCTCTGCGTTGTCGGGGCACTTCCTGTGGGGACACGGGTTCGTGTGGCAGGCCGTCGGAGTGGTGCCGTCTGAAATGGGCCAGTGTAGGATGGGGTGCCAGGGCTGGGCGGGGGGGCTTACCTGGGCAGCAGTCGGGCATTCGTATGCAGCGAGGGATGCCAGTCGTCTCGCTGCATTCGTGGCACGCTGGGCACGATGTGTTCTCGCATGTGTCGTTGGTGGTCACTGAAAGAGGCCGTGTGCATTGTCTGTTGTCCTGTTAGCCGTGCGGGGCATTGAAGGGTTTTCTATGCGCAGGTATGGGCAGGCGACACACTCATGTGATTGCTATGACTGATGTGTGTCGCCAAGCGAAAGGCGATGTGAAATGCACGGCCAACATGAACAGTGGGAACTTACCAGGGGCGACACCGGGTCGGAAGATGGTGCCTTTAAGGAAGCTTTCGCTCTTGGACGCGAAATCATTTTGAATTCTTCCAGGGAATTGGGGCGAGGACTGGGGGCCGCCTCGTTGGGGTCCCCCGAACTGTTGTGGTGGGAATGCCCCCTGGGGTCCTCGGCCCCCGAGACCACCGCCTTGCTGATCATTCAGAAATCCAGATTGCTGGGGGATGAAACCTTGCCGTTGTTGTTGGAGGAAGATGCCGTCGTTGCGAGTGGGCACCAGTTCGAATGGCACCTGTTGTCCGGGGGCACCACCGGCCGCCAGTGGAGTGCCCGGGGGCGAGGCACCAGCCTGGCCGGGCGTGGGGTCGCTGGCAACTTGGACGCAGCGGGCGCCGCACCCGACAAAGCAGCACTTGAGCGAGCCTTGGCACTCGGCGTCGAAGCTGCCTGCAAGGGAATCGATAGGAGAGAGGAGTGCGAGGGGGCGCGTGGACTTACACTCGTTGGTGCAGGAGCCGCCTTGGCCGATGGGGAGTGGCAGTGGACACTGGCCGGGCTTGATGGACAGGAAGCCTGCAATTTAAGGTGTCATGGGGGTCGGGTGGGGGCAACGAGTGGACTTACCAGCCACGGACTTGGGACGGCAGCAGGCACCGCCTGTGCACAGGGTGCCGCTGGGGCAGTTGCTGATGCCGGTGGTCCCATCGGTGTCGCAGGGCAGGTGATTGTTAAACTCGTCCTTCAATGGCTCGCCGTCGGGGCACGGATTAGGGGGGCTGGGTGTGGGAGGCAAGGTGGCATCGGCTGCAAAGGCAGTGTCAGGTGGCGGACAGTGGGCTGTGGTGGACTCACTTACCTGATGGGCAGCAGATGAGCGAGCGTAGGACGCTGTCGAAGACGCAGGAGAAGTCGGCGGGACAAGCGAAATCGCGGGGACCAAACCCGCACACGAGTGTGCTACCGTCAGGGTTCCTTAGTGTGGCCCCACTGCTGCATCCGCCTAGACCGACCAGGGATGGCTGAGGGGGCAGTTGCTGAGACTGTTGCCCTTGCTGGGGTCGCTGTCCATTGGGGCCACGCTGTCCGTTGTTGGGTGGTCGCTGGCCTTGGGGACCCTGCTGGCCTCGGGGACTCTGTTGGCCTTGGGGAGCATCTGTGCTGAAAAAGTAGTGAGGGAGTGCTCTCTATTGTGGCTGGGGCACTTACCTCCTGGGGGCACCACTCTCCTGCACACTCGTCCGCAGCCAGTGTCGCAGCATTTGAATCCGGGTCCGCAGCGGGCGTCGTCTTGGCAGAGGGTTGTGCAGGGTCCGGGTGGGTTGTTGGGTCTGGGGCACACTCCCTGATTGGCTCTACCTTGCTGCGCACTCACTCGGTCCACGAGCAACACGGTTAGAAGGAGGCAGAATCGATAGAGAGGGGCCATGGTGGGCAAGTGTCGATGGTTGAAACTGAAAACGCTGTCGAGTGAGGAGTGTTTATAGGCGAGGCGGGAGGAAAGTGGTGACGGTTTCTTACAGGGTCACTGGGCCTGGCAACACTCAACACGTGCCTCGCATTTTGCGTATACGAAGCCCAGATTGTATGCACGACCCAGAATTACAGTGTCACACTCTGACGTATATCGGTGTCGCCCGCCTTGCATCAACTGCGTGCCAGACGAAAAGTCAAGGACACTTTTTCAGACTCGATTCCGTTTGGGAATCTGGCCAATATTACGCAGATGAGAATAAACCATCAAAAATATAGCCATAAACGGATTACGATTGGAATTCACGAGTTCGAATCCCGGAAGCTCCAACACTTTTGTATCATGCATCAGGTTTACGATACAGAAGCGCATGCACTCGAACGTGAGGCTGTAATAAGGTGCAAATGGCAGGCTGTAGATGCAGTGTAAAGCTGCACAGAGGCAACTGCTGCGCGTCCCTGTACCATGAATGATCACAAATGGACTGGTCGAGTTCGAATCCCGGAAGTTCCAACACTTTTGCATTGTGTTTATGTGCCAGGTTTACGATATAAAAGTGCAAAGATAGCAGACATGCATGCACTTTAAAATGTGAATTTTAATGAGACGCAGTGTAAAGTTGCTCAGAGGCCGTCACTGCGCTTTACTGTACCATGCAGTGTAAAGTACATGCATGAGAGCATGGTCTTACTTTACACTGCAGCGAAACGTACGAGCATGCTCCATTCTTTGCTGGTGGCAGCAGACCAGAAGCAAAGCACTTGCGGGCAGGTGCGGTTGGTCGAGGCGGATGATGGCGCCAGTGGTGGTCGTGTCAGCGTGGCCAGTGCTACCTTACGTGTGGTCGGTGGTGATCACGTCGTGCGTGGCCGCCTCGCTCGTGCTCATCGTGTTGATGTGCTGTTGCTGCGGTGGTGGTGACGAGGATACTCTGCTTCGTAAACTGCCCTACGATCCGTCGCAGGACCCGTTCGAAGATGGAATACACGTGGTGTTGATGAGTCCCGAAAGCCCGTACTTTTGCGAAGATTGCTCGCGAATGCGACTCGATGAGGAATGCCCGAACGAAGCCAATCATTTCCGCAGCGATCTCTGGTACTGGTGCAAAGAGAACAATAAGGTCATCGTCCCCCGGGCACCCGATTATTACACCAGACTGCACTACTATGACCACGGATGCGAGCCGGTCGACAGGAACCAGCAGTCCGTGCGGCCAGCCATGTCCAAAGAGAAGTTACGTTCCATGGTTCGGGAACGAGAGAGCATGTACGAATCGGCTCGAGAACGGTCACAAAAGCCGGGATTTTTGTCACGACGACCAGGATCGTTTCGAAGTGGACCATCGTCCGGCAGTGCTGTAAGGTTATTAAACTTTTTCGATTTTTTGCTTCGAAAAATTCCTTCAGAAGTCAGCTCGAGCGGGAGGCCGTCAACAACGCCGAAAAACATCGCCAGAACGGAGCGGGGACAATGATCGGCGAATACCCGCTGCTTCTGTCAGAGTAAGGCCGTAACAGGGGCGCTGCCTCGAGAAGTCTAAGCTGAGGGGGCTTCTGTAGTCTTCTAAGGGAAGCCCTGTGAGTGGGGACCATCAGAGACCTAGGGGACTCATGAAGGGTCATGCCCACTACAGGGGGGTCACCAATGTTCAGCAAACTAGATGACAAGGGAAGCCTAAGCTGAGGGGGCATCTCTAGTCTTTCTACGAGATGCCCCCTCAGCCTGATCAGCCTTCTGGGGGACTCATGAGGGAAGTGGGATCATCGCAGACCGAAGGGGACTCATGAAGGCGTTAAGGTTACTACATGGGATGACATCCAAGGGCCTCAATCTCTCGGTCCCGTGTCTGGCCCAGACTTAGGTGAGGCAGACCAGTTCTCTGAACCAGTGCAGTGACAGGTGCCAATGAGGTCCGCGCCTGTTGCACGAGGCCATGGTTAGAAAACCAGATGAGCCTTCCCTGAGGACACAGAGGACAGGGAGTCGCCCGCAGGGAAACAGTGTCCCGCAGACCCGAATTCAGTTGGAAATGAGGGACTGTCTTGACTGGACATGGACAGTACAGTGTGGTCATTTTGCAGGGTGGAAAAGGGGCTGCACCGAGCGACGTAAGTTGACGACCCCGGCTGGTTTCGAGCACCTGAAACCATGCTTCTTTTCAGTCGCAAATGCACAAGGCGTGGAAGAATCCGGCCTACAAGACCATCTATGACATCAAGTCGGACATGTTCGATGTAAGGAGTGCAGGTGGCGTTGCTATGCGGGGACATGATTCTTGGTTTCAGGCTGGTGGGGGAGGGGGTCGAGGCGGTGGTGGAAGAATGTTCGAACAGAAAACAATGGTGCGCGAAGTCGGCGGGCTTGCACCAGTGAGTACTTGACGATATCTGAAACTATATTTTACTCACCCAGTGAAGGAATGTGGTGCTTCTGGTCTAGAAAAGACACGCTCAGAGAAGTCTTGCCTCCATAGACCAAACAGGGAAGGCATGTATGTTGTGGAAGCGCAGCATTCCTTCAAGATGTGTAAAATATAGTTTCAGACTCAGCATGCTGATATGTGCATGATTGAATGTGGGTGTCAGAGCCAGGTTCCGCAGAAGAGTATGGCTGGTGCTGGGACGCAGGACGTAAGCCCTCGTGGTCAGTTTCCGCTCAAACACTGTAATATTTGTTGCCTTTTAGGGGCGTATGAAAGCATCGCAGGTCAATCCAACATACCAAACACTTTACGGCGCCAAGTCGGAAGTTTTCGGGGTAACTTGTATTTTCTCTGATGACCAGCAAATGTGCAGTTCTTTGCTTAACAGGGCACGGCTGCAGGCAAACCTGGTGCGTCGATGACGCAATCCAAATTTCGCTGATCCAGCGAAGTCTGAAAATCAGTGATCAGTGCGTGGAAAATTGTGTCTCAGTCTGTTGCTAACCATGAGTGTGTGTTGGGTGCTAAAATTTCACCGGAGTGCCAAAACAATATTCTGTTCCATATAAATGAAGTGGATGTCACAATTTGAATTTCCCGCATAAAAAGGTGCGGCACTAGTTTTTTTTTGTCATAAGCAGGTTTGAACTGACTGTGCGCTTCAAGGCACGCCGTTTTTTCCAGGCTAGCTTTTGAAGTCCGCATGTTTCGTTTGCATTTCTCACTTTATTCCAGTTTTATTTCGATCAGTTTACAATAGTTCTAGGCCTTGCAGGTTGTATTTTGCCATTTCGTTTCAATCTACTGGTTCGAAAATGAAGAAGGCAGTTGTGCCGAATAGTTACATTCGTCCCCCGTCTCCGAAAGCTCAATATCAAGAATTGAACAACAGCTTGGCTGCCCAGGTTCAACATACCAGGCTCAATTTATTGGGTATTTTGGAATCGGCTCCTCTTCCATTCGCCATCGAAGACGACTCCGTCATGGCTGAGTCGAAAGACGTCGTCCCGAAAGCCGCAGCGGCCGGACAAGACGACGATGATTGTATCAAAATATTTTTGAAGATTCGTCCGTTCAAGGAAGAAGAAATTGCGCGAAAAGAAGATAAAGTAAGCTGATTTTGTTTCCGTTGTTGAGAAACCCTTAAAATCGCTTAGAGTCTGCCCGCCTCTTGGAAACTTTCCGGTAAGGAAGGTTTGCCTAGGGGTTGTAACGCAGGGTGTTTATCTGTCAGAACCGTCTCGGCTACCAGCCCAGCTAGTCTGAAGATTAGGATCTAAACCGTTCTTCATCGTAGCACGGCGGCCAGTTGAGGTCTCATGTGTACATCCTGCGGACAGGGACCAGTTTAACGATCTTTTAGGGCATCCCAAGTCCTGCCCGACATCTTTCTGATTTGACCATCATAAAGTGAGGACATGTCCTTGGTGAATGTGAGACCGCCCCCCTGGCCTCAGTGGCATGTTTGCGAGACCTCCGCTACACGCGGTGCTTCGACATTGAACAGTACCCACCCACTCACACTAGCTGAACTGTTACGCTGGTACTGGCAGACAAATACCCAGGGCTGCAAAGTCCGTGACAAACCTTCCTTCGGGGAAAGACTCTGGAAAGAAATATAAGGCGATCACAGCGTGTATTGGTAAATCGGAGTGATGTAGGGGAGGATTCGAATATTCAGATGTTTAGGACTTGTCGCAGCTGATTGTGAAACTAGCCCCAACAGTCTATTCATCGCCTTGTGTTACTATGAGCATGCATGAGCTGCTAGCATGCCTACTGCACTCGGTTGATCCATGCTCTAAGCTGGCCCACCGTCTCTTCCTTTCCATACTGAGGGCTTTTCTTTTTAGAAGTGCATAGAAATCGTTTCGCCTACAGTGGTAATGGCTCATCCCCCGCCTGAGTCGGTTACGTATAAGAACAACGTCCAATTGTACGGTGAAGGAGAACGGGAATATAAATTCATGTTCAGCCGCGTATTCCCGGCAGAAACTACGCAAAAACAGTTTTTCGATGATACGACTCAGCAATTTGTTAAAAACGTTCTCCTCGGCCAAGACGCTTTGTTGTTTTCGTACGGTGTGACGAACGGAGGGAAGACGTACACTTTCCAAGGTAAGGCTTTTCTGATTTTGTTCTCGACAATCAAACTGAATCGTCTTTTCATTTTAGGCACAGAAAGGGAGCCGGGTCTAATTCCAAGATCTTTGGACCTGCTGTTTCAAGCACTCAAAGATAAGTTGATCGTCGAGCCCAGCCTGATGCCCAAAATGTTTTCTGACTGCGAGATAATGGATTCGAAAAAGCGTCTGGAAATGAAAGCGAGAAAAGCGGCCATGTGGAAATTTCTGGATACTGGGGTAAATTGCGTTTGGCCTGATCATGAAACCTTTTTAAAGGATAGTTTGTTTCAGGAATTCGAAACGATGTGTAGTCAAGCTTCAACTGCGACTTTCGTGACTGCTGGAGAGTCGAGTATGGGATCGTCTTGTTCGTCATCCCAATCCAGTTTACGTAAGTTGCTTCTGTCATTAGCCATCCTGATCTGAAACGGGTTGATCATCCTGTAACCTTGCCGCCTGGGTGGTTTAGCGGTGAAAGGCGTGTGTCACAGTTTGCCTTGCTAGACTCATGTCGGCCATGGGTTCAACTTTGGATTTTGATAGTTTGGTCCTCACTTCACTGTGCACTCGCGGTGGGTTGCTCACGCTTCATCTCTCTGAGAAAGGCCTTATGGGCTACTAGGCTCTCGAATCCGGGCCCCCCTCCCCAGGGTTACGGGCGGGGTAGCTAACAACACGCATCGTGTATTGACGTTATTCGATGGAAAGAGAGGGCCAAGAATCGACTGTCCTCTAAACCGACCAGGGTGGGGAAAAACCCATCCAATAACCTTGGCACTGGAAGTGTTATGGCGAGTGGGAGAGAGTTATTGATCTCCTGCGGATTGGTAGCGTCAACCCCTCTGGTTGATGTTTCAGAGAATGTGGATGGAGTCACTCGCCCGAGTTGTCTCCTACGCTCGCCCTGTTTGGTTGCAGTCCTACCCCTCGGGTCAGAATGGGTTTCGAGTACTTTACCAGTATTCCTAATTTTCTTTTTTAGAATCTGTTGATTACGATGCATCGATTTCACGTAATGCAAGCGACGGCAATTTGGTATTGCCTGTGGATTATCTGTGTTCGGTGTGGGTGTCGTTCATCGAAATATACAACGACCAAGTGTACGATTTGTTGGTGCCATTCACGGGTACCAAAGCCAAGGATAGGCCGACTTTGAAAGTGTCCGAAGATAAACGTGGAAATGTCTTCGTTCGAGGTGAGATATTTGGTTGTCTTCTCTAATTAAGAGAAAGAAATAATTGTATTTGCAGGTGCTAATGAATATTTCATTAGTTCGGTGGAAGAAGCCATCAAATTGGTCATGGTTGGACGTCGCAATTTACAAATAGCTGCCACCAAATTGAATTATAGTTCAAGTAGAAGGTGAGGCCTCTTTTTTGTAGTCCGGTTCAGGCTGGGAATAATGGGGTGAATTGCTAAATAGGCCACTGCCACTGGTATAGCTCAGTATTTGTTACTTTTTAGCCACTGCATTTATGCCGTCCGTTTGTTGAAGGAATACGTCGGCGCTGATGGTTCGCCCATCCATCAGCTGAGCAGGTGAGATTGTTGATGGTGCCACTCTGCCATCTACTCTAGGTTTGGGGTCTGTTTACAGAATTTCTCAGGAAGATGGAATTTTAATTGCCATATAACGGGAGATCATTGTCTGATTTTATGCAACCGCTGGATCAGAATTTTAAATTATAGTGCACTCTATAACCTCAAAATGATTGTGTGAAGGAAACTGGAATGAGCAGGTCTGAAACTCGTCATCGCCAAATCTGTGTAAAGTCCACCACTTGTGCTGGTCGATTCTATGTCTATGTTTCACTGTCCATAGGACGGTCATGAGGCCGTCCATCCCCATGAACAGTGGTATCAAGGAACTAGAACAAGCATCACTGTTAAAATCTTGTTTTGGGAGATACCCTTTCAATGGAGAATTGAAATGATTTGAATGCCGTATAAATCAAAATGCATGTTTTATTGGCACCATGCTTACGTACCAGACAGTGTATATCGTGGTCGCGGCTTACTGTGACCTTCGTTTAAACCATCTGTATATTACGAAAATATTTCCTCGAATGTGTTATCCTCGTCTCTATTGCGAAGTGGGGTTCCTAGACAGCGAGTGCGCATCCGATTTGAATTTCCCGCCCAGTGCCGTCGTGGTCACTTGCCTAAGCGTGGTGCGTACAATTCTTGTTTTCGTCATTCTGTAGATTGGCTTTCTGCGATCTGGCCGGTTCCGAAAGAACGTCGAAGATCGAAGGGTGTAACGAGCGGGCCAAGGAAACTGGGAGTATCAACGCATCGTTGCTGACACTCGGACGATGTATTAGAGTGCTTCGTTGGAATCAAGCTCACAAGTGAGTTTGTTTCGGGCATTGTTGACAAATTGAGGGTACCAGGTGAATGATGATGGGGTTTTCTAGAACCGGTGGGAGAGAACTAGAAGGCGGGAATCGATTTTTAGTTGTGTGCAGTGCGGGAACCATGCTGGAGCATTAGTCGGGTGTGTGTTGCTCGCAGGATAGGGTAGGGTGGGTCAACTGTGTACCTGTTGTGCTGTAGGGTATTGGTCAAGGGTGATTCCGAAAGTGGCCGAATAGCTGAGGGGGGTCTGTGATAGGAGTGGAGTGTAAACGAGCTTTCTTTGTGCTCAGTTGCTAAAGGCGGGATTTTTTTAGGAATCATCTGCAGATAATTCCATATCGTGATTCGAAGCTTACTCGATTGTTCCAGCATTATCTGAGTGGACGCGGCCAGACGTGTATGGTTGTAAATGTCAACCAGTGCGCAAGCTGTTTTGACGAAACCTTGAATGTTTTGAAATTTTCCGCGGTCGCCAAAGAGGTAATTGGGTTTTGAATGCATTATTCGGAGTGAAGCTGATTTTTGAAATAATTTGCCTTGCAGATCAAAACTGTCAAGCAGCCAGCTGTATTGCCGCCAGCCGTCGTATCTCCCCCGCCGGCAAAGTTTTCGTTGCTGTGGAACGAATTCCGTGACAGAAAACACACGATTGCATGGGCGTCCGGTATCCCACCGGCCGGGGCACAGATCACTACAGTCAGTGCTGAATCGTTGAACCAACCGCTGCCCGACGAAGAAGAGGAGTCCGACGACGTTGGTGTTTTGGATAAAACGTTGGACGAAAATAACGAGGTGAGTGTGTTGTGGAATGGGCAGTCAGGGGTGGCTTTGCAATGAGGATCTAGTTTATCCTTGCTCGCTGAACCAATCCAGTTTCGACTGGACGGGCGGTGACCGACAAAACGGCCGCTTTGTGGTCTCGACCACAAAGTCTGAGCTGACTTTTGAGAATCGAATGATTGGAATGTGAGTGCGAAGATAATACTGCCCAGTTTTTCAGATAATTCAACAGTATTTGGCAATCATCAACAATTTGAAGACGCAGTTGATTGCAGAGAAGCAACGTAATTTTTTGTTGGAGTACGAGATTCGCGAGGAAGTCTGTAACGAGTACGGCAGACTTTATCGGGAAATGGAGGAGCATTATCAGTAAGCTGTTGGTGTGCTGACTTTTTTGGGGTGACCTGATCAAATTTTTGGTTTAGGAACGATAAAGATGAGGCCGTTGCCGAGGCCGAGCAGCTGGCTGAAGACCGTTTGGAACTTTACGTTCAAACAGTGAAGAAGAGGCGACGGACGGAGGGGAAGGTTTTTGTCAACGATGGCAGCCAGGACGACGACGATGATGACGCGTGGGTACCGGCTGAACATTTAAAGGTGAGCTAAGATCGGGGCTGGGCGAAAAGTGATGTAGGTTCTATTCAGAAAGGTGTAGGCGATCTGAGGGTTCGGGTTGTAGGCTGGGGAATACTACCATTTGCGAAATTTCCATTTTATTGGCTCGTTAGAAGAAATTGGATTAAAAAGTTTTCTTATTACGCTCTAGAAGTGATTAGTTTTACTGAGATGGCTGGTTGATGCAGTTGATTTACGTTCGTCCGCCCTTACTGCTGAGTGGGGAGTGGCTGAACTCCTCCGGGTTCGATCCCCTGTGATGGTGGTTAGTCTGCGAACCATAATCCCTGCTGACCTTGCACGCCTAGCTGTTGCCGATTTCCCTTTTACCAAACGAGGGGACAGCCCAACAGCGAGCGACGGAGTGTAGAGCCTGCTGTACTTCCGTCTTCCTTGGAAGTCAGTGTCTGGTTTAGGACACCCTCGCGCGGGTGTGCCCCCATTGTGCCCCCATCAAGATTAGAGGGACGCTGTTGTGTGTGCTTCCCTTCGTACAGCCGTTCTTAGTGACTGCTGTTTGGCCAGAGGCAAAATATGCTTAGGGCTAAAAAAGTTTAGTTTTATCGAGCTACTGGGCCCTGAGACTCGTAAGTTAACTGAACCAAGCGCTGTTGACGATAGCCTGGCCTTCGTATGGCTTTACCAGTTGATGCAGACCTGGCTTGACTATTTCGATGCTGATATTCTCTTGGCTTTTTGTCAGTCTAAACAATTAGCTTCTCGCTCTTTCCCAGTCAACTGACACTGCAGTTCCGATAGACTGTTCTCCACCGACTCATACACTCGATAGATGATCGGGAGATACCCAGTTGCGCCGCTCCCGGATTGCGCCGTTCGGATTGCGCCGTTTTAGTTGCGCCGTTTCCTGATTGCGCCGTTTTGAGTTGCGCCGATTTTCAATTGCGCCGCTTTGAGTTGCGCCGGTCACAAATTGCGCTGTTTTCTCAGGTTGTAATTCGATACCAGTACATACAGACTCAGTACATCAGTGCATACAGCAAATACTTATCGTCATCGAATGAAACATTAACGAATACAATAAAAAATATAGTTATTTGTCGCAAACCTGAACTACACAAATCCTAGTTAGAACGCCACAGGACTAGCCAAACTGTAAGAAATGCCACGAATAAACCGCATGGCGTCAATTTCACCAGAATCGAATTGGCGTTGCAGAGTTTCGATGCGGCGATCAATGGTTACGTAAAGCTTGTTCGGCCGAACAATGTCTTGCCCAGCCATTGCTGCCACGATCGTCGTTTCGTTAGCATCAGTTTCCGTTGCCATGCTCTGAAACACATGGAAATGAATCAAAAGAGAACAGATAAAACCACTTGGCAACGAGTCAAATAAACACCCCCACTCACCTTCACAAAAAGGTAAATATTGGGATGATTCTTGGCAACAATTGAGCTGAAGCGTTTGTTCCAAGCTTCTAAATCGTTGTTGGTCCTTCGGCGAACACCATACATATTCCATGAATCTAGGGCGATGTCGCCACCCAGCCACTGGTTCTCGAAATATGTGAACAGTGGGCGAACAGCCAGAGGCGCATCATCAGTCAAAAGCTCGAAAGTCGGGCGGACCATTGGAACTGGCAAAAACGCTAGCGCCATCAGCATCCGGATATTGATGCGAGCATTTTCGTCGTTTTTGTACAGATCGGAAAGTCCTGAAATTTGAAATAGTTTAAATGCTACAAGGTAGATGTGGGACTTATAATTTTTTATTAGAGACGCTGCGCTTACCAAGGTTTTGCAGCTTTCGATAGACACACTGGCAGAAGTGAAAATAGCATCCCAAGTGGCGAGCGTTAGGGAATTCGTCCCTAATTGCTGGCAGCAAACCACTTTCGAAATCTGACGTGATAATTTGTGGCGAAAATTGCAAGTGCTGTTCTACCGCTTTGTCTTTCAGTAACCTAACAACAAAATCGCTATTGCCCAGGAAAAATGTGCGGGGCGAAATGCTTACCTGAATAATGCCACGTAAATGTTTCGAGTCTTCTCTGGCAGCAAGCAGTAAAGCAGTGGATACTGCTTATTTCCAACGAATGCATGGATCGTGAAGACCTGTTGGAAGAAAGGCGGGGCGACGGAAAACGTTCCATCCATGAAAATTCGTTGAGCACCACATAACCTAAAACGGTGTAGGTATAATAAAGGTCAGCTTAGATTGCTAGCACATGTATGCTGTACCTAACGAAGTTTCGGGGCGTTCCGAATACCATAAATCGATTACCGTTATCAGAATGGAAAAGCATGTCGTCGCCAGTTCCAGTTGTACGCATTGCGCGAGGAATATCTATAGCTTCTCGGGACTGAGGCAAAGGTGGCATGCTCTTGTGACGGCTTGCGTATAGAGCTGTCGATGCAGTCTTAAAAGTCGGGAAAACAGCCGCAGCGCCTTCATTGCTTGCCAAGCTTGCAGCTAAAAAGACATGTTACAAGTCTTTTGGTATGATAAGGTCTCACTAGCCAAAATATAGCTTACCTGCTTCCACATGTATCTTCGGAATGGGCGTTGATTCGCTTTTGGCTCGTTGTTTCATGGCCGAAACAGTCTTTTTAACCAGAGCTTGTTCGGGATCTGGCATGTGATTGTGATCACCACGCGGCATTGGATCAGTGTTTTGGAGCGTCGTCCACAATTTGCCTGTGCAACTTTTCTGATTGCAACGCCACCGCTTCCTCAGATTATTAGTTTCAGCCAATCGATAAATGAACCCTCCAAATGAACAGGCTTCCTTATCTTTCTCAGTTGCAAAAACTTCCATGGTGAAGTAAACGATGGATACGACCGACTGGAAATCGAATATGTCGACAGGTGGACTTTACTAATTGATTCCATGTTTTTTCTGGGTTTTATACCAAACTGACAATAGGCAGATGACCCGCCCAATCAAACAATAGATGACCCGGCTCAATCAAAGAGCGGCGCAACAGAGAGAAGCGCAACTCGGGACTGGCGCAATTAGGACACGGCGCTAAACAAAACAGCGCAAATCGGTCAGCGCAATTAGGAACGGCGCAATCGGGAACGGCGAAACTGGCCTACACCCAGATGATCAACCTGCGGGTAACACAGTCGCTAGCAATTATATGACTTGATGGTAGGGAACTGCCGCTGGTGGGTCATATGCACTACATGGGGCCCTGTGGCTAGTGTGTGTCTACCCATCTGAAAAACTACTACAACCGATGGTTTTGTAGGCGAAAGAAAAAGAGTGCGAAGATCTGCGCAAGGAAATTCGTCGATTGGAGAAAGAACTCAAGCCAGAAACGGCTGGCGAAACATCAGCTGTCGCGTCGACTCCTTTTTCCGATGATGTGACCTCATTGAAGAAGGCTCTGGAAAAAAAAGTAAGGTGTTTGGTGAAGAATTCACGGTCAGGGCGAACAAGCATTTGTTTAGGAAGTCCAAATCCGCGACTTATCCGACACGATCGAGGAGGCTGGAGCAAAATTCCAAGAACAGCAATGCAAAATTTCCGAATTGGAGAAAGAAAACGCGCGATTAAAGGTACGAGTTTGATTGTCGTTGAATTTTTTCATTCCTAATGATTTTTTTCATAGGCTCTGCTGGTGAATGCGAAGGTGGAACACCAAGATTCTGGAATGGACGACGCGAGAAAAGGAAAAGTGACGGCAAAAAGTAAAAATGATAGGAGCGGGGCTTATGCGGCGTCTGGCAGTGCCTCTAGTAACGCGCGATACCGCACGACATCAGAGCACGGGGCGTCCTCGCGACCACCCACTGGTTATTTCTTGCGGAGTGTGGTCAGACAAGTGGGTGACGGGCCTTATTTCGGGGGTTTTGGCAATCAATCTGCCAACGATGTGCCCAACGTCCGTTTGAACGACGTTACGGTGAACGTGAGCGAAATTGTCGAGGAAGGACGGCGGGCCTTTTTGCACGGGGACGATTGGGACACCGACGTGGAATAAGGAGGGGGCTTGAAGTTTTGAGTTTTTGTACTTACACGACTAACATTTACTAACCTGACCCGTCCTACTAGCTTTTTTGATTTTTTAACTGTATTTCCTTTGTGATTTTACTAACTAAAGCGGTTGGCGTTTTATCACCATAACTAGTCTCCAATAATGTGTTTTTTAATTTGGGATGGACTGACAGTTTTTTGTATGATTTCGAGAAGATGAAATAAAGACTAACAGGGTCGACGAGGATGCGGCAATGTGCTCTGATGTCGTGCGGGTCTTGAAAGCTGGTGGTTATGGAATGAAGAAGCGTCCGCATTGCATCCCACTGCTGAGGTGTCAGACGAGCTGAAACCAGCTCGTTCACAGAACCTCACCAATGTGAACGGGACGGCCCATTAGGGAAAAGGTGTCGTGCATTGCTCTCCAATTAACAGTCCGTTGTTCATCCGTTAGCTTCGCAGTGTCTCCCCATTAGCATGCGTTGTTTTCCTCTTAGCCGTGCCAGCTCCACGGCTAACAGGAGAACAACAGAGGTGGATTAGTGAATCTCATCATCAGGGCGTTGCATTTTAGAAAGTGAAGAAGCATCTGAGAAAACGATGGATGTGGACACGAGTGGGAGTGGTGGCAATGTAGGCGCTGCGTTAGAATTGGACGAAGGATTCAAATTGATTGAATTAGAAAGTAAAATATTCGAATTGGAAGGATCGATTGAGAAGGCGAATCAAAGAGCGGCCGAATTACAGCGAGAACGAGATGGTGCGGTGAGCAAACAAGAGGAATTGGTGCAGAAAATGGAAATTGTGCAAATGGATTTGGAACGGTTGAATAATGTGGAAGAAGAAGCGGTTCGTTTGCAAAATTTGGTGGATAATTTGCAAAAAGAAGTGAAAAATTTGGAAGAAAAAACTTCGATGACGGTAAAAACGAATGGCGTATTGGAGGAAGAACTAAGAATGAAAAATAGTTTGGTGAATGATTTGAAGAAGGGAGCGGATGATGCGAGGAAAAAGAAGGAAGAAATGGAATCGGAATTGGCCAATGCGAAAGAACGTGTCAAGTCGTTGTCGTCGCAAAAAGAAGCGATTGAAGCTACGCTTCGTCAAAACTTGGAGAAAATGTTAGAAATGCAAAGAAAATTGAAAGAAGTTGAAAAAGAAGTGACCGAGACCAAAAATGATAAATCTCGATTATCGGGCGAATACGAGAAACGATTGCAAGAATTATCGGTTACTGTCAACGAAGCCGAAACTGAATCGAGTCGTGTTCGAGATCTGATGGGGCAATTGGAAAAGAACATGATGGATAGTGCACAGAAAGCATCGAATTTGGAAAAGAAAGCGGTCGAATTGGAGGATTATATAAAGAAGATAGAAATGGAGAAGCAAGAGGCTAAGAATTTGTACGAAGAATTGGTGGAGAAACGGAAGGAAGATCAGAGCGCGTTGGTGGCGAAAACAGCTGAATTGGAGCAAGTACGTGAATGGAGGACCTGTTACAGGGGCCCCGTGGGGTCTCATTGAAAAGTGTGGTTCAGCTGTTCCTACCCTGAAAATGGTCTTATTTAGGAAAAGGAGGGAATTATAGGTAGAAGGTAATTTAATGAAAAAGAGCGTATAGTTTATCTTCAAAAATTTGAATTCAAAAAACAGCGGGAAAAACTTTTCGTTGATACAGGCATTGGCCCTTGGCCATTTTCTGGTCTGGCATTTTTTGGTGCTCGAAAGAGGTAATATAGGCTTGACCTGAGTCATTCCAGAATTAGATGTGGGTGTCACGGGAAGCTGTGTTGAACTAACAAGGAGGTGGGAATTTCAGGTTGCAAAAGAATTGGACGAATTGAAATCGTCGTTGCAACAAGTCGAGGAGAAAGTGGAGCAGGAACGTCGTAGCAGTTTGGAAGAAGGAAATCGTTTACGACGAGAATTGGAAGAGGCCAAGACTAGTTTGGTGAACATCAAGGTATGGTCCGTGTTAATTGCTTTTCCTGGCTTTGCTGGGCGATTTGTGGTTTCCTTGAAAGTGTTGCCAAAAAAATGTTGCCAATTAGATTAGCAAAAGAAATCAAGATTAGTATTTGGGAGAAATTGTTTCAAGTAGGGGTGGGGAATTGAAATTTCCAAAACGTTTTAAAATTTAGGCTTTGTTTGGCGATAAAAACCTAGTTTTTTCGTGCTTGAATCTGGACATAAAGTTGACATAGATCACCCCCTCTCTATTAATTTATTCTCTGTAGAAAAGATGGCAGGATGTCCTGCGGGAGGGCTTGTCAAAGCGCATATTGCTGGAGGGAGGGGCTGGGAAACTATTGAAGGGGAAATAGTTAAACGAATGGGTGCTATGGGAGGAAACAAAAATATTTATAATATTGTGTTTTAGAAAGAAAAATTGGAATTGCGTGAGACGATGACAAAATCAGAGGATGAATGTCGGCGTTTGAGAAGGGCGGCGGAGACGCTAGAAATTGAATTCAAAGAAGAGAAGGAAAAGAGCGAACGTTTGATTACGGGTAAGATTTTTGGGGTTTTTCATCCTGTCTAACATTTTCCATGGGAAAAAGTAGTCGATATTTTTTGACACTTTTTTGTGAAGGGTTTGATATGCAGTAATCATGTTGGGCTTTGATTGTAGATATGCAAAAGAACGAGCAGGCAATTCAAAAGTATAAAGTTGCCATGCAAGAAGTAGATGGGATGACGGAAAAATACGAACGTGTGCTCGCCCAAAAGAAGCAGGAATTAGAAGCGTCGCAAAAGGGTAAGTTTTCTTGTGTTTTTCTGAGGTATAAACTGTAATTTTTTTATTTTTCAGACGTAGTATTGCTTCGTGAAAAATGCGAAATGGCGGAAAATAAGCTAATATTGGAGCAAAAGAAAAGTATGAGATTGAAAAGTGACTTGGATTTGAAAATAGAATGTAAGTGCAAGGGTTTTTTAAATGAATGGTGTAGAGATTTCGTGGATTTCAGTGGAGAATAAGCTGAAAGCTGATTTGGCAGTTATTCAGACGAAGTTGACGGAAAAAAGTCAGGAAAGCGATGGACTGAGGCAACAGCTGGGCGAATATGAAATGCGATTGCAGCAGTCTTCACAGTCGAGTAGTGGTATGTTCGGTTGCATGCCCCGTATTTAGTCGTTTGGTTCAAATGTGCGGTATTTGTTTTAGCCATAATTACGGAGATGGATTACGCGAAACGAGCCAATGATCTGTTGCGTAATTTGAATGAAACTTTGCAAAAAGATGCGCAAACAAAAGATACCAGACTGGCCGATTTGGAGAAGCGTTTATTTGCGGCTAAAAGGCAAGCGAACGAAGCGCAACAACTTTTGTCGGCGAAAAACAAGGAAGTGGAGGTAAGGAAGGGATGGGTATGTGAGTGGACAGGAGAGGAGAGGAGTCTAGGAATGGATGTTGCAGGAATTGACGCGATCGGGCGATGAATCGAGGAAAGCTGTGGAACAGTTGGAGTTACGGTTTAGAAATGCGGAAGACGAAGTGAATCAGTGTTATGTGTTGGTGGGCTATTTAATAGGGGAACAATTTCAGAGGTCGTCGTTGGTGGAAACTGTTCGGCAATTGAAGGCGGAAAACGAAAAGTTGACTGCGGCTCGGTTACCGCCTCAGGCGGCTGGCGGAAGAAGACGTAATGCGAAAGCGGGCGCATCGTCGTTGGATCATGACAATGCTGAGGTGATTTGGGTTTTCTTAAGGTTCTAGGGGCTGTATGAATTTCATTTGCTATTGCAGGAAGTGGAGGTGACGCCGATGGCTTCGAAACCGCAGAAGTCAACGTCGACGAGAAAGAAGGCGTCTGGGGGTGTAAGTGCGGTAAGAGTCGCAGTTGAGGAAGGTGGTATTGTGTATGACAGCGGTTTTTTGTAGGACGCGAAGGCCGAACCGAACTCGAATGATGAGCCTGGTGCAAAGATTTCACGAGCAGGACAACGTGGAAAATCGAATAGTAGGACGCGTAAGAATAGCGAAAATGATGACGGTGCTTCCGATGCAACCTCGGCCAGTGTGGTAAGAATTTTCTGTACATGATTTGGGAATGAATGTTGATAATGGATTTTTAAGGCGAGTGGTAAAAGTCCAGTGACGAGTCCAAAACCAGCGCCAAAAGCGTCGCGAAAGACAAAAGCGAAGGATGGAAAGGACTCGCTGGTGAGTTTGTTGGGCTATGTGCTGTGTAGTTAGTAGCTCGGGGGCAGGTTTTGAGGGGTTCAATTCAATTGGTGGAAATCTCATCTGTTTAACTAAAACATGGTTCATACAAGGCCGGAAAAGTTAAGCTGTGCGAGAAATGCTAGGAAAAATTCAGGGAAAACGGGAATTTTGGAACCAAAATCAGGGCATTCCGCAATCAGGGCAGGGCGAATCAGGGTGAGAGCCTGCATTTCGGGGCTACGAATTTCGAGTCACTGGCCTTTCTCTCTTGATCATGCTGGAAGTCAGGGAATCAGCTAAAGTTGATTCTGTAGTGCTGGGACAGTTAAAATAATCAAGGACTCAAATTTTTGCCTGGGAAACCTGAAAAACCATTTTCAGCTCCTTGTATAAACTGTGTAAAACTCCAGGCCTACAGTAGAGCTTGAGCTGGAGCCTTAGGTACTCTAAAAAGATATTGAGCTGCACGAATGAGAATGCTTTTTTGGAGGTCGATTTTACATCAAAAACTTCCAGTGCATAAAACTGGTTACTAGTGGGCAGAGCGAGAGATGATCAGAGGCGGCAGAGAATCTATTAGTCTCGTAGAAGTAACCTTTAAGATGGCCTAAACAGAAACTGCTTACTTGAAGTGGCATGAGATTATGACCTGGCAAACTACACTCACACTGGAACTATTATTAGTCCAACATCTGGATTAAGTCCAAGCTGAAAGTATTAGTGAGATTCGATCCATATTGATTGATGGGTATTGAGTTAAACCCAGAGGCTAGCAAGACTTCTGCCTCATATTGTACTGCAGTGCAGTTGTTAGTGCGCAGAGGGACTTGTATTTGGAACTTACCACGTATACTGTGCTGTGTAGGCTAAAAAATCAATCATTTTGGTAATAATGGCTTATCGATTTTTCAGCCAATGCTTAATTTTCCGTTCCCGGCTGACGTGCCAGTTAGCAACACGGGCCGGCCACAACGTCGAGCCGCCCAGATAGCGTCCGATGGAATTGTGGCCATTAACGAACTGTATCGGAATAGCGGCTCGCAGGCCAACGCTTCAGGTATGTGTTGGGCGGAGGGAGACACGGGGACCGGCCTGGGCGCTGCTCCTCGAAAACGAGGTTATGCCTCAAAATCCTTAGCGGTAGTTTCGTGGAACGCATTCTTTATCGATTGCTGCTTGGTTTTTACATGGTTTTCTGCACTTTTTTAGAACCGAAAAAAGCAGGAGCTAATCTTGAGTAGCTCATTTGATCACACTTTGAAAGTTTTATAAAAAGACTGTCGTGTGATTGTGGAAAATTTGGTGAAAGCCAAGCAGTGATGTGTTTGATACAGAGAATATTTTTCACGAAATTGCGGCTAAATATGTGGAGGCAAATCCTGTTTGTGAATGAGAAAGGAAGGGAGAAGTGTGGATTGGTTTAGAGCCCGCGTACTAAGTCCCTATCGCACGAAACTGCCTGGAATTGACCATGTTTTCCACTGACAATTTGCAGAAAGCGCTTTCCTTTCGTGAGAGAGATGATTAGGATACGGGCCCTGGTCTTGCATGGGACTCACGCCTGTAAGCGTATTGATATTGGCCGCCTTGTGTGGGTGGGAAACCGGGGGGGAAGCACAAGTTTGGGTATGAAGATGGTTCAGTGGGGTATGATTGAACGTGGCAGTTTTGGAAGGCGTGCCTCGAATGTGATTCTTGTGTTTAAGATGAACAGAATGCTGGAACGTCGGCGTCATCGGCCACCACCGACTTGCCGTTGAAGAAGCGTAAACGCGTATTGTTGAAGGACCCGACTGTCCCCTTCTGCTCGCCGACAACGGTAAGATAGTCAAAAAAATTGGGTGGGAGACCAGCATTGACTGATCCGACCCTAAGCCTGGATCCCAGTCCCGATCCGATCCGGCCGATCCACTCCAAAAAAATGAAAGATTGTTGGGGATGACGTATTTAGCACTGCGTCCTCACCAACCTGATCTGATACCTCACTGTCACTCTCTCTCAGACTACTCCAAAAGACACGAAAGAACTAAACAGCGCCTAAAGCGGGATTAAATGCTGATCCAAGAGAAAACCTGGGATTTTCTCATAATAGTAAGCCACACCAGATCATTTTCCAGCAGATACACTACAAAAACTTTAAGTTGCCGACCCGGCCGATCAGCAACTACTGTAAAAGCGCTAAAAGATCCGAGGTCCCGATCCACCCGTCGGATCGGCGGGTCGGTCGATGCTGGGCGGGAGGCAAACCTGGACGCAAGTATTTTATGGAAGAAAGTTTGATTTCAGGATGAAAAACCAAAAGGCAAAGTTGATCTTATTGGCGAAGCCATTAATTCGACGTTGAAGAAAGTTAGTCCCAAGAAGAAAAAATAATCCATGGTCGTTCTTCCGTAATGTGTATTCATATACTTATGCTGTAATGAGTTTGTCTTTAGACAGGATTTCGCTTTGGTTTTGATAAGACTAGTGGTCGTATGCTAATAAACCATGTGTGATGGACGGGCCGCTCGGTGACTGCAGATGGTCCAATGGACGGGTATTTTGGACTGGGTGTGTCTGACGGATGCTGATCGGTTGCTTGTAGGTTGCTACGTTTGTACAAGATGTTGCGACGTGGTCTTGGATTGGTGGTGAGCTGGTGTGGGTTGGCCTTTGGATCATGGCTAAATGGCTTTGAATTTTAGTGTCAACGTGTTGCTGTGAAATATTCGAAGAACGAGAAGTTTGTACCTGCAATCGGTAAGAGTAGGGAGTGAGCCCCTTGTTGGGATATGGGTCACGAATGCGTAGTGTATTAGATGTGGGCTAGTGGAAGTAGCTTGGATAAGTTTAGCTTGTACGCTAGGCCTGTGCGTGACTGTGTTGGGTAGTGGGTCACAAGTATGGGCAAGGGGTGCTGGAGGGGTAAGCCCCCCCCCCCCCCCCCTGTTGGGCCGGCCAGGACATCGAACCCCCCACCCCAGGCACAGCCCTGGCCTCTAAGCAAAGGCCAATTATCCAGCCACCCTACAGTGCTGTATGTAAACAGTCATACAACTCACTCACTCGACCCAAACCTGACCTGCCTCACCCGCAATCAGATCAGGCTTAGGCGATCTGATCTTATCTCTACCCTCTCCCCCTAATCCCCCTTCAACCCAGCCGACCTTGCCCATACTTGGTGGGTCACAGGATCGCATTGAAGTGTCACTAAAAATGGGCAGGCAAGAGGGCACAGGGCTTGAACGAATAGTCGAGTAAAGAAGTGCTGTCAGAGGGAAATGGGGAGTGCCAAATTATGTTAGTGGGCAAAGCATGGGCAAGGTCGGCTGGGTTAGGGGGGAGTTGAGATCAGATCAGATCGCCTACGCCTGATCTGATTGGGTGTGAGACAGGTCAGGTTTAGGTCGAGTCGAGTGAGTGAGTTGTATGACTGTTTACATAGAGTACTGTAGGCTGGCTGGAGCATTGGCCTTTGCTTGGAGGCCAGGTCTGGGTCCAGCCCCAAACACACAAATTGATCGCGTTTGCTTCCTTCATTTTCTTTCTTGCTGCTGGACCTGAGATAGTCGGGGGGAGGGGGGTTGAGAAAAGGGTTCAATGTCCTGGCCGGCCCAACAGGGGGTTTACCCCCCTCACCCCCTCTTGCCCATACTTTGTGGGGACCCCTTTATTCCAAAAAGAGGCTGGCGCTCCAGCTATAAGATTAAACAATGTGTGGTGCACCAGTAGAGCTAAGTGAACTCTAATATGCATAGCTGAAGCCTAAGTACATCACACACACATTGTTTAATGGATGGGCATAGGTCAGGTGCGAGAAGGGCGCACGTGATGATAATGAGGCAATTTCTGGGAATGACTGGCAAAAATTCCGGCTATAAGTTTTTAAATGTTGGCCATGGGCTGACCGGAGATGTGCCTAAAGGCCCGTTCAGACTTGAGTGTTTGTGTGATTGTGGAAGTGCGAGAAGTCTTTTCAAACTCCAGGTGTGGTTGTGTTTGTGTGGTGGGTTTCTAGGAGAGTTGTGGTTGTGGAAGTGTGGAAGATGACAGTCACGTGATGTGCTCGACCACACTTCCACAACCCCAACCACACTAGGCGATGTCTGCTTCTAGCGGGAAGCAAAAAAAACTTCACACCGAAGTCTGAAGGGGCCTTAACGTACCGCGTGTCAAGCTTGTCCATGTTTGACCATGACACACGCTTGTAGAATACTCGCCTGCCCCTCAGTGGGAGGGTGTAAGGCCAGGGTTCCTGTATGCGTAGATCTAATAGGGCACGAGGCAAGCCAGAGACTGTTCTTGTTACTCGGACTGACACCAACACACACACTTCACGCCTCACGATCAGCAGGAAACAGGTTAGTGCCTATGCAAATAAAGGACTGGTCTGGTTAGGTTTATCAATATCACTACACGCTGTTATTACTGTGAACATTACTATATGTATGGCCGAGTCCCAGTGTGGACTGGGGGTTGGTAGTTTGCAGTCCTCTCGTCTGTGGGTCTGGTTCTCCTAATCGATCCCTTATATGATGCAGTGAATTGACTCGCCTTTGTCGGCGGGGCGGCAGAAGAGGAAGGAACCTCAGGTTGATGCCTTAGCATTCTACGACTGGTAGGCTTGTTGGGAGTGTTGACACTGCGCTGCAGGCAGCAGGACCACTGTACGGTCATTCAGCCTGTCTCAGGCTTCCCATACATCGAAAAAGGGATATGCTAGTTTTGTACAATATTTCTGAGTGCTTTTCGAAGGGGGGCCGAGGACGGACTTTTCTTGCTTGTCCTTGGCCATACTTTAGGCCTGAATTCGAGTCGAGTCAAGTCATCATGGCTAGGCTAGTTGGCTGTCGACGGCATTGCAACCCTTGATTTTGGTTTTTAGGGTCGTTCAAGACCATTCGCTCGTATTGTCATCACGGGGGTAAGGCATGTTCACTTGGCTGAATGCCGAGTTTGTAACGTTATGCGCTTGTTTGTTTTAGGAGAGCATGAAAATCGTTTGCCTCGTCCTCAGAGTCAAGCCCCGGATTTTAGTGGCAATGCAGTGGTGAATAAACAATTCAAAAAAATTGCATTATCCGATTACAAAGGCAAATGGCTGGTTTTCTTCTTTTATCCATTTGATTTGTAAGTCTTTGTGAAGGGTGATTATTATGGGTGGGCAGGCAGTGCAGGAGTGTGTTCAGTGTGTTGAAAGTTTGATTTCAAAAATGCAAAAAATGAGCGTCTAGCGGGATTCGAACCCGTGCTAACAGGAAATCCGCTGACACCTGGATGTGCAACCCCTTATACATCATATACTAGGTTTTACTGGGATCGGGTTATCGTTGCTTATAGAACCTTTTTTCATTTCAGTACGTTCGTATGCCCGACCGAGGTGATTGAATTTAGTGATCGTGCGGAGGAATTTCGGAGTATTAATTGCGAAATTGTGGCTTGTTCGACGGACTCGCAATTTTCACATTTGGCTTGGGTCAATACGCCGCGCAAGGTGAGTCCTGCTGGTGTTTGAATTTCAGGTTGACGAGAAGTGTTTGATTTAGGATGGTGGTTTGGGCGATGTGAACATGCCTATTTTGGCCGATTACAATAAAAAGGTCGCCTGTGACTACGGAGTATTGTTGCCAGGATTGGGTGCTGCGTTGCGGTGAGATGTTTGAGATTGGTCTACTATGTTGGGGGATTAAGTAGAGGGGATAGAGTTTTTGTTCTGAGTTGTGAGTCCACTGTAATGGCTGGCTTAGGCATGGTCAGTGTTGAGACCTCGTTTTTCCACTCTAATGCTTGGCTGGCACCCCTGGTTGAAGATTAGAGTGGAAGCACAACCATGTGTTCCCATTCTAGTTAATGGTAGGATGAGTGTGCAGAAGGTTCATGTTGTAAAATCTCTTTTTTAGGGGTTTGTTCATCATTGATCCGAATGGTGTGATCAAGCACGTGAATTGCAACGATTTGCCAGTGGGTCGGTCAGTGGACGAGGCTCTGCGATTGGTGCAGGCGTTCCAATTTGTGGATAAGCACGGTGAAGGTATGGTGCATGTTCATGTTGTATCCAAACGCAGGTATGCGTAGGTCGAACACTCGCCCGTGGCTACGCACCTGGCGAGAAAGGCAGACGCCTAACCCACCAGGCCACGAGTTCAGTTCACTAGGATTAGGGTGGTCTGCGAAAGATACAGTACAGGAGTTTCGCACACTTTAAATTTTTCTATGCGCTCCAAGCATGCATGTAGGGGGGGGGGGGGGTTTGAGGCGCATAAAAATGGGAATGTAGAGGTTGTAAACATGAGCCCCCAGAGGGTGCCGAACCCATTCCATCCCCTGATTGTTGTCTTTGCGGTGTCAAATACTGACGCAGGGTCCATCGGTTCCTTCTGGGATTATACCTATGCACAGTGCAGTCATGTAGACTCGACTTGTGCTTTGAGTGCTTTCAATTCAAGATCGTGCCAAATTTGGAGGGGCTTCGGATTCCCTGGTTTCACTGCTTTTCGTTTTAGTTTGCCCGGCTAAATGGAAAGGCAAGGATTCGCCGAGTATCAAGCCGGATCCAGTCAAGTCGAAAGAATATTTCCAGAAAGTGAACAAATAAGGTGATGAGAGGGTGGGCATGATTTTGTTGTAGTGACTGTAGTGGCTGTTCGTTTTGGATGAGCTAGTGACCGACCATGGTGATGTGCGTAACGTCTGATTGATTATGAATAACAGACTATTTAGCAAAAACTTCAAAGTAGAGACGGTAATCATGGGTTTTTGCATGTGGCTCACGGGGGATGAGCCGTTCGGCTAACGATCTGTCGACCAGGAGCAGCGCTGTTGTCTTTTTTCCTTCGAAACGACGCCTCTGTTTCTGAGCTGTGCATGATTTCCGCTCACGCACTGCTATAGGCCGTTTACGCCCGGCGGGTCATCCAGAGCCTACTGAACAGGCATGTACCCCAGCAGACGACCTGAATTGCGAGAGGCCGCAGTCCGCAACGAGCAGGCCATGCGTCAACTGTCAGCCATGAGGGAACGACTGGTCAAGGAACAAATCAGAGTTCAAAGTGCCATGCGACGAGGGGAGTATGGAATGGACCTGTTCGATGACGTTACTGTGCAAGGCAGCACGCGCAATAGACTGGCGGACAGTGGGCCAGCAGGCCTTGACGAGGACACTCCCCTGATCAAGCTGATCAAGAAGACTAGAACCCTCGATTCGGCCAGTCTTCGTCGTCCCCAGTCCGCCTTCCCCCGGAGTCCTAGTGCGGACACTGTCATCGATCGGGTGGTCAGCCAGAGAAGTCATGGCAGACACAACGTCCGCTGACTGCGAGTTATCAGTGATAAACACATGCACCCTGGGACACACCTGATTGACATTCACTCACAACCTTTTGTGTTTCTCTCTCACCCCCTGTGTTGGCGTGACGAGTAAAACCATGTCATGTCATGCCATGCTTTATCCATAGCCAAGCACTACGGAGCACTCGAGGGATAAGGAGCACATATTCGACAATTAGTTTATCCCAGGCGGGAGTTGAACCCTCCCCTGCTAGTGCGCACCCAGCGCGACAGGCAGACGCCTTGGCGAAGCGGCAACCGCTTTCTAAGCCACAGATATAAGCGACCATGACCCGTTAGCAAAGCTACAGTAGCTGTGCGTGGTCGAGGAATAAACAGTACAGTACAGTACAGTACACCAGACGCATTTTGTGTGGGCACCTGTTTTTCCTTTAGTCAAGATTAGTTTATGCTTTTTTATGCTTTCATTCCTGCCTACATCGCCGGCGCCATAAATCCTGGGCTCATTAGTCATAGCCTATTCATGGTAGCATAATAGTTTCCTTGAAGCCAATGACCATTTAGCCACGCCCATGATGTCATGTCTATTCCGCGTGTGCACTGTGCATTCATACTGGAAGTGGATTAGCCACGCCTTTACAGGACTGCGTGAACTTCTGGATATAAGGGCTTGCACTTGTATGGTCTGGGTTCTTTTTGGCTAGCTCAACTTTAAAGTAAAGACTCCATTAGTTCCACACGTCAGGCCACGATACAACAGTAATTTTCGACGGGACCTGCCTGGAAGAAAGGCTCGATCAGAGCCATTGAGTCACTAAATTGTGATCGCCAACCATTGACAAGTCGTTGCTAGATCTCCCAGTGGGGAGGGGAAATAGAGGGATGCCTAAATGATACTCGTACCTAAGGCGCAGTCTGGACCCATCTGACCTGGTTGGAAATCCTGACCTCGCCTTTGCACATTCAGTAACCAAGTCAGAGTAAGGGTCCTGGAACCACATTACTCATATCGGAGGCGATTTGCGAGGCTCCGCCTTGACTGGCGATTCGTCAGTCAAGGCGGAAGACCTGGTTGTAAACACATTGGGGACCCAGCCTCTAATCAGTCACTGTACCTGAATGCGAGCGGCGGCTGCTTGACCCGTTCAGCGATCACCTAAAAACGAGCTGGTCATTACGCACGATCCGCAATTATCCAACGAGCACTGCATACCATTCGGCGCGCTAGATAGCCCTTCCAAAACGACTGGATTTTCGTGGCAGCAGAGCTTTGCCGTTGCCTTTCTTCTTCCAGAGCCTTGCGTTCGGCTTCCAAAGCCTTCTTTTCGCCTTCCACGGCCTTTCCTTCTTCTGCCACAGCCTTTCGTTCTTCTTCCATGGCCTATCGTTCAGCTTGCGCAGCCCTCCACAACGACTGCATCTTGACAGCGGCAATGGCCTGACAATGACGTTCTTCGGCCAAAGCCTAAAGCGATCGAACCATTAACTACACACCAATCACCGACCAATCTACTGTACCAGTCTACAGTACTCTACCTTCTGTTCCTGGCAACGCACCAGAATCTGCTTCCACCAAGCAGCGATTCGCTGAGCAGCATTTCTTCGCTGGGTCTCGTTCTCGACTACGGTCTAAAAACCGAGTCCTACTTGAGGAGTGATTGACGCGCTCAATCAGAAGTTTCCCTGTACATCATGTTTTACCACATCACCAAACGCTTATGCGCACTCGAGGATGAAGGGACACATTTTACACCAAATGATTTACCGGCCCGCGAGTCGAACACTCGCCCGTAACTGCGCACCTGGCGTGAGAGGCAGACGCCTAACCACCAGGCCACGAGGCCGTTTCCTGCTGTGTTTCCTTCTCCGAGCGACATTCCACCGAATTGCTGTCACGACGGCCATCTTCCACAGCCTTCAAGCAAATGAGCACTTAAATGCCACCCATTGTTCACCTTGTTCAGCCACAAAGCGTCGGTGATCATTGTGATGCTTGTAAGCAAACTGGGGGCATATTCAGTAGGGGTCAGGATATGACCGCAATGCTGGTCAAGGCAAACTGGGGGGAGAGTAACCAATTTTTCATCGCCGCGCCTTTTTCAAGAGCAATATAAGTCGCGACCAGTGGAGACTGCGAACGAAGATGAAAAGGACCAGACTCGAAAAACCCTTATTTTAGAGTTCTGGATTCTTTGAAATTCTGCCCTCGAAAACGCATCCTCCCACTAATGTTTTTACGACTGGTGTTCCTGACGAAATCGCTGCTCTGCTGTATCGACCTATAATCCAGAGATCCATACTACCCCTCCCTAAGATTTCAGGTTCCCTAACAAGCGCTCTGACGTGTTTTGTTCGATAATGGCGCAGGCTGGTTGCCTCTTACTGTAAAACTTGTTTTACAAAATTTATCGTTTCGCTTACTTCTCCGCAATCGTCGCCTGGGAAGTAGTCGCCAACAGACATCACTGAATCGAGAATGAACGGGTCGCGAAGACTGCTATCCGTGTCGATCACGACCTGCTCGAACACTGCTGATTTGTCATCATTCGTAGTAGAAATACCAACTCCGCTCGCCTAAAAAAAAGTGCCCATACGCGCCAAGCCTTTCTCGAGACAGGTTCATGACCCTGATCGAATGAATACCGTTTTCTAGCTATGCAATGTTTGATTAGGTCTGCAGAAGCCAGAAAGGACTCGACATAGTTGTCACGATCATGACTCGTTGTCAGAACCTTCCCCCGTTTCTGCATTGACGTGAGACAACCTGTACACGAGCCCCTTCTCTCACCTCGGCAACCAAGTCCCACTCAGGATCCTGACTCAATGCGGTTATCTCTTTTTATTTCTGAAAAATTAAAGATTTTACCAAGAACGAACCAATCACACCAGTTCAAGGCCCCTTGCGTGCATTATGTCCCTCGAACTCGCTTGACACAGCTTGTTGACTGGCTTTGCGTCTGACCATCAGAACATGCTAGTTAGAAAAGAAAAGGGCTCCAAATGAGAAGACTTACAAGAACTCTTCACATCAAAGCTGCGAAATGGTTTTAGTCCAAATCAAAAAGCGCGTTAGGTGCAGAAAATAAACAAAAAAACATGCGAACGGCATTTCAGAACTTTCCTTCATACACGTGATTAAGCCAATCGATTGCTGAAGCTCTTGTCACGTTTTCGTCAGGCTTCACTTGTCGGGAACGAAGCCGAGGGGTTCGCATTCCCATGGCCGACGTTGTTTCTTGGCCAACATAACAGCCGCCTTACCCTGCTGCTTCAACATTCTGTAAGAATAAAAAACATGACAAACTTCTACAGACCCCAGCTACAGGAGTCCAGGACAGGGTGGGCAACCAATACGGAACTCGCTTGAGATTTTTGGTGAAAATTTTTGCTAAGGGGAGAGTATTAAAAATTGGACCCTGTTTGAAAAACAATGAAACAACATGACCAGGCCTGGATTTTTGCCAGCTCATTTCCCTCCTAACTTTTGCGAACGTTTCAGATACTGCCCAGTTGAGTTGGAATGACAAAGCGTCTAAAAGGCGCTAACATCAGTTTGTTATTGTTGAAAGCGCCAACAACTCCTGCATTTCACCGCATATAAAAAATTCCTCAACTATCTAAGACAAAATCAATCAGTGCAACCTGGACCTGGACTTCCTGACCCTGATTGGTTTATCCTCCAACCCGTTAAACTTACTTTTCTTTTTCCGCAGCTTTATGTCGTTGTTTGTGTCTCACTTTTAATGTCCCGTAATTTCTGGAGCGCAATCTTGCTTCCACCAATACTGGCTGCAGCAGCAGGAACATCATATATGATGACCAAAATCATCCTAACTTTCGTAAAGACCGCTTTCGAATCGGTTTCCAATCTGCATCTCTGCATGACAGAGACCAGTTTGGTAAACCACTGCTCATCCTCGCAGATAGACGCCCAAACTGAAATGAAAACTGTAGGTGTGATTTCAACAGTGGCATTTCAACATTTCAAACGCACCTTGGCCGAATCAACAACGCCGATATTGCTAATAACGTAATTTCTTGCGACGCGACGCTCTTGTTCATCTGATTGATCAGTTCAAAAAGAACCTGTACGCCCCCGCTTTCCACCAGGTCTGTGCAACTTTTTGGCGAGAGACGAGTGACCACATCTGCAATAAGACGAAGTAAGTCGCCGAGATAAACCCAGAATGCTAGCTTAGGTCATACCCAATTCCATCAAACCGCGTCTGATCGTCGTCAAACTCTGGCGATCGAGTAGCCAGCGCAATCCGTTGCGAGTGCGCACGCCCACGGTCTTATCTTCAGTAGCGGCAGTGCTTGCAATGATCAATCGCTGTAGAACCTGCTCGACAATGGCAGGGAAGTTATTTGGATTGCGACGGAAAAGTTAGCCACGCCGCGCTGCCTGCAAAGCAATCGCATTTGCAAGCAAATCGTCCGATGAACACTATGTACTTACCAAAAAACGACCCCATCTCGCAAATCTTGCACCACATTTGCAACGAAGTATGGGGCCTCATCAACATACGTTTGTTCGTACGAGAACTTGTAATCGATCTGTGCCAGTAGCTCGAAAAGATTGGTATCAACAAGCGCTTCTGTTGTCAACGCCATAAAAACGTCTTTTGCCGACTGAAAAAAAGAAATTTGTGGAACAGAGGGACAAACATTAAGAAAAGAGATTACCTTGTACTTGCGTTTTTATGAAATAAGCCGGGATCGTGCTTGATCAACCGAATCATCTTTGCAAAATATGAAGAGACGCATAATAAGGAATCTCGCTGCAGCCTAGTCACCAAGTGCATTACTATTTGTACCGTCTTTGCAACGATGAATGACTTGGATATCCCGAATCGTTTCTGCAGATCTGATTCGTTGAATAATCGGTCGCAGCTTGGTCATAGAACGACGGGTGACAAACATTTTGAACGTCACTGCTTCCTTGAAAGGAGCACTTGGCACTTCTTCGCTTCGACTAGTTGCAGCTTCATCGTCGCGAAGATATCTTTCGGATCCACTAAAATGAAAAAGTACAGCACAAGGGAAATACTGACAAGGAAGCGAGTACGAGTCGCGGCGTGAGAGCGCGCAGAATTTGTGCAGATTACAATCAGAAGACAGCAACATGCTTCACGAAAGGCTGTTCCAGTTGTGCTTGCTAGCATGCCAAGTCTCACTCTCTCGCTTGGCTTATAGCAGGCATGAAAGAGCTAATTCACGCAGAAAACATATCATTCCTACATCTTCCTGACTCAGCAAAACGACCTAACGGAATCAGAATTTGGCACTTTTGCCGCTGGTTTCCCAGACAAAGCCTGCTACAAGGCTGGCTTAAGTCTAATGCATATTGCTATCGCTACTATCTCACAGGAAGCTCGCAAAGCATTTGAACGTCAGGAATGAAGAACCCCTTGCTTATTATTGCTGACCAAAACTTTGATTCTGTCGCTTTTCGCATAGAGCAAAGAGCCCCTTGCTTCTTCTTGCTATCTACTTAAATGCGAGAAGCCGAAATCTGAGCGACAAAGTCAAAGTTTGGATGAAAAAATCGGGAGGTCACTCCCAGGATGGGACAAATCTAAACACATCCTAACTCACGAATTTTCGTCCTCTGCCATCTCTGCTCACAAAACCACTTTTCCTGATTCGGCTTTTACGGGTACAGGTCTAATCGTGAGCCCGACATCGACCGATACCAGTCCGGCCGAACCGATCCGAGGGGTGGATCCGATCAGGATCGGGATCCAGGCCTAGAGTCGGATTTGGTCGATGCTGTGCCTGCTTGACAGGAATTCATGAAAAGGCACTTACCTAACCGTGGATTGTCCGATTCAAATAGTGTCTCTTTTCTTCTCTCCTCTTTGCGGTGGTTTGTGGAACGACAGGTTGGTCGAATTTGCGCTGTTTGTCGCCGATTCCATGGGTATAGACGGAGCATAAAAGAAAACCTGACATAAGCATTCATTCGCGCAATCGAGGATGAATGCCTAGCATTTGATCTTTTAACTTCTGCTATGCTGTACCCTAGTCAGATCATCATAAGAAAAGGGCACTAAAAGAGGGCCAAGAAAAGATATAGCCAATACATCGATCTATCGGTTATCGATGTGGAACATGGAAAAATTATTTAAAAATGTTGACCATGAATCTACTCTATTTTAAAGTAGATCCATGGTTTCGACTTACCGATCGCCCTGGGTGACGCCCTGCCCGACTGGCCGGGCCCGAAGCAAACTGATACAATGATACTCTGATACTCTTGCTTGCCGAACCAGCCGCATGCGAGCTCTGATATTTGATTGGTACCCTGAGCGTAAAATTGAGTTTCAGATTCTCATCGAAAATGAACCAATACATTAAAACCAGTTCCTTGACAAAAAGTCAAGTTTGCTTATTTAGGATGGCCTCATTATTTATCTAAGCAGGGCAAACGTTCGCTGGAGACCAGACAGGAAAACTAGAATAGCGACCTAGCAATACGGCGACCCCCGACACCTAGCAACACGCGCTTTTCTTGGATTCTCTTGGATGAAAAACGGACGACCTCTTCATGCTCATATTCAGGCCGCGGGCGCACGGGCAGAGCATTGTAAATGCAGTTTTCGTTTATGTATTGCGGACGAATTTGAGGCAGAAAACAAATCTGGATGCCTACTGATGTTTTGGTGCATTATGTGATCGTGAGTTCTAGTGCGTCCTGATTGTGAGCAGCGAGCAGGCGTCCACATTGCAGCCTGGCAGACATTGAGCACTGACCCAGAGAAGAGCTGAACGGACCATTCAGGTCAACAGACACTCACGATCAGCACGATTAATACCAAATCACATATCACTAGGGAGTGTAAAGTGTTCCATTTTTGGGCATTGTGCAGTGGGCGAGACGCCGCTTCCTCCTATAGCGACAGCCGATCAGCTACCGAGCTCATCGAGCCAGCCGAAGTGTCGACCGATTTACACCAACGACGGCGACGGCGACGGCTCACATAGGGTAAAAGTAAGTTTCAGGTAAAGTAGCGGTTTTTGAGCCGTCGACGATTTTGATCGACGGCGGCGGCTGACGATGAGATGTGTTCATATTGCACCGCGGCGTTCACATTGTACACTTCGGCTGGATCAGCGGCCGAGGTGCAATGTGCCAAGGCTTCTGGAAAAGCCCTGGAAAGCACCAGATTTCGGTGCATGCATGAGATTATTGCAGAATACACCTACAGTATACAGTGGAATGCTCGGGAAACAAATCCATTGTTTGAATTTCAGAGTAAGAGGCCTCTTACCTGAGGATCTGGCGCGTAATTTAAATCAAGAACAGTTCCGGAACGAATACACAGAATGATTCTCTATTCTCCACTGCGGCCCAGTCCGAAGAACAGTTTTCCAGATTAGATCTCGAGCATAGGTTCGGAATAGATGTCGAGAATAATTGCAAGTGGGCTCAGTGAGTGGTGGTCTCGATCAGGTCCTATTGATCTCCAGTTCAGAATTAGTAAATATTGTGAGTATGACTATGAAAAGAGATAATATAAATATGGATGCGATTTTAATTTCTATATCCCAAAAAGAAATGTATATAGATATCAATGAATGAAATCCGTCGTTGGATATGGGTGATTTTCTCGTTGATGGTCTCGACTGGACTGAGCCACGTGCAATTTCGCCAACGATGCAGTCAACAATGCGGATCCGACCCGCGCACGATTGCAAGATCAGTTTGTTAGTGGCTTATCAGACAAGTTAATGCAGCAGTATTTGCTTCAACAAGCCGCTTTGACGATCGACAATTGCGTAGTTTTGGCTCAGTCATTTGAATCAGCGGTAAAGACCACCAATTTGTTAAATCGGAATGGAGCGGATTCAAAAGTAACATCGAAACCACTGGAGGTGAATGCAATGAGGGCGAAACCGAAGGCCAAGGCCAATCTCAGCGAGTGGAAGGGCACATGCGGTCACTGTGGTCGAAAAAATCAGCATCCACCACAGGAATGCCGGTTTCGGAATGCGACGTGTTACAAGTGTGGTGGCAAAGGTCATTTTTTCCCATTGGTGAGAAAGATGAGGAGTTAGACGATGAGCAGCATAATACGGCTCGAGATACAGCAAAGAAAAAGCCGAGTTGTATTAGAAGGGTGGCAAGGTCACATTCGAGCGATTATGGCCGACGATGGTGTGGAGAGCTGGGGCACTATTGCCTAGTGGGAAAGTGATGTCGATGGGAACAGCAGTATTGTCTTTTACTGGAAGAATTGGAAGAAGTTTGCTGCCTTTGATCCTGATGATTTTACGGACTAATTTACTTGGTGAAAATTTTGTTCTTAACGAAATTCGTTATTTGACATTAGGCGCTGATGATGAGTAGACCAGCCATCCTAAGCCCTGGTTATCCGATGTGCGCATCGGCTGGTCTAAAAGTTTTGATTCTGTCATAACACACTTTTTTGGAAATAATTTAGCCCCAGAACCACTGAGGAGATAATCAATTTTAGCCAGATCTGATCCACCTGGCAATGAAAGAGCAAAGCATGGTCACGTGCTAGTTAACAGAATGTTAGCGAGGATTACAGCGAATGAGTGCCTCAGGCTTCAGAAGACTGGAGAAGCAATTGCCTATCTAACTTTCAGTTACGTCCCCGATTTGCTAGCATCCATCAGCGACGCCCAAACCGCATACAGACTCGGATAGGCACCTGAGCCCTCTGCGACCGCAACTTCACGCCTATGCTAGCAAACGCGGCCACCTGACTAGAATTCAGTCACCAGACTGTAAAATCATTCTGGAAAAGGCTTCTGGAATACGGAACTTTAGAGTCTCAGTCTCATTTGTCAAGGCACTAGCCGGGGCTTTGCTGGCGTTATTGTGTAATTACTGAAGGGAGTGACCGGTCGAGCATTTGCACTGCGCCAAAAACCCCAGGGCAGCAAGTCTTCCTCGGACAATGGCGGGCGGGCTGTGCTAGCAGCGCTCAATAAGTGCTGGTCGACTTTTATTTGTTCGAAGGCCAGGAGAAACTGTCTTCTACCCCCCCCCCCCCCCTCACAGTCTCGAGGGGCTTGTTCAGCAGAGCAAGGCATGGTCTAATGTCACCTAGACGCCAGAGGCTGAAATTATCGACAATTAACGTTATTCAGTGGAACAGCTTAGAAAAATGGAAAAACCCTTCATAAATAGTTACTCTCCAAACTCGAAATTATGGCGGGAAATAAGGTGACAAAGACTGGTGGCCTTGGCGACCGCACGCACACTTCAGCATACGAAACCTGCATTCGTCCACGGGCGTTCCCTGAGCATTGCCAGTTTTTTGGAATTCGTTTAACCAGCAGGTCCAAACGTAGGTGCACAACGTAACTCTTCTTGTTCTTTTCGAACGCGTGTTCATAAGATGATGTTGTGTGAATGTGCGACAGACATTCTACGCTTATGTTCCGGCAGGCTCGAAGCTGATCTCACAAGCAGCAGTCCAAGGTCGACCACTTACTGTATTCAGCTTTTGCCATCTGAGAGCTTGGTCAACTTCTCTCTGGGCCTTGCATGCCTGGTGGGTGACTCTCCCGTCATCCCTCCGGGGTCGATAAAAAAGAGGCCTTATGGGACAGGAGGCCCTCGAATCTGGTTCCCCTCAAGGGCCAAACTCTGGGTACGGACATAGCAGAGTAGCGACTAACATGCGCCATTTCCCTACATGCATCCAGGATTGACCATATTCGATGGCAAGATGGGGTCCGGGTTCGAAGGCAAGCCCCTAAAAAGGGCCGAAAATCGACCCTCCCCTTGGCCGACCAGGATGGGTAAAGAAAAAGAAGTGCATCATTGCACAGAGCAGCTGCAGGCACCCACAGGCACGACATACAAGTCCGAGAGCTTGTTGTGGGAATCGGGGTCTTAGTGGTCGATACTCGGTAGGATAAACCCCTCTACCAGGCTTGGGCTGCAGAAGACTTTGGATCGTTCGCTCGTAAGATCAGCCCTGAACCCGCCGGCAGTGAGCGCAGAATATCTGTCGCACATTCAAACGACACCTGAAGCTATTTGAGCTAATTATATTTTAGCTCTGTAGTCATAAGGCACGCGGACTGATCCTGGTCCGGTTCCAAAACGCCGACCTTGGTTTGGTTCAGTCTGGCGCAGTCAGAGCTGGCCAACGTAACCAAGCCTAGCAGGCGGAGGAAGGAGGTGGTGGGGGGGGGGGTCAATAATTCCGACTGGAGCAGGTGCCTTGCGACTATACCTATGGCTGAAACATCAACCCGAGAGGTTGATATCTCCCAGCCAGGGTAGAGTATCGACTACTCCCTCCCACTGGACATGGCCTAACAGGCGGGGTTACACGTGGCTATGACTTCGAGGCGAAGGGTAGTTCTGCTGAACAAGCCTGCTAAGATAGTCGTACAAAGCACCAGCCACTAACACCCTCGATTTTCTCCTCGAAGTGCTGAGCTCCTGCAGTAATTGCACTTCTTTTATTACTGGCGCATCCGCTGCACAATTTAAATTAAAATCTGAACAATGGAAATAACACGATGACTTCAAAATATATGCGAGTCTTCTCGATCTTTCGGTTTAGGCAGCTTTAGAGCGAGAATTGGAAGTGACTCGAGGTGATGAAGAGTTGGAAACTCGTTCGTGTGCCTATTCTGCAATATATCCCGCCTTATTTTCGAGACAGTCGGAATGGTAAAAAAGTCACAAAATTTAGTCAGATGCCTTGTGAAAATGTTTTGAGTTTTCAGACCCCAAAACCGAGCTGCGAAGCGCTGTTCAAAAAGCCCAGAACGAGCTGGATCCGTTGGTATAGCCGTCCAAGAAATGCGGCAAAAGCGAGAGAGGGACACTTTTGCAAGCGTTTTAAACGGCCGTGGTCGAACTTCAATTGGCGTCGCTGCAAGAAAAGTGAAGACTGTCTCGTTGACAGCGGCTTTTTCGAAGAAAAGAGCCATAATTCTCTGATTTCTACGATTTTGGCTGAATGGATTAATGTCCGAGTTCAAAGCCGCCGGAGAGGGCGAACACGAACTTCTGACGGACAAAATCGAGAGAATCAAGGCACAAATTGCCTAGATAGCGTGAGTCTTGTCCAGCCCTCCCGTTGTGTTGTGAATCTAGTCTGAGTCTTGGTTCTAGAAACAAGGTGGATATCGAAATATCCGTCGACGATGTTGGAGCAGGTGTAAGGAGAGTCAGGGATCCTGCTTTTTCCAGACACGGCATTTTCATATGAAAGGCACTCGGTGGGAAATGGAATGTCGCTTGGCTTTCTTCAACATGTTCCATCCGTCCTTGAATCAGGACAAAAATTGGGGAGACGAAGAACTCAAGGGTCTGGCCGAGATCGCCGAAAAACACAAGCTACGAAATTGGAGCGCGATCGAGGATGGACTGGGGGTAAGTGTCGGTGCGAGTGGTCGGGAAATTTCGCTGACGCAGTTCCTATAAACTCGGATTTCAGCCTTGTCGCACTGCCTTCCAGTGTTTCGAGAAGTACCAAACGACTTTGAATCCAGATATGGCCAAGAAGTGAGCGGAGTGCGCGGCACCCTCGGCCAGACAAGGTAACCGCCCTTGTCTAACTTGCAGGGGATGGGACGCCGCCGAAGACGAGAAGCTGCGCGATGCTGTTCGAGCTTGTCGCATGGGGGATTACGTGGCTTGGGAACTAGTCACGGGCTACATAGTGCTTGGGGCGCACTCGCGCTCAGTGCCACGCTCGCTGGCTCTGTAAATTGGACCCGTCATTGAAAAGCGGTCGTTGGCAAGAAAGCGAGGACGAGGTGTTTGATCACCTTTTTCGGGGACTCGACTGGAATCTGTTCATTTCAGGCACTCAAACTGGCGGTGAAAAAGCGCGGTGTGAAAGGCTGGCTCAAAATCGCTCGAGAAGTGCCCCGTCGAGCCGAAGCTCAAATGTCGTGAACGTTGGGCGTCGGCTTTGCGAGGTGACATCAAAATGGGCGAGTGGAATGATGAAGAAGACAAGGCGTTGATGGAAGGTTTGGGGCGGTACGGCGTTGGAAAGTGGTCGAAAGTGTGCACGTTGTTGGAGGGTCGTACGGCCTTGGCTTGTAAGATTTGTTATCGTACGCTGATGAAGAGCGGAGGGAAAAAGAGGGGACGCGGAAAGGGACGTGGGAAAAAGTGGTCGAGGGCGAGACGGCGCAGCAGGAGAAGAAGGGTCGCCGAGGAAGGAAGAAGGGCGTAAAAATGTAATCGCTGACGATCCTTTCAATTCTTTCTGCTTAATAACGTTCCAAGTAACCAAGTTCCTAGAAGCCCCTGTTCCTCGAAGTAGTCGATCGCTCCCTGCGCCTGCGGCGTAACGGTTCTCATTTGATGACCCTGGACTGCTGCGTATGAGCCAACTGTTATGGCTGCCACGATTTGACTTTTGGTAAATTCCAGAGTCATGTTTTAAACACATACAAGGCCGAAGAGAAAAAATACTCACTCCCGATTGGGATGATTCTATATTCCGCAAAGTGCTCCTCGCACTCCACAGTGGCTACTCTTTGTCCCATCTAAAGTGCGCTCGGTCATATTTACGGTTTTTTGCATGAGGTTTTTGATCAGCGGTCTTGCACGCAGTTTTTTGTCGCGCGGTCGTTTGACATGTAACCGCCCGGCAGTATAGGAATGGCTTTGGTCAATGATAAGGGCGCTGCCAAACCAGTTGGGCATGCCATCGAGATGAAATGGTTTCAATTTAAAGTCCTACACCGAATCTTGGCTGCTCCCTCCAAGCTTGACTTGTGGGAACTGTACGAATCCCTAGAATGCTGGTCGTGTGGAGCTGAATCGGATACAATCAAACATACGTTAGTGCCATGTCCGAGATCGAGCAAATTTTGGTCTGGGGTTTTACAAAACTTTGTGAGATATGAATTGGCGAGTTTGGTCTGGACAGCTGACCACCTGCTGTTGGACTCGTAACTCCCACGGAACTTCCACTTGCGGCTGGGAAAAGTCTTAAATCATTGTCCTTCCAGCAAAATACTTTATTTACTCATAAATATGGTGCCACTTCTGCATGCTCTCTCCAGTGGGATTCTTGCATGTGTAAAAGTGCTCCTTCTTGTATCAGTGGCATACTGCTAAGTTTAAGCTTATACTGCTAAGCTATTTTATTTTTGTTTATTGTCTTGATGTCTGGAGTCCATAGAGTGCGCAACAGCGTTTGGCTACCAGTAAAATTGAATTGAAAATTGAATTGAATTGAATTGAAGTCCCTTTGACGGTTGCAACAATTTCAAGAAGTGGGGGAAGCGTATTTGTAGTCAGTGCATGCAGCCGTTCTCTGGTCTCCCTTACAGTGTACGCCTTTCTCTCTTCAATGTGTCTCAGTATACTGCATGGTCTTTATTTCCCTACTGACTCTTAATATAAAAAATTATAAGAAATGCCGAGGTTGCACTGGACTATGCGTCAACAATGCCGGTGTGCCTCCCTCTGTGCGTCTCAACTTGTAGCACCTTTACACGAGTGCATGCTGTGCCTGCGCTAATGTCTCAAGCACTCAGCGTGAGAGGCAGGTGCCAGATGCAGATGATGGGTTGGTCAATTTCGGTTTGAGCACTGAGCATGTTGTTTGCTATTCAGTGTCCAAATGAGTTGTACATTGAACAGTCGTCTTACTGGCTTCTACGGGATATCCTTTGAATCACAATGGACTAACGGTTCAGAATTGCTTCGTTGCTTGGTTAATTGAGAATCAGACAAAAGAGGAATGGATCCCAAAGAAAAGCCATTAGTTGTCCGGCAACAACCGTTCTCGTCGAGATCCTGCCCTTCTAACACTGCTGGCAAAATTTAAGGGCCTTTCCAAACAGTACCTGCGATAAGAAGAGTCTGATTCTGAAATCGAGGAGACGTCCGCAACGATGGTGGACGGTACACGGAGGAGGTTTTGTGACCAAACAGCCGAGGAGTACGAAGAAATGCTTGCTTTCGATGATGAAATGTACGATTTTGATGGAGTTTTGATGAGTGCACAGGACAAGGACAGCCTGGTTTTTTAGCCTGGACGACTTCGACTTTGGAGAAATGCAAGAAAAGTTTCTGAGAGCCAAGCAACTCTGTGGAAGACTACTGGGTGTGTTGCTGACTCCATACGCCGTACCGCAAACTGTGTGGTCAGTTCAGAGCCTGATCGCCGGCCGATCGGACGCCGGGGATGAATATTTGTTGTGCCTGGCAGCTGATTTACTGGTTCTCTATTTGATAATTCCGCACCAGTACTTCCTTATCTCTCGCATCGGCCACTTTATTTGCGATCGTTTATACCATCAGTCAGTTGTCATCTCCGTCCAAAGTTTTCGATGGCTACGCTTTAAAGTACTCAAATATTCAAGGCGGTTGCGTTTATTTGTAACGCGTGCCCCTTGGACAAGAAGAAGGGTCATCCTGCAAAGATACAATCTGATTAGGAGGGTCAGGCAATGAGGCACTTTTGTTAAAATGCACCAATTCTGAATGTGACTCCAGTCTTCGCATGCTAGCGGAATCCACTGTAAGGAATTAGCCTCTGCTTTTGTGACTTTGCATCAGTTATGCTTTTTGTGTGACGATCCTAGCTGTTCCATCCATTAGTTCATTAAACACGTCCAGGTTTTCGCATGCCCAAAAACAACACGTCACGAACCATGCCATTATGATTTGCGCTTCACACTCGTCGTTTTCATCCGGCAACGAAATGAATACGCTGCGGGGCGGTTGGTGGGGTCCTGGCTGCGCGTCTGGTTCTTTGCCATTGGCATTCGGCGCCACTGCAAGCACTCGCATGGGGCCTTCTTTCCAGAGAAGGCAATCTCTAAAACAGAGGCAAAGTCGAGTCAGAAAAGCTGACATACTCATTTTGAACAGGTCTTCTTGCAGCTGAATCTGCAGTTTCTGTCACAAGGTTTCGTCCGCCCTCTTTGGATCTTCCCGCAGACCGCAGCGAGTGCACTTAGCGCACTTCCCTGGGTCCCTAGGGTGCCTAAATGCTTCTTAGTCATATGGACGAGTCTGTTTGTAGTGTGGTAAGCTCTGACAGAAGTGGTCGTAGTCCTTGGCGGGTATGCGGCACAGGCAGCACGTTTTGGCTCCGCACTGGCAGACATCCTTGCACCTCCAGCGACTAATGGCACTTAAGCAGTTTCGCACGACAGCGTTGGTCATCATCTCGTCGCCATAATATATCCATCTAGGAAGCATACAAAAGGAAAGTCACTTGCTATTTCCCACAACATCTCATCCGAATCGGCCATTCCTTTGCATGTCTTGCTGATGTAACTGTGTCACAAGTTTCGGCACTTGTGAAATCATTGGCGGCAACATTTGTGATTTCTGCACTCGCATTTTTTTCAGTTGGTCGACTGGGATCTCGATCAGTTCGGTTTACCCGCAGCCGTAGCACATGCAATCGCCTTATCCAAAGGCGTGGACGCCGGGCAAAAAGTCCAACGTGCACAGATTCGGCAGCTCAGCCCCCCTTAAAAATTCGCTTCAGATCCGCTCTTCGAGACGAGCCGACTGATGGCCAGTCAAAACGTGCACCATTGTTGCCAGCGGGAACGACTCTCTGCAGCCACTGTCCAAGCACGGGAAGTCGCCTGTGGGACATGGCTGAATAAAAACACTTGTTAGTGATAAAATCAGGTCATTAAGGAACGAACGTACATTCCGCTGGACCAACAGAGGGTCATCCATGGATCGATTCAGGCACCCGAGGCAGTACTCGTCTCCCTCGGCGCACATCACTTGCTGTTGGAGCATGCAGTCCTCGAATCCGATCACGCACTCCTGCGCGGTCCCTATTTGAATGGCCGCGTCCAGGTTGTTTCGTCGAGCTTCTTCCGCGTCCAACTTCGACTACAGTTTCTGGCACTTCTACAAAGATTTATGTACTGGCCTGCTCGTAAAAGTACAAGGCTTCTTCGACCAAACGAATCTCATTCCTTGGAAGCCAGTGGCGAGCTTTCTGCTTGCTCCAAGTGTCTAGTCTCTCACGACTCGCATCTGATTCTTCCAGTTGGCCATCTGCAAACCATGGCAGGTTCTGTGCAAGCACTTCTCCAACACTGCTCATCACCTCGACGGATTCGGATGTGGACTAGTGGACTTCCCAATCCTTTCACGTCCTCTTCTCGGTGCCGATGAGCTGTTCGAGTCCTTCCGCGATCGAGGACATTGCCACTGGGCACGCATACTCGAGGACATTCAGGACTTGACGCAACGAATCCACAGCAAACTAAAAAAAGGAACAGTTTTCTCTAATTAGAGTGCCTGAAAAAAGCACAATATACCTGCGGGAACTTTTGAGACAGTTTCGTCTTCTCCGAGTCCCACTTGTCCTCGACCATTCGAAGCCTGATGCACTTTCTCAGCCACTCTTCCTCCAGATGAGGGAACACAGGCCTGAAGGAGAGTTCCATTCCGAGGGCACATTATTGGTTTATCGGACCAGCTCGGCAAGTGATCTCGACTCAGCTTGTCATCCAGCTTTTCATTTGACGCCGGATCTTCTTTCGATTTATCGTCTGGTGCACCGTTGAGGTGTTTTTGAGGCGGTTACTCGGGCTGGGGGTGTCTCGCCTAACGATAATTCGTTCAACTAAATAGACTCTTGGCCCAGTTCCCATGGTACCTGTGGTTCATCCTTCCAAACAGGACCTTGCCCCTGCGACCCTGCACTTACCCGTTCCGAACAGCGCTACTCTCACGATCACTCCTGTATTTCAGCATTTGCGATCGAATTCGAGGTCTTTAACAGCAGCCGCCGCTCCAGTTGCCGACGGTCCCACTTTCATATGGCCCATTGTGGCATTGGGCAGCCGTTGTCGTCATACTCCACGTTCTCTTCCATACGGTCGCTCTTGAATTGCACAGCAGCCAGGCACGACGAGTACAGCTCTGAATCGCTGGTGGATGTCGATGCAGGGGGCGCATGATAGCCCTGTTCTGTTTTGGTTTACCACATCGCCAAGGACTTACTGTAACAGCGCCCTCGAGAGTGACACATTATGCAAGAATTTATTTACAGCACCGTGAATCGAACACTCGCCTTAGCTGCGCACCTGGCGTGAGAGGCAGAGGCCTAATTCTCCAAGCCATGGCTCTGGCACAACTACTGTATAGCAGAATCTTCTGCTGAAACCACAATGTGGAAACCCAAAGAAGTAACCCCTGTGCACTCATTTCTGTTCCCCGCGATTGAGGTTGCACATGGCTGCACATGAGCATACTTGGTCAGACGCGTGCAAGCCGTGGGCCTGGCACAACATGGCACGGTGAGCACTCTTGGTCAGCCATTTGCAGCGATATTTGCTGGGCACACCGTCATGAGCGGACAAAAACGTCCCTGTGCTCATCCAACGAGCTTACTGCAGCTAATAGTTTCCGATTTGTGTCTATATACGGCTATCACTGAGTCCATTTTTCACATCCACTTTTTCATCTCACTCATGGCATGGCTCGAAGCACGACAGAACGCAGCACTTTCAACAGAACACAAGAGGCCAGACCCGATCACAGCATCATCGATCACTCGGCAGGCGGGGCATCGGCTGGAGGAGCATCGGCCGGCGGAGCATCGGCTGGTGGGGCGGCATCGGCGGCCGGGGGCTCGGCTGGCGGCGCAGCACCGGCTGCTGGCGGGGCTTCGCCTCCGAAACTGACGGTGAGCTTGTGCGTCTTCGGCGTCTTGATGTTGGCCCAACCTTGGCGCAGCTTCGCTTGGTCATCTCCCGGAGCCATGTCGGGGGCCGCTTCGGCGTACTGGATGTAGACTCGGTAGGCCTGCTTGGGGTCCGGGGCGTCCTTGAATCGACCGTGCAGATTGAGTGCAGCGCTTTGTCCCGCATCAAGCACTCCGAAGACCGGATTCGCCAATATCAGATCGGGGTGCGTGCACTTGACCTGCAAAGGAAATGGACTCATCATCTCATCGACAAACAAAAAATCGATCCCTGATCCTCACAATGGATCAGAGAGATCGGGATGGAGATGGGTACCAAACAAAAATCGGTCCATGACGACCCAGAGATGGAAGATCGAGGCCACTTACCTTGAAGGTGACACGGGCGCTGCCGCCATTCGTCAACGTGTGCGTCGAACGGGCCGCGGCGAACGGGGCGTTGAAGACGGTGTTGGGTGGGTCCACTTTCAAATCGGCCATTCCGACCTCGTTCTGCTCTGCTTTCTCCAACGAGACTCGACTTGCAAACCCGACCGCTCGAGCACTCGACGACGACTCGAATGTTTAGGCTGCCAAGGAGGGGTTTGCATGCCCTGGTAGTGCAAAGCATGCTTTACAATTCCATGCCGTGCGTCTCCCTTGTATGTCATCACACTGTCCAGCCTGCTCCTAGCGCTCGCTGCCAGGCAGCACTATGCACTTCTTTTTTTGTGCCTGAACGTCATGTCATGTCATGTCATAATTATCCATAGCCAAGCACCATAAGGCGCACTCGAGGGCTAAAGAACACATTTCACAATCATTTTTAACCGAGGCGGGAGTAGCATGCAGTGCCTGAAGCACGGGGCCACACATGCAGTATGCACACATACATAGTACTGGTACTACACCACAGTGGGGATTCAGGTCTAGAAGAGGGCTTATTCGAGGGTGTGCTCAGCATAAACAAACGGGTGCTAAATTTTTTCAGAATGGTGAAAGTTCGACCAAATGCGAGTGGTGCATTGGAACGTGATTTCCTTCAACTGGCGAGAATCGGCAGAGCACCGAGAATCGCGATAGACTCTCACCACCCAAGTAAAGACGACATTGATGGCGCCATTCGGCAAAGGTTTCACGCGCGAAATTATCCTCGGTAGGAAACGTACTCGAAACAATATCAACTACGTCAGTCCACTCGGCGAACGGTTAATTAAATTCAAAGGCAATACTGCGATAGGAATGGTGAAATGAACGAGCCAACTTTTGCTTTCAAACTTGTCTACTTGGCAGCATTTATGAAATACAACGGATGGCCACGAAGCCAGGCGCGCACAGACGAATCAAGAAGATCGAAGCACCTTCCTACTCGTATGGCGCAGGGCATTGCCACACGCCCAAGCGAAAAGTGCCGCAGGGGCAAAGAAAACTGATATTTTAAAGTCATCGTGTTTTTTGCTTTGTTCAGATGACAATTTTAATTTGAACTGTGCAGCGGGTGCGCCAGTAATAAAAGAAGTGCAATTACTGTAGGAGCCCAGCACTTCGAGGGGAAACTCGAGGGTGTTAGTGGCTGGTGCTTTGTACGACTATCTTAGCAGGCTTGTTCAGCAGAACTACCCTTCGCCTCGAAGTCATAGCCACGTGTAACCCCCGCCTGGTAGGCCATGGCCAGTGGGAGGGAGTAGTCGATACTCTCCCCTGGCTGGGAGATATCAACCTCTCGGCTTGATGTTTCAGCCATTGGCATAGTCGCAAGGCACCTGCTCCAGTCGGAGCTTTGTCCCGCCGATCACCTCCTTCCTACGCCTGCCAGGCTTGGTTACGTTGGCCAGCTCTGACTGCGCCAGACTGAACCAAACCAGGGTCGGCGTTTTGGAACCGGCCCAGGACCAGGACCAGTCCGCGTGCCTTATGACTACAGAGCTAAAATAGAATTAGCTTAAATAGCTTCAGTTGTCGTTTGAACGTGCGACAGATATTCTGCGCTCACTGCCGGCGGGTTCAGGGCTGATCTTACAAGCAAACGATCCAAGGTCTTCTGCAGCCCAAGCCTGATAGAGGGGCTTATCCTACCGAGTATCGACCACTAAGACCCCGATTCCTACCACAGCCTCTCGGACTTGTATGTCGTGCCTGTGGGTGCCTGCAGCTGCTCTGTGCAATGATGCACTTCTTTTTCTTTACCCATCCTGGTCGGCCAAGAGGAGGGTCGATTTTTGGCCCTTTTTAGGGGGCTTGCTAGCTGACCCTATCTTGCCATCGAATAGGGTCAATCCTAGATGCATGTAGAAAAATGGCGAATGTTAGTCGCTACTCTGCGATGTCGGCGATTATCCCATGAGGTAACCGTACCCAGCCCGTGCCCCGTGAGGGGACCTGGATTCGAGAGCCTCCTGCTCCGTGAGGCCTCTCCTCTTTTATCGACACCGGAGGGATGACGGGTGAGTCTCCCACCAGGCGCAGAGAGAACTTCACCGGCCAGAGTTGAACTCAGGGCTGACCAGTTTCCAGCTCTGCCAAGCAAACTGTGACACGCGCCTTTCACCCGCTGCACCACCCAGGCGGCATGCAATGACTAGCCTGGGGGCGGGTCGAATGCGCCTTGTCCTAAGATGCCCGCCTGGCAAACAGTGCCATTGTCGATGGCGCGGTAAAGACTCTAGTCGACACCAGAGGAGCACAGCAAGGCACGACGATGTCTTAAAAGTCATAGATCTCCCACAGACAAACCAAGTACCCGGTGTAACCCCCCGCCTGGTAGGCCATGGCGAGTGGGAGAGAGTAATCGATACTCTCCCCTGGCTGTGAAACGTCAACCCCTCGGGTTGATGTTTCAGCCGTAGGTATAGTCGCAAGACTATCCTGCTCCAGTCGGAGTTTTTGTCCCGTCGACTTCGGTCGGCCGCCTCCCTCCTACGCCTACCAGGCTTGGTTACATTGGCGTCACTAACAGGATTCCTGTGCGGGCAGAGCCCATGTGATTTCGACTGGAGGCAACTCCTGGACTCTTCTAGTATGAACCAAAGGGGAACGATGACCACAGAGGACCCTTGAGAGTATGCGAATCGAAGTTCCTGACCCGCACCACAGCCCTGCCAATGGGTTGGACTAATGCGAAGGGTGGCTCGCAAGGAATTTTGAACAATTGGGTGGAAAAGAATCGATCAAGCGAAAGCAAGGAGAAAGCCTCGATCTCACCCTGCGACCTGCTCTTATACTGCCCTGGCTCCTCCTTGCCGAGCCAGCCGCCATAGCCACACCCCAAGAATTCTAGGCGCTCTCAAGTGTATAGTCACAGCAATGACAAGTCTCTGCAGAGTATAATGATAGTGCTTTGTTCACGCTCCCTCTTCTCACTGCGTTCCGCACATACGCAGTCAGCGGCTTTCGGGCAGCAGCAGCACAAGATTTCGGCGCCGACGTGGTTTCAGTGATGTTCAAGCATGCTTCCCGTCTGCTTTTGTTTTGCAGGTTTTTGCACCATTAGCACTTGAAGTCTGAAATTCCTGCCTTATGACCCTGACGCCTCTGCTGTAAAGTGTGGGCCAACCTGCAGCCTTCAAGTTTGATCTGATATGGTGAAAAATTCTGAAGGAAGGCCCTCAGATTACCTGCTTTCACTGTTTGTCATTTTTGGTCCATGTTTAGGTCGAATTTGCGACTGATATTCTACCGTGCTGGGGTCCAAGTCAGTGTCTGGTCAATCTGGCTGCCTCGCCCATCTGACCTCCTCGTCACATTGTATGCTCATGTGCCCATTTTAGTGCACAGCTGCGTTTCGCTGAGGAATAACTCAGATCAGGGGCGGTCCAGCGAGACAGCGTGTTCGTGCGCCATGATCTAGTGCACTTGATGAAGCGCATAATTTTTATTTCGATCATAAAAAGCGGAAATTTGATATTAGAAGGCTTGACAGCATAAATCTGCATGCATGAGTGTGGAGTGATCACAGGGTGTGTATGGCTGACGGGTCACGGGGTGATCACTCGAGGATATGGCAACGGGGTCGAACACACTGCGGTCAATAGGCGTTGTATCTGCCGTGATTTCTTTGATTGACGAAGCGATCGATGACGGTGTCTGGGCTGGGACTGCGGGGGAACGCGGACGGGGGACGACGAAGACTGGCCGAATCGAGGGTTCTGCTGTTCTTGATCAGCTTGACCAGAGGTGGGTCCTCGTCGTACGTGCTCAGCCTGCTGCCCGCCAATCGACTGTTGGTCCGAGGGGGTGCGGGTTGGCGAGGGTGGGTGGTCCCTGCGCTGCTTCCTCGTTCGGTGTCGTCGTCGAACAAGTCCTCGCCGTACTCTCTTCTTCGCATGGCACTTCGGACTCTCATTTGCTCCTTGTTCAATCGTTCCCTCATGGCCGACAGTTGACGCATGATCTGCTCGTTGCGGGCTGCGGCCTCGCGGGGTTCGGGTCGACTGCTGGGCGAGGAGACGCGTCGATCGAGGTGGGGTCTGTTCGGTGTGGCTCGTCGGGGGACGGCCGGACGATAGGGCGGAGTGGGCGGAGTAGGGGGTGCTCTGCGAATCGATGCCGCCCTCCTGGTCGAGACGTCGTTGGCCGAGTTGGATCGAGTCATCTGCGGTTGTCGCTCCCACCACTCCAGGCCATCGTCGGGCGGAGTCCTCTTTTTCGGTTCGGTCACGTGGGACTGGGCTTGTTCGGCCCTTCGTAGTCCACGTTGAGCTTTCTCGTGTTGCTTTCGTCTCTCCTCCTCGATCTCTCTTCGTTGTCGCTCGGCCTCGCGTTCGATCCGCATTCGATCTCGTTCGTCCTCCAGTCTCTCTTTCTCCTTCTCCAAGTCTCTGAGTCGTTTCTGCTCTTCGATCTGTTTCCTCAGTTCCAGGTGGTAGTAATCCTTTTCGGTCATGGCGGGTGGGCGGGGCGGGGGCGGGTACGGATGCTGGGCGGGGTTCTCCAGCGAGAGCATGATGGCCTTTCCAGGGTAGGAGGGTATTTCCTGGTTGGCGTACTCAAACTGGTCCGAGCCGCCATTGTTGTACTCGCGAAGTGCCGAGGCCAAAGTGGATCTGTTCTGACTGGAATCGTGAGGCACGTTCGAGTCGAGCATGCTATGCCAGGATTTCTGCAGGTGACGACGATCCGTGATCAGTCGACCGTGACGATCTCGGATGGGGGCGCCTGAAAAGAGGGCGCAGGGTGACCGGCTTATTCAAGCGAGCGGGATGAGGAAGTGGCACGGGCTATTGATGGGACGAGGCGAGATGATGCATAGCGACCAGCTGATGGGATTCAAAGGCCTAGGGCATAACGACCAGCTGATTAGCCAGTGCTAGGACAAGTAGGAGAGCGGGGAGGGTCTTGGGGAAAAGCGATTCGCCACACAATGGGGAAGCCGAGACAAAAGGCCGGAGAAATCCCAGGTAATTAGATGCAACTTATGATAAAGCACCCCCCCCGCGTGCGAGAGAACGTGGGTGTGAGATTAGTCGTATTATACAGCTGTGCAAGGTGAGAGGGATCTCGAGGAAGAATGCCAAAAGAAACTAAGCTGATGAGCTGATAGCTTCTGCCCAGTGCATGATAAGCAGTCGTACGGGCGCTAGGATAGGCTACCTCGTGTACCGACCGTGAGTCCGAGGCAGGAACACAACTGGTGCCTGGCAAACAGATAATCATAGTAAGTGGTAGGAGGGACGTGTTTGTCGTACCTGCTCCTCCTTTGCCCCACGGATCATAAATTTCGTCCGGCTCCTCGGCGGAAACCTGCTTTTTCAGCCGTATATTGCGAGCGGACACACCCCTGCCGTAATTGAGGCTTAATGGGTCGTAAGTGGCGGGGGCATCTTGGAACAGGTTGAGATCGTTGGGCACACTCCGTTCGCGTCTCATGTACGGCTGAGCGGGTCGGTTAGGCGGATTGGTCTGGGCGAAAGTGGGCGTGTAACCAGACTGCTGACGTGGTCGATAATCGTATTGTTGTTGTTGCTGTTGGAGAGCCACGGCGTAGTCGCGTTTTTGTTGCAGCTCGGCTGCGCGTAAATATTTGTCGTAATCCGTACCAGCGTGGGACGCGGTGCCTGAACAGTTGGCCAATTATGGCGGGCAAATGTTGTGGGGACAAGATTTTGGGAAAAGGACCCGAGCACAGTGCAGTGGGTGTGCGAAGATACACTACACCACGCAGTAGATCTAAGTACGGTCCCCTGGGAGGGTGGCTGACTCGTCCTACCCCTGTGAGATCTGCCCGCACTGCCTACCATTCAGGAGATGTGAGTACGGGTCTGAAGCGGGGAGGGGAAATCAGTATCAGAACCCTTCTTACCCGAGCCATATCCGATATCGGAGGAATATCCAGTCCGCTGTTGATCCTTGATCAGCTCCTTCTCGTACTCGTGTCCTCCGAGGGTGATCTCGGTCTTGATCCGCTGCTGCCTCTGCTCCTCGAGCTGTCTCTGCAGGTCGTGCATGTAGGCCTGTCTGTGCTGCCGGTCCTGCTCCCTCATTTGTCTCTCGTAATCGTAATAGGATGGATTGTGCCTCTTGCCAGGATTGCCCCCGAACACTGGTTCCACAACCACCGCCTCTTCTCTGGCCAACACGACTGGTCTACGCTGCGGGCCAGCGTCTACAGTAGGCCAACCATTCCTCGCCTCCAACGGTACCGAATTGGGCCTGTTCGATTTGGGCTGCGTGTTGGCATAGGCCGGTGCCAAGGAGATATCGGAGGCCTGGTTCTCTTTGAATACCAAATCGAACAGTTCTCCAACACGACTGTTCGTCGCATTCACTCCGGCATACGTACGGACCATGACGATGGTGATACCAAGTTTGAACAACACAATTCCAACACGCACTCTACGACAGCACTCGAGCCTGGCTCACTCACTCGCACACTCCGTCCGCCCTTGCGTGATCAATAGCGTTGCCATAGTTCGTAATCGATGCCCCGTTGCCCCGGGCAACACAACTAAACAAGGCCCCACGTAGCCATATGATCACTTTCTTCAAACCGCTCTCCTACTGCTTACCAAGGAATGACATCACATAAGAGAAGACACCACCCTCCCATCCTGGAATAAGTCGTACGCCGTTCAAACCTATCAAATTCCAAAAAATATAACTGCGAACAACACAGCCAGCAAATACGCTACATAATTCTCATGCCTACTGCATATTATCTAAACACTGAATCAGCCATGCGGATTGTCTCGCCGACTGGCAACCACCCCTCCGCACAATATTCCTATCTAACATATCTAAACAATAACAGCCATGGCGACTTATTCACCACGAGGAATGCTACCATCTTCAAACTCGCTCCCTCCTTATTTGCCACCATGCGCAGCCGCTTCTTCCTCTCGCGCTCTTCCAGCATCGCCTCGAGGATAGTACTTGTCCAAGGTCTTCTTGGGAATACGTTTCAACATCTCTCGGGGGAAGATCCTCAGCAATTGCCACCCGATGTCCAACGTCTCGAAAACGGTACGATTCTCGTAGTTTCCTAAAAAAAACAACAACAATACACACCTTCGTGCGTAGTCAAGGTGAAAACTTCATCAAGAGACCCTGCAAAGTTTACCTCTACTCCCCCCACAGAGCCATTATCTCCACACAAAAACATTCGCATCTGTCACGCAAGCCCTTCTCAAACGAAGCCACAACTCAAACATACCTTGCGTAATAAAGTTCTTTTCGAATTTTGATAAGAATTCCAAATATAGCAAATCGTCCGGACTCAGAGCCTCCTCACCAACCACGGCTTTCATGGCTTGTACATCTTTACCGATGGCGTAGCAAGCGTACTAAAAATGACCACTTATTTCATCCGCATAAAATCAACTCGACAGAACACTTTACCAATTGATTCGACACATCCGAGTGATCCTCGCGCGTCATTCCCTCGCCGATAGCCGACTTCATCAGACGCGACAACGAGGGCAGTACGTTGATCGGCGGGTAGATCTGAAATCAGTCATCCTTTTGACCAACCATTTAGACCGGGCAATAACCACCCCTTTTTACCTGACGATTGTGCAATTGACGATCCACGTAAATTTGTCCCTCCGTAATGTATCCGGTCAAATCGGGAATAGGATGGGTAATATCTAAAACAGATTTGCCTCCATTCCCCGTCGCCTCCATTTCACAATCCCCTCTCTCACCATCGTTAGGCATAGTCAAAATGGGAATCTGTGTAATCGAACCATTACGCCCTTCCACACGTCCCGCTCGTTCGTAGATGGTGGCCAAATCGGTGTACATGTAACCAGGGAAACCACGACGACCGGGCACTTCCTCACGAGCTGCCGACACCTGAAACGATCACAGCACATGGACATGTCACCTAGGACTCAAGTCCTTCAATTACACAAGCAGAGCAGTTTTTTAAATTTTCTACCTCCCTGAATCCCTCGAACTCCTAATCCAGAATTATACCCGAGAGTCCAACCCTCAAGTACACATCTCATCAGTCCCTGACCTTCTAATCCTCGCATAGCCAGTCCCCCCAACCCTCTCCTTACCCCACACAAGGCCACACCTGAGAGTCCATCCCTCAAGTACACATCTCATCAGCCCCAGACCCTCGCATGGCCAGCCACCTCCGCCCGCCCTCCTCCTTACCTCACACATCTCATCAGCCCCTGACCTGGCATGGCCAAGAGCCCTTACCTCACGCAAGGCCACACCCGAGAGTCCATCGCTGAACTACACATCTCATCAGCCCCAACCCCCACCAGCCACCCCCCCCCCCCCCTCACACATCTCATCAGCCCCAGACCCTCGCATGTCCAATCCCCTCTTACCTCACGCAAGGCCTCAGCATACGAGCTCATGTCGGTCAAAATGACCAGCACGTGTTTCTCGCATTGATAGGCCAAAAATTCAGCAGCCGTCAATGCCAAACGAGGTGTAATAATACGCTCGATACTGAAAAAATATATTTCCTTTCCTATAACCATAAAAAAATTAATCAATTTTTCACTTACGTCGGATCGTTGGCCAAATTCAAAAACAAGCACACATTCTCCATAGAACCATTTTCTTCAAAATCTTGTTTAAAGAATCGAGCCGTCTCCATGTTTACACCCATAGCCGCGAATACAATGGCGAAATTTTCTTCGTGATGATCACTCACATCCTTCGTCGGCAATTTTACCAAACCGGCTTGACGACAAATTTGAGCCGCAATCTAAAAAGGGAAAAAATTCAAAACTCAAATTCCGTGAAAACAAAGCTGTTTTCTTCGTAATCTTACTTCGTTATGCGGCAAACCGGCAGCTGAGAAAATAGGAATCTTTTGACCACGAGCGATACTGTTCATGCCATCGATGGCCGAAATACCAGTTTGGATCATCTCTTCGGGATAAATACGCGACCATGGGTTGATTGGTTGACCTAAAAAAGTGCTCGATGTAACGCTGCTGTAACCCTCGGCCAAGCAGGCTGAGGCGAGTGGGAAATAGTAATCGATACTCTCCCCTGGCTGAGAGACGTCACCCTCTCCGGTTGATGTTTCAGTGGCAAGACTTTCCCACTTCAGTCGGGAATTCTGTACTGCCGACATCGGCCGGCCGCACTCTCCTACGCCTGCCTGGCTGGGTTGGTCATTGCTCAAGATTCGATGCTGATTTCAAGGTAAATATCCTGCGCCTCCCAAATCCTGCGCTCACAATCAGCTGAATAGTTTCAGGCACCATCATTACAATACCTGCAGACCAAGTACGGCCCCAGGTCTCAAGGCTGTAAATCCTCTGCAGTGACGACCAAGGTACGTGTATCCTGCATAGACCCCTCTCGGTCCTGCGGGTACTGCACACAGGCCACCTCTTCCTGAACCACATCCCAACACACAATACTCACCTTGAATATCGAGAAAATCTTCAGCCAACACAGGCGGACCTTTATCGATCGGTTTTCCAGATCCGTTAAAAATACGTCCCAGCATATCCTCGGATACGGGCGTACGTAAAATATCACCAGTGAATTCGCAGGTCGTGTTCTTGGCATCGATACCAGCCGTTCCTTCGAACACCTGAAACAGTAAATCACATCACATAAAATCCGTTGATATACTCTGCGTCACTTGGTATAATGTAGATGGCCAAGGTCAGTCAGTCTGCACCCGAAGTAATAAATTCTTAAGCATGTAACCAGCTCACCCAGGCGCCGGGACATGTGAATGACCAAAGTCTCTGGGACTATACCTAGGCTGTGACATCAACCCGACAGGTTGATGTCGTCCAGCCAGGTATCCCCCTCCCGCAAAGAATGCAAGTTACTGGCATATATCCTCTGACACAAAGGATATCCTTCCTTCAAGCTCATCGACAGGAATCTTGATCAAATCATGGCACCAAAAGGTTGATCCGACCAAGGGGATTGGCGACTTGAAGTTTCATCGCGCAATTTAGATTTTTATCAGAAAAAAATAATTTTTGACGGGCAGCAGCGAAGAGGAGAAATTCAGACCCATTTCTGTCTCTAATCTGCTCCGCTCTGCTCTGCATTGCTTCTCCAATTTAGCTTCAAGTCAGCTGATATGATGACTGCTGCTGAGCTGCTTACTCATCGTCAGCCTGCCATGGGGGGGGGGGGGGGCACCTACTTGTCAATGCTATCCGCCACCAAACCTTACAACACCACACGGTACATACCTGTACGACGGCCTTCGAGCCCTGGATCTCCAATACTTGGCCGCTGCGTTTTGTTCCATCGGGCAATGTCAAATGGACGATCTCAGCGAATTGAGGGAACTAAAACCAATTTTCCTCAGGAAAAATGTAAAAATTTCAGTCTTTCGCTTACTTTTACATCACCCAAAATTACCAGCGGTCCATTGACACCAGTGACAGTTTTGTACGCTAAAAATGGACACAAAATTAGCATTGAAAGACCGTTTAAATTTTTGCTCGAATGCACTCGACAAAAACCACTTGTAATTAATGCAGACTACGATTCCTAGCCTCCTACTCTATCATTCGATCATTTCCCTGCCGTTATTCCGGTATTTTTTCGGAACCGAGCACAAAAGTGTAAGCACTCAATTTATGTCAATCATTCCAAATTACTATGACATTATTATTATTATGGCAACAACATTCGACTGGCAGCGAAACCATCTACGGCCCGAATTCCGCCCCCTTTACAACCAATCCACCGTGCTTATCTCTTGTTTGCATAGCACGCGTAAAAATGCACAGGCCACCTAATTCACGACAGTCGAAACCGGTCCCGTCTGTACGCGAGGCGAGGATAGTACACGGCGTATAGTCAGGTCTGGTTTCAGCGCGACTCGATCACGCGCTTGGTCACACGCGCCAGCTTCCAACTGGTGGAAGAAAAGCAATTCAAATAATGCGTGAACCAAACACCGTGTTCTTCACGCATCGAAAATTAATGTTACAAGGACAGTTTTGGTTTTATGGAATACAGAAAGAGCGATGCCAGGAAATAGGAAACTGTTCGGTGGCTGCAAAAAAATACAGCAAGCGCGTAGAAACGACAAACAGTGCTGATCGAAATACAATAAGCCCTACATTGCGCGACCTCGCAAGCTTCTACTATGAATCGCGCAGCAGTAATGGCCACTACAGCAGTTCTTCCATAGGCGAACTAGCAGCTTTCAAAAAACCACGTGATCAAATTCGATGACTCTCCCCAGTTCATTGCAAACGGGTTCTATCACTCTGTTTTATCCGCACTGATCTGTTTCCTGTCCCCATAACAAACCTAAGCGTTATTTGACACCACAATTCTTTTATTTCCTCTCAAAACCATAAAAGAATTCCTTACTCAATCTCGGTTGCGTATTGTAATTTCTGACGACAGCCATTTGGTGAGTTTTAGCCGCGGCATCTTGAGACATGTAACCACCGTGAGGAACCTGGACTTTCGTGCCCATTGTTGTTCAATTAATTAGCTGATTTCCTTACTACTGTAATTGATCAAGTTGTAGCCGAAATAGACCCGAAGAAACTGAATACCAGAAATGCAAGTGGAAGAACATGTGAGCCATGCATGACCTGGATGCGCACTTTAGTACAGGATTGCAGCTGCCTATACTAAAGAGCGCCAAATTCAAAAATATTTTCCACGCTACAACCTTTCCATTCTTATTTGTAACATCCTTTTTTCTAAACTTATTCTTTGAGCTCATGCATCAAAGCTGATGACAAAAACAGTTTTTTCGGTCACAAAAGGGACTGATCGCTGCTCATTTCAGGGTGGGATATTCGGTTTGCAATAAGCTGTACGATCGGCACTGGGGGCACGTTTTATTCTCTTCGAACCATTGCCTGATGCACTGAAAAGGAAGCTGCGGATTCCTTCCAACAGGAATGGGACACACGGACGGATACCCGCATCTGAAACTTAATTTTACACCACGTGGAAGGATGTGGCACATTGGGTCTCCTACACGCCCCACACCCCCAAAATGCCAAATTCCAACACGAGTGTGTAAAACATAGTTTCCGATAGGGTTTGACAAAGATGCCGGAATAATACCTTAGCGTGATAACTATGGCCGCAATCCAAGCGATCGATCTCGTCCATATCCTCCAACATGGGGAATGTACAAATCACGCAACAAGCCACGTCCTCGCAATGAGCCGACGAGGCGGCAGTCGCGACTTGACTCGGCTGCGTATCCTAAAAAGGCGACACATTGCAGCTGACATAGTCCTGAGTGAGGGTTCAAGTCCCGCTCAGAACTAATATTTTGTACGTCTCTTTGAGAGCGAGCTGACTGTGGAAAAGGCGTGCTTGCGGGCCCAGTCAGGCCTGTCCACATGCTGACGAGGGGCCAGCCACGGCGTCCTAACCAGTTGGTAACCTTCCTTTCTCCCAAACATGGTCCCACTGACAAGTACGCCCAAGGCCCAGACGCTTCGGGGAAGAAGCTAGGGCTAATGTTTTGTAGGTCTCTTTATTGAGAGTGCACTGACTATGCAGAAGGCAGACTTGCGCGCCTAATCAGGCATGTGCCAGTTGGCTATACCAGTTGGCACGTACCTTTTTCTCCCAAACGTGATCCTACTGATAAGTAAGCCCAAGGCCTGTAGATGCTTGGGGAGTCTGCAATCAGACTTCAAGCATATATGGTCCTTTCAATCTCCCTCAGACCAGGGGCATTGACTAGCTATTAGTCAGGGGTGCTCCCTCCCCTACCCCCAACCCGTACAGCCACCAGTCCCCACACTCGGTGCAGCTTGTCTCTCGCTCTCCGAGAGGTGCTCCCTGCCCCCAAGCCAGTACAGCTCACTGGTATACCCCTAGTCACCACTCACCTGCACCTTGCCAGACCTGTTGGTCACCTGGAACCTCTGGCACAATTCCTCAACCAGCGTGCTCACAGTGAAACTTCGTAAATCACCAAAAAATTCTCGCAAGCTGATCAAAGTGGAATCGATTTGCGACCTGAAATCATCAGCATTGACTTACCCCCTCGCCAGCCAGCCACCCCGCCCCTTACCTCGTCACAGTCGGGAATCGACTCCTGACCGCGTTGACCACCTGATCGTAGGGCGACAATTTGATACCAGGCGGGGCACCCAAATCCACTTCCATCCTCGATAATCTGCTAAGAAACACTCAAATTTCACATACACTGACTCAAAGCACAGAAATCCAGAGGCATCTTATCCAGCCAGTCCCATTCAACCAATACAACTGACTTGTACCAACCGTTTACTCTCACAGCACAAGAACCCCTCCAGTACTTACTGTACACGATCACACCAAACACAACCTGCAACTATTCCAGTCCACACTGCACTTGCTGGAAAATTTAGTGCAAACACACAACGCGTCCTGATGATGACTGAATCGAAAAACCAGAGCAAATAAAGCTATACGTTCAATTTTTTGATCGAACCATGCTGCTTCTACTTGCAGATCACAAAACTAACATAGTCATAGTAATTATGAATTATAGTGGGCCAGATTCTTTTGCTTCTGCACTAATTCCCTGCCGCCAAAATTATGTACATATAGGTAATAGACCCTCACGAACACAGATTTGCTAATCACTCTCCTTGCGCCTACTGGCTTTCTTCGGGCGACGTAGAGTCCGAGTTGCCAAAAAGTGAAGGGTCGAATCTCTAGAATCAATGAAATTTATGCTAGTGCCCATATCGCCTTATAGCCAGCATCAGCCCCAGGCCAGCATCGACCAATCCACCGATCCGATCCGACTGCTGGATCGGCCCGATCAGAAACTAAGATTTTTTGCGCTTTATCTGCTAGAAAATGATAAAGTGTTGCATACTATGATGAAAAAATCCAGTTTTTTCTCTCAAATCAGCATTTCATCCCACTTTTAGGCGCTGGTTAATTCTTCTGTGTCCCTTGGAGTGGTCTGACAGAAAGTGACAGCGAAGAAGCAGAGCGGGCTGGTGAGGCACCAAACTTCAATTTTTCAATAGGATCGGTTGGATCAGATCGGGATCGCGCCGATCCAGACCCTGGATCGGGTTGGTCGACGCTATCCCAGGTCGGTTTACCATCATTCTAGTCAGGGAGCACAAGGGTTCCCACATCATACATGCCTATCACACTCATACTGCCTCTTGCAACCCAAGTCGTTCCAGCTAATCAGGAGAAAAATTATGGTGGTCGCAGAACCAAGGCGAGGGGCAGGGGACTTGGCAGGTGTGCAAGCACACGAGGATCACTTTGCATTCCAGACCATCTTTCCTCACTAGCCAGAGTGTTCATTGAAGAAAAAGCGGCTTAAGCAGGAAGACCGCAGAAGGACCCACATGCATTCCTGCACTGCACTGCACTGCACACAGACAGACCAGGCATTAAGTTGCCTGGTAGCTTTCTACGCAAGTGCAGTCCCCAAAGAAGCCCTGTGCACACACACACACTTACGGGACGAGCCATTACCTCGCCCGCTGGTTGCCCGACGAGTCCTCCGAGCTCTTCGACGCTGCTGGACTGATGGATGGTCACCTGAGAAAAGAAGGCCTTCTTTTGCCGCTTCTTTCGTCGATAAAGAAGCCAGTCAGGGCAACCACTTACCATCAGACCCGACGACTGAACCGCTAAACACTTTGAGTCTGGATTTCCCGATTCCTTTGTCAAGACTGCCTAAAACAGAAGTTAGTTTACACTGAAAAAAAACAGTGGACCTCGTACCTTCAAATGTGCGCTCTCTTTCGGCAATTTTAAAATTTTATCTCCTAGTTCCGCAGTTGTTTCTTGTTGTTTCAAAACTACTTCCCGTTGTTCCAAAATTAATTCACGCTGTAAAAGAATCAAATCTCGCTGTAACTGAATTGTTTCCTGTCGTGCCTGCAACTTTGCCCGTGTCTTCTCGACCATTTCAGACAAATCTTTGATTTGCGCTTCCTTGAAAAAAAACACTGCCATTGTATTATGCGCACAATGCGCCCATTCACGCGCGTTATACACAATCCGTTCGCCATTACACATACCCCGTTCGAGCCTCCCGAAAGCAGGGGCTCGATCAGGAATGGGTGCATTAAGCATAGGACCCTGGCCGCAAATGCTTCAATAAACGACTTACTTTCCTTTTCAATCTCTTCTTTAGCGACCGCACTTTATCGTATAGGGATGCCGCACTCGATGTTTCCCCGGCCGTATCTGACTTTGATTCTTTGTCCATTTCATTTTTGATGTTTTCACATTCTTTTTCTTTCGCCTAAAAAATATGGCACTGTTATGCAATTGCGTAATATCGTATAAGCTACTCGTACAGGAATATCAAACGCGGGAACAGAATGACGCACCCAAAACGCTCCTAGCTGGGGTGAGGACCGCAAACGAACGCTAGCACAATTGCTGATTCCACAATTGCACGGCCAACAAGAACTTCAGCTGATCGTGAGTGCAGCACTAACCGATCCGACCCTATTGTAGGCTAGGATCCCGATTCTAATCCGATCCAGAGTGAGGGATGCCATGTTTTACGTCAAGCCGTCCACTAGCCTGTCCTGTTTCCTCGCTGTAAGGACTCGGGAGAACTAACCAGCGGCTAAAACAGGATTCAATAATGATTTGGGTGAAAAATGAGACATTCTAATTTTAGTATGCCGCACGTCATTATTTTTTAGCGGATAAAACAACGGAAAATTTCTTGTCGATCCGGCAGTCGGATCGGTTCGGTCGATGCTGGTGTAGAGGATCGACTAGCGATCGGTACTCTGCATGGAGCCAGCAGATGGGAGCGTGACCCCTTTCGGTGATGTTTCAGTCATGGACTTGCTTGGCTGCCCTGGGTTTATGACGAGGTGCGAAAGCTTCGCTGGTCACTCCCTTTAGTAATACGGACCCAATAACTGTACCACACCAACTTACCTTCAGGTCCTCGTCCTCGTCCCGAGCACTGTCGTTGACGATTACTTTTCCCTCACAATCAGTCATCCTCCTCTTTTTGGCTGGACCAGACGACTCCCATTGATCATCGGCTTCGGCGACAGCTTCGTTACTGAAACAGAACATGGATCAAGGGTACTCAAAAACTCCATCACAACACCCACTCACTTATGCTGCTCCATTTCTCTGTATAGTCTCCAAGTTAAAATCCTGCACTTTCGATTCTGTTCCTTCCCAGCGATCAACTTCGATTTCAAATCGTCGATAATAGTCTGGCACCTAAAAAACTGGCCAGTGATTCTCTTCGCACCCGCATTCGAACCCTTCAATTTTCAAAAGCCAGCTCAGACTTTGTGGTCGAGACCACACAGCGGCCGTTTTGTCGGTCACCGCCCGTCCAATCGAGACTGGATTGGTTCAGCGAGCAAGGATAAACTAGATCATCATTGCAAAGCCACCCCTGACTGCCCATTCCACAACACACTCACCTCGTTGTTTTTGTCCGTCGCTTCGACTTCGTCGTCAGGAAGGCGCTGACTAGAGCCTCAGCCAATGAGATGCCAGACGCCTACAATCGTCCACTTCCTTTAACGGAATTCCTCCGACAAAAATTTCTGGTTAAATTTCTTGATCTAAAAATTAAAACTAAAGTCTTATTACCTCCTTGCCTTGACGACGGCAGAAAATTTGTAAACCTTCACTCTTTCTTGAAAACAACTTGCCCGCTAATTAATGCTCACACTCGGCTCGACCACTCACGATCAGACAGAATTTTAATATGATCAGCTTCGAATCGCAGTATTACCTGCAGATATTCACCAGAAACGGCCTCTAACTCAACACGCACCAGTCAAAACCAGAAATCCGACAGGTTTCAATCCAGCTAGTCTCGTTAAAACAACCACACCATCTTAAGCAAATTTACTTATTCCCACATTAAGGCCAATATCAAGGCTACCATCCATGCACCCCCCTCGTATCATCACACTCTCTTACTCTTCTCCAACGCACCACAGATTCGTCCTCTCGAGAAAGAAAAGGCAATTAAATACGCATCCCAATGCGAGTTCACACCAACACAAAATACTGATCTGCCCATTTCCTCACTGTACATTATATTAAGCCCCAAAAAAGAGAACCCGATGGTGCTTATTCAATCACAAAGCTCACTTTAAACAGACAGGACACGGTTTATGTTGCTCGATCCACGGACGCAGACACTGAAAAAAGAGGAGAATCAATAATGGTCACCCAACTCATTCTTTACACAGTACCCAGGGACGCTGATGCTGGTACAGGATGCCCTCGCGTGCAGGTGCTCCTAGTGGAGACGCACAGATGAAAGCTGGTCACCTCAAGGCCTTGCTTATCATCGTGACTGCGGGCCGGCTGAGCAGAACGGGTTGGAAAAACTGGAGGGGGGGGGGGGGGGAATTAGGGCACACAAAAATTTGCAAAAACCCATTCTTTACACTGCTTCTTAACATGAGCTGGAAGTCCTATGGTAGCGCACACAACGGCTTCTGAAGACGGCCTTGTTCATTGTCAGTTCAGTCCCCAGCTGGGCGGCCTATTTTTTGATACTTGTAAGTCAACCCAGTGTTCCGAACTGGTCCACCCATAACCAAGCACGTTCCCATAAAGTCCTGGACAGCATCCGAAACTTACGCAATTCATACAGGAAGCGAAAAATGCTTTTCCGTGATTTCTCGGACAAAACTTTGGTTTTATCCCTGATTTTATTTACACAATTCCACGACTACTAACTAAATTTCAACTGATTTTCATGATCAAAAACTGCGAATCAAGGGCGGGAAATCCAAATTTTGAAACGCCCAAATGCGACTATTCAGTTTTCCCATTTCCCAGGTTTCAAGACACTATTCAGATTCCCTGATTTCCCTGACTTGACGGAACCCTGCATAGCCGAGCCTTGCGATCGTGCTCCATGCGATTGGTGTGCGCACGGTTTAGAGGCAGCAATAAGTCAGTGGAGGCCTCACGCGCTCAGGGAGTCCCTGTGGTCCGCCAGGGCCGCAGTCTGGCACTGGAGCTAGGTCCTAGGATAGAGTTCCATTTTTCCGGCAGAGTGTCTTGGAATTGCATTAGACTCACGTCAACTATGTTCCAGCCAGGGGGCGGGGGGTCTCGACGTGGCCGAAGTCTAGGGGAGGATCTGGTCGATGGTCAATTTTTCCCAAAATGAGCAGGTATCAGCTCGGGGATTTCACGAGTCCTAAGCTATACCATTGTGATTTGATCGTCCTAATTTTAGGCTATGTCCTATCTGATTGTGAAATCGGCCTGTGGTCTTGGATCATCAGGCTTCATACAAAACATGGAAAAGACAAGAACACCTCCAGAAAAGGCAAGAAATCCAAAACTCTCAGTTTCCCCTGATTTTGGCTCAAAAAAACCACACTTTCCCAGGTTTTCCAGCCTTGTATGAACCTTGAACTTAGTTGTGGTGGAGCGAATGAAGAATTTTTCAGTGGAAAGGCAAGAATGCGGTATGGAACTCCCATCCGCACCTCATCATCACCCTAGCAATCGACATACCTTGTCGTGCGAGGCATGGCCGCACCGCATCTCTCGCCACAACTGATCTTTTTCTGTCATGTTCTCATTGCATATTTGGCAAATAGTATTATCGACCTAAAAACAAATATCATGATATCAATTGTCAATTTTTTCAATACTTAGATCTGCTAACTATGAAGTAACACCAGAGTCCCCGGCACCTCTTGCCAGCCCCCAGAAAGGGATCCTCAAATGGTAATCGAGAACTAGACAAAAAACAAAACCCTGCGCGGGAGTCGAACCCGTGCCCCGAGATTCCTACTGCACGCACTGACCACCTTCACTATCGTCCGCCAAGCTAAAATGACTTACCTTATTCTTAGCTTGTTCATTTAACATCTGGCACACTCCAGAAATCAGGTCTTCCGATTTTACGCTATCGAAACCACCTTTCGTTCGTTTACGTAATTCCAAAATGGCATCGATTATTTGTTTTCTAAATAAAAACCAACCCATCACGGCATCACAGACAGCAGAAACCAAACAGGGATCAAACAGACAATCACTAAATCTGATCCAAACCAGGGTCCTCCTGAGCCTGACACTCAGGGGAGATTTTTTAAAAGAAACCAAAAACTTTATCCTCAGTGGGATTCGAACCCGTTCGAAACTTGCTTACTATAAAGTAGCACCACCCATCAAGATAAAGAGCCGCCGGGAAGTTTTTAGGGGGCTGGAGCTAGCCCTGGAAGAGAGAGCTAGATCCAGCAAGAGTAGGAGGTAAGAGCTAGCCCCTCAGAAGGTAATCATTTCACCCCTCTCCGACTTTTCAGCTCAACATGTAGCACCCAGCCTAGTTAGTACCAGACAACCCAGACAATCCCTATCATCTTACCGTGTCACATTCCGCATTATTTTCGAAATGATCACGACCAACTGCTCGACATTAGTTTTCTTCTTGGCCTCATTTTTGATCGTCCCGTCCATATTACAATCCTCTTTTGGCGGAATAGGCGATACCAAACCCGGGCTACGCTTCTCCGTACTCCAGAACCCACCCTAAAACCGATCTCATTATCACGTATCGATCAGATCCCCTCCTCATCAAAATCACTAACCTCACGACCAGACCCTTATCCCAAACCCGAAGCGAATTCTTACCGTTTCTCCACCAATCGTCCTAAACACCATGGCACTATTCTCGAAACCCGGTGGTGCCGTCATGACTTGATTGACTACGGGCGATGCATTCAAACAGCGTTTCACAGGCGACTTCACCGGCTGTTGCCCGACACTAGCACCGCTACGATCCGACCCAATTGACGAAATATTCGACTGAACCGATGGCGCACGAGACACCTAAATCAATTCAATACAGAAAATTATCCACCATCCACCGACCTAAAGGTTCAGATCGGAGCCAACGTTGTATTGTACCTATCCTCTTTTGGCGGAATAGGCGATAACAAACCCGGACTACGCTTCTCCGTACTCACGTTCATAACCGACACCCGCAGTCAGGAGGAGGAAAGGGATAT